>JAVUPR010000456.1:0-644844 GCA_036785695.1 Gentiana straminea
AGTGATTACTACGATTTAAAGATATTTGGATGTCCCGCATATATGCATGTCGGTGAAGGAGAACTAGAACCGGGCTAAGAGATGCATCTTTCTCGGGCATGCATCGGGAGTAAAAGGATATCGCTTATGGTGTTTAGATTTAGCCAAGTTTGTGATCAACGAGAGATGTTACATTTGATGAGTCTTTTATGTTACGTACGAAAAGAGTGTCTTATGGTGTTTACGATGCAAGTAGAAGTGATGGTATGTCAAAGCATGTGGAGTTTGAAGTTAATCATTGTGCCTCGCAATTCCGGTTCTAAGTAATCATTCGAGATCAAGAGAAAGAAAGGGAGGAAGATCGTTCTATAGCCATTGACGAGGCCCAGGAGAGAGATTCGCATCTGCCATAGAAGTATAATGATTTTGTTGCTTATGCTCCTTCTATTGCAGTAGGAAACCAATGAAGGTGGAGAGACTACATAATCGAGAGCTGGAGTTTCGGTGTTGATTCATCTAGGTGGTTGGTTGCGATGGATGAAGAAATTGAATCTCTCTAGAAAAATAAGACTTGGGTTCTAGTGAAGCCGCCCATAGGAAGAAAATCGATGATTGTAAATGGGTCATCGAAGAAGAAAGAAAGCATACTAGGGGGTTGAAGATGCAAGATACAAGGCACGATTAGTTTCGTAGAGGCTTGATCCGGGTACAAGGTGTTGATTATAATGAAATATTTTGTCTGTTGTTAAACATAGTTCGATTCGTGTTTTGCTTGCTATGGTGGCCATGTATGATTTGGAGTTAGAGCAACTTGATGTTAAGACGGTTTTCTTACATGGTGAACTTGATGAAACAATGTTTATGAAACGGACGCGAGGTTTTGAAGTTGGAAGGTAAAGTAGACCATATTTGTTTATTGAAGAAATCCTTGTACGGACTAAAGCAATCTCCGAGACAGTGGTATAAGAGATTTGATTCCTTTATGTTGAGTCATGGGTACTCAAAGAGCATGTATGACGGTTGTGTCTATTTTCGAAGTTAGACGATGCATCGTTTATTTATATGTTGCTTTATGCGATGACATGCTCATTGCGCCAAGAATCGATTACAAATTCACTCTTTGAAAGCTTTGTCGAGTAGTGAATTCGAGATTAAAGATCATGGAGCGGCTAAGAAAATTCTTAGAATGGAGATGTAAGGAATCGTGAAGATGGCTTGTTATACCTCGGTCGAAGAGTTATGTTGAGAAAGTCTTTAGCAGAGATTTGGCACGAAAAATGCCAAACTCCGTCGGTACTCCCGTTGCTAGTCATTTTAAATTATCAGTTACATAGTCGCCAAAATCGAGATGAAGATAAGAGGTTTATGAAGAATGTTCCATATTCATGTGCGGTCACGATCTTATGTATGCTATGGTGTGCACACGTCCGTACATTTCACATGCAGTTAGTGTGGTTAGTATATTTATGTCTTGTCCTGTGCAAAACACATTGAGGCAATGAAATGGATGCTCGAGATACTTACATGGTGCTTCGTACACATGTTTGGAGTTTGGTAAGTTCGTACACTTTGGTTGGTTTTGTGGATTCGGACTACCGTGTCGATATTGACAAAACAAGTTCCATCACCGGCTATGTATTCTATATTGGTGGTTTTGTCGTTGTTAGTTGGAAAGCTACATTACAATATGTTGTTGCTTTATCTACCAAAGGAAGCGAGTAATATATGGCAATGACCGAAGGCGCATCAAAGAAGCTTTGTGGTTGAAGAATTTGCATAGTGAGTTTAGCTCACATCGAGATGATATTACCATCCATTGTGATAGTCATAGTGCAATAGATTTGTCACATGACCAAATGTATCATGAGAGGACGAAGCATATATGATCGAGATCGGAATGAAACGAATAAATAATCGGGTCTTTCTTGTTCTAGGATTCCACAGAGAGTGATTTTTGGTTATTGTAATAACGGATCGAACTTAATGGATAAGTCGCCTACGTATCCAAGTATATACTTGGAATCAAGTCCAACCGTAGTTCAGGCGGTTACCGGCGATAATGGGGTTAATGGGCGGTTACGTAGCCCCCCACGTCTTCACGTATACATGTGCTCCTCATCCCGTATGGTTTCTTCGATCGAGGCTTACCTCGGTCCGACTTATCCGATCGGGGACCCGCCCTAATCCGATCTCGTCGCTTCAAGCCTAATGGGACCCGCCCCGACCGACCAGAATCCTATCCAGGTTGGTTGGTTGGTCCGTCTGGTCATGCTGACCTCTAGGTCAGATAAAACTCTACCATGTCCTGCTGATCCATTCGGTATATACTTGACACAAGGACCTGTTCGGGTTATCCCTAATCAAAGCCCCCCAGACCTTAATCGATGTAGTTTCATATTTTTTATGGATTAAGATCAGAGATTCAGGGTTAAGCCACGTGTACCGTCCAGATGGCCCGTTTACCTTTGCCTTGGTTATCTCAAACGCCACCATGAATGCACACGCTTTTCTTTCCAATCGGTGTGTAGCTCAAACGTCCCATCCTCTAGTTAAAAATTATTATACCTATTAAACTCTGTAAACAACCATCATTATTTATAGAGGCAAACGTCAGATTTGGTGGATTTGCTCTTCGATTTGCAAGTAAGTCTTTCTTCCCTTTGCGTAATCTTCTTTTACTCCATATGAATCCATCACCCGAAGTATCCAACCCCGGCGAAAACCCTCTTTTTTTCTATTCTTCCTCCTCATCCGATTGCTTCTATTGTTCCTACTCTTGTCGAATCGCCCCCGACTGAGTATAACATATCTGGCTTATCCGCGCCCATAAGAGCATTGAGAAGGACCTAAAAGACTAAGAAAATGATGGCTTGCCATGCAATCGACTCCACATTGAAGGATTCGGATATCACTGTACATCCGTGATAGGTTTGGGATAAATAAGAACACTTATGCCCCTATCCGACCCGCGTCGGAAAGAGCGCCGCTCGCTCCTCCCCGCCGGATATTGCACCGTTTACAAAGAACAAGTTTGAGTGCGGCCTTAGGTTTCCTCTCTTCCTCCGCCTCTCCCGGAAATACTCCGATATTATAATTTGGGGCTTGGTCGATAGTTCCCAATAGTATAAGGGCCATTACCGGTTTTTTGATTTGGTGTAGGTGCTTTGTGACCCCCTTCTCTTTACTACTTTTTAGAACCTTTTACCAATGCAAACAAGTTATGAAGAACCCTGGATGGTACTACTTCGTTAGGAGAAATGACAATTTGAGTGGTGTCCGCTTAATTAAGAAAACAGACCAGTCTTTTTCTGATTGGAAGAAACATTTCTTCTTCATTAGGCACAACACTATTAGAGATCGGGCAAATGGAACACTTCCACTAAGAATAGCGATGTACTCGTAGAGAGCAAAGCGGATAAGAAGTTGTTAAAGGATGTCACGAATCTCCGATATATCCGGGTCCGAAACATTACGCTCTAATATGATTGATGTTGCTCATTTGGAGACCGCCGTGCCCGGTAACCTTATGTTGAGTTATCGAGAGGAGAGATATAATTTAAGTATGGTCTCTTATTTTGAACATTTATATTTTTCTTCTATGACATGTTTTTAATTTTTTGTTGGCATTTGCAGTGGCGAGCTTCACTGATATCATCCAAATTGCTGATGAGGCTTCACCACCCAAAGGTCAGAACGCATCCGGTCCTGTTGTCAATCCAGATGTACCAGATCAGACTGCCAAGCCTGTTGATAGTCATCCTACTGAGCCTTCGGTTGAGACAGATCCCGCCGACGACGACTCGAGGAGACCAATGACTTTCGGATTGTTTCTCACAATGCCTCGGTAGAGACTACAACCGAGACTAAAGCGTGCTTCGAAACGTATTAGATCTCGGATCACACGTATGGAGGTGCCGAGACCTCGGATCGACACCGTGGAGAAAGATACGATTGGGGAGAGTGGTCCAATCAAGACTTATCAACGTTTGTAAGTGTTTTCTTCACAAGTATTATTCCATCTTTTTAGATAACACATGCGATCTTGCTTCTCGTATTCCTTTTTTAGGGGCTAAACTAGGTAAAGAGATCCCGTCTGTGCTAAGAAGTTCTGGGAAGGTTGAGGAAGACCGGCCAACTCTCTCGTCCGAATGGAAGGCCAAGTATGAAGATTTGCCGAACACCTCTCGCCGAGAAGATGGCTTTATCCGATGAATTGAAAACCAAAACGGAAGAGTTCCGGACCCAAACTTGCTCTCGCTAACCGATCAAATCCGACTTGGAAAAGATGGTGGGCACTCTTGAAAAGGAGAGGGATAATCAAGAGCAGGTTGCCCGAGCACATTGCCGAAGCCATTGCCAATTATAGGAGGTCCGACGAGCTAGCCGACAACATCAAGATGTTATTTGCCCCAATTATCCGGTTTGGGTACTCCTCGGCCATCGAGGACACGAAGACAAATTTGGTCTCAATATTGATGCTACCAAGCTTTCACATGCGGGTCGGAATAGAAACGATGGATCTCAAATCTACGAGACCGATTCAAGGAGTTCAAAGACGGAGTGGACTCGGTCTCCAAGTATGGCAAGAGGCCTCCACCGCTCGATCGGTTCATCATCTTAGTCTCAAGTTCCCCAAGTTCAAAGTGAAAGCATTTAGCCTATCATCTACTTCAAAGCCTTGATTTCACCTTATGTTTTGTCGTTGTTGCCCTTCAATTTGTTGTTTTTTGGAACTTCAAATTTTGGTGCCCTTGGCACTATTTGTAATTTTTATGACATGTTTTAATTTTTGGCAACATAAGTTTCCCTTTGTGCCTTGTATTTGCAATTTTGCATTTGTTGTGCCTTTGTTCCCCCAAGATGACATGTTATTTGCTATGCAAAGATATATCATAATATAACGAATTTCCTTATTTTAGAATCGTTGACTCCGATCCGAGGTCTAGAAATTAACGACCTGATCTCGGGTTTAAAAATGGTCTGACTTATCAGACTTAACGTATCCTTTTTTTTAAGGGTTGCGACCTGACCTGAGGTCTATAACTTTGCGACCTGACTTGAGGTCTTAGAGTGGTCTGGCTTATCAGACTTAATGAAATTTCTCTGTTTAAGAGTTATGACCTGACCTGAGGTCTGAAAGTTTACGACCTGACCTGAGGTCTTAGAGTGGTCTGATTTATCAGACTTAATAAATTTTTTCTTTTAAAGAGTTTTCGACCTGACCTGAGGTCTAAAATAGACGACCTGACCTGAGGTCAACAAGCGATCTGATTTTTCAGACTTAATAAATTTTCTCTTTTGAAGAGTTTTCGACCTGACCTGAGGTCTAAAATATATGACCTGACCTGAGGTCAACAAACGATCTGATTTTTCAGACGTAATAAATTTTCTCTTTTGAAGAGTTTTCGACTCGAATTCGAGGTCTAAAATAGACGACCCGACTCCGAGGTCAACAAACGATCCGATTTTTCGTACTTAATAAATTTTCTCTTTTGAAGAGTTTTCGACCTGACCTGAGATCTAAAATATACGACCTGACCTGAGGTCAACAATCGATTCGATTTTTCGTACGTAATAAATTTCTCTTTTGAAGAGTTTCACGATGGAAATATATTACAAAACCATGATAAATTCAAAGGTTCAACATAAGGTCATAATGCACGATAAACTCGCAAAAATAAAACGATCGTCACTTGCCTTAAACATAAAATTTCTTTCAGATTAACCGCATTCCAACTTCTAGGAATGGTTTTCCCTTTGCTATCAGCCAATTGGTATGCTCCTTTTCCATGCACTTTAATGATCCGATAAGGACCCTCCCCGATTAGGATCGAGATTTCCACTTGGTTCCCGCTCGCTAACCTCATTTTTGCGCAACACCGCATCACCAATCTTAAAATAGCATTGTTTCACCCTGGAGTTGTAATGCGGGAAACCCGTTGCTTATACTTAGCCATTCGGATCAAAGCAATATCTCTTTTCTCTTCCAGGTTCATCCTTAGTGTGCCTTATTTCTTTTTCTTGGATCGGTCATTATGTAGCGTTATTCTAGGGGATGGCAATCCAATTTCTCGCCGGAATAATGCCTTCACATCCATAGGCCAATGAGAATGGAGTTTCATGTGTTGACATATTTGGGGTAGTCTTATAAGCCCAAAGAATGTTTGGGAGATGTTCCACCCAGTGCTTTCCCTCTTGCTCCAGCCTCTTCTTCAAACCAATCTTGATCTGCCTGTTAGTTTGTTCCACTTGACCATTTGCTTGTAGGTGACCAACAGAGGTGAAATGCTGTTTCATGCCCAACTCTGTACACCATTCCTGAACTCCACTGTCTTCAAATTGGGTACCGTTTTCTGAAATTATAGTCTTTGGTATCCCATACCTGCATATCAGATTTTTTCCACAAGAATTTTTGGATCTGTTTGGCTGTGATAGTGGTTAATGGTTCAGCCTCCACCCATTTAGTGAAATAATCAATGGCCACTACTAGGAATTTATAACTTCCTGGTGCTGTTGGAAGTGGTCCTACCAGGTCAACACCCCATTGATCAAAGGGCCAAGCTGAGACTACTGGGGTTAAATTTTCAGGCGGCTGGTGGGATAGATTACTATGGACTTGACATGACCTGCATGCCAAGACTAACTCCTCTGCATCCTGCTGCATTTTAGGCCAATAGTAGCCAAACAACCTGCACTTCCTAGCTAAGGCTCTTGCCCCCAAATGGTTTCCACAGATCCCTAGGTGGATCTCTCTCAACAAGTAATTGCCTTCTTCTATAGTAACACAACGCAACCAAGGGATATGAACGATTTCCTATACGTAATGTCATTGAATAAGGCATACCTATCGATAAACGTTGGATTTTGCGAGCTTGCATCTTATCCTCCGGTAACAGTCGTCTTTTAGATATGCCACAATGGAATCCATCCATGTTTCCCTCTATGTAATCGGTTGCACCTCGGATACCTCATAACTCCGTTGATTTAATTGCTCGACCAGACCTTCTTATCTCGACGTAAAATTCGATGCTAATTTAGACAAGGCACCGCTTCCGGTATTCTCGTGATCCGAGACCCGCTCCACCGCACTTCCTGAAATTGGTTTATCCTCGATTGGGCCAGGGATAAGTATCTCTTCATAGGTTCCTCCTTTGCTTCGTATTCGCCCCTGATGTGGTTTACTACAAGTTGAGAGTCACTATAGACTTTGAGTTGCTTGACCCCCAGCTTTAGAGCTAAGTTTAAACCAGTAATTAATGCTTCATACTCTGCTTCGTTGTTTGTTGCGTGGAAGTTAAAATGCAGAGCATAAGGGAATTCCTCACCCTTTGGACTTATGAGGAGGAGCCCTGCTCCTGACCCATTCTTGCTAGATGCTCCATCAACAAATAACTTCCACTGACCCGATTCTTTCGTATTCACTTGTTGATTGATAGAAATGGATTTCTCTTCTGCCAGAAAGTCTGCTAGAGCCTGAGCTTTCACTGCTGTTCGTGGTCTGTATTCTAGATCATATCCTGCTAACTCCACGACCCATTTGGCTAAGCGACCTGAAGTATCTGGCCTACTCAATATTTGCTTTAATGGTTGATCGGTCAAGACGACCACCGGGTGACTCTGAAAATAAGATCTCAACTTCCTAGACGCATGTACCAATGCTAGTACCAATTTCTCCGCATGTGAGTATCTCACTTCAGTCCATGTAAGGATTTGCCGGTAAAATAAATCGGCTTCTGGAGTGAATCCTGTTGCCTAACCAATACAGCACTAATGGCCTCATCACAAACTGATAGATAGAGGTACAGAACCTCTCCTTCCTGAGGAGAGGTTAGAGTTGGTAATTCTAACAGATATTTCTTCAAATTATCAAAGGCTTCTTGACAATCTGTCCCCCAATGAAACGGAGAAGCTTTCCTTAAAATCTTGAAGAAAGGCAGTGCACGATGTGCTGAACGTGAAAGAAATCTGTTTAATGCTGCTAGTCTTCCGGTTAACCTTTGAACCTCTCTAATATTGGTTGGAGGTGGCATCATCTTCAAAGCATCCAACTAGTCCGGATTGGCCCGGATTCCATCTTTAGAGATCATGTAACCCAAAAACTTTCCGTATCCGACCCCAAACGTGCACTTCTTTGGGTTCGCTTTCATCTTAGTTGCTCGAAGCACCTTGCAAACTTCTCTCACATCTCGTAAGTATTGATCTAAAGACTCGCTTTTGATCGCAAGTCATCAACATAGACTTCCATAGACTTGCCTATCCGATCGTGGAAAATTCGATTAATCGCCCTCCGGTAGGTGGCTCCCGCATTCTTCACTCAAACGGCATGGTCACATAATAATATGTGCCAAATTTCGTGATAAAAGCCGTTT
Source organism: Gentiana straminea (assembly GCA_036785695.1). Lineage (NCBI taxonomy): Eukaryota > Viridiplantae > Streptophyta > Magnoliopsida > Gentianales > Gentianaceae > Gentiana > Gentiana straminea. Next base: position 8,349 of record JAVUPR010000456.1, read on the forward strand.
TCTCTCGCGTCTTTTGGATCCATGAAGATCGGTGATACCCTTTGTATGCGTCCAAGAACCCAAAAATCTCAAAACCCACGGCCGAATCCACTAGTCCGTCGATTCTGGTGAAGTATAACTCGTCTTTAGTGGCACACCTTGTTCAAGTCCGTGAAGTCTACACACATTCTCCAAGATCCATCTGACTTCTTCACTAAAACCGGAATGGCTAACCACTCTGGGTAAACCACTTCCTTGACAATCCCTGCTTGCTTTAACTTGGCAACTTCCTGTTCGATTACTGAGATCCTTTCTGGGGCAAAATGTCTCTTCTTTTGACGAACTGGGGGTCTGTTCTGATCCACATTCAAACTATGGACTATGAACTCTGGGGATAAGCCAGGCATATCATCCGTCTTCCATGCGAAAACATCTCGATATTCTCCGAAGGTGTCCGTTAAATTTTCTCTTTTGTGGGGGTCTAGAATCCACGAACCTATGCTGACTACTGACTCGGTTCCTGGTTCTCCGATCGAATGTATTCGGTCCGATCTGCAGCTTGCCCAAGTCTTCTCTTCTTCCGGCAACAACTCTTCAAGAATTACCTCGTTGAACCAACTATTTCTCTCCAACTACGTATGTGTAACATGTCCCGGCTATTTCCACATCTCCTTTAATTTCAACCGATCCGAACCGACCGGGAACTTCATACCGTTGTGGGCCGGGTGAGATAACCGCTCGCGTATCGATGATTGCCGGTCTCCCCATGATGACATTGTACGCCGAAGGTGCTTTAACCACAATGTAATTACCATGAGGGTCCCGCTCTTAGGTAATTTACCATAAGTTGTAGGTAAGGTGACCATGCCCATAGGATGGATCGGCGGGCCCCGCAAATCCGAATAGAGGTGTGGATACCGGTTTTAAACCGGAATCTCTTAACTTCATGTCCCGGAAAGCCCCGTAATACAAGATGTTAACCGCTTCCCGTATCGACACAAATTCTTTTCACCCAGCTCTTGTTAATCACGGCCTCAATGACTAGCCCTTCATTGTTGATGACTAGCGGTAATGGATCCTCGGGTCCATACCTCACTTCTCCCGATACCTTCGACGTTTACCGAGCTCGACCCCGATCCGTTTGTCCTTTGAGCTTACTTCGTCTCCCGGTCCGTCCGCCCAGACCACCCATAATCGTGTTGATTGTGTTTATTGGACGGTTATCGATCCGACCGTCCCGATCCGGGAGGATACCTCTCGCCTTTTTTGTTCGTTGCTCTTATTCCTTTTATTCTAGTATGGTCCCCTCCTAAACTCTCTCGCGCCCCCGGGTCGTTCGTTACGAGATCCGTCAACGACCTCGTCAAGTTGTCCTTCCATAACTGCTGCGTCTATATCCCTGATCAATTCCCTGCATGACTCCGTATCATGACCAATATCCTGGTGAAATTTGCAGAACTTGGTCTGATCTCTCTTCTCTCTGGGTCCTTTCATGGGAAACGGAGTTCTAGCTATACCTTTACGTTCTATGATAGCAAGAACTTGTTCCCGTGATCTGTTCAACGGAATTAGGTCTTTGTCCTGCAAAGCACCTGTTTTGCCCAATCTGTCAGTTATGGGTGCCTGCACCCTATCCCAAATTGATTTACGCTTCTTGTCAGATTTCTCATCTGCCTTTCCTTTCTCCAATTCGCGCTTTGCACGATTAGCTTCTTCACCTTGACAATGCTAGAAAGCAACTGCCAAGCACTCTTCCATAGTTCTGGGGTTTTTGCCATTTAATTTTGCATGTAACTTCCCTTCTCGTAGTCCCGCTACGAATGAGGCCACTAAAAACCGGTCATCCACATCGCCCACCCGGGTTGATTCTCTCGTTGAACCTTTTGATAAACCGTAGAACCGTTTCGTCGAATTTTGCTTGATAGTAAGCAAATGAGTGTCGTTTCTTTGAAACGGTCTTGCAAAGCCGATAAACATACTCATAAACTTCTTTGTTAAAACCGTAAAACTAGTGATAGACCGGATGGCAACTTGTTAAACCAATCCCTAGCCCTTCCAGAAAGGAGTGCGGGAAAAGCTTTGCATTTCATTTCGTCATGAGCATTGTATAACTGCATATGCGCTATATACTGATGCATATGATCATACGGGTCTCTGGTTCCGTCATATGGGCTGATTTTGGGAATTTTGAAACCTCTGGGACAGGGGTATGCTTCAATATACTCTGCAAAGGGTGAAGCAAGATGGAACTCATCCTCCTCATCTTCTAACATTGCATCTAACTCAGCCCTTGCAGCCTCATCAGCATGACGAGCTTTGCTCCTAACAACTTGACCACTGGATTCTACAGCTTCCTTATGGTCACCCCTGTTTTCTGACGGTAATTGCCTTTCTTCTCCAAAAGCGTCTACCTTTTCCTTCCCTTTTCTCACACTTTCAAAAAGAACCTGAAAATCTTCATCTCCCATGGTCTTTAAAGCATCCACTAGGAGTTGTTTCGCCATTTCCTTAGTATTTGGTTGATCTTGCAGTTGCTTTTCTGGGTTTCGCTCTTGGTTTTGATCCACATTTTCCGGATCGTGTGAAGAGCCTGCTAAATCCTTCCCCTGTTGATTCTTTTTAGGTGGCATATTGGATTACTCTGCAATTTTCCGGCTAGAACAAGAAACAGCCCTCCTTCTAGCGCCAATGATCGAGATCGGAATGAAACGAATAAATAATCGGGTCTTTCTTGTTCTAGGATTCCACAGAGAGTGATTTTTGGTTATTGTAATAATGGACTGAACTTAATGGATAAGCTGCCTACGTATCCAAGTATATACTTGGAATCAAGTCCAACCGTAGTTCAGGCGGTTACCGGCGATAATGGGGTTAACGGGCGGTTACGTAGCCCCCCACGTCTTCACGTATACATGTGCTCCTCATCCCGGATGGTTTCTTCGCATCGAGGCTTACCCCGGTCGACTTATCCGATCGGGGACCCGCCCTAATCCGATCCGTCGCTTCAACTAACGGGACCTGCCCCGACCTGACCAGGAATCCTATCCAGTTGGTTGGTTGGTCCGTCTGGTCATGCCGACCTCTAGGTCGATAAAACTCTACCCCGTCCCGCTCGATCCATTCGGTATATACTTGACACGTGGACTCGTTCGGGTTATCCCCAATCAATATAGATGTGAGATATCACTTCATTCGAGAAACGATTGCCGAGAAGAAGGTCTCTATTCGTAAAATCAATACTAGAGACAATCCTACGGATATGTTTACGAAGTCTCTTCCGCCGCAAAGTTCAAGCGGTGCTTGGACTTGATTGGCGTGGTATGATGACATGGGAGCTTGTGGATAAAGAATAGTATTACTATTTCTAGATGTGGATAATTGTCTCAAGGTGGTGGTTTGTTGTTAATGTGTAATGGGCCAATTGTTGGTCCTTGTTGCTAGTAATTATTAAATTGACAAAACTTCCCACATCGGCAACAACAGGAAGTTTAGCCGACTTAGCATAGTATATAAATCAGCTTTGGGTGTTTATTAAGGTGTACCAATCAAGATAAACTATCAATTGACTTAACTATTTTGGCTATTGTTTTAGGATTCAGGAGAGTTGTATCTTTTGTATTTCTCCACTATAGGAATATTTCTCCTTCGCCCGTGGACTAATCGGCATATTGCCGGAATCCATGTAAATTTGGTTCTTTTTCTTTCCATTATTTATTTTTGTGTTATTGTCGTTAATGGCTATCACTCGGTTTGTTTTTCCTAACAATTATCTAGGCCCTAATGGCAAATTTAGTTTTCGGATTTACGCGTGATAGTCTTTTGTTTTTGTTTTGTACCACAGACTATCGGGCTCGGAAGTCTTGTTCAAGGATGTTCCAAGAAGTGGATTCGATCACGATGCGATTTGATTTGCAGAAGAGTGGGAAATTAAAATTCAAAGCTGTAGGCGTCCCCCAACTGCTTGTGGCGTCCACACTTTCAGTAAGAGCTAAAATTGTAGAATAGGAGAGATAAATGGAGATCTACCGGGAAGATTAAATGAAGAAGAAATCAATGACAGAATGAAGCTAATGAGGGAATGTAGTTGAGCATATAACGATTTACAAGAAGCAAATTTAATTGGAATGCGATAAAATGTTGTATTTGTTAAGTATAACTCTGTATGTCTTACATTGTCATCTTATCGATCATGAAACGATCATATACATTTTTATGTAATAACTTATTCATTAATTCCTGTGAAAACAATAGTGAAACTCACAAAGTTCTCGAGTTTCTAATTTTAGGCAAAATTTTTTTTTTTAAAAAAACTAAAGATTAAAAACTTTATTTTTTTCCTTCGAGTTCTAGCTATCTTATGAAAGGGATCGAGTCAATTTCGCTTTGGTATCTTTATCAGTAATATATCTAATCGACCGAGCATTGGAGAAATCCAAATTCAAATTAATGTTGAAGCTCGGCTTGAATAGATCGACATCAACTCAAATGAATTTCGTGTGGCCAAACCTTCGGAAATCTCTATCTCTGCCCGAATTTACAACTTGATGTTTTTCCCCATTTACAGATTCACCATGCTTGATAGGATTTTCGGTATCTCATTTAAATCCAATTCCTTACCTGCAGAGGTGGCAACCATAGCCGTTTTGAGAAACATTTGGACAGCAAAATCCATATGATGCCATCTTCAATTTCAATTGCCTGCCGAAATCCAGTCTAAGCTTCACTTTGTACGCACACATAAAACTCGATTTGAATCCAATTTTTTTTAATTTTGTAGGCTGAATAATAAACAAGCTGAATCAATTAAAGAATTTGTTGAGGTTACGTTGCAAAACAAATGAAAACAACGTCTTAGCAATAAATCGAAAGTAAATGCATTTACGTTTCAATTTTTAACACTAATTTACATCAATTAAACCTTAATATAATACATATTCTTGATTTCCCAATTTAGCAAGATTTATTGAAATATCATATTCATCCTACTGCCACAAATGAGCAAGACATGCATCATCCATTAACTATTCATAAAGACCATATTATGTGTTGCTCATTTTTTTATAGTACTATTTATCATTCGAAAATCGAAACTTGGTTGGATCAATTTTTTTCGGAGATGAAATGAAAATTGAAGTAATTTTGTTTTAGCGGTTGTTTCGATATTACGATATTATGATGTATTTTTGTATTTATCTTATAAGAGTAGTAATTATTGATAGAGGGGAAGCCCATGATTGTATTATATATATTGTATCTGTGAGATTGATCAATGAGAAGAAAATCTTTTCCTTAATTCTTAATATAGTATCGGAACCAAATGTCATGTGAAATCAAACCCTGGTGTGAACATTATTTTCCCCATTTATATTACGCAAGTGTTGGAAAAGATAGCCACACTTGAGGGGGCATGTTGAAGATTGTATAAATGTTCGGAGAGATTGTCACACTTGAGATTGTATAAGATGTTAATTATCAAACTCCCCATCAACTTATGCTTTTGGGAGATATGGTAGTTTAACATGATATCATGTTAAGAATTACGGAAAATATTTTCCTGTCATTGATCAATCTCACAGGTACAATATATTTAGTACAATCTAAGACTTCCTCTCTATCAATAATATATTACCAAACTACCCTTATAAGATAAATACAAAAATATATCATAATATCGTAATATGATAATAGCGGTTAAAAAAGTGATCAAGCGAAAAAGCATGAAACTTTTTATCTATGTAGAACAATCAAATATAGCTATCACATAAAATATTAAATTACCTAAATAGTATGTGCCAGCGTACATGTATTCAAACTTAATTCTCTTAATTAATAGAAAAAAAAAAAAAAAAAAACACACACACACACACACAAAAAAAAAAAAAAAAAAAAAAAAACCTAAAGGTGTATGCAATCACCTGATTACCATCAGGATTGTTTGCTGTTCCCAGTCTCAAGGTGAGATCGATTTCATTAGGCATTTTTTCCATTTATTTTTGCACCAATCAATCTTCCCCTGCACATGAAAGCATATTGAATTTTAGACGATTTATCGATTTCTTTCCAGAAGTTTTTGTGCGAGACCTGGCTACCGATTGATCAGTGTTTAGGATGTTTTTATCAACGACTCTCTTTAAGATAAAATGAGCATAATTAGGTGGGTTTACTAGTTGATACTAGATTTTGGAAGTTGTCATTCATTAATGATATGTTTAGTACGTAGAACATGGGTAGAAATAATGTTTCGTATCTGATAAATTAACACTAATCTAAATCGATTAAGCCATAATCTAATTCGATTAAAGAATTTGTTGAGGTTACGTTGCAAAACAAAAGAAAACAACTTCTAAGCAATAAATCGAAAATGAATGCACTTACGTTTCAATTTTTAACACTAATTTACCTCAATTATACCTTAATATAATACATGTTCTTGATTTCCCAATTTAGCAAGATTTATTGAAATATCTTATTCGTCCTACTGCCCCAAATGAGCAACACATTATGCATTAACACCGTTGATAAAGACCCCATTATGTCACAAATCCTAATTTTTTCGGGAGCATTGGCTGATGGCCGGATATACCTGGAAAAAAAACAGCTAATGCCGGTGATGTGAAATCACTCAATGGGTACATTTGGAGGTCCGGTGGAAAAATTAGACATGTAGATAGTAAACATTCAATGACTACTATGAACAATCTTTTTAATAAATTAGATAACTGAATGTATTGTTTGTTCTAAAAGGGCAGCAACTAATACATTACACAAAAGTGAAATTGAAAAAGAACAATCTTGCAGCGTACCTATGATATGTCATGATCAACGATCCCAGTGATACATAATTTCTTAACGATGACTCTTCGACCAGAATCTTCAAATTAAAAGGCGTTGTTTTCATTATTTTTTTGCAAAACCTTTTTAACAATAGACGGTGTCGAAATCTTGAGAATTTGGGTAATGGTATACACTTTACGTATATATATAGGAGCGCGGCCGCAAGAATCTAGGGATAGGGAAATTTGGGTAATGGTATAAACTTTATATATAGGAGCGGCGCGCGGCGTGCTACTAAAGGGTTAGGGTACGGAAATATGTCAAAATTTCATAAAAATTGGGTCAATAAATGGAAAACAAATAATGGGTAAATGTAAAATATAGAGGTCCATTTCACTACGTGAGAACGCACTATATATACGGGGCCGGTCCTAGGGCGGGCAAGATGGGCAACTGCCCAGGGCCCATTTTATAAGAGGCCCCAAAATTACAGTTTTAATAATAGTGTAAGCTAATCTAGTATATAAACAGTAGTTATGTACTCCTATTGGTACTAATTTGATCTTGATATTGACATATTTTGTTTTTCTATATTTATTGTAAAGATATATGAATTTCTTGTTAAACCATTTTAAAATAATGACAATAATGAAAATTCGCCCTAGATGATTTGCTCATGACGGTTGAAATGAATGATATGTTAGACAATATAAAACTTAATACGATAATTGATGATTTTGCATTTAGATATGCTCATATATTATTATTTTTATGATCGATTTGTTTTATTAGTTATGTTGTGGATCGTTTTTGCGCCTCTTGATGTTGTTGGTTATTGTTATGGAAATAAATAATAATACTCGGGGACCAAGTTGTATATCTTGGGGATAATACTTGGGGATCAAGTTGTATATTTTGGGGAACAAGTTGTAATAGGGATACTTTGGGAAATTGTTAATGCCTAGGGAAAATGATGTAACATTATAAATATTTGAATTGTGATGAATTAAAGGACAAGCTTTACGTGAATATTTTAACATGGTATCAAGACAGTGTGATCCAGTCTTAAAAAAAATAAAAAAAAAAATAATAAAAAAACAGATATAGGTTCGCTAGAGCCATTCATTGAGGAAGACAACAATGGCATCCTTTGGGCCTGAAAAACAGCTCCATGCTTCTGTTATGAGCACTACCGACCACCAAGACCTACTGAGGGGTGGATTCGGTGTCTTTGCAACGGCGTGATGAAGAATAGGTGATGGCTTTACGTGTAACATCCCGACTTTTCGAAAGGGTAAAATAGTCATTGGGCGTATTTACTATGACCTAATTATTATTTATCCTATTTATTTAATTAAAAAAGATTTAATTAAAAGGATTTAGTTATTTAATTAATGTGTTTAATTAAATGGCTATAAAAGGGAATAATTCCCAAACTAATTCATTATTAGTTCACACGCATATTTACGAAAAAAGAGAGGATGGAACGGCGCTAAAGAAGAAGAGGCAACGCGGAGAAGAAAACGAAATAAAAGGAAGAACCGTGTGATCAATCCGTTCATCGATCAAGGTGCCGCAGAGAGAAAAGTGATCAGCACGATGAGACGCAACTTTGGAAAACAACATCTCTCGATTTCGTAAGTTTTCGGTTTAGCCTAGTTTTCGGTATTCGTAGAGTTCAATTCTTGAAAAATTCATATCTTTTAATCCGTAGCTACGTTTCGCAGCCATGAGTAGTCGAAACGATCGTCTTGAAGCGTAGAATAATCTAAAAATAGTTTCATAGAAGTAAACCTAGGTAACCTTCAGTTTTACAGGCTGTTTCTTTTTCGTTTTTACGCAAAGAAATAGGATTTTAGGGTTTCTTGTTGATCACATAGGTTTTGGGATTGAGGATCAACGAGTTGATGCGATTGCTTGGTGTTTTTGTCGGTTTTGCAAGCAAATAAGGTAAGAGGCTCTTCCTATGATTCCAATTATCGTTTATAAGGTTTAGATCAAGTCTTAAGGTGTTTAGATGATAGAAAGATGTGTCTTTTCGTTGATCAAAGGATCATAGATGTTTTGGAATGTTCAACTATGTTTATCTATCTTTTACTTGTGTTTAATTTGATGTTAATTAGGTTAGAAACGATTCGAAATCGAGTTGTGAATATTTTAGGGTTGGGCAAAACCCGGGCGGACGGGCGTACGTATTAGGCGGACGGGCGTTTGCGATCGTTGCGGCTCAAACGGGCGTTTGGGTATTACGGACGGGCATTTGAGGTGTGACTTATGATTCGGGATGTAGCCCTTTTTGACGGACGGGCGTTTGAGGTTAGGGAACGGGCGTTCGGTTTCGGACGGGCGTTCGGGGTTAGACGGGCGTTTAGGCTTTTCAAACGGGTGTTTGATGTTTTATTTGTTTTCACTTTGTTTTCCTCGTTTCGGCTTAGTTTCGGGTTTTATACTCGTGTGTTTCTTGTTTTAAACCCTTAAACATGATATATTAACATTGAATAAATATAAACACGCACGAATTGAGCTTCGATTCGTTCGGTTAAAACACCGAATGTACTCTTAAAGGGAGTTGAAGTTCGGATCCGTCGGAAGAGCATGATAGGCTTGTGCTTTGATGAATTAGTATTCATCAATGTATGTGTAATTGATAGGCCTTGTCCGTGTCTAGTGGTCTAGGAAGAGAGTAGTTAATGTGAGGGAGATTAATTGAAAACACTTAGGTGGCTAGTTAATCATCCTAATAAATACGTACTTGACTAGTAAAATATTAAACAACATGTCTCTCTTGGATAGGCACCAGTCTATATCGCGATGTGTGTGCTACCTCTGAAGGTGGAAGAACCCGTAGGTCAAAAGAACCACAAGTTCGGGGGACTCTGCTGAGGTGTGCGTACTATCGGAGCCTACTAGTCTAGCCTCCGTGGATATTGGTGTGATCCACTAATATGTTGCAATTGATATCTCCTGGTGGATATACATCAGGCGTAGTGCCCTTGAGTGCGGTTGTAACATAGATAAGTTAAGTAGAAACGTTTAGTCAATTCATGTTGATGGACATGAAATGAACCCCAGATTGAGTCGGTCACACATAAACAACTAAACGATTAAATATCTTTTCTTTATAAATCTTAATTGTTGTCGTATCTTCTCACTTTTACTAAGTACTTCGTACTTACCTCCTTTGCATTTTCTTTTATATGCATTGTGGGGTGAGAAGACGAACAGGTTGATCAAGTGTAGACGACGGCTTTTGAAGACTTAAAGTCTTGACGAAGCTTCTAGATTATTTTCTTTGTAAAGGTTGTATTAGAGTGGTTGTATTTCTTCTCTTAGTTTTGATGTACTTCTACTTTTAAGGCATCGTATTGACGAGTCTTTGGGTTTTCATCGTTGTAATCTGTCACGGATTTTATCTAACAAAGCAAACAAGTAATAAAATTTATAAATCCGATATTCCCCAAGTGTAGGGATCGTAGTATAGTGATTAATACCGGAGTCGGTCACAGGGAATCGGGGTATCTAGTTCATTAATTTTCCTAAGGTTGTTACTATTAAAATGAAACTAAAAACGATAAAATAAAGCTGGACGAGAGGATTGTCGGTCCAAAGCCAGGAAAGTATCGTTGCGAACAAAAGCAAATAAAATAAAACTACAACTAAGAAAACAATAAAACTAACTATCATGATAATGATGAAGCAAATCAACATAGAACAAACATGATCCACCATCCCGCAACCCTTAATTCTTCCACTAGATTATCTTATGATGATTCAATCAAAGTTGTGGTTCACCTAATCAAAGGTATGAATTCCTACTTCCGTAAGTAATCCGTCTATCAATCTCATCATCTTCCGATCTATAGAGATTAACGCTCTCAAAACAAGGTGCAAGATTTATTAGATCTAACAACCTAGAAATCTAACCTATCAACTTCCGTTATGTCAAGGTTAAAAGTCTAATCTTTCCTATGGTGATCTAAGGTTTACACCGATTTTCATCATACGGTAAACATCAAATAGCAATACATCTTTCGATATCGATTGCATAAACAAATAAACAAAGGAAAGATACAAACTCTAAATAAAATCACTCACAAGATTATCCAAGAGAGAAATCAAAAACGCCGCTGGCGAAAAGTAACCATGGATGCTCAGGTTCACGGCTTGAAGGCCATCGGCATGGACGAACAAGAACGAGAAAAAAAACCAAAATAAAACCTAATCTAACCGCCATGACCTCCCAAAAGGGGGGTGGGGCGCGCTAGGGCTCCTCTCTAATGTTTGTGTGTCAAGAGGGATGGAATTATATATCCATTAGGGTAGAAATCGCGCTGTATTTATAGACTTTTGAGGCGGCTGCGCAATGGCGGTGGACGGACGCTCGTCCAGAAGCTCTGGACGCCCGTCCAGATGCTTTGGACGCTAAGGCAGACGCTCGTTCACTCAGCGTACAAACTCTCTGTTCAACTTTCTTCTCCTGGACGCCAGTCCAGGCTTTGGACGCCAGTTCAGACCCTTTTTCTTCCAAATTCATCTTGATCTTCATTCCAACTTCATCTCTATCTCTTTCCTTCCATGCAAATCATCACTTGAACATCTTTTAAGCTCCTTTCACCTCATAGCGTACCTACATCACGATAAAAACATGCAAAATGTAACATCTTACATCTAAAGATATTTATCCAATAAAATCACATAATTAGCTCGATTTTGCACTTTAATACTTCTAAAACTCATTTGCTCAATATTTCAATATAAAGCTCGATTTCTATGAAAAACATTCACATATGGGGAAAATTGACATAAAATATATCCTTATAAAACGTACAAAATCACCCTTAACAACTCCCCACACTTAAACCTTGCTCGTCCCGGGCAAGACAAAACATAATCAAGACTCGAGACATATAAACATTTATGCAACCATAAAGCATATTCAATAGTTTAGAGGTTCACCCAAGTGTGTGTGCATAGCCACAACAAATTTCCACTAAATCCACACTTGAAATTGATTCAAGCAAAACTTGACATCCCATTTAAATCGAAATATAAAAATGATTATAACATGCACCTCACAAAACATACATATTCCGAAAAATAATAAGGAGTGTTTACAATATTTCCGACATACTTAGAGGATAATCCCTACAACATATCTTTCAGTTTATACTGGGGATAGTCAGAAGATAACTACGGTTTTTCACCCATCTTTTCACACTACTATGCTCTAATTTTTCTTAAACTTCTCTTAATTACACACTTATCGCATATGCCCTCATTCCCAGCAATAGGACGTTTCGTGATAACACCCTAGCTGGACTACTATCATCAGGCAGTCGGGAGCTATTAACCTCATAGTGGTATAGGACATTTCGTGATAATGCCCTACCGCACTCAAATCATCGGCAGCTACTTCCGACATACACATATATTATATATATCTTATTCATATTATTCATCTTAGAGTGGTATTCAAACCTTAAATTATATCCCTCCTATCACATTCAAACCATCAGATATTCACAGTATGTCATACTTTAATTCTAAACACAAACTATTAAAATTTTCAAAAATCATATGTAAGCGAAGAATCATGCGATAATCATCAAAAATCTCTAATCAAATGGGCATAGCTTTAAATTGTAGCTCATCATTTACTATGGCACGTGAAAAATAGTGTTGGGTGAAACATCCAACTTACTAAACATGCAAAATAATGCACCAATGATATAAGAACTCAAATAAAGATTAAAATTTAGCACTTTTTCATAGAAATATAATAGTATGGCAAATGAATGTAGATACATAAAACCATTCCCCTCCCCCACACTTAAATTACAACATGTCCTCATGTTGTGCAGAATTAAAGAAAAGATAAAAGAACTTAGCTGATTTGGTAATGATATGAAGATAGGCTGAAGAAGGATAGATAATCGATCCGCGGTTCCGAGGCACGAGATGTCATAGGTATTCCTCTCCAGATTCACTTCCAAGGCCAGCTTCGACAAAAACAACTAAAAATGTGCCTGCACCACTTGAAAAACATGGCAGTATCTCGGGGAACACGGGGGAATATAACATGGCAAAAATATAATGAAAGACAAGAAGTAAGCACATGATATAATGGCTCAGATGGACAAATCACCACACAGGGAAAGTACAGGACACCTAAGCGTCAAATATAAAGCCACAGAAGCTTTACAATACAAATAAGCCCAACATGTGCATACGGAAATAAGGATAGAGGACACTATAACGTAGCAGGGCTAGGTGCACTAAAAAGAAAAATAAAAATAAATAAGAAAAACAGAATAAAATACAATGCAACTAAATGATATGCAACTATACTAAAAAGGCAAAACGAAAATAAAGAAAATAAACTAGCCCAACTAATTCCATAGACGTCGCCCTAATCTAAGCACGGTCAAGAATATCAACGTCTACTAAATAACGCCACAGAAGCGTAACAAAATTCGATTATGCAAAGCCACAGAAGCTTGCCATGTGAAATGTAGACGTGCCTTTAAGGACCCTAACACCCTAGATAGACGACAAAAGGTACAGCATAAATCAAATTGGAATCACATCTAACTAGGTGAATTACTCAACACGGATTGCAATAGATGGAAAGAAAACCATAACGGTGAAAGAACAGGACATCTACGCATATATACTACGGCCACAGAGGCTCACATGGAAAAGAAGTGATAGAGATTTTTTCAGATTAAGCTCATATAAAGATGGAACATATACATGGAACATTACAAAATAGTAGGCTAGGTGCAACTACATGAAAATATATTACAATGCAATCTACATGATATGCAAAAATAAAAGAAAATAAAGAAAGAAAACTAGCCCACTCATTTGCAACACGACATGTATATAATAAACGTCTACCAAATAATGATAGTTTACGATAAACGACAGTACTATTCATTACATGCAGTGTAGACGCGCCTTAAGACTCATCAAAGGTGATAGCATTATGGAGAACCAACAGTTAGCTATACTAAACAGATATAACTCATAAGCCAACGATAGTAGCAACGGAAAACCGACAGTAGCTACCCATATGAGTTACAAAAATAACAAGAAAGCACATAGGTCTCAAAGCTCACAAGATTCATCACAACGATATGTAGCATACGGAAACCGACATTAGCTACTAAATAACAATAAGAACAGTTATAGCATACGAGAACCGACATTAACTATAACATGCATGGATGAATCATCAATTATTTAACATGGATCCGTAGATGGAAAGATGTAAACATGCAAGTTCAGAACATCTACGTAAAAATAACTAGCCACAGAAGCTCATATAGAAGTATCCACGTCAAATAAAGCATGTATCAGAAACAATTTCTAGTCACTAGAAACTGACACACTGGACGGACGTTCAGACAAGACAGACGTACGTTTAAAGCATATTCAGGGCCGACGGGCGTTCACTTACTATGGACTCCCGTTTGACTCAGCAGAAAAGCACAGCAGACTCGACCTATATCAGAAGACAGCGGCAACCCCAGAAATAACCTAATATCATATCATTAAAACAGAAACCCTAGTGTTTATTGAAAACAAAACTATGAAACCTAAATTCACGTTTCATAAATTGAGTTAAAAAAACTTTTTGCACATTCTTAACCCAACGGTCATCGAAACACGGCAAAAAAAAAAAAAAAAAACTCTCAATTTATTTAACGGTCCTTTAATTGAAAACTACCTAAAAAGGTACGGAAACAGAAACCTAATCCTAAACTACGAAAAATTTAAAACAGAAAAACGGAAAACACTAAAAAAAAAAAGGAAAAAAAAAACGTGTTGAAATCTTCTGAGCCCAAAATGGAAGGGAAAACAGTGGATTTTGACCTCGAAAACGGTGTTGAACGGCCTACGGCATTCACTATGTCGTCGGCGTCGGAACGAGCTTTCCGAATTGGGGTCCTGCGCGCCAATCAGACACTCGAGCCGAAAGTTATGGTCAAAATACTAACGAGTGCTAAAACGAGCCCTTTTATCCAAAAATTTGACCGCGAAAAACGTGGAGTCAGATGATTCAACCTCAGAACCCTACCTACGAAACCTACCTACGAAAAACAGAAACCCTAAACCACGATATCTGCCTAAAACAAAAAAAAAAAAAAAACTGGTGACAGACAGGCCAGACGGGCGTCCAAGTTACCGGACGGACGTACGCACGGAGAAAGAACTGGACGGGCGTCCAAGTTACTGGACGCTCGTCTGCCTGGGCAAAACACAAACAGAGACGATCAGATTTGGACGGACGGGCGTCCAATAGCTCAGGACGCCCGTTTACGTTCAAGCGAAGCACATAAACGCCGCTAAACACCAAAACGAGTCCAAACAAAACACGAAAACTAAACAAAACCCTAATTGGAACCTAAACACAAACCTATAAAAATTAATAATCACTAGATAACACAAATTACATACGAAAAACAAAATAGAACAACTTTAGAAAAATTAATAATGAACTGGACAACCGCACCGATTCCCCGGCAACGGCGCCAAAAACTTGTCACGGATTTTATCTAACAAAGCAAACAAGTAATAAAATTTATAAATCCGGTATTCCCCAAGTGTAGGGATCGTAGTATAGCGATTAATACCGGAGTCGGTCATAGGGAATCGGGGTATCTAGTTCATTAATTTTCCTAAGGTTGTTACTATTAAAACGAAACTAAAAACGATAAAATAAAGCTGGACGAGAGGATTGTCGGTCCAAAGCCGAAAGGTATCATTGCGAACAAAAGCAAATAAAATAAAACTACAACTAAGAAAACAATAAAACTAACTATCATGATAATGGCGAAGCAAATCAACATAGAACAAACATGATCCACCATCCCGCAACCCTTAATTCTTCCCTAGATTATCTTATGATGATTCAATCAAAGTTGTGGTTCACCTAATCAAAGGTATGAATTCCTACTTCCGTAAGTAATCCGTCTATCAATCTCATCATCTTCCGATCTATAGAGATTAACGCTCTCAAAACAAGGTGCAAGATTTATTAGATCTAACAACCTAGAAATCTAACCTATCAACTTCCGTTATGTCAAGGTTAAAAGTCTAATCTTTCCTATGGTGATCTAAGGTTTACACCGATTTTCATCATACGGTAAACATCAAATAGCAATACATCTTTCGATATCGATTGCATAAACAAATAAACAAAGGAAAGATACAAACTCTAAATAAAATCACTCACAAGATTATCCAAGAGAGAAATCAAAAACGCCTTTGAAAAGTAACCATGGATGCTCCAGGTTCACGGCTTGAAGGCCATCGGCATGGACGAACAAGAACAAGAAAAAAAAACGAAAATAAAACCTAATCTAACCGCCACCCCGGCCTCCCAAAAGGGGGCGGGGGCGCCTAGGGCTCCTCTCTAATGTTTGTGTCAAGAGGGATCGAATTATATATCCATTAGGGTAGAAATCGAGCTGTATTTATAGACTTTTGAGGCGGCTGCGCAATGGCGGTGGACGGACGCTCGTCCAAAAGCTCTGGACGCCCGTCCAGATGCTTTGGACGCTAGGGCAGATGCTCGTTCACTCAGCCTCCAAACTCTATGTTCAACTTTCTTCTCCTGGACGCCAGTCCAGGCTTTGGACGCCAGTTCAGGCCCTTTTTCTTCCAAATTCATCTTGATCTTCATTCCAACTTCATATCTATCTCTTTCATTCCATGCAAATCATCACTTGAACATCTTTTAAGCTCCTTTCACCTCATGCAAGCGTACCTACATCACGATAAAAACATGCAAAATGTAACATCTTACATCTAAAGATATTTATCCAATAAAATCACATAATTAGCTCGATTTTGCACTTTAATACTTCTAATACTCATTTGCTCAATATTTCAATATAAAGCTCGATTTCTATGAAAAACATCCACATATGGGGAAAATTGACATAAAATATATCCTTATAAAACGTACAAAATCACCCTTAACATAATCTTAACTATCTATCTTTAGTATGGTTAATTTCTATTCATAGTAGCTTTTACGTTTTTACCCGAGTCTTTTTAGCTTCCGTTTGCTTTTATTTGATACGACGACGTAGAGGCTTGCGTATAATATTAGACTTATTTAATGCTATACGCGCCGAACGTTTCTCTTCCGGATAAGGGCTCGGTATCCGGGAGCGGGGCGTTACATTCTGACCTCCGTCAGAAGGACGGAATTGGGAAAAGTCGATGGAAATTTTAACCAAGGCTCACAATGCAGACACTACAAGAATTGTAAGCTGAAGGGACAATCTTTAAAGGGACGACAACATCGTCCCTTTAAATACCTTTAGTGCGACGACAAAGTCGTCCCTGTAAATGAATTCAACAATAGTCAAAGTTTTGGGTTGATTTTTTGGAAGGAAACTTTAAATGGACGACAATGTCGTCTCAATAAATAAAATATTGACCCCACCGTGCCAGCTTAGATTTCTACGTGGACGGAGCCTATTTAAAGGGACGATATTTTCGTCCCATTAAACAATATGTTATAATACGTTGTGTTAAAATAAAAGAAATTATAAAATTTTGGTTTGTAGGGACGACACTTGTCGTCCCTTTAAGGGAAATTAATTTTTTTTATATAAAACGCTGTGTTAAAAATTACGATCCAGTTTTTTTTTATAAAATTCTCGTTTAAAGGGACGACATTGTCGTCCCATTAAACTATTCTCAGAAAATAATATGTTATATAAAATAAATTATAAAATTTTGGTTTGTAGGGACGACAATTGTCGTCCCTTTAAAGGTAATTAAATTATTTTTTAATATAAAACATTGTGTTAATAAATAAGATTCGAGTTTTTGATAAAAATTTTGTTTGAAGGGACGACGATGTCGTCCCTTTAAACAAAATCAATTTTTTTAAAGATACATATTCTAATAAACATTGCGTTAAAATATAAAATTCATAATTTTTTATAAAAATTCCTTTATCGAACGATAATACAAGTGATTACGATAATACTCTCTACTATAGATTGTCGGTTCGTTATCGAGGGATTCATTTGAATCTCGGGGTTCGTTAATGAGCGATTGATCTCAATCCTGAGATCCGATATCGATTAAGCGATTTCAAGCCGATATCTTTCTTTGTAAATCAATGTGATAGTACTCTCTACTATAGATGTCAGTTCGTTAGCGAGCGATTGATTTGAATCTCGGGGTTTGTCACCGAGCGATTGATCTCAATCCCGAGATCCGTTATCGATTAAGCAATATCAAACCGATATCTTTCCTTACAAATCATTCTGATAGTACTATATACTATAGATCGTCGAGTTCATTATCGAGCGAATGTGTTAGATTGTTATCGGTAAGGAGAGATCAATTTTAATCTCGGGGTTCGTTATCAAGCGAATGAGTTAGATCGTTATCGTTATCGATCATTGTGATAGTAGTATCTACTATGGCTCGATCGATCAATATCGAGCGAATGAGTTAAGAGTCGGGGTTCGTTATTGAACGATCGATTTGAATTTCAGGGTTCGTTATCGAGCGATAGATTTGAATGTAAGGGTTCGTTATCGAGCGAATGAGTTAGATCGTTATTGATCATTGTGATAGTACTATCTACCATGTCTCGATGGATCGTTATCATGCGAAGGAGTTAAGAGTTGAGGATCATTATTAAGAGATCGATTTGAATCTCGGGATTCGTTATCGAGCGAATGCGTTAGATCGTTATCGATCATTATGATAGTACTATCTACTATGGCTCAATCGATCGTTATCGAGCGAATGAGTTAATAGTCGTGGTTCGTTATCGAACGATCGGTTTGAATCTTAGTGTTCGTTATCGAGTGGTTTGCTATCGAGCGAATGAGTTAGATCGTTATCGTTATCGATCATTGTGATAGTAGTATCTACTATGGCTTGATCGATCGTTATCGAGCGAATGAGTTAAGAGTCGGGGTTCATTATTGAACGATTGATTTGAATTTCGGGGTTTGTTATCGAGCGATCGATTTGAATCTAAGGGTTCGTTATCGAGAAAATGAGTTAGATCATTATCGATCATTGTGATAGTACTATCTACAATGTCTCGATAGATCGTTATCGAGCGAAGGAGTTAAGAGTCGGGGATCGTTATTAAGAGATCAATTTGAATCTCGGGGTTCGTTATCGAGCGAATGAGTTAGATCGTTATCGATCATTGTGATAGTACTATCTATTATGGCTCGATAGATCGTTATCGAGCGAATGAGTTAACAGTCGTGGTTCATTATCGAGCAATCGATTTGAATCTTGGGGTTTGTTATCGAGCAATCGATTTGAATCTAAGGGTTCATTATCGAGCGAATGAGTTAGATGGTTACCGTTATGGATCATTGTGATAGTAGTATCTACTATGGCTTGATCGATCGTTATCGAGCGAATGAGTTAAGAGTCGGGGTTCGTTATTGAACGATTGATTTGAATTTTGGGGTACGTTATCGAGCGATCGATTTGAATCTAAGGGTTCGTTATCGAGCGAATGAGTTAGATCGTTATCGATCATTGTGATAGTACTATCTACTATGTCTCGATGGATCGTTATCGAGCGAAGGAGTTAAGAATCGGGGATTGTTATTAAGAGATCGATTTGAATCTCGGGGTTCGTTATCGAGCGAATGAGTTAGATCGTTATCGATCATTCTGATAGTACTATCTACTATGGCTCGGTCGATCGTTATCGAGCGAATGAGTTACATCGTTATCGTTATCGAAGAAAATATTGTTATATATATATAGTATGAACGGAAATATTGTTCTATATATCCAGAAGCAAGTGTAGTTCACCGGTTCCACCGAATGCTCCTATCTCTCGGCAAAGATCGTGTGAGTGTGCAGTTATCCTTCGCCCTAGAATAGATCGACCTAGTTCCCCTTCTTTTACTTTACGGTGCACTTGCTTTATATCTCCGACACACAAGGAAGGACGCGCTGGGAAGGAAGCAGCCCTAGCCTCTCTCCGGCCGATCATTCCGCCGGCATCTCGCATTCACGCCCCCGTTTGAGCGCCGCGAGTTCATAAAATTATTTTTTTATAAAAGTTTATTTAAAGGGACGACATTGTTGTCCCTTTAAACAAAATGTCAAAAAATTTATGAACTTTGGGGGGGGGGGGGGGGGAATTTGGCCGCCAAAACTTTTTTGGGTTTTAATGGGACGAAATGTCGTCCCAAAAAAGCATGTGTCGTCCCATTAAATGTCCCATATAATTTAATAATTTTATATAATTTTAATAAATTAATAATTTTATATAATTTTAATGGGACGACATTGTCGTCCCAACAAAGCCTATGTCGTCCCTTTAAATGTTAAAACCTATATCAAATCGGGCAGCCTTCCTTCTCCTTCTTCATTTCATCATTTCTCCTCCTTACGCGATTTTCACCCTCCGCCGCCCCTCCTTCTACGATTACGAATATTCAACCACCCGCCCCTCCCCTCCTCCGGTCACTCCCTCAAAATAGCAGCTCGCTCAACCCCCGGCCGCCCTCGGCCTTAATTCCCCTTCTTCCTCAGTTGCATTTGTCCCCCTCCTCCCCCCGCCGCCGCCGGACCATTGTGCTCCAACCTCACTACACCCACAACGACTCAACCGCCGCCCCTCCTTCGCTTCCATAATTCCATTCCAGGTAATTTTAATTTGTTTTTATTTTTTATTTATAAATTCTTTTATACTTTTATGTTCTTGCGGCTTGTTTAGTTGCTTTAATTTGTTTATACTTTATGTGCTTGAAGCTTGTTAGGTTTGTTTAATTCGCAGATTGTTTATTTTCGATTTGGCTTTTATACTAAGCGTGTTGTTGATTGTTGAATAAATTTATTTAAGTGTGTTGTTGATTGTTGAATAAATTTTTGGTGGGATGCCCATTATCGAAACTTTTTTTATGCTCAAGGGCAGCTTTTGCATCAGTTTTTGAGGAGATATATTTATTCCCTTGATAGTGTAGTGTAGTGAATGGTGTGTAGTGAGTAGTGTAGTGAATGGTGTGTAGTGAGTAGTGTAGTGATAATATAGTAATTTTGTACTTTTTGATGGATAAAGGGATAGTAGTTTGTGTGTTGAAATGAGGGATAGTAGTGTTTATGATGGATAAGGGATAGTAGTGTTTTTGATGGATAAAGGGATAGTATTGTGTGTGTGTGTGTGTGTGATAATTTTGTAGTGTGTGTGTAGTGAATGGTGAATGGTGTGTAGTGAGTAGTGTAGTGAATGGTGTGTAGTGAGTAGTGTAGTGATAATATAGTAATTTTGTACTTTTTGATGGATAAAGGGATAGTAGTGTGTGTGTTGAAATAAGGGATAGTAGTGTTTATGATGGATAAGGGATAGTAGTGTTTTTGATGGATAAAGGGATAGTATTGTGTGTGTGTGTGTGTGATAATTTTGTAGTGTGTGTGTAGTGAATGGTGAATGGTGTGTAGTGGATCGAAGTATGAAACTTGTTTGAAAAAAAAGCTACTTAGAGTTATGAAATATCCCACAAGAAGGTGTATGAAACAAATGCTTGTTTTTTTGGTAGTAGATGTACTATACAGTTGATTTACTTCACAATGTTAGTGTATAAAGCGTGTGATTAACTAGTATATGTGTGTGATTGACTTGAAATTTTATTTCGTCAAGTAGTAATGTATTAAGTAGTGTATGAATCTTGGCCTATGTGTTGGAAATGTGTTGAAGAACATGATGATATGTCTAGCATGATGATGAAGAACATAAACTAGTTTTGTCTAGCATGTATTGGTTTAGGAAAAGTGTTGGAAAACCGTTATGTATGTATGTGATTGAACATGATGAAGAAAGTCTAGCATTGAAGGTGTTCTTGTGTTAATTTGTTATAAATGAAAATTAGAAAATGAATTAACATTGAAGAACTAGGAGTGGTAAGTGTTAAAGACTTAGTTTTATGTCTTCGTGTGATAGTGTATTCAATGTGTTTAATGAATAGTATTAGTTTTTAATGAAAAAAAGTATACTATATTAAGGTGAATGGATACATCAACATATATGTGTTCTTTATATATATTTACTAATACTACATCAACATATATGTGCTCTTTATATATATTTTTTATTATATTCAAATACTTGATCGTATAGGTGAATGGCTTGCACGGGATCGGCATGTGGTTCTCAACCACCGCACGAGCATCCATTTAGGATACCGGGCCAATGCGAGGACGGTAATTAATTAACTTTTTTTTTTGTCTAGTATGATTATTCTTATTTCGTTGAATTAACATTGACACCGATACAACAGATCATACAGTAGATTATGAGGAATGGATACAACCACCTCCTCCCCCGAAAAAGAAGTAGGGTGAACGTGGGCCTACAAAAGGTTTCACCGTCCAAGCCCTCAAGAGAAAGTTAGGTGGCTTGATTCCTCTTATATGGGATCCTAGATTTCCCAAAGTTCATAAGGTTTTGGGAACATATGCGAAGGATTTTGAGTCCCAGACAAGGAAAGTCGTCAGGTCCCATGTTCCTTGTTGCGTCCCACAATGGCAAAAGATGGAAGACCGACTTAAAGAATTAATTTGGCAAGAACTTCGGGTACTTAGCTAATCAAATTGTTAACACTTTCAAATTGTAAGTTTCATTATATTAATTTAGATACCAATCGTTTCATTTCTTGTGTTTTCAGGCATCGTTTGAACCCCTTGAGCTTATTCACCGCGATGCCGTGCTGAAAAACGCCGGTGCTTTATTCAGAAAAAGAAAGACTAGACTAAGGGAGGAGGTAGATGAACACAACAACAAGGGGTTGCCAGGGCCTTGTCCTCGACCCAGGGATGTGGGTTCACAACAACAATGGGAAAGTATCTCCGCTACCTTAATAGCGATGCTTTTAAGGTAAAGCTTTTATTCCATTACATGTGTTACGTAGATTCGATTATTATTACTTGTTACTGCTTATATATAATACAAAAGTACCATTTTTTTGCAGAAAATATCGATTAGAATAAGAAGAATCACGCCGGGAGTAAATATGTAGGCCACCAAGGACGAACGCCTATGACCGTAGTTCGATGGGAAAGGTTAAGAAGGGTAAGTATTTGGAAAAAAAATCCCTATCACTTATTTTTTTTGAATTTTCATGACTAATACTTTTGTTTTTTCATGGGTAATGTGAGTCTGAGTGAAGATCCTTTGGGGCATGATCCTATCCATGTATGGGCGAGCAAGCATAAGAATGCTAACGGATCGTTTCTCAACAGTGATGCGGAGGATGCTTACGTAAGTGATATACGTTGTATATATTTCAATTCAATACATTCACATTTTCATTTTCCTTATCTTATTTTCCAACGATATATGTTGTGTTTAGCGGAGGCTGGAGGAATGGCGTGCCATGATTGCACCAGGTCGACCGATGACTTTTGAAAAAGATGAGGCAGTCTTTCAGGGTGCCTTAAGAACTAGGCGAGATTATTTGATTGGCCTTGGCCCTACGCAATCCGTATCCAATTCATCACAATCGTCCCAGTCTTCAGCATCATCATCTTCTTACCAGCAAGAATGTAATACGCAGATTGAATAACTTAGAAAGTCTCATGATCAGTTGGTGAAGTTAACCAAAAAACAAGAGAAGAGAAACAAAAAACAAGGGGCCCTTCTCAAATTGTTGCCGACTAATCTTAAGGCTAAGGAACCGGATATGCAAATAGAGGTTAGCTCATCATCTTCCGATGAAGATGAAGACGATTCTGAAGTTGATCTTGACGATGATGCGTAGACATTCTAGAGGAGACTGTTGTTACTTTTGGAAACATTGCACAATTTTGCGTAATTTTTTTTCACTAAACTTGTGTATTTCGTTTTGTTATGAATCCCCATTAATTTCTATTTTGTGAGCTTCTGTTATGGATTTTGGAAAAACCATGATTGGTTTGTAACTAGCATTGGAGGCCATGCGAAAACAAAATAAATATTAAAATAGAAAATGTTTAAAGGGACGACATGTCGTCCCAACAAATGTATTTTTGGAAATGTTCTCTGTTTAAAGGGACGACGACATGTCATCCCAACCAATATTTCATAAAAATATTTTATACAAGTATTTTATAAAATATTTTATTAAAATATTTTTAAAAAAATAAATTTTTCCCAAATGGTTTTAAAGGGGCGACTTTATCGTCCCAAAAAACATTTTATAAAAAAATTACTACATCTTTTCGTATTTAAGGGACGACATTGTCGTCGCAAAAAGCATTGAAGGGACGACATTGTCGTCCCAAATTTTTTTATATAAAAAACTATTTTCCTAATAATAAATTAAAAAAGCTTATTCATGTTTATAGGGACGACATTGTCGTCCCTGCAAAGAAGGCCATGTCAGCACGTTTAATTTTCTTTGAAAAGTTCGTGCCACGTCAGCATACATTTAAAGGGACGACAAAGTCGTCCCATTAAAAGAGTCAGTTATTTAAAGGGACGGAGCAGTAGGGACGTCTTTATAGGAACGACTTGTCGTCCTTTTAAACATTTAATGGGATGACAATGGGTCTAAAGGTACGACAAAATGTCGTCCCAAAAAGCAAGTTTTGTTGTAGTGAGATGTGATTGGCATGATGAAGACAGTACCCCGATCGGTGGGTTGATCGTCCACGTGGAGGGCGTGGTAATGAAGCGAAAATCGCGGCAGCAGACGGGCTGGAGATGGAGGTAGAGGACAAGGCGGTCCCGCTCCCTCAATGAAGGTGTCAAGGTGAATACAACAACAAGAGTGGGTTTGGCTCGGCCCACTCCCATGATTCGAGAATTTGAGTTTGGATCAATCCGGGCTCACGAACGTAACTCCGGCCCAATGGAAATTAATTCGTGAATTTTTGAATATTCCGAAACCGCAAGATCGATTGACTAGTAAGTATGCCTGGATTATTGATACCAGGGCCACACATCACGTGACAAGTGACCTTAATTTGTTCGTTAATTCTCAGCCCATTGTGCATTGTCCCATTGGCTAACCAGATAGGAGCTCGTCACTTGCAACTCATAAGGGCCGAAATTTGCACATAAATGATGTTTCATATGTACCCAAGTTGAATTGTAATTTTCCCTCGGCGACCCAATTCCTTGATGATAATCATTGCGTTATGCAATTCATGGGTAAATTATGCGTAATGCAGGACCGAGTAACGAGGATGCTGATTGGACTGGGTGAGCGTATAGAAGGACTTTTCTTTTCTCAAGCATTCCAGAAGCTCGTGTTCTAGACATTGATAGTGGAAAGTCGATGGAATTTTGGCACTGGCAGTTGGGGCATCCCTCACAAAAGGTTTTACGGAATGTTCCTAATATTATTGTTTCTAGGCATTTAAATAAGGATTGTTGTGAGGTTT
Source organism: Gentiana straminea (assembly GCA_036785695.1). Classification (NCBI taxonomy): domain Eukaryota; kingdom Viridiplantae; phylum Streptophyta; class Magnoliopsida; order Gentianales; family Gentianaceae; genus Gentiana; species Gentiana straminea. The sequence continues at coordinate 33,486 of JAVUPR010000456.1, forward strand.
GTTTTCAAGCCAAACGACCACGTGAACAATTTTCCCTTAGTGATAGTCGTGTTGGTCACATGTTTGAGTTGGTTCATTGAGATCTATGGGGTCCATATATGGTTCCTTCCATGTGTGGGGCCACATACTTCTTAACCATCTTTCATGATTTTTCACGGTCTATTTGGATTTACTTCTTTGTTGAATAAAAAGGGTGGTTGAAATAGTATTATTGGATTTTAGGGCATTGATTGCTCGTCAGTTTGATGTAACAGATAAGCAAATCCGGAGTGATAACGGAACCGAATTTAAATCTTTGTTACCGTACTATAAAGAGCATGGAATAATTTTTGAAACTGCTAGTGTTGGGACACCCCAACAAAATGGATGTGTCGAACGCAAGCATAGGCATGCATTGAATGTTGCTCGAGCTATTCGTTTCGAGGGGCATTTACCTCTTAAGTTTTGGGGGAGTGTTTGATGGCTACTTCTTATATCATTAATCGCACACCTTAGAGTGTTCTTGATTTTAAAACTCATTATGAGTGTCTCTTTGGAAAACCTCCGGATTTGTCAATGCTTTGAGTTGTGGTGTGCTTATGTTTTGCACACGATCACTGTCCCTCTAGAAATAAATTTGGTAGTTGATCACGTGTTAGTCGCTTCTACTAGCAAGGGGACTAGGTCAATTGTAGTATAGCAAGGCGATCCCACAAAGAATATTATTTAATTACGTTAAACACAACCACAATTTATATGTCAACCGGAAGGGGTGGTTATTGATCAACATAAAGGAATAGTAAATAAAGAGATGCAAATAAACCAATAGTCAATCATATACTGAAAAGGCATTAACCAAACTATTCCCAACTAATCTCTTCTTAACCCATATGTTAATAAACATAGACGAGAAACTTGCAGTTTAAGAAAGATTAAAACGAAGCAATGCAAACATAAAGTATGACGAAAAAGATAAAACAAAGAAAACAAAGAGAACACGGTGATTTAACGTGGTTTCCGCATTGTGCCGACTACTCCACGGACGAGAAAAGGAGATATTTTACTATGCACAAAGTTACAAGGTTTTTTCACACACATTGCATTGATTACAAAATTAGTATTTATAGGCACACTTCCCTAACCCTAACAGCCATAAGATCTTTGTCGGAAGCGTAATAAATACCCCTAGATGTGGACCTCAGCTCCAGCTGTTATCCACCAGATGAAACACTGCTTCAAAACTGACTTTCCCAGACTTGTAACTAACTGCTCAGATGCGCACCTCAGATGTACTCAGTAATAGCTCAGCTTACAAGACTAAAAGTTGACTTCAGAAGAAACTCAGTTTACACTTCACCACAACTGACTTTCACAGAACTGAAACTCTTACAAAGCTGACTATCATTCTCAGCTCAGTTTCACAGATTAGCTCCACTAGTTTGTAACTCATTTTAGAGATCAAGTCACTTAACTAAAAAATCTCCACCTTGACTTGAACTCTCATTCACAGTCAACCAGATTGCATAATCAGACATACTTGTACGAGATGCATTCGTCAATGCCATGATGTACTTGTACCGGACTTCTCCATAGAATCCACTCAGTTGATCTTTCTTCAATTGATTATCCAGATTTTTATTTTATAAGCTTTGAATATTCAGAAAGTCCAAACACAGCTGCAACTTTCTATGCTAAACAGGTTTAGTGAACATATCAGCAGGATTATCCTTGGTGCTGATCTTCTTCACTACAACCCTCTTCTCATTTTACAGAAAATGATACCTCACATCGATATGCTTGGTTCTCTCATTATGAAACTGATCCTTAGCTAGACAAATTGCACACAAATTCCCTCACAATAAATCTCAGCTTGATCTTGATATAGCCCTAAATCAACGATTAGACCCTTCAACCATATACCCTCCTTGGTCGCTTCAGTAAGAGCCATATACTCAGCTTCAGTAGTTCATAAAGGCACTGTTTCCTGAAGAGTTGCTTTTCAGCTGACAACTGAATTCCTCAATATGAAAACATAACCAGTGATGGTCCCATGAAAAGGCTGACACAAGTTTAAAGAGGGGTGAATAAACTTATCACCAAAAACTTGATATACTAAAGACAAGATTAAGTTCGTTTTAAACTTGTGTGGAGTTAATCTAAGCGAGATAAGTGTAAGTCAAAGCGAGTTAACCGGCGGCGGATATATTAAAGCCTTTTGATCAACGAGTTCATTGATCGGTTTGTATAGAAGAATGCGATCTTGACTCGTTTCGATGTTTGATGAGTTTGTGGTCTAATGAGATATATGATAAAATGCTGTAAGTAATTGCATAAAATAAAAGAGACAGAAATTATAGAGGTTCTAGGTGGTGTAATCAGGTTAGTCCTCTCTTCCCCTATGGTGTAGGAGGAAAAATTCCAATAGAACTCTTTGAGGTAGATCGGTTACAAAAAGTCCTAATCTGATAGTCCTTGACTAATCCCTAGCTTCACTATCTTAGCAACTATAGAACAGGTAGTATTGCTGCTCTACAACTTCTTGCATAGGTTCTTAGAGGGTTGAATTACCTCTTCTCTAGCTCATCACAACCATAGTCTTCCTGACTGCACCTCAACTGTCCTTCACATCTTCTTGGTGTTTCACAGTCTAAACCTTTGAGAAAATCAAAGTTGAGACTTGAATCAATGAATATGATTCAACTTGTGATATGAGCTTCTTCTTCTAGATGTATATGATTTGTGCAAATAACTCGTTTCTCTTCAAGTGTGAATCTTGATGTATTTCTTGAATGCTCAAAACCACTTGAAAGATTTCTTGATACGGATCTTGCAATCTTCAAAATTTAGTACTCTATTTTCATCGAATCTTATTGACTTAATCGAGTACACCATTACACATAAGTTATCTAAGATAACATTGTCCTTATGTGTCTTAGATCTTCATACAGGATCCATAAAGTCAGTTCAGGCCATCACAGACTTTCCTGAATACTAACTTTACAGTCTCGGCTTTACGTCTTCATAAACTCAGTTTGAACCCTCAGTTCTCCAGTCTTCAATAACTGAGTCTGTTTCCCTCAGCCTTCTAAACTGAGTTTGTTCCCTCAGCCTTCAGGTTTAGATAAGCCAATTGTGTTTGTGTCCCTCAACAAACTTACATTCTTCAGTTTCTGTATGTGTACTCAGTTCCTTCTATGAAGTAAGTTTCTACTTGTGAATATTCTTTTTGTAAACTCAGCAAGTTTTCAGTTTCTCAGTTTTAGGCCTATTCTATTACAAGGCTTGTCTGACTTACCTATACAAATATCAGACTCTAATAAATCTTATACATTTAATTCTAGACTTCTTTTTGCTTTGCACCATAACAACTAGTTATAACACTTCATCAATGGGGTTTGAAACAATAACTGAATAAGTGATGAATCATCATCAAAACAAAATTTTATTTCTATCAATTCCCCCTTTTTGATGATGCCAATACCCCCCCTTAAAAGAAATGCATAACAAAGCGAGAAGCGATACTTTATTAAGATTTACGCTTGAGTTACAAAGTACTAGAGTACAACATCTGAAAAGTAAAACTAAGTCCCCATTTTAGTTTCCTTTGTCAGTTATCGGTATCTCCTTGTCATATTCATCAGCTGCTTCCATTATGGCATTGTAGGTCGGACTGACTTCCACACAATTTATGCTTGCCCAAAATTGCCAAGACGTTGTCATGCTGCATTTCCTGAAAAACTTGTTGTTGAATAACGTTGTAAATCTCAACATGATTTTGTTTAAATCTTCATCAGTTGTTGATTTTTCTAGTACATCTTTGACAATTCCTAAATCAAATTTCCCACCATTCTTTTTAGCTTTTTCAAGCGTTCCATTTTCTTCCCATTTATTCGGTTGTTCCAGTAATGAACAAGGACTGTCTTCATTGTCAGAAAATTTTCCAAGGCTTGTTCTCTGGTTTCATTTTCTTTGGGAAGTAAACTGTTGAAGATACTGTATAGCTCTAAATCCAATCCAAGTCTTTTCTCTGTAGGCTCAGAGAATTTTCTATCAGTTTCATCTCTTCATCATCCATGTTAGTTCGGGCTTTCTTCAGTTCAGTCAGTTTCTCATCTATGCTTTCAAGAACACCTGACATATCCTCAGCATTTGCTTTTAAAATGTCCAAACTTTCCCCCTTATTGACATCATCCTTTAGAATCAAACTTCAGATAAAAGAGTTTAAGTGTTGTTGATTGGATGCCAATATGGTTTGGGCTATTACTAAGTCTTGCATGGTAATTTCCACTTGGTGCGACAGTTCGCACTAAGGCTTCACGATTGGTCGGTCTTGTATCATTCTCTTGACAATATGTGGTGAAGTTTGTATTCGGCTCGGTCATGGATTTAGTAAGTTGATTGATCGTGTCGGTCATAGTTGAGCTCATTTTATCCATGGTCGCTTCCCAACCACGACTTGTTGAATTGAGGCATGAATCGCCGGTTGGTCTTGGTCTCTCTCCACATGTAGAGTCACTTTGTTGAAAACACCGGTAGGGTCGCTCAATCGAAAACCGGGGTGGTCATGAGAACCGGGCGATATCCGCCCTCATAAGGATTTCCTTGCCTCCCTATATAGTTCACATCCTCGGTGTTGGTTGCTTCGATTTCTTGAACTTTCTCTACCTTGGCAATGCGATCTTGCATGCCATCTATTTTCTCGTTCATCGCCATTAGCTGTTATAAGATATTTTGAGAAGTATCTTCTCCAAATACGCCTTTAGCTACATTTACAGTCTCGATTTGATGTGTTCTCCATTGGCTTGTTAGTGCTATTTGTTCCAATTGCTCTTCATCTTCTTTAGGTGATAGCAACGCAAAATATCCGTAACTCGATGCATCAAATCTCATTTGTTCAATCGGCCGCAATCCGTGATAGAAACTATGCATTCTTACGGGCAGAGTGATATCATGGTGAGGGCATCTCCATTGTGTTTCCTTAAACCTTTCCTGATGACGGTCAAATTATACCCATAAAAGTCATCAACGTTGTCCTTAAATCGAGCTTAATAATATATATTTTATATTAAATCACATGTTTATATGATTATTTAATGTTATGTGATTTATAAGATATAAATTGGTATTTATCTGTTTTTATTATTTAAATATTATTTACTGTGCGATAAATATTGATTTTATAGATTGCGATGAATCGGAGGATATCTACCAACGGAGGAAGTAAATCTCAAGAGAAATCAAGGCAGAATTGGACTGCAATAAAGATGAATACCGAAGCAGCACGGAAAGTGGAGTAAGGAACAAGAAAAGCCAGCGAGCCAATCAGTGGCAGACTGACTCACTGGCAGTGAGCTGAGGGTTCGCTGGGGGCGAGCTGGAAAAATCTCGGGGATCGGCTAGGAGTTATCTCTACGCATTTTAGGGTTTTCAAACATATCTTTAATTTGGCCTAAGTCTCTATATAAAGGAGCAGCCACGAATTTTATAAGACACACCTTAGAAAAATACAATTCCACAACATTGGTTCTATTTTCAATTCAAGTTTTCTTTATTCTATGTTATTTCGTTATGGAGTCGTTAGAATCACCGGTTAGAGATCGTATTGAGGAGTGGGAATCACGCTCGTCTTCGAGGGTAATGTCTACTCAATTATGCAATCTTTATTCGTAGATCTAATTTATTTCATGATGGAGTAGTCGTTTTATGTATTGATTTCGTGATGTAGTTAATTAACGAACCCATGTTTATGTAGATCTGAGACGTAAAAGACGTTTTACGAGCAAATCTGGTTCAGATATGAGCTCGCTCGCAGCGAGCCTATGTCTCGCTGGGAGCGAGATGTGTTATGTTCTTGATTTGTCTGTGAACGGCTTCGACTACGTTAGGTTCTCTGCTTTGTAATTAAAACGAGTAATTAAACTTGATCAACTTAATTATTTGTCATCGTAATTTAACATGAGACTCAAAAAGTGATTGTTACTTAGGACGGAGATTGAATCGGTGTCTAAGAAGTACGCCTAACCATAGGAATGTTGCTTTGATGAGGTTACATTTATACCGGCATCCCTAGCTTTTGTAATTGTGTCAGAAGTTATATGAGATGGAGGCCAACGAAGTGAAGTCATGTAACGGAGACACAATGATCTAGATCCTACCCGGAGCTAGATCTATCTTAGGGGGATGACTCCCGTAGTCAGAATAATTAATCTTAAATGTCTTATTTTGTCTCGTCGTCAATCTACATAGCATGGGGGAGTAATTACTACTAGCGTTATCAATACCGTTTGTTAATTATTTATAAAACCTATAAAAATAAGTGTCTTAGTGTTGTTGTGTTTTTTGTTGGTTTTGTGTTTCTATTGTGTCAATTTTAATTCTATGTTAATTGTTGGTCGGAGACCGCCATTAATTTACTTTTAGTTTAATAAGTTATATTTCGTTTAAGCCAAGTCTCTGTGGGATCGACCTCGACTCTATCAAACTATACTACGATTGAACCTAGTTCTCTTGCTAGTGTGTTATTTAGGTATCGAGTATTTTTATTACTTGACCCGGCATCAAGTTTTTGGCGCCATTTCCGGGGACTCGTGTCATTAATCAAGTATAGCTTATTTTATTAAAAGTAGATTCGTAAATATTGTGAATAGAGTCTGTTTAATTAATTTTTGTAGCATAGAATTAACCTGTTAGTGTCGTAAAACAAATGCGGGCGGTTTCCCGGATCAGTACTGGTCTCGCGCGGCGAGCTCCCGGTCCCGGCGGGAGCCGGCCCGCTTTTTACGGCGCGTTTTTGTTCCGTTTCATTTTACACAGTGTCTGCTTTGTGTTTTCGTATTATTCATAATCTTTAAAGTCTGTTTTAGTTTTGTTTATATTAATTAGTCTAGTTAAAGGCCTAGCCTTTAAAGTTTTTAATTATTTTATTGTTTTTTGCTATTTTATAGTACGCTACTCGGAGATCGAAGGAACCGCTTGAGCCATATAATCCGAAATAGAGAAATTTGCGAGACGAAATAGAAAGTTAGATAGAGAAGCGGCTAAACAAGGAGAAGAGGATCAAAATCTTGAGGAAAGCGAGCACGAATTGGAAGAAGGACACACAACCGATCATTCGAGCATTCGAATACGAGGCGAAATGGAAGGCATTCGAAAAATCCAAACCAGGTACTTAATCATGAACAAGTTATTAATAATGCCAATAATGCTAATTATGCGAATAATCTTAATGCTAATAATGGAAACTAAGCCCTAGTTCCAGGAGCGAGGCGCACTTTACAAAGTTATGCAACGCCTACTATTGAGCAATTCATTCACGCTATCGTAGCACTGCAAGACCCTGCAGAAGTCTATCACCCCAGGCCTAATGTAATTCAAATGGTGACCAACTATTCCACTTTTCATGGAATCCAAAACGAGGATCCTGGTGTTCACGTGACTAATTTCTTGGAAATCGTTAGCATTGTGAAGCCAGAATTAATCCCGGAGGGTAACATTCGTCTTAAGCTTTTCCCTTTCACTTTGAAAGATAAAGCTAAGCAATGGCTTCTCTCTTTAGAGGCTGGATCTATCACTACTTGGGAACAATTGTTGCAAAAAATCATGAATAAGTATTTTCCTTTAGGAAAAACCTTTAGTTACGCCAAGACATCTTAGGATTTAAGCAACAACCTGGGGAGAGTTTTGATCAAGCTTGGGAGCATTTTAAGGAAGCTATGAGAAAGTGTCCTCATCATGATATCTCTCTTTGGCTTTTAATGCAAACTTTTTACCATGGATTGAGAGAGACCGAGAAAATTAGAGTAGCCTCTAGCAATGGAGCGTTTGTTCTTTTATCTCCTAAGGAGGCACAAGGAAAGATGGAGCAAATAGCGATGAATAGTCAATAGGGAGGCAATGACATAGCTACTGTAAAGATGGCCGCTGACATATTCGAGGACAGTGCATCTACCAAAATCTTAGAACAACTGTCTGTTATCAACAATAAGGTAGATGGAATGCAAGAGATGATGGCAAAAGTAGAGAATGGGACTAGAATCGAAGTGATTCATCAAAGTGAGAATGCCGGTACTGAAGAAGCCAATTATATTATGAGACAAGGAAATCAATGGGGAGGATATAATCCTAATCATAACCATCCTGGATTCCGATATAGCGACCCTAATGCAGGAGAAGGGCCTAAACCGCCTACTACTTATGTACCCCAGCAAACTAAAACTTTTGGTTGGGAAGCTGTGATAGAAAAATTGAGTAATGTCGTTATTGACAATATGGGACAACTTTAAAAAACGATGGCTGAGTTAGCCACTAAATTTAGCCAATATTGGCAAAAGAACGATGCTAAGGTGACCAATCAAGAAGCCATAGTCCAGAATCTCACTCATCAAATAGGACAATTAGATGAGCAAGTCTCAACTAGACCTCCTGGAGGATTGCCAAGCAACACTGATAAAAATCCTAAGGATTTGAATGCGATCATGACTAGAAGTGGGAAAGAAGTAACTCCACCATCTTTAAAAGAGAAAGAGAAATCCGTAGAGAGTAAGGATGGTGAGCCAAGCAAGGAAGCAAATGCCTCTGGAACCTTGCCTGAGCAAGAAACCTATAAAGAACCTGCTGGCCCTAGAGTTGAGCTTTATAATAATAAGTATCCTATTTTCAACGATGTCGATCCTTCAACCTTACCTTATCCTCCACGCAAATCTAAGCCTAAGGTTGGTGATAAGAGGTATAAGAAGTTCATAGATATCTTAAGAAAGTTACAAATCAATATACCTTTAGTCGAAGCACTTGCTGAGATGCTTGAGTACACCAAGTTCTTAAAAGAAGTTTGTCTCTACTAAGAGGAAACTCCTAGATTTAGAGACCATTTGCCTAAATGAGTAGTGCTCGGCCATCCTTCAACATAAGTTACCCACTAAGTGCAAGGATCCGGGAAGTTTTCACATTCCCTGCACCATAGGTAACGTATGTTTGAACAAGGCCTTGTGTGATCTAGGAGCGAGCGTAAATCTGATGCCTCTATCCATTTTTCAAAAGCTAGGTATGAAAGACCTTAAAAAGACTTCAATAACTTTGCAATTAGCTGATCGTTCGGTTAAGGAACCTTGTGGAGTGGTTGAGGATGTGCAAGTAAGAGTTGAGAAGTTTGTGTTTCTGTCGACTTTGTTGTGCTAGCTATGGAAGCTAACTATGAAGTGCCCCTAATCTTAGGAAGACCTTTTATGGCCACTAGTAGGACGCTTATCGATGTTTACAAATGAGAGTTAGTGCTAAGAGTTAATGGAGATGAAATAGCATTCAACGTGTTTGACACGATGAAGACACCTGATGATGGAGAGGATGCATGTTTCATGTTGGATTCTGTTGACAAGCTTGTCAATGACTTCCAACAATATGAAGATATTAAGGATTTCCTCGAGGCTACCCTAGAGTTAGAGGATGAAGTGAAATATGAGAAGAACGAGGAAGAGAAAGTGATATGGCCTGGATGTAGTAGAGGAACCCCTGGCCATGTTGAGGAGATGAAGTCTACCAAGGTTGAGAAATTCTACCATAGACTGACATGGCATAAGTTCTTTGAACTTAAGCTAACCCGACAAAAGTTAAAGACCTCGTTAGAAGAACCACCTACCAATCTGACGTTAAAGCCTCTACCTGCACATTTGAAGTATGTATTCCTTCAAGATGAGACCTTGCCGCTTATTATTTCTTCTACCTTGAGTGAAATACAAGAAGAAAAGCTGATGAGGGTGTTGAGAGAGTATCGCGGAGCATTTGGATGGACAATAGCTGACGTTAAAGGCATTAGCCCTAGCGTTTGCATGCATAAAATCTCCGTCGATCCTGCAAAGAAAGCGGTTGCACAACCCCAAAGAAGGTTGACTCCACAATTGAAGGACGTGGTTAGGGATGAAGTTATTAAGATGTTAGAAATGGGAATCATCTTCCCTATCTCTGATAGTGAATGGGTTAGCCCGATCCATGTAGTTCCTAAGAAGGGAGGTTTGATTTGTACAAGCCAATGAGTTAAATGAGTTGATTCATGTTAGACTCATTTGCGGTCATAAAGTGTGCATTGACTTTAGGAAGTTGAATGATGCAACTCGCAAAGATCATTTCCCTCTTCCCTTCATTGATCAAATGCTCGAGGCGAGCGGACATGCGTTTTATTGCTTTCTTGATGGTTACTCGGGATACTATCAAATTCATATCGCACCCGAGGATCGTGAAAAGACCACTTTTACATGTCCATATGGAACCTTTGCTTATAATAGAATGCCCTTTGGTTTGTGCAACGCACCGACAACGTTTCAAAGATGCATGATTTCTACGTTTCTTGATATGGTTGAAGATTTCCTAGAGATCTTTATGGATGATTTCTCAGTATTTGTAGATGATTTCGACTCATGTCTCACGCATTTAGCACGCGTGTTGAAGAGATGCGAGGAGACGAATCTGGTGCTTAACTAGTAGAAATGTCATCTTATGGTTACTGAAGGTATAGTACTTGGCAACCGTATTTCAAAGAACGGTATAGAGGTGGATGGAGCAAAAGTAGGGGTGATTGAAAAACTGCCTCCACCAACCAATCTTAAGACATTGTGAGGTTTTACGGGCCACGCGGGTTTCTATCGTCGGTTTGTGAAGGACTTTTCCTTAATCTCTAGACCTCTTGCGAGTTATTGGCCAAGGATGTGCCATTTGTGTTTACTAATGAGTGCATGAAAGCTTTCAATGAGTTAAAGAGCATGCTTATTCGCACCCATTCGATTGCGTTTGATTGGAATCTACCTTTTGAGTTGATGTGCGATGCAAGCGATACTGCTGTAGGTGCTGCCTTAGGACAAAGGAAAGATAAGATCTTTAGGCCCATCTACTATGCTAGTCGAACTTTAAATGCTGCTCAAAGGAATTATGCAACTACTGAGAAAGAGCTTATGGCTGTTATCTTTGCGTTTGACAAGTTTAGATCTTATCTAGTGGGATCTAAAGTCACTGTTTGGAATGACCATGCGGCTTTGAATTACCTTTTAGCCAAACAAGATTCCAAGCCAAGGTTACTGAGATGGATTCTACTATTGCAAGAGTTTGATGTAGAAATCCGTGATAAAAAAGGATCCGAGAATGCGGTTGCGGATCATCTTTCCCGTTTACAAATAGAGGATGATGAGCCAATGACCGAGATTGGAGAAACATTTCACGATGAACAGTTATTCTCCATCACGGCCATACATGGAAAGGATGATTGCCTTTGCAAGTATCTTCGCGTGTTGAGGTTGTGAAGGAGAAGAAACAACCATGGTTTAAAGACTTTGTGAATTATCTATCCGCGAAATACTTGCCACCAAATCTCAACCCCCAAGAAAGAAAGAAACTCTTCAAGGATCTTAGGCATTATTATTGGGAAGAGCCCTATCTTTTTAAACTAGGATCCGAAAATGTCTTTAGGAGATGTGTGCCGGAAGAGGAGATGTATGATATCCTTAAACATTGCCATGCTTATGAAATCGGAGGACACTATAGAGGAGACAAGACGGTTGTGAAAGTTCTTCAATGTGGTTTTCACTGGTCCACTTTGTTCAAAGATGGGCATCAATATGCTAGATCTTGTCATTCTTGCCAAATGACGGGAAATATCTCGAGAAGGAATGAAATGCCACTGAAGAATATCCTAGAGGTGGAACTCTTTGATGTTTGGGGTATTGATTTTTTGGGATGTTAAGGGTGATTTTATGCGATTTATAACGTTATATTTTATAATGATTTCCTCCATATTCGTATTATTTGTATAGAAATTAAGGGTTTAATCGAATTATTGAGCAGATGAGTTTTAAAAGTCTTTAAGTGTAAACTTGAGCTAATTTCGTGATTTTATTGGTAATTATCTATGGTTTTACACTTTGCTTGTCTTTGTGGTTTTGTAGGTCATAAACATGTCATAATTGGAGATTTAATGGAAGGAGGAATATGCAAGTTGAGGATTGGAATGAAGATTTACAAGTTGAACGTGCGTTCACCATGCGTCCAGGATGGACGGACGTCCAGCAAACTGAACGTGTGTTTGAGCTGAATGAAAAGTGAACGGGCGTCTAAGGGAATGGACTGGCGTCCAGGAAGAAGAAGTTGATTCAGAGTTTTGAAGTTTTTGATGAATTGGCGTCCAATTTTGCATGGGACGTGCGTCTGATCCAGCTCGGCCCAACTCGAAGATTTTTATGAGGACTGAACTGGCGACGGCCGGCTTAAGCATAACCGACCTAGTTTTCTATATAATGCCGCATTATTTTCAACCCAAAGGAATATATCATATATTGACAGCAGCCGCAGAAAACACAAAATTCTGAAAACGAGTTGTGCTCGGTCGGCCAAGCCTTGGTGCTTGGTCGACCGAGGGTTAGAATAGTTGTTTTATTTTGTTACGTTTTCCTTTCGATTCATGAGGATGGCTTGAAGCTGATCAAACTTGGGGCAAGCATGTGAAACTTTTCTGCAGCGTTTTTATTTCTTCCTTTGGATGATTTTGTGAGTTTTAATTAAGTTGTTTCCTTTCTATGATTTTCATGCTATGCAATTTAAATCGAGAGATGTTTTGCTATTGATGTTTACTATGTGACGAGAGTCGGTGTAGACCTAGATCACCATAGGAAAGATTGGATCTTTAACCTATAAGTAACGAGAGTTGATTAGGTTGAATATCTAGATTGTCAGATTGAGAAATCTTGCACCTTGGTTTGAAAGCGTTAATCTTTAAGATCGAGAGATAAAAGATTGATAGGCGAACTTTTCTAAGAGATTAGGAGTTCATACCTTTGATACGTGAATCACAATTTTAGTTAAATCATCATAAGATAATCTAGAGAGGAAATTAAGGGTTGCGGGATGGTGGATCATCGCTTGTTCTATGTTTAATCGCTATAGTCATTATCATGCTTTTATGAGTTTTATTTTTTTCTCGTTTATAGTTTAGTTATGTTCGCAACGATCTTCCCTGGCTTTGGACTGACAATCCTCTGTCCAGTTTACTTTTCGTTTTTAGTTATTTTAGGTTTTTATAATAATGGTACCAAACTTAGGAAAATTAATATACTAGATACCCCGATTCCCTGAGATCGACTCCGGTTGTAATCGCTATACTACGATCCCTGCACTTGGGGTAAACCGGATTATTTTATTACTTGTTTATTTTGCTTAGATAAAATCCGAGACAAGTTTTTGGCGCCGTTGCCGGGGAATCGGTACGGTTGTCTAGTTTATTAATTTTTCTGATTTTATGTTATAAGTTGGGATAAAAGGGATCGTTAGGGCACATGGTAGTATTTTGGCCGTAACTTTCGGCTCGAGTGTCCGTTTGGCGACGACGTGGTGAACAGCCGGAGGCCGTTCGGCACCGTTTTCGATGTCAAAATCTGCTGTTTTCCCTTCCATTTTGGGCTCAGAAGATTTGAACACGTTTTTCTCCCTTTTATCGTTTTCTTGTTTTCTGTTTTAAATTTTTCGTAGGTAGGTTTCTGTTTAAGTTTTCCGTATTTTTTTTCTGTTTCTTTATCTTTATTATAAATAAAAATAAATAAATAAATAAATAAAAGGCTTCTAGGGTTTCTGAGGTTTCTAGGGTTTATGATTTTATCTAGGGTTTGTGAGGTTGCTCATGTGTCTCGTTTTGTGCTTTATGCTAAGACCAGACGGGAGTCTGCTCTCTATTAACGCCCGGCCACACTTTTTGGTTACCAGACGTGCGTCCATAGTGAGTGAACGCCCGTCCGTCCAACATGCACCAACTCTGTTATGTCTTAAGAGAACCAAACTAGCGTTTGTCCTTTCCAAACGCCCGTTCAGTTCATCATTTACAGGAGGACGACCGTCTGGATTGTCTGAACGTACGTCCAGTGTGTCAGTTTCTAGTGAATAGAATTTGTTTTTGATACATGCTTCATTATTTGACATGGATGTTCTAATGCGAGCCTCTGTGGCTTTTATCTGATATGGGTAGATGTCCTGTTCTTTCACCGTTATGGTTATTTTTCCATCTATTGCGGTCCATGTTGAGTGATTGTGTGTGTTTCGAGTCTATTGATGCAAGAGCACCGAGCTAGACGTAATTCCAATTTGATTTATGCTATTCCTTTTGTCGTCTATCTAGGGTGTTAGGGTTGTTTAGGGGTCGTGTGTTTTTGTTGTCCCTTACTTGATTCATCCGTAGCTACTCTTGTCGGTTTTCCGTTGCTACTTCCTTTTTGATGGATCTTGTAAGCTTTTTAGGCCCTCTATTCATTCATCTTTTATTACTTGATTCATATGTGCTTAAGTTTGAGCTACTTGTCGGTTTTCCGTCGCTTTCACTTTTAGATGGATCTTGTAATCCTTAAGACCGTTTACACTTTCAATTCTCTTTTCTATATGATTTACATTTGCTTTAGTATAGCTACGTTGGTTTTCCGTTGCTATCACTTTCTGATGAGTCTTAAGGCACGTCTACACTTTACATGGCAAGCTTCTGTGGCTTTTCATAATCGAATTTTGTTGTGCTTCTGTGGCGTTATTTAGTAGACATTTATATATTTGACCTTCCTTCTATGGTTGACATGTTTCATCGCTTAGTCCGAATTGTAGATTAGGGTGATATCTATGGAATTAGTTGGGCTAGCATTTTTCTTGATTTTCTTTTTGCCTTTTTAGTATAGTTGCATATCATTTAGTTGCATTGTGTTATATTTTATTTTTATTTTTTGTAGTGCACCTAGCCCTACTACATTGTAGTGTCCTATATCATTATTTCTTTTTGATAAATCTTGTAAGGCGCATTTGCACTTTCATTTGGAGTTTGATATTTCTGTATGCACATGTGGTCCATATTTGTATTGTAAGCTTCTGTGGCTTATTTGACGCTTAGATGTCCTGTGTTTTCCTCGTGTGGTGATTTTTCCATCTGAGCAATTATATCCTGTGCTTATATCAAACTTTTCTGCGCCATATGTTATGTGCCCCTATTCCCCGAGGTACGTTTTGTTTTATTTTTCAAGTGTGCAGGATATTTGCGATAGCGCTTGTGAGCTTTTAGATGAAGCCAGTTTTCCGGTGGATGGTCCACAGTCTACCGATTTCTTCAAGCATTTCTGGATCTGACTCATGACCACTTCCAGACTTGCACCTTCGAACTACAATCAGCTAAGTGCTTTATCTTTTCTTTAATTCTGCACAACATGAGGACATGTTGTCATTTAAGTGTGGGGGAGGGGAATGGTTATGTGTATCGATCATTTGCTTATTTTGTTATGTTTCTATGTAAAGAGAGCTAAATTTATCCCCAGTATAAACTGATAGATATGTTGTAGGGATTATCCTCTGAGTATGTCAGAATGGTCCTAAATGTATTCTATCATCTTTTTCGGGATATGTTATGTTTTGTATGGTGCATCTTATAAGTATCATTTATTTCTAGTTTGAAGGGGGTATTAGCTAGTTTGCTTGACATTTTCAAGTTTGGACTTAGTGGAAGTTTACTATGGCTTTGCACACACACAGGGGTGAGCATCTGATTTATTGAATATACTTTGTACTTGCTGGAGTGTCTATTTTTTTTCTCGAGCCTTTATTCTGCTTTGTTTTGCTCGGGACGAGCAAAAGCTAAGTGTGGGGGAGTTGTTAAGGGTGATTTTATATGATTTATAATGTTATATTTTCTAACAATTCTCTCCATATTCGTATAATTCGCATAGAAATTAGGTGTTTAATTGATTTATTGAGCGAATGAGTTTTTAAACGGTTTAATCGCAAAATTGGTTAATTTATGTGTTTTATTGATGATTTTATGTTGATTTGAATGATATTACATTTTGCGATGTTTTGATTACCTTGTAGATACACGAAATTGGTTCAAAAGAGGATTAAAAGATGTCAAGGATCGAATGTGTATGAAGAAAAAGAGATAGAGATGAAAATCGGAGTTGAAGTCACTCTGAACGAGCATTCAGAACTAGCGTCCAGTGGACGGGCGTTTGAGAGTTTGGACGGGCGTCCAGGATGGAATATTTGATTCGAGTGTTGAAGAATTTTTGGACGAGCGTCTAAAATAAAGAAGAACGGGCGTCTGGCCATGACTCGGCCCGATTCGAAGTTTGCACTGAAGGCTGGACGGGCGTCCAGCATAGCGGACGGGCGTCCGAGCGCCGACTTAGCAAAACCGACTTGAAAATCTATAAATAGCTGCGGTTTTCTCCACATAAATATCATACATTCGAACCCTAAACCCTAGGGGCGGCTCAGCTGCGTTTTTCCTTAGTTTACAATCAGTTTTTATTCAAATACTTTTTATGCACTTTTATTCAAACAAATTCGAGTTTCAAAGAGGATGTTGAGAGGCTAGACCTACCTTGAACAAGCATTGTGAAGCCATCCGATCAACAATTCAGTTTCGTTTCTTGATTATCTTGTGAGTATTTTATTCAAGTTGTATCTTTATTATTGTTTATCATTGTTTATTGCAATTATATCGATAGATTATTGCATGATTGATTGTTTGTTTGATTTGGATGAAAATCATAATTGAACCCCTAGAATCAATATAATAAAAATTAGATTTTTAACCTATAAAATAACGAGAGTTAATTAGGTTGAATTTCTAAATAACTAGATTGAGAAATCTTACACCTTTGTTTTGAAAGTATTAATCTTTAAAATCGAGAGATAGAAGATTAAAAAACGAACTTGTCTAAGAAATTAGGAGTTCATACCTTGGCTAGATGAATCACAACTTGGTTAAAACTCACGAGATAATTGAGATAGGAATTGATAGTTGTAGGATAGGTGGATCAATTGCTTGTTCGTTCGTAAAATATTGATTAAACCACTTGCATTCGAATTGCTTAGTAAAAGCGCAATCTTTACTTCATAATAAACTTAGAATAGATTTAGTTAGTTAATTTTGTTAGCAACCTTATCTCCTGGCTTTAGATCTCGATCTTCTGTCCAGTTATTTTTATTGTTAGTTTCACTCTTCGTATTAGTTCTTCCGTGTTTTAATTTCACATCTTTTTAGTAGTAATCGTGACATAGTTAGGTTAGAAATCAAAACTACAATTCACAACCCCGATTCCCCGTAAGATCGACCCGGTATCAACCTCTATACTACGATCCCTGCACTTGGGCTAACAGTGTACGGAACTGGATGGAGGATATTCGGACTTCTCAGAATAATATCTTGACTATTTTGCGGTGCATGAGTTAGGGCCGAACTCCGAGGGACGACAGAGTCTTCGACCCGAGCATTATAGAGTACGTTTATTCTGACGAGGTTGAGCAGGCCATTGCGGATGTTCTTCAAGAGTCCGAGTCGTCTTCGGGTGAGGAGCGACGACTCTCCTACGGGTGGATCACCTCCGGTGATGATTACGCGGCACCGGGGCGACCCGATCTTATTTTTTCGATTCTAGCTTTTGTTCTTTCTTTGATACGATGGTTGTATTGTCCTACTACTTTTCATTACTTGATTCATTGTATTTTTCATATAGCTACTGTCTATTTTTCCCGATGAATCATGTAAGCCATAAGGCATCCGTACTTTCATTTGACATTACTATGATTTTGATTTTCATTGTATTGGATGTCTTCTCTTTTGATCTAATCATTTCGTTATCTTTCATCATGGTATACTTTCCCCGTTTTCCCGAGATTTTTCCGTGTTTGTCAAGTAGTGCAGGTATATTTTTAGCGGTATTGTCAAGCTCGCTTTTACATCGTCTGGTTACGTGTTCTGTTTGTCACTACATAGGCTCCGGCCTGACCAACGATTCGAGTATCTGTTGCAATCAGCTAAGTATTTTGTCTCTTTTAAGTTCTGCACAACCTGAGGACATATTGTGGTTTAAGTGTGGGGGAGGGGAATGGTTATGTGTATCTACCATTTGCTTAATTATATTATGATTCTATGCTAAAATGAGCTAATTTTTCAAAATTTTTGTTCTGTCCCGGGTAAGCAATGCATAATCTTTGTTCGTTATTTTTATAGTCATTGATGCTATATACTGTATGTCCAGTAAGTTAGATGTTTCACCCGATATATATTTTTCACGAGCCATAGTGAATGATGAGTTATAATATAAAGCTATACCCCTTTTGATTAGTGATTTTTGGTTATCTTATAAGTCATGTGCTTAGTGCTAACGTATGTATCGTGACGATTATAATAGTTTGTGTATAGATCCAAAGTATGATATACCGTGAATATACGAGGTTTGAATGTGATAAGTAAAGCGTAACTAATGTTGTTGAAAAAGTTGAATTTTAAATGAATTAATTGGGTGTGTCGGAAGTCGGTCGATGATTTGAGTGCGGTAGGGCGTATCTCGAATGTCCTATACCACCATGATGACCAAAAGCTCACGACATCGAAGAAGCCGCCGATGATTTGAGTAAGGTAGGGTATATCTCGAATGTCCTATTCTGCTATGACAGGGCAAGAGCTCATTCTGATGTGCGTTTAAATAAGTGAAGTTAATTAAATCAACTTATATAAGAAGTGGTATGAAATGAATGTAAGACTTAGTTATCGCATACCTTATCCCCAGTATAAACTGATAGATATGTTGTAGGGATTATCCTCTGAGTATGTCAGAAAGGTCCTAAATGTATTCTATCATCTTTTTCGGGATATGTTACGTTTTGTAGGGTGCATCTTATAAGTATCATTTATTTCTAGTTTGAAGGGGGTATTAGCTACTTTGCTTGACATTTTCAAGTTTGGACTTAGTGGAAGTTTACTATGGCTTTGCACACACATGGGGGTGAGCATCTGATTTATTGAATATACTTTGTACTTGCTGAAGTGTCTATTTTTTCTCGGGCCTCTATTCTGCTTTGTTTTGCTCGGGACGAGCAAAAGCTAAGTGTGGGGGAGTTGTTAAGGGTGATTTTATATGATTTATAACGTTATATTTTGTAACAATTCTCTCCATATTCGTATAATTCGCATAGAAATTAGGTGTTTAATTGATTTATTGAGCGAATGAGTTTTTAAACGGGTTAATCGCAAAATTGGTTAATTTATGTGTTTTATTGATGATTTTATGTTGATTTGAAAGATATTACATTTTGCGATGTTTTGATTACCTTGTAGATACTTGAAATTGGTTCAAAATAGGATTAAAAGATGTCAAGGATCGAATGTGTATGAAGAAAAAGAGATAGAGATGAAAATCGGAATTGAAGTCACTCTGAACGAGCCTTCAGAACTTGCGTCCAGTGGACGGGCGTTTGAGAGTTTGGACGGGCGTCCAGGATGGAATATTTGATTCAGAGTGTTGAAGAATTTGCTGGACGAGCATCTAAAATAAAGAAGAACGGGCGTCTGGCCATGACTCGGCCCGATTCGAAGTTTGCACTGAAGGCTGGACGGGCGTCCAGCATAGCGGACGGGCGTCCGAGCGCCAAATTAGCAAAACCGACTTGAAAATCTATAAATAGCTGCGGTTTTCTCCACATAAATATCATACATTCGAACCCTAAACCCTAGGGGCGGCTCAGCTACGTTTTTCCTTAGTTTACAATCAGTTTTTATTCAAATACTTTTTATGCACTTTTATTCAAACAAATTCGAGTTTCAAAGAGGATGTTGAGAGGCTAGACCTCCCTTGAACAAGCATTGTGAAGCCATCCGATCAACAACTCAGTTTCGTTTCTTGATTATCTTGTGAGTATTTTATTCAAGTTGTATCTTTATTATTGTTTATCATTGTTTATTGCAATTATATCGATAGATTATTGCATGATTGATTGTTTGTTTGATTTGGATGAAAATCATAATCGAACCCCTAGAATCATTATAATAAAGATTAGATTTTTAACCTATTAAATAACGAGAGTTAATTAGGTTGAATTTCTAGATAACTAGATTGAGAAATCTTACACCTTTGTTTTGAAAGTATTAATCTTTAAAATCGAGAGATAGAAGATTAAGAAACGAACTTTTCTAAGAAATTAGGAGTTCATACCTTGGCTAGGTGAATCACAACTTGGTTAAAACTCACGAGATAATTGAGATAGGAATTGATAGTTGTAGGATAGGTGGATCAATTGCTTGTTCGTTCGTAAAATATTGATTAAACCACTTGAATTCGAATTGCTTAGTAAAACTGCAATCTTTACTTCATAATAAACTTAGAATATTTTTAATTTAGTTAATTTTGTTAGCAACCATATTTCCTGGCTTTATATCTCGATCTTCTGTCCAGTTATTTTTATTGTTAGTTTCACTCTTCGTATTAGTTCTTCCCTGTTTTAATTTCACATCTTTTCAGTAGTAATCGTGACATAGTTAGGTTAGAAATCAAAACTACAATTCACAACCCCGATTCCCCGTAAGATCGACCCGGTATCAACCTCTATACTACGATCCCTGCACTTGGGTATGCCGGATTTAAATGAAGATTGGAATGAAGATTTACAAGTTGAACGTGCGTTCACCATGCGTCCAAGATGGACGGACGTCCAGCAAACTGAACGTGCGTTTGAGCTGAATGAAGAGTGAACGGGTGTCTAAGGGAATGGACTGGCGTCCATGAAGAAGAAGCTGATTCAGAGTTTTGATGTTTTTGATGAACTGGCGTCCAATTTTGCATGGGATGTGCGTCTGATCCAGCTCGGCCCGACTCGAAGATTTTTATGAGGACTGAACTGGCGTCCAGAAGGAGTGGACGGGCGTCCACGGCCGACTTAAGCATAACCGACCTAGTTTTCTATATATAGCCGCATTATTTTCAACCCTAAGGAATATATCATATATTGACAACAGCCGCAGAAAACCCAAAATTCTGAAGCCGAGTTGTGCTCGGTCGGCCAAGCCTTGGTGCTTGGTCGACCGAGGGTTAGATTAGTTGTTTTATTTTGTTTCGTTTTCATTTCGATTCATGAGGATGGCTTGAAGCTGATCAAACTTGGGGCAAGCATGTGAAACTTTTCTGCAGCGTTTTTATTTCTTCCTTTGGATGATTTTGTGAGTTTTAATTAAGTTGTTTCTTTTCTATGATTTTCATGTTATGCAATTTAAATTGAGAGATGTTTTGCTATTGATGTTTACTATGTGACGAGAGTCGGTGTAGACCTAGATCACCATAGGAAAGATTGGATCTTTAACCTATAAGTAACGAGAGTTGATTAGGTTGAATATCTAGATTGTCAGATTGAGAAATCTTGCACCTTGGTTTGAAAGCGTTAATCTTTAAGATCGAGAGATAAAAGATTGATAGGCGAACTTTTCTAAGGGATTAGGAGTTCATACATTTGATAGGTGAATCACAATTTTAGTTAAATCATCATAAGATAATCTAGAGAGGAAATTAAGGGTTGCGGGATGGTGGATCATCGCTTGTTCTATGTTTAATCGCTATAGTCATTATCATGCTTTTATGAGTTTTATTGTTTTTCTCGTTTATAGTTTAGTTATGTTAGCAACGATCTTCCCTGGCTTTGGACTGACAATCCTCTGTCCAGTTTACTTTTCGTTTTTAGTTATTTTAGGTTTTTATAATAATGGTACCAAACTTAGGAAAATTAATGAACTAGATACCCCGATTCCCTGAGATCGACACCAGTTGTAATCGCTATACTACGATCCCTGCACTTGGGGTAAACCGGATTATTTTATTACTTGTTTATTTTGCTTAGATAAAATCCGAGACATGGGACTCTTTACTTCGTCTTTGTCCAACCGCTATATTTTAGTGGCGAGTCGACTACGTGTCCAAATGGGTTGAGGCCATTGCTTCGCCTACTAACGATGCGAAAGTTGTACCGATGTTCTTAAAGAAAAATATCTTTATGCGGTTTGGAGTACCTCGTGCCATTATTAGTGATAATGGAAGCCATTTTCGTAATAGGCCATTTGAAAAGTTGATGATTAAGTATGGGGTTAGACACAAGTTAGCTACGCTTATCACCCTCAAACAAGTGGAAAGGTTGAGGTTACAAATCGAGAAATAAAGCGCATTTTGGAGAAAACTGTGAATACGACTAGAAAGGATTGGTCGTTGAGATTAGATGATGCTTTATGGGCCTTTAGAACTGCTTATAAAACTACCATTGGAATGTCCCCTTATAAAATTGTGTTTGGAAAAGCATGTCATCTACCGGTTGAACTTGAACACCGTGCCATGTGGGCTACGCGTATGTTGAATTTTGATGAGAGTTTAGCTGGAGAAAGAAGATTGTTGGAATTGAATCACCTAGAGGAGTTTCGTCTGGAAGATTATGAGAATGCAAAAATATTTAAGGAACGCACAAAGAAATTTCATGATAAGAAAATATTGGACCACACCTTTAAGGAAGGCAATCTGGTTCTTCTTTACAATTCGCGCTTGAGACTATTTCCTGGCAAGTTAAAATCGCGATGGTATGGACCTTTTCAAGTGAGTAAGGTTTTTCCTTCTGGAGTTGTTGAGGTATTAAACCTTAAGGATCAATCCACTTTTGTGGTTAATGGACACCGTGTGAAACATTACATTGGTCTTGGTCAAGAAAAGTAGGAAGAAGTCTTCACTCTCGAAGATCCCACCTATCATTAGACCGTCGTTGAACTAAGTCGAGCTGATGACTATAACCTCAGAACTATTTCTTAAAAACTATCATTTGCTTTTGTTTTTGTTTTGTTTGAATAAATTAGCATGAGGCTGTTAAGGTTTTTTTATCTCACCATGTTCCGATTCTAAGTTCGGAATAAATGAGGTATTTTCCTTGATAGCCACAATGTGAGTTTTGTAGTTTTACCTCTTTGGTTTTCCTTGTTGTTGGTTGTATGAAATAAAGTGGCTTAATTTGTTTTTGGATATACTGTATCTAATTACCGCCACATTATTTTATAACTTCCATTGACATGTTATTAACGGTTTCGTGGAGTTTCTGTTTGGTTTGCTTAAACATGGTTTTGTTTGCTTCTCCATGACGTGCTTTGAGT
The DNA here is from genome assembly GCA_036785695.1 of Gentiana straminea. Taxonomy (NCBI): domain Eukaryota; kingdom Viridiplantae; phylum Streptophyta; class Magnoliopsida; order Gentianales; family Gentianaceae; genus Gentiana; species Gentiana straminea. The sequence continues at coordinate 56,407 of JAVUPR010000456.1, forward strand.
TCCCCTACATTCGCATCTTACTTGAGAGCCATTTCCAGAGCTAAGTCTTTTTCTTAAATTCTCCTTTTTCTTTGTCATTGGGGACAATGCCAAGTTTAAGTGGGGGGTAGGAGACTTAGCTATGATGTGTTATAATTGAACAATTGAATGAAACGGTGAAAAATGAAAAAATTGAATAAATGCCAAATTAATTATCTCGTACCCTTAGAATTGTGAGTTCTTATACATGGAATTAGTAGGGAAGGAACCAAGTTGCATTAGTACGTGATCATTTTATACTTATGTGAATGTAAATTTAAGGATATTCATGCCGACCGTTGCAAGTAGTAATTTATTATTCGATTACTCAATTTGTGGATCGACGTTTACCGCACGAATTATAATAACTAGAAGAATAATGTATACATTGCTGTTAAGGCCATATTTATATGATTATTAAAGGTTTATTTCATTATTATTTTCCCCACATTTGCATAATTTACATGAGAATTAAGGGTTTAAGTGTAATTATTTAATAAAGATGATTTTAAGAGGGTTGTATGCAAAATTGATGATTTTAAGTGTTAATTTAATGGAATTATTATTATTTGGATTTTATTACATTTTTGCATTGTTTATTTATCATGTAGGTGTTGATTTTCGAATGCTATAAGAGGATAAATGAAGCTCAAGTCGAATTATTCAAGATAGAGTCGGAATTGGCTTGAAGAAATTGGATAAAGATGAAGAAATCCGATCCTCAGCACCTTGGACGAGCGTCCGAATCCCGTCCATTCTAGACGGGCGTTTGATAAAGCAGACGGGCGTCCAGCATCGTATTTTACATTCAGAGAGTTCGGACGGAGGATGAACGAGCGTTTACTCAGCGTCCAGGCATTCTGGACGGGCGTCCACAAGACCAGACGAGCGTCCATAGCCGACTTACTTCCAGCCGACTTAAAACTCTATATATAGCAGCAGCCTCTTAACCCTAATTCATATACCACATAATTGAGATCGCAATTTTACACCAAAAAGCTGCGGCCAGAACCCTAATTCCACAGGGATGAACTTCTCCAATCCAACAATCATCTTCAACATGATTGTTGGCTAGAAACCTTGCAGTGAGTCGACGGAGGAAGCCCATCATCAACACAAACCAACTAGATTGGTTCGATGCTTTATGTTAGTGAGTTTAATTTATAGTTTTTCATCACTTTGGATGCTGTTTTGTATTGATCATGTTTTGTTGGAATTAACGATTTGATGAAACGATTTATCTATATCTATATGCTTGGATCTATGTATGAAAATATATTGGTTTAAGTTTTATTTCGTTCAAGTGATGCAATTATTCGTGTTTTAAGAGATTATGCATGATTAGTTGAGTGAGAGTTTGGAAACAACCTCGTGATTTCGTGTTGATTGCATGTTTAGTTTATTTGAAAAGATAAACGAAACCCTAGAATTTGATTGAAGATATTTAATTGGATTCGTGAATAAATCACTACTAAAAACTACATCTTAGATCACCATCTAGTTGGGGGTTGTTGGTTGATGGGTGGATTCGTTGCCTCGCTGTGTTTTCCTTTATTGTTTATTAATCGAATCATTAGTTTAATCTTTAGTTTAAGTTTTAGTTTTATAAACCCTAGTTTCCTGCTGTTTTTCTGCAATTTTCTGCTTCAGTTCGTAGTAGACGCTCGTCCGCAATAGCAGACGCTCGTCCGTTAGATTCCGTTTTCAGACGCTCGTTCACCAAAGTGAACGCTCGTCTGGCTTTCCGTTTTATTATTTTCTGCTTGTTTTTACTCTTGTTTTATTTTTAATTCTTAGGTTTAGGTTTTAGTTAGTTTCAGCTTTAGTTTAGATAGATAATTGTTCTTTGAATCCGATAAACATTCCACTCCCTTAGGACGACCCGATAACATCCTTTACTACGATCCTTATACTTGGGGTGTTTCGGTTTATAAATTATAAAACTAGTTTTTACCGAACAAGTTTTTGGCGCCGTTGCCGGGGAGTCGGTAACGGTTGTCGGATTCTATTTAGGATAATTTTCTGAGTCAAAAGGGTCGTTTTTAGCACGCAGTAGTATTTTGGCCGTAACTTTCGGCTCGAGTGTCCGTTTGGAACGCAGGACCCCAATTCGGAAAGCTCGTTCCGACGCCGACGACGTGGTGAACAGCCGTAGGCCGTTCAGTGCGTTTTCGAGGTCAAAATCCACTGTTTTCCCTTCCTTTTTGGCCCTAGAAGATTTCAACACGTTTTTTTTTTTTTTTTTTTTTTTTTTACCGTCTTAGTGTTTTTCTTGTTTTTAAACTTTTCGTAGGTAGGTTTCTTTTCCAGTTTCGTTAATTTTAGGATTACATTTATTACTGTTTTATTTGATTTTCTTTCAATTATTTTCCTTATTTTTTTTATATAGCTTAGATCTGTTTCCGTAATTATAGATTTGTTTGATTTTATTTCCATAAGTCTTTTCTGCTTTTATTTTTTATCTCGTTTTTTAATTTCTGGTAACGTTAGTTTTTAGGTTTTCGTATCTGAACGAGCGTTCAACAACTTGAACGCCCGTCCACCTCAATTCTGCCCTCTGAACGAACGTTCATTCAACTGAACGAGCGTTCGCTCGAACGAACGTCCACTAACACCGGACGCCGATTCGCCCGTTCAATCATCACTTCTTTTCTTTCTTCTCTTTTCTTCTCTTCTCTTTTCTTTTCTTCCTCTAAACCATCTACTCTTTTCTAAACTCTGTTTTAATCAACCCCAAAGGGTTGAGTTCTTCCTTCTCCTTTCTTCTCGGTTTATGCAAACGAGAAGTAAGAAGGACTTCGATCTTTGATCCCGAGCCCGAACGATCTATCCTTAGAAGAAGGCTTCTCCCCGATTTGGACAAAATGGCGGATCAAGATCCACCAATTCCAAATCCCGACCCCCAAGCTCGCTTAAATTTACTCCTTCAACAGATGCAAGCTCGCAAAGAACAACGAGAATCGCAAGCCGGCATAACTCAACAACTTCAACAATTTAGACAAAACCAAAGCCTTAATCAACCGAACCATCCGACCCCTACACTCCATATCTAAACCAAGATTTTCTCGAGGGACATAGACCTATTCGTCCTCCCGACATGGGAGGAGTGAACTTTGATCTAAAGAACGGAGTTGTTGCACCGGTTCGAATAGCTCTTTCCATGGTATCGCTCAGAAGATCCACACGACTTCTTGTCCACATTCGTACAAATCCGTGGAAGGTGCCATTATCCCGGTGTTGATTCCGAGATCGTAAAGTTGAAGCTATTTCCTTTTGCTTTAAAAGGTGAAGCAAGCGAGATGGTTTAAGTCGTTAGCACATCATTCCCTCCATACATGGAATGATGTCAAAAGAGCCTTTGCTCTTAAGTGGGTTTCACCTGGCAAGATTATGGAGATGAAACGGGAAATAGCTACGTTTGAGCAGTTGGAGGATGAAACTGTTGGCAAAGCTTGGGAAAGATTGAATCTTTTGATGAGAAAGTGCCCCAATCACGGATATGATAGACATGAGTTGTTGGAACTATTTTACAGAGGAGTCTCTCAACCTAATAGAGACTATCTTGACTCCACAGCTCATGGATCCTTCTTGGGGAGGTGATGAGACTGCTTACAGAGTAGCCGAGACAATTGCCAAGAACAACATGTGGTCGACTCCTAAGAAGACCAATATTGTTAAGAAAGAAGGTACTTCAAGCAATCCTGATACACAGCTGTTGGTTGCTCAGATGGAATCGATAAGCAAGCAGCTGGCCAATCTTCGATGCCTTTCGAGGTGAATTATCTTGGAACACAAAAGTGTGGACCGAGATGACGGAGGAGGTAAACTTAATGGATAATCAAAACCAACCCTTCCGAAACTTCAACCGTAACCGAACTATTCAGATTTCAAAGACAAAACTTCAATCAAGCCAAGTTACCACCGGCCCTTCAAATTCGAATTCTTTCAACTCGAACTATCAAAAGCCGTTCGTAACTCCCAAAGGCCTCAAGTGTGGCTGGAATCAAACTCGAACAACAATCATACCACCTCATGTGTCCCTCAACACAAATTCGATGAGCCGGTAGACATGGTGAAGACTCGTCTACTAGTGTTAAAGCAATTGAGAGACAAGTTGGTCAAATGGCGGACCAAAAGCAAGCAGACCTCACGGTAAACTTCCGAGTTATACCGAGAGAAATCCGAAAGCCGATGTGAATGTTTGCACCGCCATTACACCTCGGTGGGAGTATGGGCAAGAAGAGGAGTTGAACGAAGTAACTTTGAGAAGTGGTAAGAAGGTGGACCCGCCAAGGTGTCGGGAAACGAGTAGCCCCTCCCCGACGCTATGAGTTCGGGAGGGGGAAATCGTAAACCACATGCCGAAGAAAGCAACGATGAGGAGCTTAGTGACAATTCTTCGGAGGATGAAAATAATTCGATGACGAGGAAAGAAAGAGAGTCGGAGGCCGTACCCCCGACTAAGAAAAAGGAAGAAAAGTTTGTGAGATGGAAGGATAAGGAGGATGAGGCGATAAAGAATCGGCCACGAGGAATGATAAAGCCCTTCCTTACCCACCAAAAAGGAAAGAGAAACCCTCGCCAAAGACAAGCAAGATGATGGGGTGAGGAGGATACTTAGGGACACTAAAGTGAGTATGCCCTTAGCCGAGGTATTGTCCGAAATGCCTAAATGTACTAAGTATCTTAAAGAATTCTCGTGGGAGCAAGAGAAAGCTTCGGGGATGGCCGAAGAAGTGCTTCGCGAGGATTGCGCGATGGTTTCACGTAAAATTGCCGTTAAGCGAGGTGACCTCGGAAGACCTTCAATCTCCTGTGAGATCGAAGGCCATTTGTTCGAAAATGTATTATGCGACTCAGGGGCCTCTATTAATGTGATGCCATTAAACGTATGCAAAAAGCTCGGGTTAGATAAAAGGATGCGGGAACGCCCGATTTCTCTTCAGATGGTAGACAAATCTAGTCGTACTGCAGCCGGTTGTGTAGCTAATGTTCTTCTTCAAATTGAACATTTAGTCTTCCCTACCGACTGGGTTATTCTAGACTATCCACCTGATAAGGAGATGCCTCTAATTCTAGGCCGAACCTTTTTAGACACTTCTAACGCTCTCATCGACTTCTGCAAAGGACAGATTACTCTTAGAGTCGGTGACACATCTGTCACCTTCACACGAGGGACACATCCTGAAAGAGCCGTAATTGATGAAATATCGTTTGTCGAAGCCATATATGAGGACGGAGGAGATGCCTATTATGAAGATGCAATGGAGCTTACAGAGATAGGTGTTTTTGAAGTCATGGACATTGAGGATCCGGTCGATCGCGGACCATCTTCTAATTCATTTCAAGCCGTAGGCATTGACGAGTCATCTTCACTCGCTCACACCGGGCCTCGTTATTGAGTTAGAAGCATGGAGATGCCCAAGCAACAAACGATGATTTCAAAGAACCGAGTCGGGAAGACTTCATCCCCGGTGAAGAAGAAGCTCGATGGGTAGTTGGGACGAGGTAGAGTTTTGGAGAGAAGCTACTCATTGGGAAGTAGATGATTGGGAAGAGAGCGAGAAGAGCTTAAAGATGAAGAGTTAAGAAAAATGATCGATCACAAGAAAAAGGAAGCAAGTGTTGACCGGAGGATTCCGATGGATGATTTGATCCAAGACCTTTCGGGGTTGAGCCTCGGGAAGATGAGGTGTTCTACTGTCAACCACTTCAAGCTCATAAGGAGAAAGGTGGCCCGTTAAAGTCTAGTATTGAGCAACCACCTACTGATTTAGAGCTCAAACCGCTTCCAAAACACCTTAAATATATCTTTCTTAAGGATGGAGATAAATTGCCTTTGATCATTTCTTCGAAACTCGACCAAGAGCAAGAAGCACAAACCGATAGAAGTGCTTAAGAAAAACATCCTCGCGTTCGGTTGGCAAGTGGGTGATATCCGAGGGATCAGCCCGTACATATGCATGCATAAAATCCGAACGGAGGAAGGAGCTAAAAAGGTAAGACAACCTCGAGAAAGGCCGAATCCGCATATGCAAGAGGTTGTCAAGAAAGAAGTGATAAAGTGGCTCGACATGGGAATCATCTATGCAATCGCCGATAGCGAGTGGGTCGCCCTACTCAAGTTGTGCCAAAGAAGGGCGGAATCACGGTTGAAAAGAATGAAAAAGGGGAGGAAGTTGCCTTACGACTCGTGACAGCTACGTAGTCCGTATTGACTATCGTAGACTTAATGAGTCACCGCAAAGGACCACTTTCCCCTACCCTTCATTGACCAACTTATTGAAAGACCGAGTGGTCACAAGTATTATTGTTTCCTTGATGGATACTCGGTTACTTCCGATAGCCATTGACCCCTAATGACCAAGAGAAGACAACTTTTACGTGTCCATCCGGTACTTTTGCTTTTCGTAGAATGCCATTCGGTCTATGCAATGCACCCGCGACTTTTCAACGGTGTATGTTGGCCATTTTTGATGGACTTGTTGAGAAATGCATGGAAGTCTTCATGGATGACTTCTCGCCTACGGCGATAGTTTTGATGAAATCTTAGAGAACCTAGATATGGTACTCCAACGTTGCGTTGAGAAGAATCTCGGTGCTTAACTCGGGAAAAATGCCATTTTCTAGTTGATGAAGGAATCGTTTTGGGACATAAGGTGTCCAATGTCGGTATTCAAGTTGATAAGGCTAAGGTCGAAGCCATTGAAAGGATGACGTACCCTAAGACAAGTGAAAGAGGTACGAGGTTTTCTAGGACACGTTGGCTTCTACGGGCGGTTTATTCGAGACTTTTCTACGATTGCCAAGCCTTTATCAAATCTTTTGAAAGATGATGTCGATTTCTTGTTCGATGCGAAGTGCAAAGAAGCTTTCAATTGTCCGAAAGACAAGCTTATCGTTGCCCCTATTTTAGTTGCACCCGACCGGACCAAGCCTTTCGAGTTGATGTGCGATGCCTCTAATTACGCCGTAGGCGCAGCTTTAGGTCAAAGAGTTGATAAAAGGTTCGGCCCATCTATTATGCGAGTCGTACCTTGAACCCGGCTCAATGCAATTATACTACGACCGAGAAGGAATTCTTAGCCGTCGTCTTTGCCATTGACAAGTTTAGAAGTTATCTTCTCGGGTCTCAAGTGATTGTATGGACGATCATCATGCCTTTACGCTACCTTATGGATAAAGCGTATGCCAAACCAAGGTTACTTAGATGGATTTTAATTCTACAAGAGTTTGACCTTGTGATTAAAGATAAGAAAGGTAGTGAGAATATTGTGGCTGATCATTTATCTCGCTTAGTAAATGAGGGTGCGGAAAATCACAATGATATAGGCATTGATTTTCCGACTGAGCAATTGATGAAGCTTGAAACGGTTAGGCCGTGGTATGCTGACTACGTCAACTATTTAGCGAGTGGTCATTTAGAGGATATGACGTATCAGGAGAAGAAAAAGTTCTTTTCTGATCTTAAATATCTCGTATGGGAAGATCCTTATTTGTTCAGAGTCTGTAAAGACGGGTTGCTTCGACGGTGTGTTCCTGAGCATGATCAGTGGGATATCCTAGAACAATGCCATAGCGGTCCTACCGGAGGTCATTATGGAACACCGAAGACGGTTGCAAAGATCCTTCAAGCTGGATTCTACTGGCCGACTCTGTTTAAAGATGTAGAAGCCTTTTGTAAAGGTTGTGATAGGTGCCAGAGAACTGGACGGCAGAGTAGTCGGATGGAAATGCCACTTAAGCCCATTCTTGAGTGTGAAGTTTTCGATGTATGGGGAATAGATTTTATGTGGTAATAAGTATATCCTCGTCTGTGTGGATTATGTTTCAAAGTGGGTCGAGGCCATAGCTACTCAAACTAATGATCACAAAGTTGTGAAGAAATTCTTGCAAAAGAATATCTTTACTAGATTCGGCTGTCCGAGAGCACTCATTAGTGATGAAGGTACTCACTTTTGCAATGCGCCGCTTGACAAGATCCTTGAGAAGTATGGTGTCAAACATAAGATTGGTACACCATATCATCCTCAAACTAGTGGCCAAGTCGAGGTAAGCAACCAGAGCTTGAAAAGAATTTTGGAGAAGACCGTGAACAATAATCGATCTAATTGGAGTCTTAAGTTGGATGACGCGTTGTGGGCTTATCGTACTGCATTTAAAACCCCGATGGGCACGTCACCCTTCCAAATGGTCTATGGCAAGGCTTGTCATTTACCTGTCGAACTTGAGCATAGAGCTTTCTGGGCAATTAAATTCTTAAATTTCGATAGCCAGCTCTGTGGGGAGAAACGGTTGTTACAATTGAACGAGCTCGACGAATTCGACTCCGTGCGTACGAGAATGCTAAGCTTAGCAAGGAAAGAACGAAGATGCTCCATGACGCTAAGATCAAGGACCGAGAATTCAAAGTTGGTGACATGGCTTTACTCTATAATACTAGACTTCATTTGTTTCCGGGTAAACTCAAGTCTAGATGGTCTGGTCCCTTTGAGATTCTCGAGGTTAATCCAAGTGGAGTAATTACTTTGAACGGGTATGGTAATCAAGCTTTTAAAGTGAATGGTCATCGACTTAAGAAATATTTTGGGCAACCAAAGGAAAAGCCCGAGATTCTTTATTTCCAAAGAAGAGATGAGAGTACGATGTCCCGATTTGTGAAGAGATTCCATCTTATTTCTTTGAGTCGATGATGATGACGTTCCTATATCCACCCGTAAGGTACCTTCTGTTGAGACTTCTGATCATACCACTATGCCTATGCCGATCATCCGCAAGAACAAGAAGAAGAGAGTCAGTGTAGTTTGGAGAGAAAAGTTTAATGATCTTATAGCACACTTGACTTGTTGTTGTGGTGAAAATCATTTCCGCCCCAGTGCTCCTGATTCTGATACTGAGGTGGCGGTAGTCAAACCAAAGTGGCCCGATCCGGGTTGATCTTTTGGAATCTGTGTCAAGCTATTGACATTAAAAGAGCGCTCCTGGGAGGCAACCTAGTTTTCTTTGTTTGTTTCCTTTTCTTAGGTTGTTTTGTTTTATTGTTTAGATATAATACTTTAGTTGATTTTGTGTTGATGGTTATTCCTCTTACATTCGTTGTAAGTGTTTTGTGTTATGTGTTGCTCATATACCCCGTGTACCCCGAGATTATATGGTATGTCGAGTGTTGCAGATACTTTTGAGCAGGTTTTCGAGTTACTTCTGTCCAGTGTTGTCTATTCGAGTTGCAGCGGTACATTCATGCTCCGGCCTGACCTCTGCCGACAACCACCGTTGAAACCAGCTAAGTTTTCTTTTTCTTTTATTCTGCACATTCTGAGGACATAATGTGATTTAAGTGTGGGGGGGTAAATTGGGTATGTTTTTATGCTATATCCTTTGAAATATGAGTGAAAGTTAAATTTCTGCGAAATTTAAAATTTTTTTTGTGAGTCTCGAGCATATAATTGGAACTAGATGCTTGCTAGTTGTAGTTTTCTAACGATGATAGTATGTGACTTAGTGAGATAATTATAGCATGTTTTACTTTTATGGAGATAGTTTCGTTTTTCACTCACGAAAGCCTTTGATATTGAAGCATGACTTTTGAATTATATCCTTTCATTATTTTTAATGATTTATCTTAGGAAGGTCAGTATAGTTACACCTTAGTTAGACCGTGTACTGTGAATATCATAAAGTTTGAATGTGATAGGTGAGATGTAACTTATGACTTTGAAAAGTGAATAAAGTGAGTGAGCAATTATTAATAAATACGTTTGTCGGAAGCTGGTTTATGATTGGAGTGAGGTAGGGCATTATCTCGAAATGTCCTATTCCACTATGATGACCAAAAGCTCACGACAGTCAGTTTATAGCTACCTTATGATTTGAGTAAGGTAGGGGATTATCTCGAAATGTCCTACACTACTATGATGGGTAAGAGCTTATTCTGATATGCGTCAAATTTGAACATTTTGAAAAATGATGAGTTAAAATAAAGTGAAGTCTTTGTTATCATGGATCTTATACCCAGTAGAACCGCATGATATGTTGTAGGGATTATCCTACTGAGTGCGTGGGAAGGCTTTGAGTGGAGCTATTACTGTCTGTACCTAGGATAGTCATTGGAATTTTTGAAAGGATAATTCTTTGAAAGGCTTGTTAGATTGAGAACGGCTTGTCACACTTACACCGAATCTATCTCTGTGATGGTATCATTTGCTATAGTTGTTGTATCTTTTGTTACGTGAGTTAGAGATCTATGTGGATTATTTATAAAGTTGAGCTATAGTTTTGATTGTTTTGTCCGAGGACGTACAAAAAGTTAAGTGTGGGGGTGTTGTTAAGGCCATATTTATATGATTATTAAAGGTTTATTTCATTATTATTTTCCCCACATTTGCATAATTTACATGAGAATTAAGGGTTTAAGTGTAATTATTTAATAAAGATGATTTTAAGAGGGTTGTATGCAAAATTGATGATTTTAAGTGTTAATTTAATGGAATTATTATTATTTGGATTTTATTACATTTTTGCATTGTTTATTTATCATGTAGGTGTTGATTTTCGAATGCTATAAGAGGATAAATGAAGCTCAAGTCGAATTATTCAAGATAGAGTCGGAATTGGCTTGAAGAAATTGGATAAAGATGAAGAAATCCGATCCTCAGCACCTTGGACGAGCGTCCGAATCCCGTCCATTCTAGACGGGCGTTTGATAAAGCAGACGGGCGTCCAGCATCGTATTTTACATTCAGAGAGTTCAGACGGAGGATGAACGAGCGTTTACTCAGCGTCCAGGCATTCCAGACGGGCGTCCACAAGACCAGACGAGCGTCCATAGCCGACTTACTTCCAACCGACTTAAAACTCTATATATAGCAGCAGCCTCTTAACCCTAATTCATATACCACATAATTGAGATCGCAATTTTCACCAAAAGCTGCGGCCAGAGAACCCTAATTTCACAGAGATGCAAATCTCCCAACCAACAATCATCTTCAACATGATTGTTGGCTAAAAGCCTTGCAGTGAGTCGACGGAGGAAGCCCATCATCAACACAAACCAACTAGAGAGTTCGATGCTTTATGTTAGTGAGTTTAATTTATAGTTTTTCATCACTTTGGATGCTGTTTTGTATTGATCATGTTTTGTTGGAATTAACGATTTGATGAAACGATTTATCTATATCTATATGCTTGGATCTATGTATGAAAATATATTGGTTTAAGTTTTATTTCGTTCAAGTGATGCAATTATTCGTGTTTTAAGAGATTATGCATGATTAGTTGAGTGAGAGTTTGGAAACAACCTCGTGATTTCGTGTTGATTGCATGTTTAGTTTATTTGAAAAGATAAACGAAACCCTAGAATTTGATTGAAGATATTTAATTGGATTCGTGAATAAATCACTACTAAAAACTACATCTTAGATCACCATCTAGTTGGGGGTTGTTGGTTGATGGGTGGATTCGTTGCCTCGCTGTGTTTTCCTTTATTGTTTATTAATCGAATCATTAGTTTAATCTTTAGTTTAAGTTTTAGTTTTATAAACCCTAGTTTCCTATTTTTTTCCGCAATTTTCGCTTCGGTTCGTAGTAGACGCTCGTCCGCAATAGCGTACGCTCGTCCGTTAGATTCCGTTTTCGGACGCTCGTTCACCAAAGTGAACGCTCGTCCGGCTTTCCGTTTTATTATTTTTCTCGCTTGTTTTTACTATTGTTTTATTTTTAATTCTTAGGTTTAGGTTTTAGTTAGTTTCGGCTTTAGTTTAGTTTAGATAGATAATTGTTCTTTGAATCCGATAAACATTCCACTCCCTTAGGACGACCCGATAACATCCTTTACTACGATCCTTATACTTGGGGTGTTTCGGTTTATAAATTATAAAACTAGTTTTTACCGAACAATTGCAATGCATACTTTACCTTTAAAGCAAGTTTCTTTCTTGAGAGGTGTAATGCTTGAAATTATGAAAATGTGAAGAAAGTCAACTTTTTAAGAGGCTTTGAGTATTTTCTCGGTCTCCGAGTCCAAAAACCCTTGGGATAACGCTCTTGCTTATTGCACCATGTCTTTACCCATTGCGAGGCTTAAGAAGTGGGAATGCTGATGTTGGTAGGTTAAGACTATGAAGTTAGCATAAACTTTAATCTTGCCACGAATATATAAAACTGAATGCACATGCACACATCACTTCAATTCATAGCGAGTAGTGAATAATGGGTACCTTATGAGCAAGAATGGTATGAGTTGACTCGAGTTTCTTGTGTAAGTATGATTTGACCATGGAAAATGTTGTCTTGGGGAATGACTTATTGATGCTTTGTTCGGGACGATCAAAGACTAAGTGGGGGGTAGTTGATGACGGTCAAATTATACCCGTAAAAGTCATCAACGTTGTCCTTAAACGAGCTTAATAATATATATTTTATATTAAATCACATGTTTTTATTGATTATTTAATGTTATGTGATTTATAAGATATAAATTGGTATTTATCTGTTTTTATTATTTAAATATTATTTACTGTGCGATAAATATTGATTTTATAGATTGCGATGAATCGGAGGATATCTACCAACGGAGGAAGTAAATCTCAAGAGAAATCAAGGCAGAATCGGACTGCATTAAAGATAAATACCGAAGCAACACGGAAAGTGGGAAAGGAACAAGAAAAGCCAGCGATCCAATCAGAGGCAGACTGACTCGCTAGCAGCGAGCTGAGGGTTCGCTGGGGGCGAGCGGGCAAAATCTCGAGGATCGGCTGGGAGTTTTCTTTACGCGTTTTAGGGTTTTCAAACATATCTTTAAGTCGGCCTAAGTCTCTATATAAAGGAGCAGCCACGAATTTTATTAGACACACCTTAGAAAAATACAATTCCACAACATTGGTTCTATTTTCAATTCAAGTTTTCTTTATTTTATGTTCTTTCGTTACGGAGTCATTAGAATCGCCAGTTAGAGGTCGTATCGAGGAGTGGGAATCACGCTCGTCTTTGAGGGTAATGTCTACTGAATTATGCAAACTTTATTCGTAGATCTAATTTATTTTGTGATGGAGTAGTCGTTTTGTGTATTGATTTCGTGACGTAGTTAATTAACGAACCCATGTTTATGTAGATCTAAGACGTAAAAGACGTTTCACGAGCAAATCTGGTTCAGATCTGAGCTCGCTGGCAGTGAGCCTATGTCTCGCTGGGACCGAGATCTGTGATGTTCTTGATTTGTTTGTGAACGGCTTCGACTACGTCAGGTTCTCCGCTTTGTAATTAAAATGAGTAATTAAACCTGATCAACTTAATTATTTGTCATCGTAATTGAACATGAGACTCAAAAAGTGATTGTTACTTAGGACAGAGATTGAATCGGTGTCTAAGAAGTACGCCTAACCATAGGAATGTTGCTTAGATGAGGTTACGGTTTATACCAGCATCCCTAGCTTTGTAATTGTGTCAGAAGTTATATGAGATGGAGGCCTACGAAGCGAAGTCACGTAACGGAGACACGATGATCTAGATGGCCTACCTGGAGCTAGATCTATCTTAGGGGATGACTCCCGTAGTCAGAATAATTAATCTTAAATGTCTTATTTTGTCTCGTCGTCAATCTACATAGCATGGGGGAGTAATTACTACTAGTGTTATCAATACCGTTTGTTAATTATTTATAAAACCTACAAAAATAAGTGTATTAGTGTCGTTGTGTCTTTTGTTTGTTTTGTGTTTCTATTGTGTCAATTTTAATTCTACGTTAATTGTTGGTCGGAGACCGCCTTTAATTTGCTTTTAGTTTAAGAAGTTATATTTCGTTTAAGCCGAGTCTCTCGTGGGATCAACCTCGACTCCATCTAACTATACTACGATTGAACCTAGTTCTCTTGCTAGTGTGTTATTTCGGTATCGAGTATTTTTATTACTTTACCCGACATCATTTCCCAATCTTCTTCGAAAGTTTCAGTGGGTTTCTGTTGAAATTCATGATGTCTTGTCACATTTGTAGTGACTTCCCAGGTGGGCAGTACTTATTCATAAATTTCTACAGCAGATCGGTCCAAGTTTGGATTGATCCCGGTGCTAGAGACAATTAATAACCATATCTTTGCTTTCTCTTTTAGGGTGAATGTGAATAGTTTCAGCTTAATGTTATCTTCAGGTACTCCTGCTGGTTTGACTGTGCTAACTATCTCCAAGAAGTTAGTGACATGTACACTGGGAACTTCGTTCGGTCCATGGAAGGTAGTGTAATTGGTCACCATTTGTATCACGTTTGGCTTTGGATGAAAGACTTCAGCCGGATTCTCTAGCTGAACAATTTCTTGAATGAATTGCTCAATCGTTGGCATTGCATAACTGTGTAGAGTTCTCCTATCTCCTTGTACCACAACTCCTGTTCCATTGACTCTTCCGTTTTGTCCATTCACTGCCATGGTGTTATCTGTATCCTCCAAAGGTGGAATTCTTCCTCCTTCTCGCTATGATCTCCTTCGTGTGAATTCACATCGTCCACCAGCCTAATAGTATTCTCTCAAGCTTCATTTCTCTTTTGTCTAGCAAATTTTTTGATCACCGGTATGAATCTCTCGAGTTTGGCTGTTGAACTTCGTGTAGCGTACTACAATACACAAAAAGAAAATAAAATTTTAGTGACTTGCCTCGCCAGCTGTTACACGTGCCTGGTAGACTAAAAAATACAGACTTTGACTACTGACTCGACACTGAACTGATAGAATTAATTCTGCCATGTCTGGGACCCTCGATATACTGCGGTTAACCCCCGATAAACCGGGTGCAATTTCTTTTCCATATTTCAACAGAACTGTCTCTGTACGACTTCCATATAAATAGACTATAAAATAGTCTCAATTATACAGACTCGAATCTATACAGTTACTCAATCTCAAAGAAAAAGTATTCTTGACACGACTCCCCGGAAACGGCGCAAGAAAATCATGATCGCGTGCAAAGCACTTACTAGCAATAAGACTAGGTCTATCATAGTAGAGTACTAGCGTGTCAAGGTCGATCCCACGAGAGACTCATATGAAATTCAAATTCTCGAGATTGAGCTTGTCACAGATAAGGTCTACGACCAACTAAAAGACAGTAGTAAAATTGGTGCCACAAACTAACAAGGTTACGCTAGTTCACACGGATGTAATAAAAGTTTCTAATGTATTAGTCTAATTATGAGTGATTAGTTATTCCCCCCACATCCCATTGGTGAATTTTAATTCGTTATCAGCTATGGGTGCAACTCCTAACCCTATCTACTCCAACCATGTTAGTAGACAATGTATATGCAAGCTACCCTCCTTAATTGGTCCGTAATAGCCCATATGTATAAAGAACTAGAGTTCCCGCTATTGAGCATTAACCCATAACGCTAACCCGTTAGGCAGCTATCGACACTGATAATCACGTTCCTAGGGTCCATCAAGACAATGTCCAAACTAACACTTCACTATCAGTACTTCATGCTAATTTATGAAGACATGCAAATAGTTGATCAGGCTACTAACATGTAAATTAAATATGTCGATCAACGTAGCTAGCGCCGATTATCATGAACTAGTAATTTACTAGGTATTTAGATCTAGTGATATAGACCGTCGCAGATCTAAAGAACGCACCCACTACTTCATGATTTCATCACCAACGAATTAGATCTATTCATACATGGGGTAAAATAAACTAACTACTACATAATTAAACTAAATAAACAATTAGCACATACTAGTCAAGTAGAATAACAACAGATCTACATCTCGGAAAAGACAGAAAATCATACCCTCGAAGACGAGTGTACATCTCCCTCGGATCTCCTCCTAGGCGGCGACACCGTCGTCTCTCCGACCAAAACTCATCAAATAATAAAATAAAGAACAATGAATTTTTATTGCATAATTTTGTCTTGCAATTTGTGTACATTAAATTCTAAGGTGAGGCATTTAATTTATAGCTACATAAACCGACTTAGAAACACTTAGATTTACCCCTCGTCCAAGAAAACGCGTTTCGGAAGATTCTGGACTCTCGGTAACCCGGCGGCATACCCCGATTTACCGGGGGTATTTTTGTCTTTTTCTATCTACCGACTTAACTTGGAAGGTTCTGGAATACCCTAGGCCCAATCCTTTCGTTCAGTCCACTCCAGATTCGTCCAATGCTCAGCCCTATATTTCTTATCCTGAAAATAATCAAATAACGCACGAAATAATATCGAAATAGGGAAAATAAAAATTAGGTGCAGATTACTCGACTCACAAACCTGACATAAGATATTCAACTAAAATGGTTCATATTTATAGGTCGAAACAACTATTTTTAGCTCATAATGGACAGAATGTTGATGCCGTAGGATAGACTATTTTAAACGTCATCAACTTACCTAAAGTCTGACCTTATAATCTCGGCTTTTAGTCTTCATAAACTGAGTTTGAACCCTCATTTCTCCAGTCTTCAAAACTGAGTATGGTCCCTCAGTTCTTCATAACCGGGTTTGTGCCCTCAGCCTTGGATATTCAGTTTATTACATAGCCATTTGAGTTTGAACCCTCTGCGAACTATTCTTGATTCAGTCTCAACTTAAGTCCTAGACTACTAAAAGCTATCGATTACAGTACTTGTCTGATATAACAGGTACAATAATCAGACTCTAATAAATCTTATACATTTATTTTTCTATTCACCTTTTCGCTTTTTAATATAATAGCTAGTTATGGCACTCATCAATGGGGTTTAAACAAACAAACAATAAATAGATGAGTCATAATCAAAACTAAATTTATTTCCAACACAAAACAAATAAAAGCAATAAATAAGGGTATATAGAAATATTTCGAGTTTATAGTCGCCGGCATTTCGATCATTGTACTCATAGGGCTCCTTTTTTCATAAATCGGGTCGTCCAACATAAATACTTCTATTTCCGGGTTATATTGTCGCTCGACGTAATGTTTAAGCATATGGATGTTAATAGTGTATACCTCACCCGAGCGTTCATCTTGTACTTCATAGGCACCGGAATGAAAGACATTTATGACGACATATGGTCCAAACCAACGTGATTTCAACTTTCCAGGAAAGAGGTGGAGACGCAAATTATACACCAGCACCTTATCTCCAAACTTGAAGGTGCAATTCGGAATCCTTTTGTCATGCTGGCGCTTCGTCCTTTCTTTGTAATATATGGCATTTTCATATGCCTGCAATTGAAATTCTTTCAAATTGTTTAGTTCCAACAATCGCTTTTCTCCAGCTAAACATTCGTCCATGTTTAAAAACCGAGTAGCCCACGTGGCACGATTCTCTAGCTCAACCAGTAAATGTCACGCTTTTCCAAACAAAATCATATACGGTGACATCCCAATGGTGGTCTTATAAGTAAATCTATACGCGCAAGGAGCGTCATCCAATTTCAAAGACCAATCCTTCCTCGTGGAAATCATAGTTTTCTCCAAGATCCTCTTAATCTCTCGGTTCGTAACTTCCACTTCTCCACTTGTCTAGGGGTGATACGCTGCTGCAATTTTATGTCACACCTCATATCTCATCATCAACTTCTTGAAAAACCTATTACAGAAATGATTCCCTCCGTTGTTGATTATCGCTCTTGGTTCCCCAAACATCGTCAAAATGTTCTTCTTAAGAAATCTCAAGACAACCCTGGCATAATTTGTATGTAAGGCCACCGGCTCTGCCCATTTGGAAACATAGTCGACTGCTACCAGGATGTAATGATTATATTTTGACGTTGTGAAAGGTCCAACAAAATCAATTCCCCATACATCAAATAGCTCTATATCCAAGATACTATGCAGTGGGATTTTATTCCGCTTAGAAATGTTCCCTGTAATTTGGCAGGAATGACAGGCTCTTGTAAACTCATAAGCAGATTTAAAAATTGAGGGCCAATAGAATCCACACTGCAGTATTTTATTCCAGACCTCAAAAAAAAGATTTTATTCTTGAATAAAGACAAGTTTTACTGCTTTTTTTTTCTTATAATTCTAATGAATAAAAAGTTGCTAAATTTATGAATTAACTTCTCATTGATGTATTGTTTCATCAACCAACCCCGATGATATTTTCTTGTTCCTGAGTGACTCTTTTTTCCCTTTTAGGTTTATGCTCTACTCTGGGTAAAGATTGACTCGATTTTGATTTGCACATATAGGACAAATATTGTTATTACCGTTTTCTTTTTTTATGACTTTTTGCTTATTTGTTTAATTTTAATTTAGTATTAAAAAAAATTCAAATTAAAAGATTTACATTTTTTAGTTATAGATAGTGTATACTCTTCTATCAATTTTTTTAAAATTATTTGTTTCTTGGCCCCATTCAATGAAATAAAAAAATATATTATTATTCCTTTTGCACGAACAAAGAATTTCATTATATCCTTTTTACTTTTAAGTGTTCTATTTTATCTGGTATTTTGTAGGGATAAAAAGGAATACACGAGATAGAATCCGCTTGTCTTATTTGGCTCATAGTGGCCTCCTACTTCCCTCGAATGGAATTGTTCCGGGATACTTGGTCTCATCATCATGGACGCATCTCCTAAAAATGTTATCGGGGCACATCTTGTACGGTTAGGGATCGTTAGGTGTAGTGCCCGAAAGACAATTATGTAATTGTTTTAGGATAGAATTAATAATTCATCTTATTATATGCTTGTATGCTTATAATTAATACACTACTGAAAACCCTAAGTACCTCGTTTATGTAATCACATAACTCAGTGTACGGCTATACACAAGAGGATTGAGTTAGTGAGATGTACTTAAAATTAACTTAGTCCATAGCGTTTATTAATCTGAGTACGGGTCTCATGATTAATATGCTAATAATGTGCCCAGAACACTTTACGGTGTGACAGTCTTATCCGGTTTGTTGGCAATAGGGTACTAGTGGGGCATATATGATGATGATCATATAGGGGGTGGACCGATTTGATTTGAGTTCTTGATATAATTCCGTAATCGAGAAGTCTTATCGAATCACAAGATGATCATATATGGATTAAATCTCAATCTGAGGTGATCACGGACATTTCGCCGAGACTAGGGTAGGTTTTGATGTGTTAGTAAGGATCACTTCGCGTATGTGGTCCAACACTTCTCGTTGGCTCTATTACGGAATGAGTGAGTAGTACGTGTTATCACGGATATGGAATCAATTCCTTCCCTCGGGAAGTAGACGAGACGAGTTCCCTTATTAGTTAACCCTAGAAAGCGATCGATCGGCCGAGTTCATATTATATTTGTTATGAACTAATTGATGACTAGGGGGTTAATGGTAAGTAAGGATAAGATGTTTCTAGAAGGGTTTATGGAAATATCCCGAATCAAAGTGAACAGTCTATGGAGGATTTATCCGTATGTAATGATTATATCAGCAGACGCTTTCGACTCATAAATTGAGTGTAAGTTATCTATATTCAATAAAGTTCAGTTTCAGGTTTATGGTGGTGTAATCCCGGAATTAATAGGTTGGATATAATTATTCTGTCTGATGAATAATTGTATTCGATTTATTGTAGCTGCGAATATGGGTCCATGGTCCCCGACGTGGCTCCTAATATAGCATATAGGTTTCTCGTCGTTGCACCTCAATTATAATTAAATAGTGGATTAGGTTATTTAATTGATATGTGGATTAATTGTTTAGTTGGAATAGATGATTAAATACATGGAAAATAAAGTTTTCGTGGACTCGGCCCAAATTAGTGTGTTGACCTTTTGACCTAATTGGTCAAATATAGAAATGTGCGTGTGACCTTAATTTTTAAGGGGTGGGGCGCATATTTAATATTAAATATTATTAAGAAATTAATTTTCTTGGATAATTATTTAATATGTGATTTATCTTTTATTTGTTAAGTGATAATTCATGGAATATTAGATAATAATATGATTTATCCTAATTTGTTTGAGATAATTATTCTATTTATCTTTTATTTGGAAAAAGGATTAATGTAATAATTATCTCTTAATTATTAAATCCTTGGAGGACAAGGATTACTCTCCTATATAAAGAGAGTTCTCCCAAGCTTTTTGACATAACATTAAACACGCCATATTGGAAGAAAAATAGCTTGGAATTTTCAGCAATATTCTTCGGGTTTCGAGTTGGAATAATCTTCAGGATTATTCCGGTAGCATATCAAGGAGGTCCGGCGGCGGGAAACACCATCCACTTGGTGTTCTTTGGGAGACACACGTTGGAAGGCTATGGCTTCTCAAAACACGTGTTCTTGGAGATCTATCGTTCTTGGAGTTAAGCACCATAAAAAGGTAGGCACCTAAACCCCCTTGTAGTTAGATCTTTAATTTGTGTTCTTTGTTTCGTTTAGATCTAGATCTGATGCATTCCGCTGCGTAATCGGGTCAATCTATGATTGATCCGACGATATTACTTCTAACAAGTGGTATCATAGTCTTTGATCTTACGATCAAAGTATATGAATTTTAGATCTTGAAGTGGAAAAGCATGTTTTAGATGTTTTATTTCGTTTTTTTTTATGAATTTCGAATTTTTATCATGATGCATTCTTGTGAATGTTGTGGTTGAAGAGATGGATTGGGGTTGGTATTGTTTACCCGTAGATCTATTTTGTAGCTCCTTTGTTTAGTAACAATTGAGCATAGGATTTGTATCTTTAATTATGCAATTTTTTAAATTATGTAAAAGTAGCATCTTTTATTGTAATTTTGTTATTCCGGGCTCGAAATATGAAGATCTTGCTGAAAAGATGAAGATCAAGGCGACACCGAAGGTATGAACGAGGAGAAACGGTTAAAAACTTTTTTTTTAAATTGCTACAGGACTTTCTGCGACGCTGAAAAGCGTCTCTATAAGTCCTATTTATAAAACTAGCATGCGGCTAGGTTATTTATGCGGCTGTATGTCATTTTTTTTAAACCTAATTTTTTTTATATGAAGTCTGCCGCATTGGCAGAGTATGAAAAAAAAATTTATTTTTTTTGAAATAATTTAGAAACAGCCGAAAATATTAAAAAAAAATAAAAAAAAGAAAAGTTTTATTTAATTATAATAAATAGGTTTTATTTGATTAAAAAGTTTTTCCCCTCTCGGGTGTTCGTGGTTCGTGATCCGGCGGTTCGAGTTCAAGATTCGAAGATCAACACTCGAAGACATAGTATAAGTTTTACTTTTCCTTAGAAAATAGTTAGTCGGGGGTACCAACGGTCCATCTCGGTTTTTATTTTTCGGTATAATTTTGTGTTTGATCAAGATTACGTGCTTAAAACCGGAAAATGGCCATGACTTGCATCTTCATGATTCCACTCCAATGCATACACGTAGTTTTTTAATTTCGAATTAAAATAGACGTGTATAACTTGAATAATTAGTATGAATGCTTATTCATTTAATATGTGGTAGTTAAATAACAAGTAGCTAATTATAAAAATCGAGGACCCGGGTTTTTGTCAATCGTTACGATTTTAGTGATGGATTCTCGGTGAATCCCACTTGGATAAATTGTTGAGCTTTTCGGTGCTGGCTTCTCAGTGAACCCACCTTAAACAGAAACGAGATTACGATTTGGGTGACGATTTAGAAATCGGAGAATCTTAGTACATGGGTTCGGAAATGGTCTAACCATGGTTGGGCGAGTTCAACCAAGCTTCGGCTCAATCGACTCCCCTCCACGTGTGATGTACGTTACAGTAGTTCGACAAGACATAGCATAGCCGATAAGCCTTCGGGCTAAACGGGGCTTCTCTTACCGGATTGGCCTGAAGTGTCACATATGTTCCAACGAATAAGACGGCGTAGGCTTGCCTACATAACCGACCCTGTTTGGAGTACTTTGATTTATTGTTTCTTATTGTCAAGGCCAAAACCGTAATTAGTAAACCCACCACTTTTTTCAAATTATTGAGTGGGATCGGGGAAGGCGACGGACCAACCCCACGGCCTCTACTATAGGTGCAAGCACGTGAGAGAATGGTCACGCCTCGTGTTGCTTTGATTTCGGCCCCCTTCGGATAGTGTTCACCGCTATCAAAATTCAAGGCTTGGTCTCCGAAAGGATAGGATATCGGGTACTCGCCGGGTCACTGACCTGCCCCTCGTAGGCATACTCGGGGCATACTCTGAGATCTGATATAGTAGGTCACACTCTTTATGGATATTTTCGAAATATCTAGGCTAGAAAAAGGAAGGTAATCAATGATTAAGGTCTGGGATGTGTGATTCCCGTGAGATGTTCGATTCTCGAAGCTTAATCATTGAGAGATATTGTCTCAGTTTAACCGTCATAGTGATGATATCGACCCTCTCGGACAGTACTATGAGAGGTTAAATCCTTGGAATGGTAGGATAGACTTCTTATAGTTTATTATTCCTAAAATAAATCTAGTAGTGAAAAATTTATTTTTGAATTTAACTTTCTGTCATTTTATTTACAACTAAATCTCTAGGTTACTAAACTGTTAGTAATAGGACTTCATTGAAAATGTGGAAAGTAACAAGTACGTTGTAATTATCAAACAATGCAGTTAATTTTTCAGAAAAGATTCATTCTCTTAAGCCTTTAAAAACTTAAGTGACATAGTATAGGTATGTCACGGGTGTCACTCGTGTTGAACGAGAGACGGCCATACTTAGTTTACAAAAGATGACACAGGACTATCATATAAAATTCATTTAGTGAATTTTAAAAGTGTAATTACACAACAAGTTTCTAAATTGAAAAATTGGAAAATCATATACATAAGGCGTCACAAGTTAGACGGTATTTGGAACCGATAAACTAGTGGGTGCCTTAGCCTTATGATTTGTTGTTTTTACGAATCATTAGAAATGTGTAATGGATGCACAAGAGTTTTTCCATTCATTGGAAAAACAAGAATGAAGCGTTATTAGTTAGACGGTATTTGGAGCCCGATAAACTAGTGGGAGCTTAGTTACGGAGATTTTATAATCTTTGAAACATCATGAACACGGCATTGCTAGTTAGACGGTATTTGGAGCGATAAACTAGTGGGAGCTTAGTTCTAGGTGATGTTCTAATCTTTGAAAAATCATAAATACAAAGTGTTGCTAGTTAGACGGTATTTGGAACCGATAAACTAGTGGGAGCTTTGGTCTTAGGATTTGACGATTAGAAAAATCGATAGTCCAAGCAAGTAAAAATGAACATCCCACAATTCAAGAGTAGTGTCTACTCAAATGAACTGCTAGTTCAAGACTGTTTCCAGATAAGGAAAGTCGAGAATGGGAAAGAACGTTTATACGTGTTAGTCGTCTAAACTAAGCAGTTTTAAGGCTAAACCGGAAAAATTAATAAATTGGAAATTAGAGGATAAAGAAAGTGATTTCGGATCACTAACCAATGCCTCCTAGCAATTTTCTCGAAAGTTAAAGTTCTTTGGAAGAACTAGGTAGCTTTGCATTAAACGATAAATAAAATAGACAACGGGCAGTTATTTCAGATAGACTAGTGGGAATGATATAAGGAAATGAATCTCGGATTCAATTCTTGAGTATCACAGAAAATTCATTTTCTGTTTTTTCGGATTCGTTGGAACGAACGTATTCATTTTCAATAGGATAATTAGTTGGTCTTATTGACGATAAATATAACATTCGTAGCACGAACCCAAGACTCGGACTTTTGTTTGATAAAGTCAGAACCACTAAGGAATGTTGAATAGGTATATGTAACACATCTTAAACAATATAAACGCAAATGGTTTCCGTATTTCGATAAACACTTCTTTCTATTCTATTAATTAGTGCATATTCCCTAAAGACAAGATCTGAAGACTGGCTTAGGGTGATTCCTATCTCCCAGTCAAAGGAACACTTTCTCAAGGGAACAATGCTTAAATTTCCTTTCAATCGCGAAAGGGTAATAGATTTAAAGAAGTTACATAGCCTGTTCATATCGACCTTCGGGGTCATATGAAAGATACAAGCTAGTGGGAGCTTCTAAGTAGTGACATATTGTCTGATAACTAATCGAAACTCCGTAAGTTTATCCAAAATATTTGGAGGAAATCTCTGATTTCACCAGAGATAGAGTATTCCATACTCAGAAATAGGTTATTGCGTAGTCTTCGGGACTGATGCTCGGCGTGCCTCCCAGTGAAATGTTTTCACTAAGGGATACACCATAAATTTTCCTTGTATAGGTATTAATGTGCTACGATACGCTGCTGAACTCATTTAAGATATTGGTTGCAAAATAACGGTTGTAATGTAAAACCGAGAAGTCTACCTAAAATATGCCTACGCATTTGTGGATAAGGAGTGAATTCAGTTCACACCACTTCCGTAAATATAGACATTTAGCATTTAATGCTTGAAGGTAGGACTGGAAATTTTTCGTACATGTTCATGTCGTGAAATATCTTAATGCATTGAGTAAAGGTTGGTTATAAAACTCGTAAAATCGGAAAATGATGGTTATACTGTCAAACTCGGTCTGATAGAGTCTATAAATAACAACCTTAGATCTTGAAGTATTTCTACTCAAGATGTTACTAACTGATTTGTTCAGTCCACATCCAACACCGGCGAGTTGGTGATAACACTAATAAGAACTACTAAACTAGATCGGTATATCAATCCACCCCGAACGCGGTGGGAGTATGGTTTGTCCATTACCCATTGCGGGACCTTACGGTCATAGAGTAGATTGATGACCTATAGTCCTTTTGTGGTTTGTGTAGGTTCACGATCATAGAGGTTGGTTTAAAAGCCATAACCCTGTGAATGGAGTTTGATACTCCAATTCTGTTGAAACTCTTGTAGAACCAACTGAGTATCTCAGGCCCAGTGGGAGTAATTGGAACTACATGAAGAAGAGTTGAATGAATAGGAAAGTTTAACTTTCAACGCAAAGCTGAGTAATTTAAGGGTGATCCCTAAAAGGTAGAGAGTTAACCAGACCGTGATCTCTCTTACTACTCAGCCTTGCTTCATTTCGTCAGAAAGCGGGAAATAGGGGTTATTCCCAAAGACTTCCTTGCCGAACAACGGAATCTGAATTCATTCAGAACAGAAGGGTTTTTAGCTAAGAACAAATAACGGATTCGTTACAAAGCAGAAAATAGGGGTGATTCCCTAAGACCTTTTTGCGAGACTAACGGTATCTTAATTTATTCAGAAAGAACCTTTGGCAGGATGTCTGCCATAGCTTATATCCTTTGGGGATTAAAGCAAACCTCTAGGTCATTTCAAATTCATATATTTTAATATGTGGACTTGACCAGAATGTTGATAAGTCTTTCATAGACTGGGCATCAATATTAGTAAAGTAGTATGTAGATTAGTGTTTATGAATGGTAACACTGAAACAGTTGGAAACAACATGGGTGTGTTATCTGAAGTCAGAGTCTGACATGCCATCGGGATTCATTCTAAAGTATTTGATTCGCTCAAACCGCGAGAATCGATCATTGGCAATCCCACCCATTCACCTGGTTAAGATATTCTTGCATCTATGCAGCATTCAATGATGTAGTCTACCCTACCTCTCAGGAATGATTATCTAAACCTGCAGATGAATACTAAATGGGATGTTTAGTGAATCCTCAAGTATCTTCGGGAGAATGAGGAATAATATGCTAGTATATTCAGGTGCAAACTAGAATATAAGTGATAACGCCGATTCTGACTTTATGTCGAATTAAGGAAGCTTGTTCAGTCGATCTCCTCCTCAGTGTTGGCTCACCAAAGGCATATTGAAATTGTACCAACGGATTAGATGGAAAGGCAACGTTTCGATCCCAAAGATTGACTCAAGCCGCCAACCTACCTGATCAGTGTACCAAGCCACATGGTGTTCAGTTTTAAGTACGCACCGGGTCACTGACCTACCCTACGGCGGCATACTCCGGTCGTACTTGGAAACGTGAATTACTAAGATGCGCTTGGAGGGTATGAATCTTGGGGATATGTCTCACTTGTTTTGAGCAAGTTGGAGAATGTTGTAGATATAGATATAGATATAGAGGGTGTGCTCTAAAACAATTAATCCACTTGCCTTTCGTGCAAGTGGGAGATTGTTAGGTGTAGTGCCCGAAAGACAATTATGTAATTGTTTTAGGACAGAATTAATAATTCATCTTATTATATGCATGTATGCTTATAATTAAGACACTAACGAAAACCCTAAGTACCTCGTTTATGTAATCACATAACTCGGTGTATGGCTATACACAAGAGGATTGAGTTAGTGAGATGTACATAAAATTAACTTAGTCCATAGCATTTATTAATGCGAGTACGGGTCTCATGATTAATATGCTAATAATGTGCCCAGAACACTTTACGGTGTGACAGTCTTATCCGGACTGTCGGTAATAGGGTACCTAGTGGGGCATTTATATATGATAATGATCATATAGGGCTGGACCGATTTGATTTGAGTTCTCGATATAACTCCGTAATCGAGAAGTCTTATCGAATCACAAGATGATCATATATGGATTAATCTCAATCCTGAGGTGATCACAGACGACTGCTTAGACCAGGGTAGGGTTTGATGTGTTAGTAAGGATCACTTCGCAGTATATGGTCCAACACTTCTCGTTGGCTCTATTCTGAAATGAGTGAGTAGTACGTGTTATCATAGATATGGAATCCATTCCTTCCCTCGGGAAGTAGACGAACGGTTCCTTATTAGTTAACCCTAGAAGGCGATCGATCGGCCGAGTTCATATTATATTTGTTATGAACTAATTGATGACTAGAGGGTTAATGGTAAGTAAGGATAAGATGTTTCGAGAAGGGTTTACGGAAATATCCCGAATCGAAGTGAACAGTGTATGGAGGATTTATCCGTATGTAATGATTATATCCTTTGGACGCTTTCGACTCATAAATTGAATGTAAGTTATCTATATTCGATAGAGTTCGGTTTCGGGTTTATGGTGGTGTAATCCCGGAAGTAATAGGTTGGATATAATTATTCTGTCTGATGAATAATTTTATTTGATTTATTGTAGCTACTGAATATGGGTCCATGGTCCCCGACATGGCTCCTAATATAGTATATAGGTTTCTCGTCGTTGCACCTCAATTATAATTAAATAGTGGATTGGGTTATTTAATTGATATGTGGATTAATTGTTTAGTTGGACTAGATGATTAAATACATGGAAAATAAAGTTTTCGTGGACTCGGCCCAAATTAGTGTGTTGACCTTTTGACCAAATTGGTCAAATATAGAAATGTGCGTGTGACCTTAATTTTTAAGGGGTGGGGCACAAATTTAATATTAAATATTATTAAGAAATTAGTTTTCTTGGATAATTATTTAATATGTAATTTATCTTTTATTTGTTAAGTGATAATTCATTGAATATTAGATAATTATATGATTTATCCTAATTTGTTTGGGATAATTATTTTATTTATCTTTTATTTGGAAAAAGGATTAATGTAAAAATTATCTCTTAATTATTAAATCCTTGGAGGACAAGGATTACTCTCCTATATAAATAGAGTTCTCCCGAGCCTTTTGACATAAAATTAAACACGCCATATTGGAAGAAAAATAGCTTGGAATTTTCGGCTATTTTCTTCGGGTTTCGAGTTGGAATAATCTTCGGGATTATTCCGGTAGCATATCAAGGAGGTCCGGCGGCGGGAAACACCATCCACTTGGTGTTCTTTGGGAGACACACGTTGGAAGGCTATGGCTTCTCAAAACACGTGTTCTTGGAGATCTATCGTTCTTGGAGTTAAGCACCATAAAAAGGTAGGCTCCTAAACCCCCTTGTAGTTAGATCTTTAATTTGTGTTCTTTGTTTCGTTTAGATCTAGATCTGATGCATTCCGCTGCGTAATCGGGTCAATCTATGATTGATCCAACGATATTACTTCTAACAGGATCTTCCCAATAATAATGCTTTAGATCTGGAAAGAACTTCTTCGTGTGGGTGCTTGTAAATTCTGGTGGTAGGTATCTTCCTGCAAGATAGTTCACTATATTTGCAAACCAGGGTATACCTTTCCCACTCTTGATGTAACATTTCTGGGCTGATAGTCAACTGGAGCGACTACTAAGATGGAAAAAAGTTGTTCATCAGGAAATCTCTCCTTAATCTCAGTGGGTTACTCTTCATCTAGCAATGTTAGCCTCGACATGTGATCAGCCACCTGGTTCTCAGATCCCTTCTTATTTTTTATCTCCACATCAAACTCTTGTAAGAGTAGAATCCATCTTAACAATCATGGCTTGAAGTCTTGTTTGGTAAGTAGATACTTCAAAGCTGCATGGTCGGTGAATACAGTGAGTTTAGATCCTATCAGCTAAAGTCTAAATTTGTTAAAAGCAAAGATAACAGCTAACAGTTCTTTCTCTGTTGTCGCATAGTTCCTTTGGGCGCTATTGAGGGCATGACTGGCGTAATAGATTGGTTTAATGATTTTGTCCTCTCTCTGTCCTAAGGCTACTCAAACTGCCGTATCACTAGCATCGCACATTAGCTCAAAAGGTTTGTTCCAATCTAGGGCAACCAGAATTGGGGCTGTTATAAGCATCTTCTTTAAAGTGTTAAATGCTTTCTTGCACTTTTCTCCAAATACAAAGAGCACGCCCTTTGCAAGCAATTCTGTCAAAGGTCTAGAGATCTTATAAAAATCCTTGATGAACCTCCGATAAAATCCTGCATGGCCAAGAAAGGCTCACAACATCTTTAAGTTTGTTGGAGGTGTTAACTTCTCTATGACCTCTATATTCACTGTGTCTACTTCCATTCCCTTCTTCGATATCTTATGACCTAACAATATTTCTTCAGTGACCATAAAATGGCACTTCTCCCAATTATGAACAAGGTTGGTCTCTTCACAACGTTTAAGCACCTTACTTCAATTGTCCAAGAATTCATCACAGTTATCTCCAAAGACTTAAAAATCATCAATAAAAATCTCTAGAAAGTCTTCCATCATGTCCGCAAAGAGTGACGTCATGCACGGAATTTTCTGCGCCGCATTACATAGTCCAAAAGACATGCGATTGTCGCAAGAGTCCCATATGGACATGTGAACGTAGTCTTCTCACGGTCCTCGGGGGAAATGTGTATTTGGTAATAACCAGAATACCCATCTAAGAAACAATAAAAAGCGTGACCGCTCAGTCTTTCTAACATCTTATCGATAAAAGGTAGGGGAAAATGATCTTTACGAGTTGCATCATTCAGTTTCCTGAAGTCAATGCAAACTCGATGTCCAGTAATCAACCTCACAGGGATTAATACATCGAATTCGTTAGGTTGAACAGTAATTCCTCCTTTCTTGGGCACCACATGAATTGGGCTTACCTACAGCGATAAGGAAAATGCTTCCCATTTCCAACATCCTCATTATCTCTTTCTTCACAACATCTTTTAATTGAGGCGTCAACCTCCTCTAAGGTTTAGCCATATCTGTTTTCTCAGGGTTGATATCTGATGCATGCAGACTGAGGGGTTTATTCCTCAAATATCCTCAATGGTCCACCCAAATGCTATTTTCTCTCAGTACTCTTAACAACTTCTCCTCCTCTAAGGGTTAAAATGACGACGAAACTATGAGGGAGAGAGTATCATCACTTAAGAACACGTACTTCAGGTGAGATCGCAAAGGTTTCAAATTTAAGTTCCTAGGCAACTTCTCCGACGATCATTTCAACAAGTTTCCAGTCAATTGTAGGTCAAAGAACTTATGCCATGATTGTCTATGAATGGATCTACCTATATCCATAGAAGATACAGGCTTTACTTCTAGCACATCTCCTTCGCTGCATCCGAGCCATGTTGCCTCTTCACTTCCTTCTTCTTCTTCCTTTAACAACTAGGTTTCGGCTACTTCAGGGTCTAGTGCCACTGGCTGATGTAGTTTCAAAACAAGCTTGGAAATGGTATCTAGCATTTAGCATGCTTCTCCCTCATCTTGGGCATATCCCATTGTCTTCATATTATTGAAGACTACAGCGTCCTCATTCACTCAATTCTCTTTTATGAACATCAATTAAGGTCTTCGGTTGCTAGGAAATGTCTTCCTAGGATCAACGGAACGTCACCTTTGTTAGATTCTATATCCGATACCCAAAGTCCACGGGAAGCACAAACTTATCAACTTTCACCAAAACATCCTCAACAACTCCACGGGGTTGCTTCATGGATCTATCCACCAAGCGAAGGGTGATGGATGTTTCATTACGCTCTCGGATCCAAGGTTGCATAGGGCTTTATTTAGGCAAACTCCTCCAATGGTGCAAGGTATAAGGAAGCTCCCAAGATCTTTACACTTAGGAGGTTTACGTTGCAAGACTTCCGAGCATTCGTCATTCAAACAAATGGTCTCAAGATCCAATAACTTCCGCTTAGTAGAAACCTCTTTCTTCAAGAATTTCGCATACTCTGGCATTCCTGCTAGAGCTTCTACCAAAGGGATGTTGACTTGAAACTTTATAAACATCTCAATAAACTTTTTGTAATGAGTGTTATCATGATTCGGCTTAGACTTACGAGAGGGATAGGGTAAAGATGCAGGATTAATAGTTACAGTTCGTGAAGACTTACCTACTGCATGCTTCTATTTCACCGATCTTCTGTTGGTTACGAGATGTGCATAATTGTGGGCTAGTCTTTGCGCAATTGTGGTTCCCCTGTTGCTCCTAGTTCGGATGTGTTCTAGTTCGGCGCCCTGCGTCTTCTGGATAATTTGTATGACCGGTCCAAGCAATTCCTTTCCGGTTCTTAATGATGGCATTCATATCTTTCGGGTTCTTCTCTATATTACTAGGGAAACCTCCTGAAGGATGGGCTGACACTTGTTCCACAATTTTTCCCACTTGGTTAGACAAATTCTGCACTAAAGCCTCTTGGCGATGCGATCTTGCATGCCATATGTCTTTTCATTGATCACTAACAGCTGGTATAAAATCTTTTGAGAGGCATCCTCTCCAAATACGCCTTTAGCTAATCATGTTGTTTCAACTTTGTGCGTCCTCTATTGACTAGTAAGTGCTATCGCTCTAACTTCTCCAAGGCTTCGTACGCGATAACAACGCGAAACACCCGTTGCTTGACGCATCTACTCTTATTTTCTCACTCGGCCGCAATCCATGATAGAAACTGTGCATTCTTACTGGCAAAGTGATTTCATGATGTGGGCATCTCCGCTGTGCTTCCTTGAATCTATCCTAAGCCTCTTCGAACGTTTCATTTTGGTTTTGCTTGAAGTTCATGATCTCTTGCCTCATTTAAGGTGACTTCCCCGGAGGACAGTACTTATTCATGAATTACTACAGAAGGTCTGTCCAAGTTTGAATAGATACTGCTGCTAGAGACAAAAGCCATTGGTTTGCTTTATCCTTTAGTGTGAATGGAAACATCTGAGTTTGATACTATCTTTAGGTACTCCCGTGGCCATCTTGTGCTTATTATCTCCGGAAAGTTGGTGACATGAGCACTAGGATCGTCCTTGTTCATTCTGTGAAAGGTAGTGTAATTTGTCACCATCTGTATAACATTAGACTTTGGATGATAAATCTCAGCCGCATTCTCTGGCGAAACAATCGCTGGTACAAACTGCTCAATCATCGGCAAGGCATAGTTCTGTAGAGATCTTCTGTCCGCAGGTATAACAATTCCTGCTTTTCCTCTTTTGACACCATTTTCACCATCCACTTCTCCATTTATTCCATTTCTCGCTGCCATTGTCTCATTAGGATCTTCCAAATTTGGTATCTCCTCTTGCTTCTCGCTTTGGTCTTCTTCGTTTGATCTCTCATCGTCTGCTAGCCTTTCCGTCTTTCTCAAGCTTCTTTTTCCTTTGCAAAGTTTTTGACCTCAGGTATAAATTTCTCATGTTTTGCGGCTGAACTCCGTGTGGCATACTACAAAAAAAACTTAGTTACTTGCCTCAACGGTACGTTACACTCACCTGGAAGACCCAAAAATATACATACTCTTACTACTGACATGACTTTGGCCGAACATAATTGATTATGTTAATTATGGGAGTCTCTCAATTACGGGAAGGGCTCATGCAATTTGGGGCAAAGTATCCGGATTATCAGAACAAAACTGTTACGACTCAAATAATTACAGACTGCAAAATAGACTCATTGAACATAGACGAAAATAATATGTACAGAAAACAGAATATATACAAATCCCTAATCTTAAATTAAAAAGTGTTTTTGATGCGAATCCCCAGCAACCGCGCCAAAAATATTGATCTGCGTTCAAGGCATGTACTACTAGCAATAGGACTAGGTGTGTCATAGCAGAGCACTGGCGAGTCAAGATCGAATCACACGGAGATTCACAACACCAACGATTAATCAAGATTGATTGTCACAATAACGGTCTACAACCAACAACGATAGATGATAATAATGATGGCAACAATGAATACACAAGATTATGCAAAATTAACAAAACGAGTTTTTAAAGTATTAGTTCTAATTATGAGTTATTAGTTATTTCCCCCAATTTATATATTGATCTACCCCATGGTGAATTTTAGTTCTTTAACAGTTTTGGGTGCTAACCCTTAATATTACGATACTTCAATGGGACGGACTGAAGGCACCTATGTGCAATTAACCTCCTTCAATTGTTGTATTAATCATGTACAATAAGATCTAGGGATAGCTGGCTCAAGACCGAGGACCTCCCTAAGAAGCCACCGTGGCACATTCATAAGGATCGATGTTAAGGGTGAAATTCTATGGTTTTCAGATGTATATTTTATGATATTTTCCCTCTTAATTGTATAATTTGCACAATAAATAGGTCTTATATTGAAATATTGAGCAAACGATGTTTTTAAAGACTTAATCGCAATATTGATATAATTATGTGGTTTTATGGTGAAATTATGATTATATGGACTTTATTACAGTTGCGATATTTTCCATTGTGTTATAGGTGCAATTATGAGGCTCAAATGATGATTTAAAGAGATTGAAATTCGAGCTAAGTGATTGAAGGAAGAGATAATGATCAAGTGGAGTGAAGAAAAAAGAGATAAATATGGAGAAATCACCTTCAAGTCACATTGGACGAGCGTCCAAGTCCCGTCCGAGTGGTGGCGTCCGGGAGGAGTTTTTACATTCGAGAGAGTTTGGACGTTGCATGGACGAGCGTCTTCCCTAGCGTCCGAAACAGTGGACGGGCGTCCGGGAAGGCCGGACGGGCGTCCGCGGCCGACTTTCTTTGGAACCGACTTATTTCTCTATATATAGTCGCGTTTTTCTCACACAATATCATCATATATTCGAACCCTAAACCCTAGGGGTGGCTCAGCTGCGTTTTTCTTAGTTTACATACAATTTTATCATCTTTTTATTCCATGTTTTCGAATCTAGCACTTTCTTGGTTTCTTATCATGTCTAGAGGCTAAATCCCTCTAGAACAAGCGTTGTGAAGCCGTTCTACCAACACTTCAATTTCGTTTCAGGATTATCTTGTGAGTATTTTATTCAAGTTGTATCTTTATTATCGTTTATCATTGTTTATTGCAATTTTATCGAAAGATGCTTGCATGTGTGATGTTTACATTGATGAAAATCTTGTTAAACCCTAGATCAATATAATAAAGATTAGATTTTTAACCTATAAAATAACGAGAGTTAATTAGGTTGGATCTCTAGGTTACTAGATTGAGAAATCTTACGCCTTCGCTTTGAAAATAATAATCTTTACTCGAGAGATAGAAGATTAAGAAACGAACTTTTCCAAGAAATTAGGAGTTCATGCCTTGGTTAGGTGAATCACAACTTGGTTAAAGATCACGAGATAATCGAATTGAAATTGAATGTTGTAGGATAGGTGGATCAATTGCTTGTTCGTTCGTAACTTTATTGATTAAAAACCCCTTGAATTCGAAGTGTTTAGCTTAGTTAGTCTTTTATTGCATATTAGGTTTAGTTTAGTTTAAATTGGTTCGCAATTATCCTTCCTGGCTTTGGGTCGACAATCCTCTGTCCAGTTTATTATATCGTTCTTAGTTTTGTTTTAGTAGTAGCAAAGTAGAAGAAGTAATAGACTAGATTAAACAACCTCGATTCCCTGAGATCGACTCCGGTATCAACCTCTTTACTACGATCCTTGCACTTGAGGTATATCGGATTATAAAGTTATTACTTGTTGTTTTCCATTGATAAAATCCGTGACAATCGATCTAGACTATGTCCTAACTAGCACTTCACCTTGAAAGTCCTTCATGCTAATTTACGATAACATGCAAATAGTGGATCAGGCTAAAAACATGTAAATTAAATCTATCGATCAGACATAGCTGGCGTCGATTATCATGAAATAGGATTTACTAGGTATTCAGATCAAGCGATAACGAACATCGCAGATCTAAAGAGCTCAACCACTATTTCATTGTTTCTTCACCAAGGAATCAGATCTATACACATATGGGGTAAATAAACTAACTACTACATAATTAAGACTAATATAAACAATCAATACATACTAGTCACACAAGAACAGTGACAGATCTATATATAGAAAAAGCCATAAAATCATACACTCGAAGACGAGCGCAGAACCTCCGCAGATCTCTCCTTAAGAGGCGAATCCATCGGATCCGTGAGTAGAACTCATAAAGAAAATGAATAAAGAATGAAAAAACTTTTTTTTTCTTAGAACTTGTAATATTCAAGGTACAATTGATGATGAGGTCTGATGCCTTGTATTTGTAGCAACAGAAACCGAAATAGAAACATCTATAACTACCCCTTGTCCAAGAAAACGCGTTTCCAGAGGCTTATGGAACTCTCGCAACGGTGGCTACACCTCCCGCAATTGTAGGGTTATTTCATACTTTTTCCTCTTGCCGGCTTAGCTGAATGTTCAGGAACACCGAGCGGCCTGATTCTTCATCTAGAACGGTCCAGAATCAGTCTTCAACACTTGGCCCAAATCTCGTCACCTGAAAATAATTCAATAAAGCACAAACTAATATTATTTCAGGGAATATAAACGCTAAATAAGAAATACTCGACTCATGAACCCAACATATAGAATTCGAGTCAAATGGTTCATATAAACGGCCGAAAACATCTAAGTATAGCTTAAAATGGGTGAAATGTTGCTGCCGTCAGGTGTATCATTTTGAGCATCATCAATTAGCAAGAATGCTCTGTAAGCTGTGTCTAAGTATCAAGAGGGAACTAAGAAATCTACTAAGCAAGTTTTCGGAGTTCCTTAATGTAAATTTGGAAACTCTGATATGCATTCTGTAAATATTTGTACCGCTAAAAGTGCAAGCTATGTGTACTGAAAATATGTAATTGAAAATAATGAATGCACCTTGTAATTAAATTATGTATAGCAAACAAAACTTGTAGCTTAAGCGAAATTAATAATAATTGTCTTGAAATATTATTATGCTAGAATAAAATAATGTAACCGATACATTGCGAAAATCGTTAATACGGTTCTAATCTATCTTTGTTCTAAAGGGAACTACGAATTTGTTTGAGGTTGTAGACCGGATTTACCGACCGGCTCCGGCATATAAAATTGTACTCTTCATTATAGCCCGGGAGTTGGGCACGATGCCGGGGATTCTTGAGAACTCAACGCCGAATTTGAAATCGGAATTCTCCTCTAACCCGAGAGTGGGGTTGCCCGTACGGTGAACCGTAACATTATTAATTCTTTTAATCTTACGAGTTCGTACTTATCTATCCGTAGTGTATTTTTATTCTAAAAAGCGTAACTATGAAGACCCTGAACTTTCTGATAAATCTGTAAAACTTTATGTTACTATTTTTATGTCTAGAAATATATCGTCTTCTCGAAATATTGTTATAAGTCATGGAAGGAGACTTTAAACTTCTGGAAACAAACTTTCATTGTCTTCTTTTAAAATACTTAATAAAACTATGTTGGTTCATATTTTTTTTTATAAAACTCTTTTAAAACCATAGATATCTTAGAAATATTTTTACTTTTCTAAACAACAGTGTGTATTCATTGCAACGACCCGATCTGGATTTTACTCAATTACCCGGATCCGAATCGTTCGCCCATGATCTGAAATGTCAAATCACGAAGCCTACTGTTGGAAAATCAGAAACTAAGAATCATAATAACAAATTTGATAGTACTAATAACAATCACATGTCATGATAAACAACTGTTTCTAAGCTCCATGCCCTCATTATTACATCATCTTTTAAAATGTCAAAAGCTAGTTGACCATTCACCTTCTTGAATACCCGTAATCTACCCCCACTTACATACGTTACGGAAGAAATATAGAAGTCCACATGTCTTCCACGACATATCTAGCTAGAGTAGTAGACCAAGCGGTACTTCTCAACCTTCCCGATACCACGAGTCTTATCGAAAAGCGAGATAAACTAAAGGAGTGAGTACGAATGCACCGTAAGCGAGTGTAGTATCAAGAGGGAACTAAGAAATAAATTGAGCGACTTTCGAAGTTCCATAATGTGAATTTGGAAACAATGATATGCGTTCTATAAATATTTGTACCGCTTAAAGTGAATGCTATGTGTGCGAAAATATATAATAGAAAATAAAGAATGCAACCGTAATTAAATTGTGTACGGGAAACAAATCTTGCGGCTTAAGCGAAATTAATAATGATTGTCAACGAAATATTATTATGCTACAATAAAATAATGTAAGCGATACTTTACCGAAATTCGTTAATAAAGATACGGTTCTAATCTATACGTGTTCCTATTAAGAACTCGAAACTATCTAAGCTTGTAGACATGAGTTCCGAACGGCTCCGGAAAATAGAGCGCACTCCTTATTATAGACCGGGGAGAAGGGTCTGACGCCAGGGATTCTCGAGAACTCACTTCTATGAATCTGAAATTTGAATTCTCCCTCTAATCCGGGAGTGGAGTTGTCTGTCTGGTGAACCGTAACATTATTAAACCTTTTTAACTTGCAGTTCGTGCTTATCTGTCCGTAGTGTCTTTTTTATTCTAAAAAAACTGTTACTATAAGGACACCAAACTTTCTGACAAATATGTAAAACTTTATGTTAATATTTTTATGTTTAGAAATATACCATCTTCCTGAAATATAGTTGAAAGTCGTGGAAGGTGACTTTAAACTTCCAGAAACAACACTTTCGTTGACTTCTTTTGAAATACTAATAACATTGTATGTTGGTTCGATTTTTTAAAAACTCTTTTAAAACCATAGATATCTTAGTGCTATTTTTACTTTTCTAAACAACAGTGTGTATTAATAAATGTAATATATCTAATGAAATAATAAGTTTGGAATCATAAATAAATAGAATTCCTTTCTTTGGTCATCAAAATCGTTAAACTCTTTATAATACGATTTAATTCGTTTAGTAATCTGGAAACACTTTTTTTACGGGTGGAAAACACTTAAAAACAAATACTCTTGAACCAACATGTTGTTCTCTTTAAACTAAGAAAAAGTATTTTATTTTTTGGAACTCGACCATAGGCATAGCGGTGACATGCCACCGCTACGGCTGTAATACTTTTCCGTTCAAATTAAATTTTTGTATTTTTTTTTATATTAAGCTTAGCTTTCCTAATATCATGTTTTCATAATCTGAAATTCGCACCAATAATTTAAAGAGATAAAGAGTCAAAAGTCCTCTTTTTGGCACGAAATAAATAAATAGGACACACATATTTTTTTAGTTGCAAAAAGGACAAACATTTTCATTAGGACAAAAATAACCCTCGCGCGTCCTCAGCTACATGATACATGAGTACATTGATCAGTTTGATCTGTTTGTTTCCGTTTTTTTTTTTTTTTCAAACATCCGTAACTTTTGATTTACAACCCCGATAATCGAAATTTTTTCACCAAAATTCATGTTTTTTTTTGCTCTTCAATTTGAGCCCAAATACGATACCCTTCCGACGTATATTTTGAAAGACGAAAAAATATTTGTATTAACCAAAGCGTTTTTTCTTATAAACGACCGTAACTTTTGATTTAGAACACCGATCATCAAAATTGTTTCACCAAAGTTCATATTTTTTTTTATCTTCATTTTGAGACCGCGTTTGATACCTTTTCGACGTAGTATTTGAAAGCCGAATTTAATCGCAGCATTTACACTAACACAGTATCAGTATCAGTATCAGTAGTATCAGTATCAGTATCAGTAGTATCAGTATCAGTAGTATCAGTATCAGTATCAGATTATACAAGAATATGCAGGAGAATATTCCACCGGGCTTGTTAACAAACTCGGCGGATTAATAGCAAGTACAACAAACTATAGATTTAGTACAATATGTACATCGATTAACAACATGAAAAATAATGAAAAAAACGGGATTTACGCTTGTTTAGTCTCTATTTACCATTATCAAAGCTATTTAATCACTGAATTTCTTTGTAAGGTCTTTATCCGAGAGATAAAGATCATTCTCCAAATGCAAAATCCAGATACACTAACACACCGTGTTAAATTGGTTTATATGATACAATTTAGAAGAGATAGAATCATTAACAGATAACTTGATTAAGGTGTGGTGTTTATAACATGCAGGTTCAGTAGTTAATCACTTGAATTAAGCCTAAAAAGTACATCAGACTAAAAGGTAATACATAGAAGATCAATACAACAGACTATAGATTTAGTACAATAGGTACATCAGACTAAAAGGTAATACATAGAAGAACAATACAAGTCTGAAACAGTCGAACTATCAGCCAAATTATAAGAAGGATATTCAAGTTCAAAGAACTAAATTATCATGCCCGGAATTCACAAGGTGATGAATTACAAGTTCAGTAAGCCAATGAACTAGGCCTATCTATTACATGATGATACAATGTAGATCAAAAACCTCAGCACACCAAGACACATAGTAAGCCTATGAACTAGGCCTATCTATTGCATTAAGGCACACAGTATCAGTAGTATCAGTATCAGCAGTATCAGTATCAGAAGTATCAGTATCAGTAGTATCACAAAATCAGCCAATAAAACGCAGAAAATAGAGCAGGTTATGTGCACTATAAATTCAGCAAAATATTAAGTGCGGTACAATGTGATATTAGGGAGTGCAAAGGCGACTTACAAGAATCAATTTCACACGGCCAAGCACAAAGATACGGACACGAATGTCGCCCTTGTACTTAATATCATATACGGCTCATATAAGACTCATATAAGCCATACAATATCACTAACAGTATCATATAAGGCACACAATATCAGGAAACAGTATCAGTATCAGTATCAGTATCAGTAAACGGTATCAGGCTCATATAAGGCTTAATTCAAGTGACTACTTCAAGGCACACATATCTGGCTCATTTAAGGCTTAATTCATTTTCCCCTTCAACAGCAAGGAAAAAATAGCTCAAATTAATCAACCATTTTCCAGTGATGAACTAGTTTATCATGGTTCTTTGAACAAAAATGATTCAATTTCACAATACCATGAAATTGAATTCCTCGACGCTACTTCAAATCTGTTTGGAGGTATGATACTTTCTGGTTAACCTCCTCGTTTTCATTTGGGGGGCATTTTTTTGCTTCCTTAGATGCCTCATACATCATGATGAGTGCTATCTTCATGTATCGTGTTATCATTATCAGCACAGTTGTTATGAAGGGATAATAATCCCAGAAATGCCTTCTAAATGCTAATGGAAGGTTAAGAAATGCGAAACGAAAGTAAAACTACAATTTACATATATATTGTTTAATATATCTACTATACGAATTAATCATAAGAGCGAGCGAGGTGCTAGGAGATAAAAATGGATGTTGAAATAATTCATTACACCATAGACTGTTAGTGCTACCCAAGAAACAAAGCATACATATATTGAACAAAAAAAAATAAAAAATCACACATGCTAAAGCAATTCATAGATACAATTGGAGAGAAAATGGGACACCTTTGGAGTGCACAGTGGATCCGTAAACAAAATTTGATCTTCATTGCCAATTTCCCACCCAATTCCTGTGTAAAGAGTATGGTGCAGCAAAACTTCCATGGCATCCCAATTAGAAATAAAACCTCTAACAATTGGTTCTACTGTCATGCTCTCAACTTCAATAGGATCATCTATAGAAGCGTCGTCTGGGATACGTTTCATTTGTGTTGGGAATATCTAAAAACACACCTCGCAGGTGCCGGAGATGTTTCTCCGGCAGCGGAGATGCCGGAACTGCCGTCGCTTCTGCTCAATTACAGGAAATGGGGCTATTGAAACGGGTCCATGGAAGACCAAGCTTGGAAGAGTTTCAGGTGTGTGTTTGACAGTTGTATCAAATAGAGGTATATTCGTCCGGTGGAATTTATTTGTCCTTAATGCAACTAAAAAATTAACTTGATCTGGATTAACACTTAATTAAGGAGGAAAAAGTGGACTATAAACTAATTTTTCAATGTCCTTGAACCGTACCTTGCCAATTAAGTTGCATGACACCTGCTCTTGAGTGTAAGTGTGTCTATATTCAGGATGTTTAACAGTGAAAAAGTGCTATTCTTGTCAGTGAACCGTACCTTGCCAATTAAGTTGCATGACACCTGCTCTTGAGTGTAAGTGTGTCTATATTCAGGATGTTTAACAGTGAAAAAGTGCTATTGGTGTCAAACATAACTTTCTTAATAGAAAAAAAAAAAAAAAAAAACACAAAAAAAAAAGGCGTATGCAATCACCTGATTACCATCAGGATTGTTTGTTGTTCCCAGTCTCAAGGTGAGATCGATTTCATTAGGCATATGACGATGCTGGGTTTCGTCATTTGATAATATCGGGTTGTTCTTCTATGTGATATTTCCATTTATTTTTGCACCAATCAATCTTCCCCTGCAAATGAAAGCATGATAAATTTTAGACGATTGATCGATTTCTTTCGAGAAGCTTTTCTAGTTTAGGATAATTTTATCAACGACTCTCTTTAAGATAAAATGAGCATAATTAGGTGGGTTTACTAGTTGATACTAGATTTTGGAAGTTGTCATTCATTAATGATATGTTTAGTACGTAGAACATGGGTAGAAATAATGTTTCGTATCTGATAAATTAACACTAATCTAAATCGATTAAGCCATAATCTAATTCGATTAAAGAATTTGTTGAGGTTACGTTGCAAAACAAAAGAAAACAACTTCTAAGCAATAAATCGAAAATGAATGCACTTACGTTTCAATTTTTAACACTAATTTACCTCAATTATACCTTAATATAATACATGTTCTTGATTTCCCAATTTAGCAAGATTTATTGAAATATCTTATTCGTCCTACTGCCCCAAATGAGCAACACATTATGCATTAACACCGTTGATAAAGACCCCATTATGTCACAAATCCTAATTTTTTCGGGAGCATTGGCTGATGGCCGGATATACCTGGAAAAAAAACAGCTAATGCCGGTGATGTGAAATCACTCAATGGGTACATTTGGAGGTCCGGTGGAAAAATTAGACATGTAGATAGT
This sequence comes from Gentiana straminea, assembly GCA_036785695.1. NCBI lineage: Eukaryota > Viridiplantae > Streptophyta > Magnoliopsida > Gentianales > Gentianaceae > Gentiana > Gentiana straminea. The sequence continues at coordinate 97,854 of JAVUPR010000456.1, forward strand.
AAACATTCAATGACTACTATGAACAATCTTTTTAATAAATTAGATAACTGAATGTATTGTTTGTTCTAAAAGGGCAGCAACTAATACATTACACAAAAGTGAAATTGAAAAAGAACAATCTTGCAGCGTACCTATGATATGTCATGATCAACGATCCCAGGTGATACATAATTTCTTAACGATGACTCTTCGACCCGAATCTTCAAATTAAAAGGCGTTGTTTTCATTATTTTTTTGCAAAACCTTTTTAACAATAGACGGCATCGAAATCTTGAGAATTTGGGTAATGGTATACACTTTACGTATATATATAGGAGCGCGGCCGCAAGAATCTAGGGATAGGGAAATTTGGGTAATGGTATAAACTTTATATATAGGAGCGGCGCGCGGCGTGCTACTAAAGGGTTAGGGTACGGAAATATGTCAAAATTTCATAAAAATTGGGTCAATAAATGGAAAACAAATAATGGGTAAATGTATAATATAGAGGTCCATTTCACAACGCGAGAACGCACCATGTATACAGGGCCGGCCGTAGGGCGGGCAAGATGGGCAACTGCCCAGGGCCCATTTTATAAGGGGCCCCAAAATTACAGTTTTAATAATAGTGTAAGCTAATCTAGTATATAAACAGTAGTTATGTACTCCTATTGGTACTAATTCGATCTTGATATTGACATATTTTGCTTTTCTATATTTATTGTAAAGATATATGAATTTACTGTTAAACCTTTTTAAAATAATGACAATAATGAAAATTTGCCCTAGATGACTGCTCATGACGGTTGAAATGAATGATATGTTAGACAATATAAAACTTAATACGATAATTGATGATTTTGCATTTAGATATGCTCATATATTATTATTTTTATGATCGATTTGTTTTATTAGTTATGTTGTGGGTCGTTTTTGCGCAATCTCTTGATGTTGTTGGTTATTGTTATGGAAATAAATAATAATACTCGGGGACCAAGTTGTATATCTTGGGGATAATACTTGGGGATCAAGTTGTATATTTTGGGGAACAAGTTGTAATAGGGATATTTTGGGAAATTGTTAATGCCTAGGGAAAATGATGTAACATTATAAATATTTGAATTGAGATGAATTAAAGGACAAGCTTTACGTGAATATTTTAACATGGTATCAAGACAGTGTGATCCAGTCTTTAAAAATAAAAATAAAAAATAAAAAAAATAAAATAACAGATATAGGTTCGCTAGAGCCATTTATTGAGGAAGACAACAATGGCATCCTTTGGGCCTGAAAACCAGCTCCATGCTTCTGTTCTGAGCACTACCGACCACCAAGACCTGCGAGGGGTGGATTCGGTGTCTTTGCAACGGCGTGATGAAGAATAGGTGATGGCTTTCTGACCTCCGTCTGAAGGACGGAATTGGGAAAAGTCGATGGAAATTTTAACCAAGGCTCACAATGCAGATCACACTACAAGAATTGTAAGCTGAAGGGACAACCTTTAAAGGGACGACAACGTCGTCCCTTTAAATACCTTTAGTGCGACGACAAAGTCGTCCCTGTAAATGAATTCAACAATAGTCAAAGTTTTGGGTTGACTTTTTGGAAGGAAACTTTAAAGGGACGACAATGTCGTCTCAATAAATAAAATATTGACCCCACCGTGCCAGCTTAGATTTCTACGTGGACAGGCCTATTTAAAGGGACGATATTTTCGTCCCATTAAACAATATGTTATAATACGTTGTGTTAAAATAAAAGAAATTATAAAATTTGGTGTCATCCCTTTAAGGGAAATTAATTTTTTTATATAAAACGTTGTGTTAAAAATTACGATCCAGTTTTTTTTATAAAATTCTCGTTTAAAGGGACGACATTGTCGTCCCATTAAACTATTCTCAGAAAATAATATGTTATATAAAATAAATTATAAAATTTGGGTTTGTAGAGACGACAATTGTCGTCCCTTTAAAGGTAATTAAAATATTTTTTTAATATAAAACGTTGTGTTAATAAATAAGATTCAGTTTTTTATAAAAATTTTGTTTGAAGGGACGACGATGTCGTCCCTTTAAACAAAATCAAATTTTTTAAGATACATATTCTAATAAACATTGCGTTAAAATATAAAATTCATAATTTTTTATAAAAATTTATTTATCGAACGATAATACAAGTGATTCTGATAATACTCTCTACTATCGATTGTCAGTTCGTTATCGTGGGATTCATTTGAATCTCGGGGTCCGTTAATGAGCGATTGATCTCAATCCTGAGATCCGATATCGATTAAGCAATTTCAAGCCGATATCTTTCTTTGTAAATCAATGTGATAGTACTCTCTACTATAGATCGTCAGTTCGTTAGCGAGCGATTGATTTGAATCTCGGGGTTTGTCACCGAGCGATTGATCTCAATCTCGAGATCCGTTATCGATTAAGCAATATCAAACCGATATCTTTCCTTACAAATCATTCTGATAGTACTATCTACTATAGATCGTCACTTCATTATCGAGCGAATGTGTTAGATTGTTATCGGTAAGGATAGATCAATTTTAATCTCGGGGTTCGTTATCGAGCGAATGAGTTAGATCGTTATCGTAATCGATCATTGTGATAGTAGTATCTACTATGGCTCGATCGATCAATATCGAGCGAATGAGTTAAGAGTCGGGGTTCGTTATTGAACGATCGATTGGAATTTCGGGGTTCGTTATCTAGCGATCGATTTGAATCTAAGGGTTCGTTATCGATCGAATGAGTTAGATCGTTATTGATCATTGTGATAGTACTATCTACTATGTCTCGATGGATCGTTATCGTGCGAAGGAGTTAAGAGTTGGGGATCATTATTAAGAGATCGATTTGAATCTCGGGATTCGTTATCGAGCGAATGCGTTAGATCGTTATCGATCATTATGATAGTACTATCTACTATGGCTCAATCGATCGTTATCGAGCGAATGAGTTAATAGTCGTGGTTCGTTATCGAGCGATCGGTTTGAATCTTAGTGTTCGTTATCGAGTAATCGATTTGAATCTAAGGGTTTGCTATCGAGTGAATGAGTTAGATCGTTATCGTTATCGATCATTGTGATAGTAGTATCTACTATGGCTTGATCGATCGTTATCGAGCGAATGAGTTAAGAGTCGGGGTTCATTATTGAACGATTGATTTGAATTTCGGGGTTCGATATCGAGCGATCGATTTGAATCTAAGGGTTCGTTATCGAGCAAATGAGTTAGGTCATTATCGATCATTGTGATAGTACTATCTACAATGTCTCGATGGATCGTTATCGAGCGAAGGAGTTAAGAGTCGGGGATCGTTATTAAGAGATCGATTTGAATCTCGGGGTTCGTTATCGAGCGAATGAGTTAGATCGTTATCGATCATCGTGATAGTACTATCTATTATGGCTCGATAGATCGTTATCGAGCTAATGAGTTAACAGTCGTGGTTCATTATCGAGCGATCGATTTGAATGTTGGGGTTTGTTATCGAGCAATCGATTTGAATCTAAGGGTTCATTATCGAGCGAATGAGTTAGATGGTTATTGTTATGGATCATTGTGATAGTAGTATCTACTATGGCTTGATCGATCGTTATCAAGCGAATGAGTTAAGAGTCGGGGTTCGTTATTGAACGATCGATTTGAATTTTGGGGTTCGTTATCGAGCGATCGATTTGAATCTAAGGGTTCGTTATCGAGCGAATGAGTTAGATCGTTATCGATCATTGTGATAGTACTATCTACTATGTCTCGATGGATCGTTATCGAGCGAAGGAGTTAAGATTCGGGGATTGTTATTAAGAGATCGATTTGAATCTCGGGGTTCGTTATCGAGCGAATGTGTTAGATCGTTATGGATCATTGTGATAGTAGTATCTACTATGGCTCGATCGATCGTTATCGAGCGAATGAGTTACATCGTTATCGTTATCGATGAAAATATTGTTATATATATAGTATGAACGGAAATATTGTTCTATATATCCGGAAGCAAGTGTAGTTCACCAGTTCCACCGAATGCTCCTATCTCTCGGCAAAGATCGTGTGAGTGTGCAGTTATCCTTCGCCCTAGAATAGATCGACCCAGTTCCCCTTCTTTTACTTTACGGTGCACTTGCTTTATATCTCGGACACACAAGGAAGGATGTGCTGGGAAGGAAGCAGCCCTAGCCTCTCTCCGGCCGATCATTCCGCTGGCATCTCGCATTCACGCGCCCCGTTTGACTGCCGCAGAGTTCATAAAATTATTTTTTTTATAAAATTTTATTTAAAAGGACGACATTGTCGTCCCTTTAAACAAAATGTCAAAAAATTTATGAGGGGGAATTTGGCCGCCAAAACTTTTTTGGGTTTTAATGGGACAATAATGTCGTCCCAAAAAAGCATGTGTCGTCCCATTAAATGTCCCATATAATTTAATAATTTTATATAATTTTAATAAATTAATAATTTTATATAATTTTAATGGGACGACATTGTCGTCCCAACAAAGCCTATGTCGTCCCTTTAAATGTTAAAACCTATACCAAATCGGGCAGCCTCCCTTCTCCTTCTTCATTTCATCATTTCTCTTCCTTCTGCGATTTTCACCCTCCGCCGCCCCTCCATCTACGATTACGAATATTCAACCACCCGCCCCTCCTCCGGTCACTCCCTCAAAATAGCAGCTCGCTCAACCCTCAGCCGCCCTCAGCCTTAATTCCCCTTCTTCCTCAACTGCATTTGTCCCCCTCCTCCCCCCTGCCGCCGCCAGACCATTGTGCTCCAACCTCCTACATGACCCACAATGACTCAACCGCCGCCCTCCTTCGCTTCCATATTTCCATTCCAGATAATTTTAATTTGTTTTTATTTTTTATTTATAAATTCTTTTATACTTTTATGTTCTTGCAGCTTGTTTAGTTGCTTTAATTTTTTTATACTTTATGTGCTTGAAGCTTGTTTAGCTGTTTAATTCGCACTTGTTTATTTTCGATTTGGCTTTTATACTAAGTGTGTTGTTGATTGTTGAATAAATTTATTTAAGTGTGTTGTTGATTGTTGAATAAATTTTTGGTGGGATGCCCATTATCGAAACTTTTTTATGCTCAAGGGCAGCTTTTGCATCAGTTTTTGAGGAGATATATTTATTCCCTTGATAGTGTAGTGTAGTGAATGGTGTGTAGTGAGTAGTGTAGTGATAATATAGTAATTTTGTATTTTTTGATGGATAAAGGGATAGTAGTGTGTGTTAAAATGAGGGATAGTAGTGTTTATGATGGATAAGGGATAGTAGTGTTTTTGATGGATAAAGGGATAGTATTGTGTGTGTGTGTGTGTGTGTGTGATAATTTTGTAGTGTGTGTGTAGTGAATGGTGAATGGTGTGTAGTGAGTGTAGTATGAAACTTGTTTGAAAAAAAAGCTACTTAGAGTTATGAAACTATATCCCACAAGAAGGTGTATGAAACAAAGGCTTGCTTTTTTGGTAGTAGATGTACTATACAGTTGATTTACTTCACAATGTTAGTGTATAAAGCGTGTGATTGACTAGTATATGTGTGTGATTGACTTGAAATTTTATTTCGTCAAGTAGTAATGTATTAAGTAGTGTATGAATCTTGGCCTATGTGTTGGAAATGTGTTGAAGAACATGATGATATGTCTAGCATGATGATGAAGAACATAAACTAGTTTTGTCTAGCATGTATTGGTTTTGGAAAAGTGTTGGAAAACCGTTATGTATGTATGTGATTGAACATGATGAAGAAAGTCTAGCATTGAAGGTGTTCTTGTGTTAATTTGTTATAAATGAAAATTAGAAAATGAACAAACATTGAAGAACTAGGAGTGGTAAGTGTTAAAGACTTAGTTTTATGTCTTCGTGTGATAGTGTATTCAATGTGTTTAATGAATAGTATTAGTTTTTAATGAAAAAAAGTATACTATATTAAGGTGAATGGATACATCAACATATATGTGTTCTTTATATATATTTACTAATACTACATCAACATATATGTGCTTTTTATATATATTTTTATTATATTCAAATACTTGATCATATAGATGAATGGCTTGCACGGGATCGGCATGTGGTTCTCAACCACCGCACGAGCATCCATTTAGTATACCGGGCCAATGCGAGGACGGTAATTAATTAACTTTCTTTTTTTTTGTCTAGTATGATTATTCTTATTTCGTTGAATTAACATTGACACCGATAAAACAGATCATACAGTAGATTATGAGGAAGGGATACAACCACCTCCTCCCCCGAAAAAGAAGTAGGGTGAACGTGGACCTGCAAAAGGTTTCACCGTCCAAGCCCTCAAGAGAAAGTTAGGTGGCTTGATTCCTCTTATATGGGATCCTAGATTTCCCAAAGTTCAGAAGGTTTTGGGAACATATGCGAAGGATTTTGAGTCCCAGACAAGGAAAGTCGTCAGGTCCCATGTTCCTTGTTGCGTCCCACAATGGCGAAAGATGGAAGACCGACTTAAAGAATTAATTTGGCAAGAACTTCGGGTACTTAGCTAATCAAATTGTTAACACTTTCAAATTGTAAGTTTCATTATATTAATTTAGATACCAATCGTTTCATTTCTTGTGTTTTCAGGCATCGTTCGAACCCCTTGAGCTTATTCACCGCGATGCCATGCTGAAAAATGCCGGTGCTTTATTCAGAAAAAGAAAGACTAGACTAAGGGAGGAGGTAGATGAACACAACAACAAGGGGTTTCCAGGGCCTTGTCCCCGACCCAGGGATGTGGGTTCACAACAACAATGGGAAAGTATCTCCGCTACCTTAGTAGCAATGCTTTTAAGGTAAAACTTTTATTCCATTACATGTGTTACGTAGATTCGATTATTATTACTTGTTACTGCTTATATATAATACAAAAGTACCATTTTTTGCAGAAAAGATCTGATCAGAATAAGAAGAATCGCGCCGGGAGTAAATATGTAGGCCACCAAGGACGAACGCCTATGACCGTAGTTCGATGGGAAAGGTTAAGAAGGGTAAGTATTTGGAAAAAAAAAATCCCTATTACTTCTTTTTTTTTGAATTTTCATGACTAATACTTTTGTTTTTTCATGGGTAATGTGAGTCTGAGTGAAGATCCTTTGGGGCATGATCCTATCCATGCATGGGCGAGCAAGCATAAGAATGCTGACGGATCGTTTCTCAACAGTGATGCGGAGGCTGCTTACGTAAGTGATATACGTTGTATATATTTCAATTCAATACATTCACATTTTCCTTTTCCTTATCTTAATTTCCAACGATATATGTTGTGTTTAGCGGAGGCGGGAGGAATGGCGTGCCATGATTGCACCAGGTCGACCGATGACTTTTGAAAAAGATGAGGCTTTCTTTTAGGGTGCCTTAAGAACTAGGCGAGATTATTTGATTGGCCTTGGCCCTACGCAATCCGTATCCAATTCATTACAATCGTCCCAGTCTTCAGCATCGTCATCTTCTTACCAGCAAGAATGTAATACGCAGATTGAAGAACTTAGAAAGTCTCATGATCAGTTGGTGAAGTTAACCAAAAAACAAGAGAAGAGAAACAAAAAACAAGGGGCCCTTCTCAAATTGTTGCTGACTAATCTTAAGGCTAAGGAACCGGATATGCAAATAGAGGTTAGCTCATCATCTTCCGATGAAGATGAAGATGATTCTGAAGTTGATCTTGATGATGATGCGTAGACATTCTAGAGGAGAATGTTGTTACTTTTGGAAACATTGCACAATTTTGCGTAAATTTTTTTCACTAAGCTTCCGTATTTCGTTTTGTTATGAATCCCCATTAATTTCTATTTTGTGAGCTTCTGTTATGGATTTTGGAAAAACCACGATTGGTTTGTAACTAGCATTGGAGGCCATGCGAAAACAAAATAAATATTAAAATAGAAAATGTTTAAAGGGACGACATGTCGTCCCAACAAATGTATTTCTGGAAATGTTCTCTGTTTAAAGGGACGACGACATGTCATCCCAACAAATATTTCATAAAAATATTTTATACAAGTATTTTATAAAATATTTTATACAAGTATTTTATAAAATATTTTTAAAAAAATAAATTTTTCCCAAATGGTTTTAAAGGGGCGACTTTATCGTCCCAAAAAACATTTTATAAAAAAATTACTACATCTTTTCGTATTTAAGGGACGACATTGTCGTCGCAAAAAGCTTTGAAGGGACGACATTGTCGTCCCAAAAAATTTTATATAAAAAACTATTTTCCTGATAATAAATTAAAAAAATCTTATTCATGTTTATAGGGACGACATTGTCGTCCCTGCAAAGAAGGCCATGTCAGCACGTTTAATTTTCTTTGAAAAGTTCGTGTCACGTCAGCATACATTTAAAGGGACGACAAAGTCGTCCCTTTAAAAGAGTCAGTTATTTAAAGGGACGGAGCAGAAGGGACGTCTTTATAGGAACGACTTTTCGTCCTTTTAAACATTTAATGGGATGACAATGGGTCTAAAGGTACGACAAAATGTCGTCCTAAAAAGCAATTTTTGTTGTAGTGAGATGTGATTGGCATGATGAAGACAGTACCCCGAACTGTGGGTTGATCGTCCACGTGGAGGGCGTGGTAATGAAGCGAAAATCGCGGCAGGAGACGGGCTGGAGATGGAGTAGAGGACAAGGCGGCCCGCTCCCTCAATGAAGGTGTCAAGGTGAATACAACAACAAGAGTGGGTTTGGCTCGGTCCACTCCCATGATTCAGAATTTGAGTTTGGATCAATCCGGGCTCGCGAACGTAACTCCGGCCCAATGGAAATTAATTCGTGAATTTTTTAATATTCCGAAACCGCAAGATCGATTGACTAGTAAGTATGCCTGGATTATTGATACCAGGGCCACACATCACGTGACAAGTGACCTTAATTTGTTCGTTAATTCTCAGCCCATTGTGCATTGTCCCATTGGCTTACCAGATAGGAGCTCGTCACTTGCAACTCATAAGGGCCGCACATAAATGATGTTTCATATGTACCCAAGTTGAATTGTAATTTTCTCTCGGCGACCCAATTCCTTGATGATAATCATTGCGTTATGCAATTCACGGGTAAATTATGCGTAATGCAGGACCGAGTAACGAGGATGCTGATTGGACTGGGTGAGCGTATAGAAGGACTTTTCTTTTCTCAAGCGTTCCAGATGCTCGTGTTCTAGACATTGATAGCGGAAAGTCGATGGAATTTTGGCACTGGCAGTTGGGGCATCCCTCACAAAAGGTTTTACGGAATGTTCCTAATATTATTGTTTCTAGGCATTTAAATAAGGATTGTTGTGAGGTTTGTTTTCAAGCCAAACAGCCACGTGAACAATTTTCCCTTAGTGATAGTCATGTTGGTCGCATGTTTGAGTTGGTTGATTGAGATCTATGGGGTCCATATATGGTTCCTTCCATGTGTGGGGCCACATACTTCTTAACCATCTTTCAGGATTTTTCACGGTCTATTTGGATTTACTTGCTTTTGAATAAAAAGGGAGGTTGAAATAGTATTATTGGATTTTAGGGCATTGATTGCTCGTCAGTTTGATGTAATAGATAAGCAAGTCCGGAGTGATAACGGAACCAAATTTAAATCTTTGTTACCGTACTATAAAGAGCATGGAATAATTTTTGAAAATTCTAGTGTTGGGACACCCCAACAAAATGGATGTGTCGAACGCAAGCATAGGCATGCATTGAATGTTGCTCGAGCTATTCGTTTCGAGGGGCATTTACCTCTTAAGTTTTGGGGGGAGTGTTTGATGGCTACTTCTTATATCATTAATCGCACACCTTAGAGTGTTCTTGATTTTAAAACTCATTATGAGTGTCTATTTGGAAAACCTCCGGATTTGTCAATGCTTCGAGTTGTGGGGTGCTTATGTTTTGCACACGATCACTGTCCCTCTAGAAATAAATTTGGTAGTTGATCACGTGTAAGTCGCTTCTACTAGCAAGGGGACTAGGTCAATTGTAGTATAGCAAGGCGATCCCACAAAGAATATTATTTAATTACGTTAAACACAACCACAGTTTATATGTCAACCAGAAGGGGTGGTTATTGATCAACATAAAGGAATAGTAAATAAAGAGATGCAAATAAACCAATAGTCAATCATATACTGAAAAGGCATTAACCGAACTATTCCCAACTAATCTCTCCTTAACCCATATGTTAATAAACATAGACGAGAAACTTGCAGTTTAAGAAAGATTAAAACAGAAACAATGCAAACATAAAGTATGGCGAAAAAGATAAAACAAAGAAAACAAAGAGAACACAGTGATTTAACGTGGTTTCCAGCATTGTGCCGACTACTCCACGGACAGAAAAGGAGATATTTTACTATGCACAAAGTTACAAGGTTTTTTCACACACAATTGATTATAAAATTAGTATTTATAGGCACACTTCCCTAACCCTAACAGCCATAAGATCTTTGTCGAAACTGTAATAAATACCCCTAGATGTGGACCTCAGCTCCTGCTGTTATCCACCAGATGAAACACTGCTTCAAAACTGCCTTTCCCAGACTTGTAACTAACTGCTCGGATGCGCAGCTCAGATGTACTCAGTAATAGCTCAGCTGACAAGACTAAAAGTTGACTTCAGAAGAAACTCAGTTTACACTTCACCACAACTGACTTTCACAGAACTGAAACTCTTACAAAGCTGACTATCATTCTCAGCTCAGTTTCACAGATTAGCTCCACTACTTTATAACTCATTTTAGAGATCAAGTCACTTAACTAAAAAATCTCCACCTTGACTTGAACTCTCATTCACAGTCAACCAGATTGCATAATCAGACATACTTGTACGAGACATACTTGATCTTCCCTCAATTGATTATCCAGATTTTTAGTTTATAAGCTTTGAATATTCAGAAAGTCCAAACACAGCTGAAACTTGCTATGCTAAACAGGTTTAGTGAACATATCAGCAGGATTATCCTTGGTGCTGATCTTCTTCACTACAACCCTCTTCTCATTTTTCAGAAAATGATACCTCACATCAATATGCTTGGTTCTCTCATTATGAACATGATCCTTAGCTAGACAAATTGCACACAAACAGTCACAATAAATCTCAGCTTGATCTTGATATAGCCCTAAATCACTGATTAGACCCTTCAACCATATACCCTCCTTGGCTGCTTCAGTAAGAGCCATATACTCAGCTTCAGTAGTTGATAAAGCCACTTTGTTTTCGAAGAGTTGCTTCCCGGTCGACAACCGAATTCCTCAATGTGAAAACATAACCAAGTGATGGTCCCATGAAAAGGCTGACACAAGTTTAAAGAGGGGTGAATAAACTTATCACCAAAAACTTGATATACTAAAGACAGATTAAGTTCTGTTTTAAACTTGTGTGGAGTTAATCTAACTGAGATAAGTGTAAGTCAAACTGAGTTAACCGGCAGCGGATATATTAAAGCCTTTTGATCAACAGTTCATTGATCAGTTTGTATAGAAGAATGCAGTGCTGACTCAGTTTCTGATGTGTGATGAGTTTGTGGTCTAATGAGATATATGCTAAAATGCTGTAAGTAATTGCATAAAATAAAAGAGACAGAAATTATAGAGGTTCTAGGTGGTGTAATCAGGTTAGTCCTCTCTTCCCCTATGATGTAGGAGGAAAAATTCCACTAGAACTCTTTGAGGTAGATCGGTTACAAAAAGTCCTAATATGATAGTCCTTGACTAATCCCTAGCTTCACTATCTTAGCAACTATAGAACAGGTAGTATTGTTGCTCTACAACTTCTTGCATAGGTTCTTAGAGGGTTGAATTGCCTCTTCTCTAGCTCGTCACAACCATAGTCTTCCTGACTGCACCTCAACTGTCCTTCACATCTTCTTGGTGTTTCACAGTCTAAACCTTTGAGAAAATCAAAGTTGAGACTTGAATCAATGAATATGATTCAACTTGTGATATGAGCTTCTTCTTGTAGATGTATATGATTTGCGCAAATAACTATGTTTCTCTTCAAGTGTGAATCTTGATGTATTTCTTGAATGCTCAAAACCACTTTGAAGATTTCTTGATCTGGATCTTGCAATTAGCAAATAGCAGGAGTTCTTTTACTTCCCCCTTAATTGAAAATTTCCTTAATGATCTTCTTCTTAGAACTCCGAACTTCTTCTTGAAGAAGAAGTGGTCTATTTATAGGGGTTTTTCCAAAATTCATCTTGTTTGAATTTTAATTCTTATTGCCATTGGTGGTCCTGCTGGTGTTTGTTAAATGTCAGTGTCATTTCTGACATTTCTTCAACGAATCAAATTGCTTTCTTTCTAACATTCTGATTTTCGTCAGCTTGAATGACTTCAGTTTGAAACTGAGCTATTGGAGTTTGTCAGTTTTCGAAATTTGGTATTACCGAGTAGATCGGTTCTAAGAGCATTAAGCGAGTTTTTACTCGTCTTCAAAATTTAGTACTCTATTTTCATCTGAATCTTATTGACTTAATCAGAGTACACCATTACACATAAGTTATCTAAGATATCATTGTCCTTATGTGTCTTAGATCTTCATACAAGATCCATAAAGTCAGTTCAGGCCATCACAGACTTTCATGAATTCTAACTTTACAGTCTCGGCTTTACGTCTTCATAAACTCAGTTTGAACCCTCAGTTCTCCAGTCTTCAATAACTGAGTCTGTTTCCCTCAGCCTTCTAAACTTAGTTTGTTCCCTCAGCCTTCAGGTTTAGATAAGCCAACAGTGTTTGTGTCCCTCAACAAACTTACATTCTTCAGTTTCTGTATGTGTACTCAGTTCCTTCTATGAAGTAAGTTTCTACTTGTGAATATTCTTTTTGTAAACTCAGCAAGTTTTCAGTTTCTCAGTTTTAGGCCTATTCTATTACAAGGCTTGTCTGACTTACCTATACAAATATCAGACTCTAATAAATCTTATACATTTAATTCTAGACATCTTTTTGCTTTGCACCATAACAACTAGTTATAACACTTCATCAATGGGGTTTGAAACAATAACTGAATAAGTGATGAATCATCATAAAAACAAAATTTTATTTCTATCAATTCCCCCCTTTTTCATGATGCCAATACCCCCCTTAAAAGATATGCATAACAAAACTGAGAACTGATACTTTATTAAGATTTCTGCTTGAGTTACAAAGTACTAGAGTACAACATCTGAAAAGTAAAACTAAGTCTCCATTTTAGTTTCCTTGGTCAGTTATCGGTATCTCCTTGTCATATTCATCAGCTGCTTCCATTATGGCATTGTAGGTCGGACTGACTTCCACACAATTTATGCTTGCCCAAAATTGCCAAGTCGTTGTCATGCTGCATTTCCTGAAAAACTTGTTGTTGAATAACGTTGTAAATCTCAACATGATTTTGTTTAAATCTTCATCAGTTGTTGATTTTTCTAGTACATCTTTGACAATTCTGTTAAGGCCATATTTATATGATTATTAAGGGTTATATTTCATTATTATTTCCCCACATTTGCATATTTACATGAGAATTAAGGGTTTAAGTGTAATTATTTAGTAAGGATGATTTTAATATGGTTATTTGCAAAATTGATTATTTTATGTGTTAAATTAATGGAATTATTATTATTTGAGTTTTATTACATTTTGCCATGTTTATTTATCCTTTAGGAGGCTGAATTTCGAGTGCTAAAGAGGATAAATAAAGCTCAAGTCGAATTATTCAAGATAGAGTTGGAATTGGCTTGAAGAAAATGGATAAAGATGAAGAGATCCGATCTTAAGCATTGCAAACGAGCGTCTGCATCCCGTCCATTCCAGACGGGCGTCCACTGATCTTGGACGAGCGTCCAGAAGTGAACTGGCGTCCATGCAGCGTCCAGAATCGTATTTTACATGCAGAGTCTTCAGACAGAAGCCAAACGCACGTTCATGCTCCGTCCAGGCATTCTGGACGGGCGTCTGGTTGTTCAAACGAGCGTCCGGTGCCAACTTAAACCCTAACCGACTTAGCACTCTATAAATACAGCAGCAGCCCCAACCCTAATTTCATACTTTTTCATAGCCGCAATTTTCACAAAAAAACTGCGCCCCAAAACCACTTTTACCCAGAGATGCAAATCTCCAATCCAACAATCTTCTCCAATATGATTGTTGGCTAGAAACCTTGCAGTGAGTCGACGGAGGAAGCTTATCAACAACAAAACCAACTAGGGGAGTTCGATACTTGATGTGTAGTGAGTTTATTTCATAGTTTTTCATTACTTTGGATCTGTTTTGTATTGTTTAAGTTTTGTTGAATTAAGATTTGATGAAACGATCTATGTTTAATTGATGCTTGAATCAATATATGAAAGTATGTTATTTAAGTTTGATTTCATTCAAAGTAATGCATCTAATCATGTTGTAAGAGATTAAGCATGTTTAGTTGAGTAAAAAGCTTGGAAACAATCTCGTGATTTCGTTTTGATTGCATGTTTAGTTTGTTTGAATAGATAAACGAAACCTTAGAAATTTGATTGAAGATATTTGATCGAATTAGTGAAAAATCACTACTAAAAACTATGTCTTTAGATCACCATCTAGTTGGGGGTTGTTTGTTGATGGGTGGATTCGTTGCCTCGCTGTGTTTTCCTTTAATTGTTTGAATCAAATCGTTTAGATTAAGTTTAGTTTAAGTTCTAGTTTTATAAACCCTAATTTCCCGCTTGTTTTCCGCACTTTTCTCGCTTCAATTCATAGTCGACGCTCGTCCGCAATAGCGAGACGCCCGTCCGTTAGATTAAGCTTTCGGACGCTCGTTCACTTTAGTGAACGCTCGTCCGTCTTTTCGTTTTCTTATTTTCTCGCTTCTTTTTATTCCTGTTTTAGTTTTAATTCTTAGGTTTAGGTTTTAGTTAGTTTCGACCTTAGTTTAGATAGATAATTGTGACATAATCGATATAGGTTTATACTTGAATTCGATAAACATTCCATTCCCTTAGGACGACCCGTTAACATCCTTTACTACAGATCCTTATACTTGGGGTGTTTCGGTTTATAAATTTTAAAACTAGTTTTTTACCGAACAAGTTTTTGGCACCGTTGCCGGGGAATCGGTAACGGTTGTCGGATTCTTTTAGGTATAAACTTTTATATCGATTCTAATTTTAATTCGTAGGTCTAAATTTTAGAATTACGTTTTCGTTTTACCTTGTTTTATTTAATTTTATTTTCCTTCAATTATTTTCTTTAATTTTTGATAGCTATATTAGTTTCTATAATTTTAGATTTGTTTTTTCGTAATTTTAGATTAGCCTTTATTCATTTCCGTACGTTCTTTTTAGTTTCCTTAATTATTTCTATTTCGTTTTTAAGTTTTAAGCCTTAGTTTTAGATTTTCGAAGTCTGGACGAGCGTTTAATAACTTGAACGCCCGTC
Organism: Gentiana straminea; assembly: GCA_036785695.1. Lineage (NCBI taxonomy): Eukaryota > Viridiplantae > Streptophyta > Magnoliopsida > Gentianales > Gentianaceae > Gentiana > Gentiana straminea. The sequence continues at coordinate 113,234 of JAVUPR010000456.1, forward strand.
CACTTCAATCCTGTTCCCCCGAACGACCGTTCATAAATCCGAACGAGCGTTCAGCTCTGAACGAACGTCCACTAACACTGGACGCCAGTTCAGTCTGTTCAATCATCACTTCTTTTCTATCTTCTCTTCTCTTCTCTTTTCATTTCTCCCTCTAAACCATCAAACCTTTTCTAAACCTGTTCTAATCAACCCTAAGGTTGATTTATTCTTTCCTTTTCTTTTCTTCTGGTTTATGAAAACGAGAAGTAAGAAGGGACTTCTGATCTTCGATCCTAAACCTGAACGATCTATCCTAAGAAGGAGACTTCTTCCTGATCTTGACGCCATGGCAGATCAAGATCCAGTTCAAAATCCTCCTAATCCAAATCCAGACCCTCAAGCTCAATTAGCTCTAAATCTGCAACAAATGCAAGCTCTGCAGCAACAGCAGAATCAACAAGCTGGCATAAATCAACAACATCAACAATTTCGCCGAGAACCGGCTTAATCAAGCCGAACCGGGACCCCTACACCCCATATCTAAATCAAGACTTTCTCGAGGGGCATAGACCTATTTTTTTCCCCGACATGGGAGGAGTGAACTTTGATCTAAAGAACGGAGTAGTTGCTCTAGTTCGAATAGCTCTTTCCATGGTGCGCTCGGGAAGATCCACACGACTTCTTGTCCACATTCGTACAAATCTGTGAAGCAGGCCATTATCCTGGTGTTGATTCTGAGATAGTCAAGTTAAAGCTATTTCCTTTTGCTTTGAAAGGTGAAGCAAGTCGGTGGTTTAAATCGTTGGCACATCAATCTCTCCATACATGGAATGATGTCAAAAGAGCCTTCGCTCTTAAGTGGGTTTCACCAGGCAAGATTATGGAGATGAAACGGGAAATAGCTACGTTTGAGCAGTTGGAGGATGAGACTGTTGGCAAAGCTTGGGAGAGATTGAATATCTTGATGAGGAAATGCCCCAATCACGGATATGACGGACATGAGTTCTTCGGAGGCTGTTCTATAGAGGTGTCTCTCAACCTAATAGAGACTATCTTGACTCCACCACGGCTCATGGATCCTTCTTAGGGGAGGTGATGAGCCGCCTACGAGTGGCTGAGACAATCGCCAAGAACAATATGTGGTCGACTCCCAAGAAGACCAATGTTGTTAAGAAAGAAGGTACTGCAAGCAGTCCTGATACAAAGATGTTGGTTGCTCAGATGGAATTGATAAGCAAGCAGCTGGCCAATCTTCAGACGCAGCCTTCTGATCTTGGAATACAGGTAGGGACGGAGATGACGGAAGAAATAAATCTAATGGATAATCAAAACCAACCCTTCCGAAACTTCAATCAAAGCCAAAACTACTCAGGATTTCAACGACAAAACTTCAATCAAGCCAAGTTACCACCTGGCCCTTCAAATTCGAATTCTTTCAACTCAAACTATCAAAGGACAACTCCTAACTCCCAAAGGCCGCAGGGTGGATGGAACCAAACTCAAAATCATACCACCTCATGTGTCCCTCAACACAAATTCGATGAGCTGGTAGACATGGTGAAGACCTTGTCTACTAGCGTTAAAGCAATTGAGAGACAAGTTGGTCAGATGGCAGACCAGCAAGCAAGCAGACCTCACGGTAAACTTCCAAGTTATACCGAGAGAAACCCAAAAGCTGATGTGAATGTTTGAACTGCCATTACACCACAATGGGAGTATGGACAGGAAGAAGAGCTCAATGAAGTAACGTTGAGAAGTGGTAAAAAGGCTGGACCCGGCAAGATGTCGGGAAACGAGTAGCCCCTCCTGACGCCATGAGTTCAGGAGGGGGAAATCAGAAACCACATGGCGAAGAAAGCAACGATGAGGAGCTTAGTGACAATTCTTTGGAGGACGAAAATAATTCTGATGATGAGGAAAGAAAGGAGAGTCAAGGGGCGGTACCCCTGACTAAGAAAAAGGAAGAAAAGTTCGTAAGATGGAAGGATAAGGAGGATGAGGCGATAAAGAATCAAGCTACAGGGAATGATAAAGCCCTTCCTTATCCACCAAAAAGGAAAGAGAAAGCCCTCACTAATGACAAGCAGTATGCTGGAGTGAGGAGGATGCTTAGAGACACTCAAGTTAGTATGCCCTTAGCCGAGGTATTAATCGAAATGCCTAAATGCTTTAAGTATCTTAAAGAATTTCGTGGGAGTAAGAGAAAGCTTCGGGGGATGGTGAAGAAGTGCTACGTGAAGATTGCGCGATGGTTTCACGAAAGTCGCCGTTAAGCGAGGTGACCACGGCGGACCTTCAATCTCCCGTGAGATCGAAGGCCATTTGTTCGAAAATGTCTTATGCGACTCGGGGGCCTCTATTAATCCGATGCCATTAAACGTATGCAAAAAGCTCGGGTTAGATAAAAGGATGCGGGAACGCCCGATTTCTCTTCGGATGGTAGACAGATCTAGCCGGTCCGGCCGGTTGTGTAGCTAATGTTCTCCTTCAAGTTGAACATTTAGTCTTCCCTACCGACCGGGTTATTCTAGACTATCCACGATAAGGAGATGCCTCTAATTCTAGGCCGAACCTTTTTAGACACTTCTAACGCTCTCATCGACTTCGCAAAGGACGGATTACTCTTAGAGTCGATGACACATCCGTCACCTTCACACGAGGGACAAGTCCTGGAAGAACCTTAAGCGATGAAATATCGTTTGTTGAAGCAATTTACGAGGATGAAAAAGATGCCTACTCGAAGAAGCGAGAGGAGTTGACGAGAGATAGGTGTTTTTGAAGTCATGGACATTGAAGATCAAGGCGATCGCGGACCATCTTCTAATTTATTTCAAGCCGTAGGCATTGACGAGTCATCTTCACTCGCTCACACCGAGCCACGTTAGTGAGTTAGAAGCATGGAGATGCCCAAGCAACAAACGATGATCTCAAAGAACCGAGTCGGGAAGACTTCATCCCTGGTGAAGAAGAAGCTCGATGGGTAGTTGGGACGAGGTAGACTTTTGGAGAGAGACTACTCATTGGGAAGTAGATGATTGGGAAGAGTGGCGGAGAAGAGCTTAAAGATGAAGAGTTAAGAAAAATGATCGATCACAAGAAAAAGGAAGCAAGTGTTGACCGGAGGATTCCGATGGATGATTTGATCCAAGTACCTTTACGGGGTTGAGCCTCGGGAAGATGAGTTATTCTTTAGTCAACCACTCCAAGCTCATAAAGAGAAAGGTGGCCCGTTAAAGTCTACTATTGAGCAACCACCTGCGATTTAGAGCTCAAACCGCTTCCGAAACACCTTAAGTATATCTTTCTTAAGGATGGAGATAAATTGCCTTTGATCATTTCTTCGAAACTCGACCCGAGCAAGAAGCACAAAGCTGATAGAAGTGCTTAAAAAGAATATCCTCGCGTTCGGATGGCAAGTGGGTGATATCCGAGGAATCAGCCCAGATGTATGCATGCATAAAATCCGAACGAATGAGGGAGCTAAAAAGGTTAGACAACCGCAGAGAAGGCTGAATCCGCATATGCAGGAGGTTGTCAAGAAAGAAGTGATAAAGTGGCTTGACATGGGCATCATCTATGCAATCGCCGATAGCGAGTGGGTCAGCCCTACTCAAGTTGTACCAAAGAAGGGCGGAATCACAGTCGAAAAGAATGAAAAAGGGGAGGAAGTTGCCTTACGACTCGTGACAGGCTACAGAGTCTGTATTGACTATCGTAGACTTAATGAGGTTACTGCCAAGGACCACTTTCCCCTACCCTTCATTGACCAGCTTATTGAACGACTGAGTGGTCATAAGTATTATTGTTTTCTTGATGGCTATTCTGGCTACTTCCAGATAGCCATTGATCCTAATGACCAAGAGAAGACAACTTTTACGTGTCCATCTGGTACTTTTGCTTTTCGCAGAATGCCATTCGGCCTATGCAATGCACCCGCGACCTTTCAACGGTGCATGTTAGCCATTTTTGATGGACTTGTGGAGCAATGCATGGAGGTCTTCATGGATGACTTCTCAGTCGACGGCGATAGCTTTGATGAAATCTTAAAGAATCTAGATATGGTACTCCAACGGTGTGTTGAGAAAAATCTGGTGCTTAACTGGGAAAAATGCCATTTTCTAGTAGACGAAGGAATCGTTTTGGGACATAAGGTGTCCAATGCTGGTATTCAAGTTGATAAGGCTAAGGTCGAATCCCTTGAAAGGATGACGTACCCTAAGACAGTGAAAGAGGTACGAGGTTTTCTAGGACATGTTGGCTTCTACAGGCGTTTCATTAAAGATTTTTCTACCATCGCCAAGCCTTTATCAAATCTTTTGAAAGATGATGTAGATTTCTTGTTCGATGCGAAGTGCAAAGAAGCTTTCAATTGTCTGAAAGACAAGCTTATCAGTGCCCCTATTTTAGTTGCACCTGACTGGACCAAGCCTTTCGAGTTGATGTGCGATGCCTCTAATTACGCCGTAGGCGCAGTTTTAGGTCAAAGAGTTGATAAAAGGTTCAGGCCCATTTATTATGCGAGCCGCACCTTGAACCCGGCTCAATGCAATTATACCACAACTGAGAAGGAATTCTTAGCCGTTGTTTTTGCCATTGACAAGTTTAGAAGTTATCTTCTAGGGTCTCAATTTGTTGTATGGACCGATCATGCAGCCCTACGCTACCTTATGGACAAAGCAGATGCAAAACCAAGGTTACTTCGATGGATTACGATTTTACAAGAGTTTGACCTTGTGATTAAAGATAATAAAGGTAGTGAGAATATTGTGGCCGATCATTTATCTCGCTTAGTAAATGAGGGTGCGAGAGAATCACAATGATATAGGCATTGATTTTCCGACCGAGCAATTGATGAAGCTTGAAACGGTTAGGCCGTGGTATGCGACTACGTCAACTATTTAGCGAGTGGTCATTTAGAGGACATGACGTATCAGGAGAAGAAAAAGTTCTTTTCTGATCTTAAATATCTCGTATGGGAAGATCCTTATTTGTTCAGAGTCTGTAAAGATGGATTGCTTCGAAGGTGTGTTCCGGAGCATGATCAGTGGGATATCCTAGAACAATGCCATAGCGGTCCTACCGGAGGTCATTATGGAACACCGAAGACGGTTGCAAAGATCCTTCAATCTGGATTCTCTGGCCGGCCGACTCGTTTAAAGATGCGAAGCCTTTTGTAAAGGTTGTGATAGGTGCCGTAGAACTCGGACGACGAGTAGTAGGATGGAAATGCCACTTAAGCCCATTCTTGAATGCGAAGTTTTCGACGTTTGGGGCATAGATTTTATGGGACCCTTTCCATCTTCGTGCGGTAATAAATATATCCTCGTCTGTGTCAACTATGTTTCCAAGTGGGTTGAAGCCATAGCTACCCAAACTAATGATCATAAAGTCGTGAAGAAATTCTTGCAAAAGAATATCTTTACCAGATTCGGCTGTCCGAGAGCACTCATTAGTGATGAGGGTACCCACTTTTGCAATGCGCCGCTTGATAAAATCTTTGAAAAATATGGTGTCAAACACAAAGTTGGTTCACCATATCATCCCCAAACCAGTGGCCAAGTCGAGGTAAGCAACCAGAGCTTGAAAAGAATTTTAGAGAAGACCGTGAACAATAATCGATCTAATTGGAGTCTTAAGTTGGATGACGCGTTGTGGGCATATTGTACTGCATTTAAAACCACGATGGGCACGTCACCCTTCCAAATGGTCTATGGCAAAGCTTGTCATTTACCTGTCGAACTTGAACACAGAGCTTTCTGGGCAATTAAATTCTTAAATTTCGATAGCCAACTCGTGGGGAGAAACGGTTGTTACAATTGAACGAGCTCGACGAATTCGGACTCGTAGCGTACGAGAATGCTAAGCTTAGCAAGGAAAGAACGAAGATACTCCATGACGCTAAGATCAAGGACCGAGAATTCAAAGTTGGTGAAATGGCTTTACTCTATAATACTAGACTTCACCTGTTTCCGGGTAAACTGAAGTCTAGATGGTCTGGCCCCTTTGAGATTCTCGAGGTTAATCCAAGTGGAGTCATTACTTTGAACGGGTATGGTAATCAAGCTTTTAAAGTGAATGGTCATCGACTTAAGAAATATTTTGGGCAACCAAAGGAAAAGTCTGAGACTCTTTATTTCCAAAGAAGAGATGAGAGTACAGATGTCCTGATTTGTGAAGAGATTCCATCTTATTTCTTTGAGTCAGATGATGACATTCCTACCTCTACCTGTGAGGAACCTTCTCCTGAGACTCCTGAGCATGTTAGCACACCTACGTCTATCATCCGCAAGAACACGAAGAAGAGAGTCAGTGTAGTTTGGAGAGAAAAATTTAATGATCTTATAGCACACTTGACTTGTTGTTGTGGTGAAAATCATTTCCGCCCCAGTGCTCCTGATTCTGATACTGAGGTGGCGGTAGTCAAACCAAAGTGGCCCGATCCGGGTTGATCTTTTGAAATCTGTGTCAAGCTATTGACATTAAAAGAGGGCTCTAGGAGGCAACCTAGTTATTTGTTTTTTTTTTCTTAGGTTGTTTTATTGTTTTAGAAGTAGTACTTTAGTTGATTATGTGTTGATGGTTATTCCTCCTACATTCATTGTAAGTGTTTTGTGTTATGTGTTGCTCATATACCCCGTGTACCCCGAGATTATATGGTATGTCGAGTGTGGCGGATACTTTTGAGCGGGTTCGCAAGCTTTTATGTCCAAGTGTTGTCTATTCGAGTTGTCGCGGTACATTCATGCTCCGGCCCGACCTCTCGCCAACATTCATCCGACAACCCTTGTTGAAACCAAACTAAGTTTTCTTTTTCTTTTACTCGCACATTCGAGGACATAATGTGATTTAAGTGGGGGGGGGTAAATTGGGTATGTTTTTATGCTATATCCTTTGAAATATGAGTGAATGTTAAATTTCCACGAAATTTAAATTTTTGTTAGTCTCGAGCATGTGGTTGAAACTAAATGCTTGCTAGTTGTAGTTTTCTAACGATGATAGTATGTGACTTAGTGAGATAATTATAGCATGTCTTTACTTTCATGGAGCTAGTATTCATTTTTCACGTTCACGAGAGCCTTTGATATTGAAGCAAGATTTTTGAACTATATCCTTTCAATGTTTTAGTGATTTATCTTAGGAAGGTCAGTATAGTAACACCTTAGTTAGCCCGTGTGCTGTGAATATCATAAATTTTGAATGTGATAAGTGAGATGTAACTTATGTCTTAAAAAAAAGAATGAATAAGTAGTGAATTATTAATAAATACGTTTGTCGAAAGCTGGTTTATGATTTGAGTGAGGTAGGGTATACCACGTATGTCCTATACCACTATGATGACCAATAGCTCACGACAGTCAGGAAAAGCTACCTTATGATTTGAGTAAGGTAGGGGATTATCTTGAAATGTCCTACTCTACTATGATGGGTAAAAGCTCATTCTGATATGCGTCAAATTTGAAAATTTTGAAAATGATGAGTAAAAATAAAGTGAAGTCTTTGTTATCATGGATCTTATACCCAGTAGAACCGCATGATATGCTGTAGGGATTATCCTACTGAGTGCGTGGGAAGGCTTTGAGTGGAGCTATTACTGCCTATGTCTAGGATAGTCATTGGATTTTTGAGAGGATATTTCTTTGAAAGGCTTGTTAAATTTGAAAAGGGCTTGTCACACATACACCGAATCTATCTCTCGTGATGGTATTGTTTGCTATAGTTGTTGTATCTTTTGTTACGTGAGTTAGAGATCTATGTGGATTGCATGAAAGTTGAGCTATAGTTTTGATTGTTTTGTCCGAGGACGTACAAAAAGCTAAGTGTGGGGGTGTTGTTAAGGCAATATTTATATGATTATTAAGGGTTATATTTCATTATTATTTCCCCACATTTGCATATTTACATGAGAATTAAGGGTTTAAGTGTAATTATTTAGTAAGGATGATTTTAATATGGTTATTTGCAAAATTGATTATTTTATGTGTTAAATTAATGGAATTATTATTATTTGAGTTTTATTACATTTTGCAATGTTTATTTATCCTTTAGAGGCTGAATTTCGAGTGCTAAAGAGGATAAATGAAGCTCAAGTCGAATTATTCAAGATAGAGTTGGAATTGGCTTGAAGAAAATGGATAAAGATGAAGAGATCCGATCTTAAGCATTGCAAACGAGCGTCTGCATCCCGTCCATTCCAGACGGGCGTCCACTGATCTTGGACGAGCGTCCAGAAGTGAACTGGCATCCATGCAGCGTCCAGAATCGTATTTTACATGCAGAGTCTTCAGACAGAAGCCAAACGCACGTTCATTCTCCGTCCAGGCATTCTGGACGGGCGTCTGGTTGTGCAAACGAGCGTCCGGTGCCGACTTAAACCCTAACCGACTTAGCACTCTATAAATACTGCAGCAGCCCCAACCCTAATTTCATACTTTTTCATAGCCGCAATATTCACAAAAAAACTGCGCCCCAAAACCACTTTTACACAGAGATGCAAATCTCCAATCCAACAATCTTCTCCAAAATGATTGTTGGCTAGAAACCTTGCAGTGAGTCGACGGAGGAAGCTTATCAACAACAAAACCAACTAGAGGAGTTCGATACTTGATGTGTAGTGAGTTTATTTCATAGTATTTCATTACTTTGGATCTGTTTTGTATTGTTTAAGTTTTGTTGAATTAAGATTTGATGAAACGATCTATGTTTAATTGATGCTTGAATCAATATATGAAAGTATGTTATTCAAGTTTGATTTCATTCAAAGTAATGCATCTAATCATGTTGTAAGAGATTAAGCATGTTTAGTTGAGTAAAAAGCTTGGAAACAATCTCGTGATTTCGTTTTGATTGCATGTTTAGTTTGTTTGAAAAGATAAACGAAACCTTAGAAATTTGATTGAAGATATTTGATCGAATTCGTGAAAAATCACTACTAAAAACTATGTATTTAGATCACCATCTAGTTGGGGGTTGTTTGTTGATGGGTGGATTCGTTGCCTCGCTGTGTTTTCCTTTAATTGTTTGAATCAAATCGTTTAGATTAAGTTTAGTTTCAGTTCTAGTTTTATAAACCCTAATTTCCTGCTGTTTTCCTGCACTTTTCTGCTTCAATTCATAGTCAGACGCTCGTCCGCAATAGCAGACGCCCGTCCGTTAGATTAAGCTTTCAGACGCTCGTTCACTTTAGTGAACGCTCGTCCGTCTTTCTGTTTTCTTATTTTCTGCTTGTTTTTATTCTTGTTTTAGTTTTAATTCTTAGGTTTAGGTTTTAGTTAGTTTCAGCCTTAGTTTAGATAGATAATTGTGACATAATCGATATAGGTTTATACTTCAATTCGATAAACATTCCATTCCCTTAGGACGACCCATTAACATCCTTTACTACAGATCCTTATACTTGGGTTGTTTCGGTTTATAAATTTTAAAACTAGTTTTTTACCGAACAAATTCCTAAATCAAATTTCCCACCATTGTTTTTAGCTTTTTCAAGCGTTCCATTTTCTTCCCATTTATTCAGTTTGTTCCAGTAATGAACAAGGCTGTCTTCATTGTCAGAAAATTTTCCAATGCTTGTTCTCTGGTTTCATTTTCTTTGGGAAGTAAACTGTTGAAGATACTGTATAGCTCTGAATCCAATCCAAGTCTTTTCTCTGTAGGCTCAGAGAATTTTGCTATCAGTTTCATCTCTTCATCATCCATGTTAGTTCGGGCTTTCTTCAGTTCAGTCAGTTTCTCATCTATGCTTCCAAGAACACCTGACATATCCTCAGCATTTGCTTTTAAAATGTCCAAACTTTGCCCCTTATTGACATCATCCTTTAGAATCAAACTTCGGATAAAAGAGTTTAAGTGTTGTTGATTGGATGCCAATATGGTTTGGGCTATTACTGAGTCTTGCATGGTAATTTCCACTTGGTGCAACAGATTCTGCACTAAGGCTTCCTGATTGGTCAGTCTTGTATCATTCTCTTGACAATATGTGGTGAATTTTGTATTCAGCTCAGTCATGGATTTAGTAAGTTGATTGATCGTGTCGGTCATAGTTGAGCTCAATTTATCCATGGCTGCTTCCCAACCACCTGACTTGTTGAATTGAGGCATGAATCTGCCAGTTGGTCTTGGTCTCTCTCCACCTGTAGAGTAACTTTGTTGAAAACACCAGTAGGGTCGCTCAATCGAAAACCAGGGTGATCATGAGAACCTGGGCGATATCCGCCCTCATAAGGATTTCCTTGCCTCTCTATATAATTCACATCCTCGGTGTTGGTTGCTTCGATTTCTTGAACTTTCTCTACCTTGGCAATGCGATATTGCATGCCATCTATTTTCTCGTTCATCGCCATTAGCTGTTATAAGATATTTTGAGAAGTATCTTCTCCAAATACGCCTTTAGCTACATTTGCAGTCTCGATTTGATGTGTTCTCCATTGGCTTGTTAGTGCTATTTGTTCTAATTGCTCCTCATCTTCTTTAGGTGATAACAACGCAAAATATCCGTAACTCGATGCATCAAATCTCATTTGTTCAATCGGCCGCAATCCGTGATAGAAACTATGCATTCTTACGGGCAGAGTGATATCATGGTGAGGGCATCTCCATTGTGTTTCCTTAAGCCTTTCCTGATGACGGTCAAATTATACCCGTAAAAGTCATCAACGTTGTCCTTAAATCGAGCTTAATAATATATATTTTATATTAAATCACATGTTTATATGATTATTTAATGTTATGTGATTTATAAGATATAAATTGGTATTTATCTGTTTTTATTATTTAAATATTATTTACTGTGCGATAAATATTGATTTTATAGATTGCGATGAATCGGAGGATATCTACCAACGGAGGAAGTAAATCTCAAGAGAAATCAAGGCAAAATTGGACTGCATTAAAGATAAATACCGAAGCAGCACGGAAAGTGGAGTAAGGAACAAGAAAATCCAGCGAGCCAATCAGAGGCAGACTGACTCGCTGGTAGTGAGCTGAGGGTTCGCTGAGGGCGAGCTGGAAAAATCTCGAGGATCGGCTAGGAGTTATCTCTACACATTTTAGGGTTTTCAAACATATCTTTAAGTCGGCCTAAGTCTCTATATAAAGGAGCAGCCACGAATTTTATTAGACACACCTTAGAAAAATACAATTCCAAAACATTGGTTCTATTTTCAATTCAAGTTTTCTTTATTCTATGTTCTTTCGTTACGGAGTCGTTAGAATCGCCGGTTAGAGATCGTATCGAGGAGTGGGAATCACGCTCGTCTTCGAGGGTAATGTCTACTCAATTATGCAATCTTTATTCGTAGATCTAATTTATTTCATGATGGAGTAGTCATTTTTTGTATTGATTTCGTGATGTAGTTAATTAACGAACCCATGTTTATGTAGATCTGAGACGTAAAAGACGTTTCATGAGCAAATCTGGTTCAGATCTGAGCTCGCTGGCAGCGAGCCTATGTCTCGCTGGGAGCGAGATGTGTGATGTTCTTGATTTGTCTGTGAACGGCTTTGACTACGTCAGGTTCTCTGCTTTGGAATTAAAACGAGTAATTAAACTTGATCAACTTAATTATTTGTCATCGTAATTTAACATAAGACTCAAAAAGTGATTGTTACTTAGGATGGAGATTGAATCGGTGTCTAAGAAGTACGCCTAACCATAGGAATGTTGCTTTGATGAGGTTACGTTTATACCGGCATCCCTAGTTTTGTAATTGTCTCAGAAGTTATATGAGATGGAGGCCTACGAAGCGAAGTCATGTAACGGAGACATGATGATCTAGATCCTACCCGGAGCCAGATCTATCTTAGGGGGATGACTCCCGTAGTCAGACATGGGGGAGTAATTACTACTAGCGTTATCAATACCATTTGTTAATTATTTATAAAACCTATAAAAATAAGTGTCTTAGTGTCGTTGTGTCTTTTGTTGGTTTTGTGTTTCTATTGTGTCAATTTTAATTCTACGTTAATTGTTGGTCGGTGTAAAATCCCTCACCTCTTTGTAAGGGTATTTTAGTCTTTTCGAAATTTATTTTCCTTTTTGTTTTTAGGTTTTCTATTCCCTCAAGGTTTTGAAAACCGACTCATGGTGATAAAAGTCTATAAATAGGACCCTAGGTAGGCCTAGACATCAAAAAATCGCTCTTTTTGAAGTTCTGGGATCAGTCGGCCCGCTGATCCGAGAATACTCCTCGGTAAAGCGACCCAGTGGTGCCCAGGACGTGTCCAGGACAGCTCAGGGCGTGTCCCAGACACCCCAGACGTGCCCCAGAGCGTTTCCAGGATCAAGCAGGGCGCTGAACCGAGCACTCTCCTCCGTTAAGCGACCCAGTTTTGGACTTCAGGCTCAGTTTTGATCGTTCTAGTACGTGTTTGCAGATCAGAGTGCTAGTTTCGAAGAGATTTCAAGTCAAGTAGCAGTTTCGAATATTGTTTCATCTCAAGAAGGTGTTAATCATGAAACCTTAGTTTTATTCGTAGTTTTACTCTTGGATTTGTTAGAATTCGTAGTTTTAATGGTAGGGTTTATTCTTGTTTCGTAGATTCGCAAGGGTTTGAAGTTTGACCATAGTTTGATCGTTGTTTGGCTTGTTTTCATTACGTTTATGAGGTAAGGAGTTCTTCTTATCAAAAGTATCTCTTTTGGCTTTAAAGATTATGTTTTTAATATGTTTAAATACTGTATTGTGTAAATTGGCACGAAACTGGACATGTTATGTGTTTTAGGACAAGATGCCGGACTAGTCTTAGAGCAGAAAGTGAATATGGGATTCACTGGCTTGCTGAACCGAGGGCATCTCTCGGTTAAGCGTACCAGGAAAGTCTCAGATTGGCTTTCTAGTTGTTCTGTGAGGTCAGCAGCGCTTTCAGAATGTTATCTAGGTTTCTGGATGATTTTCTGGGCTCTGTTTTCATATATAGTGGAGATAGGTTGGTAGTATGGTGTGGTTATGGACTTTTCATGTTTCTTATAGGTTAGACATGGATTTTTAATATATAATTATGTGCTTTATGTGCTCCTGTTTGATTTACATGTTATCGAATCTACTTAGCAGGGTATTCGTTAATAAGCACGAATAGACGGGGTACCTTGGGCACAGTTAAGACCCATGTCGGAGAGTGTGACTAGCTATATTAGCCAAGCCGTTCTTGAGGCGGTGTGCTTATAAGTGTACCTTGGGCAAGTAATTCCCATGTTGGAGGTGTAGTTAGTTGTGCTAGCCGAGTTGTATCATGCGCCTTAAAGCTAGTAGACAAGAATCATGGGTAGGAAACATACAAGGACATGAATATGTTAAGAAAGTGAGTAAATAGTTGATATAACTGAACATGTATGTGCAAGATAAACGGGTATAGTAAAATAGGCATGTTTTCTTATGCATTGATTATGTATTCCAAAGTGGTTCCTCCTTTTTGTTTAAAGTATTGTTTAAACTGTTTGTGAAAGCGGGTAAAGTAGATTCATGTCGTGTCTTCCGGCTTATGACAACCATGAATCTCACTTTTGATCTTCTTTCTCCCTACTAAGCTTATGCATGAGCTTACACCTCTTTTGGAATAAGAAGATATGCAGGTTGGTGATGTTTCTGAGGAAGAGTTCGAAGATCAGGCTTAGGATTGGAGCTTATGGAGTTTATGTTCTAGTTTATTGTTTTAGTACTTTTGAATAAGGCATTACTGCCAGATGTTACCGTCGTTCCTTTCTTATTAGACGTGGATGTTCATTTGGGGATGCTAGCATTTATTTCAGTTATTTATGATATAGTTTGACAGCAATTACTTTCTGGTTGGGTTGTTATATGCAAGACCCTGAGGGTCTTAATCCCGAGTCATTGGTTTGTTTTAATTCCGCATTTATTGTTAATTACTCTGATATGATGTAAGGCTTACGTGAGTTTTAGGGTTTTATCTAAATGTCACGTGCCGAACGTTCCATTTTCCGGATAAGGACTCGGTGTCCGGGACGGGGCGTTACAGTTGGTATCAGAGCCTAAGTTAGAAAACTTGGGCGTCAAACTGCTGTCTAGGATGTTAATCTTAAGTTGTGAATCCCGAATCCTAGTCTAAGAGTGGTTCTAACCTTTCCTTCTTTTTTTAGTGATGGCAGGCGATAAGAGAGTTACCCATCCTACATCTATCCGTTCTGACCAGGATCCTCCAGCATCATCAGAACCGATCCCTCTTATAGCTTCGCTCCCACCGTTGGCCCCAGGGCAGCGGCGTGGAAGAACTCAGGGCCGATCTCAAGGCCAGTCCCAAGGTCTTTCCCAAGGGCTCACTCAGGGTCTTTCCCAAGGGCTTTCTCAAGGGCTTTCCCAAGGGCCTCAGCATCATGCATCATATGTCCCTTCCAGGACTACTTCGGAAAGGTTACCACCCCCTTCTCGAGCACAATATGACTCTCACACCCACCCAGCCCGGGTCGGTCGGCGGGGTATCAACAGGTTCCTTTTACAGGCTTGTTCGGGACACAGTTCACTCCAAGAATGACAACCTTTCATACAGGCTCAGGTGTAGGCAGTGGCTCTGGTGTTCAGGGTGACTCTATGATGCATATGTTTATGGAGTACATGAGAGAACGGGATGACGAGAGAGGAGAGGATGTATAGGGATTTTCGTGATAGCAGACCAATAACACAAGCTCCTAAGGCTGGTAGTTGGTATACAGACTTGCAAAGGAATGGTGCTCCAGTGTTTAATGGTATAGGTGGTTCCGAGAGAGCAGAGTATTGGGTCAAGGAGATGGAGAGACTTCTCGAGATTTTGGAAGTGCCCCAGAACAAGTGGGCTAGTTTGGCTGCATCTTTTCTAAGAGAGGGCGCAAAGAAGTGGTCTGAGACAGTAGTGACTACTACAGGGCCGTATCCAGATTGGCAGACTTTCAAGAGCTTATTTAATGGCAAGTATTTTCCCTCGTCAGCTCATTCCCAAAAAGCAGCAGAATTCTTCAGGTTGACACAGGGATCTATGTCGGTTCTTGATTACTCCCACAAATTTGATGAACTTAGTCAGTATGTACCCGGGATGTTAAGTGACGAAAAAATGCTAACGGATAAGTTTGAGGAAGGCTTAGGTCAACACATTCAAAACAGGTTATCAGGTGTTCCTCCAGTAAATATGGCAGATTTGTTGAATCGGGCTACTAGAGTTGAGCGGATTTACCAGAACTCTACAAACAATATGGGATCCAAGAGACCTTTTGAAGCAGTGGGAAGGAACAAGGTCCAACCCCCTGCTAAGAGGCCGAGCCAGTCAGCTCCATCCTTTCCTTTGTGCTCACAGTGTTCTAAACGTCAACCAGGAGAATGCAGGTTTGGTAAACCAGTTTGTTATCAGTGTGGTCAGCCAGGACACATTTCCAAAGAGTGTCCTAATAGGCGTGTTCAGCTAGCTCCTCCAGCAGCAGCCCCTAAAGGCAAGTCAGGTGGATCTTCACGGGTTTTTGCTTTAGATACTATGCAGGCTGAAGCAGATGATTCAGTTGTGACAGGTACTTTTTAGTTTTTTCTTTGTTATCATGTCTTTCCTTGTTTTTCTTCTACCTGAAAGTAGCTTACGTGTAGGTTCTATCTTTGTTAATTCTGTCTCTGCAACTGCTTTGTTTGATACGGGAGCATCCAACTCCTTTATCTCCAGTTGCTTAGTTGGTAAGATTAAGTGCTCCCCTAGCAAGTTTTCTCCTCCTTTGGTTATCTCTACTCCTTTAGGTGTCAATAAGCTAGTAGATGAAGTTATTCGTGGTTGTAAGATCGAAGTTGGCAAGAAGAGAGCTGATGCAGATTTGATAGTTTTGGATACCATGGATTCTGATGTCATACTTGGAATGGATTGGTTAACACGCCATTATGTGCATCTCGATTGTAGGGCTAAGCAAGTGACCTTTCGCTCACATTTGCGTTCAGAAGTTATATTTCATGGAAATCTTTCCGAGTTCAAGCCTAATTGTCCTATCATCTCAGCATTAGAAGTTGCAGATGCGTTCAGGGAAGATTGCGAGATGTTTTGGGTTTTTGCAATGAATGCTAAAGAAGGACCTAAGCCAAAAGAAGGGTTAAAGGTAGAAGATGTGCCAGTGGTTATGGACTTTCCCGAAGTGTTCCCAGATGATTTACCAGGGAATACTCCAGACCGAGAGATAGAGTTTTAGATTGACGTAGTTCCAGATGCAAGACCAGTCTATAGGAAGCCATATAGGATGGCTCCGGCGGAACTTAAAGAATTGAAAGAATAGGTAGAGGATATTCTTGAGAAAAAGATAATTCAGCCAAGTACTTCACCATGGGGTGCAAAGTCTTTGTTTGTAAAGAAGAAAGATGGCACTATGAGGATGTGTGTGGATTATAGGGAGTTAAACAAGTTGACTATTAAGAACAAGTATCCTCTCCCTCGGATAGACGATTTGTTTGATCAGTTGCAAGGGTCAAAGGTGTTTTCAAAGATTGACCTCCGTTCTGGCTATCATCAGTTGAAGATCCGGCCAGCAAATGTGCCTTAGACAGCTTTTAGTACTAGATACGGGTTGTATGAGTTCTTGGTCATGCCTTTCGGTTTGACTAATGCCTCTGCAGCTTTTATGGACTTGATGAATAGGATGTTCTCCCCTTACTTGGATCAGTTTGTTGTTGTGTTCATTGATGACATTTTAATTTATTCTAAGGATACATAAGAGCACGAGAAGCATCTACGGATAGTGTTGCAGACCTTAAAGGATAAAGAGTTGTTTGCAAAATTTAGCAAGTGTGAATTTTGTTGGGATCAGGTTGCTTTCCTTGGTCACATCATTTCAGGAGATGGAATTTCAGTGGATCCAGCTAAGATTGAATCAGTGGTGGCGTGGCCTAGACCTACTTCAGTTACCGAGATTCGTAGTTTTCTGGGTTTAGCAGGCTATTACAGGAAGTTCGTTCAAGATTTCTCATTGCTTGCTATGCCTCTTACTCAATTGACTCAGAAAGGAGTTAAGTTTGAGTTGTCAGGTGATTGTGAAAAGTCTGTTCAGACACTTAAAGAGAGGTTAGTTACAGCTCCGGTGTTGTCATTGCCGTTTCTTCGAAGAGTTTGATATTTACACAGATGCCTCAGGTCGTGGTTTGGGTTGTGTCTTGATGCAAAAGGGTAAAGTAATTGCTTATGCTTCGAGACAGCTGAAAATTCATGAGAAAAACTATCCTACACATGATTTGGAGTTAGCTGCAGTTGTTTTTGCTTTGAAGATTTGGTGACACTATTTGTATGGAGTGCGGACCCGGATTTTCAGTGATCATCAGAGTCTTAAGTACTTCTTTACGCAGAAAGAATTGAACATGAGGCAAAGAAGATGGCTAGAGTTTGTCAAGGATTATGATATTGATATTCAATACCATACTGGAAAGGCAAATATGGTTGCAGATGCTTTAAGTAGGAGGGCATTTTCGACGTTAACTAGCCAAGAAGAGATTATCAAGCATTTAGATCTACTTCAGATAGAAGTTTGTGGTCCAGTTCCACCAGGAAGCGTCATTTCTGCAATTTCTGTTCGACCAACATTATTGGATAGGATTAAAGAGATGCAGTTGAATGATGCTTTTCTTCAAGAGATGAAGCAAAAGTCGGTTGATAAGCCAGATATGGGTTTTGAGGTTGCAGATGATGGCTCGCTTTGGTTTAGAGGACATCTGTGTGTTCCTGAGGTGTTGAATGTTAAGGAAGAAATCATGGAAGAACACCATCAGTCGGGTTTTTCTATGCATCCTGGTTCTACCAAGATGTATAGAGACTTACGTCAACACTTTTGGTGGAAAGCAATGAAGAAGGATATAGCAAGTTATGTTTCTCGATATGATGTTTGTCAGAGAGTTAAGGCAGAACATCAGAGACCAGGAGGTTTGTTGAAACCTCTTGAAATCCCAGAGTGGAAATGGGAGAAGATTACCATGGACTTCATTACGGGGTTACCTCGTTCAGTTGGCGGTGTTGATATGATATGGGTTATAGTGGATCGTTTGACAAAGAGTGCTCATTTCCTAGCCTTGAAGAAGGATACGCCATTAGAGCAGATGGCTTTGATGTATATTAATCAGGTGGTTCGTTTGCATGGAGTCCCAGTTTCAATAGTATCTGATCGAGATAGTCGTTTTGTGGCTCAGTTTTGGAAGAGTTTGCAGAAAGCTTTGGGTACAGAGTTGAATATTAGTACAACATTTCACCCACAGACGGATGGACAGTCCGAAAGGACGATTCAGACTCTCGAGGATATGGTAAGTGCTTGCATTCTTGAGTTTGGAGGTAAGTGGACTAAGTACTTGTTGCTTGCGGAGTTTGCTTACAATAATAGTTACCATTCGAGTATTAGGATGGCTCCTTTTGAAGCGTTGTATGGTAGGAAGTGCCGATCCCCTGTATGTTGGGATGAAGTCGGTGAGAAGCAAGTTACGGGTCCAGAGTTTGTTCAAGAAGCTAAAGAGAAAGTATTGTTGATAAGAGAATGAATGAAAGAAGCTCAGGACCATCAGAAAAGTTGGGCAGATAAACGCCGTAGACCGCTTGAGTTCGAAGTTGGTGAGAAGGCGTATCTTAAAGCTTCGCCTACGAGAGGTGTTAGACGTTTTGACGAGAAAGGCAAGCTAAGTCCGAGATATGAAGGACCTTTTGAGATTGTGGAGAGAGTTGGTCCTTTAGCTTATCGGCTACAGATGCCTCCATCATTGGCTAGAGTGCATGATGTGTTTCATGTGTCGATGCTACGGAAATGCTTTGTTGACCTAGGGTTAGTAGCGGATGTTGATCATGACCTTTTGCAAGACAATTTGGATTATGAGGAAAATCCTATAAGGATTTTGGGTAGGAAAGGACAATGGTCTAAGCAGAAGTTTTCGGTTCTAGTTCTTGTGCAATGGAGTAATCATACGGCTCAAGAAGCTACTTGGGAGCTAGAGGCGGAAATGGTGGACCGCTATCCAGAGTTTCCTTCTTTACCGGGTGCGTTAAGTTTCGAGGACGAAACTTCTTATAAGGAGGGAAGAATGTAAAATCCCTCACCTCTTTGTAAGGGTATTTTAGGTCGATCCCACAGAGACTCATATGAAATTCAAATTCTCAAGATTGAGCTCGTCACAGATAAGGTCTACGACCAACTAAAAGACAGTAGTAAAATTGGTGCCACAAACTAACAAGGTTACGCTAGTTCACACGGATGTAATAAAAGTTTCTAATGTATTAGTCTAATTATGAGTGATTAGTTATTCCCCCCACATCCATTGGTGAATTTTAATTTGTTATCAGCTATGGGTGCAACTCCTAACCCTATCTACTCCAACCATGTTAGTAGACAATGTATATGCAAGCTACCCTCCTTAATTGGTCCGTAATAGCCCATATGTATAAAGAAATAGAGTTCCCGCTATTGAGCATTAACCCATACCGCTAACCCGTTAGGCAGCTATCGACACTGATAAGCACGTTCCTAGGGTCCATCAAGACAATGTCCAAACTAACACTTCACTATCAGTACTTCATGCTAATTTACGAAGACATGCAAATAGTTGATCAGGCTACTAACATGTAAATTAAATATGTCGATCAATGTAGCTAGCGCCGATTATCATGAACTAGTAATTTACTAGGTATTCAGATCTAGTGATATAGACCGTCGCGGTATCCGAAGAACGCACCCACTACTTCATGATTTCATCACCAACGAATTAGATCTATTCATACATGGGGTAAAATAAACTAACTACTACATAATTAAACTAAATAAACAATTAGCACATACTAGTCAAGTAGAATAACAACAGATCTAAATCTCGGAAAAGACAGAAAATCATACCCTCGAAGACAAGTGTACATCTCCCTCGGATCTCCTCCTAGGCGGCGACACCGTCGTCTCTCCGACCAAAACTCATCAAATAATAAAATAAAGAACACAGAATTTTTATTGCATAATTTTGTCTTGCAATTTGTGTACATTAAATTCTAAGGTGAGGCATTTAATTTATAGCTACATAAACCGACTTAGAAACACTTAGATTTACCCCTCATCCAAGAAAACGCGTTTCGGAAGATTCTGGACTCTCGGTAACCCGGCGGCATACCCCGATTTACCGGGGGTATTTTTGTCTTTTTCTATCTACCGACTTAACTTGGAAGGTTCTGGAATACCCTAGGCCCAATCCTTTCGTTCAGTCCACTCCAGATTTGTCCAATGCTCAGCCCTATATTTCGTATCCTGAAAATAATCAAATAACGCACGAAATAATATCGAAATAGGGAAAATAAACATTAGGTGCAGATTACTCGACTCACAAACCTGACATAAGATATTCAACTAAAATGGTTCATATTTATAGGTCGAAACAACTATTTTTAGCTCATAATGGACAGAATGTTGATGCCGTAGGATAGACTATTTTAAGTGTCATCAACTTACCTAAAGTCTGACCTTATAATCTCGGCTTTTAGTCTTCATAAACTGAGTTTGAACCCTCATTTCTTCGGTCTTCAAGGCGAGTATGGTCCCTCGTTCTTCATAACCGAGTTTGTGCCCTCAGCCTTGGATATTCAGTTTATTACATAGCCATCTGAGTTTGAACCCTCTGCGAACTATTCTTGATTCAGTCTCAGCTTAAGTCCTAGACTACTAAAACATATCGATTACAGTACTTGTCTGATATAACGGGTACAATAATCAGACTCTAATAAATCTTATACATTTATTTTTCTATTCACCTTTTCACTTTTTAATATAATAGCTAGTTATGGCACTCATCAATGGGGTTTAAACAAACAAACAATAAATAGATGAGTCATAATCAAAACTAAATTTATTTCCAACACAAAACAAATAAAAGCAATAAATAAGGGTATATAGAAATATTTCTGAGTTTATAGTCGCCAGCTCGACTGTACTCATAGGGCTTCTTTTTTCATAAATCGGGTCGTCCAACATAAATACTTCTATTTCCGGGTTATATTGTCGCTCGATGTAATGTTTAAGCATATGGACGTTAATAGTGTATACCTCACCCGAGCGTTCATCTTGTACTTCATAGGCACCGGAATGAAAGACATTTATGACGACATATGGTCCAAACCATCGTGATTTCAACTTTCCAGGAAAGAGGTGGAGACGCAAATTATACACCAGCACCTTATCTCCAAACTTGAAGGTGCAATTCGGAATTCTTTTGTCATGCTGGCGCTTCGTCCTTTCTTTGTAATATATGGCATTTTCATATGCCTGCAATTGAAATTCTTCCAAATTGTTTAGTTCCAACAATCGCTTTTATCCAGCTAAACATTCGTCCATGTTTAGAAACCGAGTAGCCCACATGGCACGATTCTCTAGCTCAACCAGTAAATGGCACGCTTTTCCAAACAAAATCATATACGGTGACATCCCAATGGTGGTCCTATAAGTAAATCTATACGCGCAAGGAGCGTCATCCAATTTCAAAGACCAATCCTTCCTCGTGGAAATCATAGTTTTCTCCAAGATCCTCTTAATCTCTCGGTTCGTATCTTCCACTTCTCCACTTGTCTAGGGGTGATACGCTGCTGCAATTTTATGTCACACCTCATATCTCATCATCAACTTCTTGAACAACCTATTACAGAATTGACTCCCTCCGTTGTTGATTATCGCTCTTGGTTCCCCAAACCTCGTCAAAATGTTATTCTTAAGAAATCTCAAGACAACCCTGGCATAATTTGTATCTAAGGCCACCGACTCTGCCCATTTAGAAACATAGTCGACTGCTACCAGGATGTAATGATTATATTTTGACGTTGTGAAAGGTCCAACAAAATCAATTCCCCATACATCAAATAGCTCTACATCCAAGATACTATGCAGTGGGATTTTATTCCGCTTAGAAATGTTCCCTGTAATTTGGCAGGAATGACAGGCTCTTGTAAACTCATAAGCAGATTTAAAAATTGAGGGCCAATAGAATCCACACTGCAGTATTTTATTCCAGACCTCAAAAAAAAGATTTTATTCTTAAATAAAGACAAGTTTTACTGCTTTCTTTTTCTTATAATTCTAATGAATAAAAAGTTAATAAATTTATGAATTAACTTCTCATTGATGTATTGTTTCATCAACCAACCCCGATGATATTTTCTTGTTCCTGAGTGAGTCTTTTTTCCCTTTTAGGTTTATGCTCTACTCTGGGTAAAGATTGACTCGATTTTGATTTGCACATATAGGACAAATATTGTTATTACCGTTTTCTTTTTTTATGACTTTTTGCTTATTTGTTTAATTTTAATTTAGTATTAAAAAAAATTCAAATTAAAAGATTTACATTTTTTTTAGTTATAGATAGTATATACTATTCTATCATTTTTTTTTTAAAATTAATTGTTTCTTGGTCCCATTCAATGAAATAAAAAAAAATTATTATTCCTTTTGCACGAACAAAGTATTTCATTATATCCTTTTTACTTTTAAGTGTTCTATTTTATCTGGTATTTTGTAGGGATAAAAAGGAATACACAGATAGAATCCTGCTGTCTTATTTGGCTCATAGTGGCCTCCTACTTCCCTGGAATGGAATTGTTCCAGGATACTTGGTCTCATCATCATGGACGCATCTCCTAAAAATGTTATCAGGGCACATCTTGTACAGGTAGGGATCTGTTAGGTGTAGTGCCCGAAAGACAATTATGTAATTGTTTTAGGACAGAATTAATAATTCATCTTATTATATGCATGTATGCTTATAATTAAGACACTGCTGAAAACCCTAAGTACCTCGTTTATGTAATCACATAACTCAGTGTATGGCTATACACAAGAGGATTGAGTTAGTGAGATGTACTTAAAATTAACTTAGTCCGTAGCGTTTATTAATCTGAGTACGGGTCTCATGATTAATATGCTAATAATGCGCCCAGAACACTTTACGGTGTGACAGTCTTATCCGGACTGTCGGTAATAGGGTACCTAGTGGGGCATTTATATATGATGATGATCATATAGGGCTGGACTGATTTGATTTGAGTTCTTGATATAATTCCGAAATCGAGAAGTCTTATCGAATCACAAGATGATCATATATGGATTAAATCTCAATCCTGATGTGATCACAGACGACTGCTGAAACTAGGGTAGGGTTTGATGTGTTAGTAAGGATCACTTCGCAGTATGTGGTCCAACACTTCTCGTTGGCTCTATTTTGGAATGAGTGAGTAGTCTGTGTTATCACAGATATGGAATCAATTCCTTCCCTCGGGAAGTAGACGGACAGTTCCCTTATTAGTTAACCCTAGGCGATCGATCGGCCGAGTTCATATTATATTTGTTATGAACTAATTGATGACTAGGGGGTTAATGGTAAGTAAGGATAAGATGTTTCTAGAAGGGTTTACGGAAATATCCCGAATCAAAGTGAATAGTCTATGGAGGATTTATCCGTATGTAATGATTATATCAGTGGACGCTTTCGACTCATAAATTGAGTGTAAGTTATCTCTATTCAATAGAGTTCAGTTTCAGGTTTATGGTGGTGTAATCCCGGAATTAATAGGTTGGATATAATTATTCTGTCTGATGAATAATTGTATTCGATTTATTGTTGCTACTGAATATGGGTCCATGGTCCCCGACGTGGCTCCTAATCTAGCATATAGGTTTCTCGTCGTTGCACCTCAATTATAATTAAATAGTGGATTAGGCTATTTAATTGATATGTGGATTAATTGTTTAGTTGGACTAGATGATTAAATACATGGAAAATAAAGTTTTCGTGGACTCGGCTCAAATTAGTGTGTTGACCTTTTGACCTAATTGGTCAAATATAGAAATGTGCGTGTGACCTTAATTTTTAAGGGGTGAGGCGCATATTTAATATTAAATATTATTAAGAAATTAGATTTCTTGGATAATTATTTAATATGTGATTTATCTTTTATTTGTTAAGTGATAATTCATGGAATATTAGATAATAATATGATTTATCCTAATTTGTTTGGGATAATTATTCTATTTATCTTTTATTTGGAAAAATGATTAATGTAATAATTATCTCTTAATTATTAAATCCTTGGAGGACAAGGATTACTCTCCTATATAAAGAGAGTTCTCCCAAGCCTTTTGACATAACATTAAACACACCATATTGGAAGAAAAATAGCTTGGAATTTTCGGCAATATTCTTCGGGTTTCGAGTTGGAATAATCTTCGGGATTATTCCGGTAGCATATCAAGAAGGTCCGGCGGCGGGAAACACCATCCACTTGGTGTTGCTGGGAGACACACGTTGGAAGGCTATGGCTTCTCAAAACACGTGTTCTTGGAGATCTATCGTTCTTGGAGTTAAGCACCATAAAAAGGTAGGCACCTAAACCCCCTTGTAGTTAGATCTTTAATTTGTGTTCTTTATTTCGTTTAGATCTAGATCTGATGCATTCCGCTGCGTAATCGGGTCAATCTATGATTGATCCGACGATATTACTTCTAACAAGTGGTATCATAGTCTTTGATCTTACGATCAAAGTATATGAATTTTAGATCTTGGAGTGGAAAAGCATGTTTTAGATGTTTTAATTTGTTTTTTTTTATGAATTTCGAAATTTTATCATGATGCATGCTTGTGAATGTTGTGGTTGAAGAGATGGATTGGGGTTGGTATTGTTTACCCGTAGATCTATTTTGTAGCTCCTTTGTTTAGTAACAACTGAGCATATGATTTGTATCTTTAATTATGCAATTTTCGAAATTATGTAAAAGTAGCATCTTTTATTGTAATTTTGTTATTCCGGGCTCGAAATATGAAGATCTTGCTGAAAAGATGAAGATCAAGGCGACACCCAAGGTATGAACGAGGAGAAACGGTTAAAAACTTTTTTTTTTAAAATTGCTACAGGACTTTCTGCGACGCTGAAAAGCGTCGCTATAAGTCCTGTTTATAAAATTAGCATGCGGCTAGGTTATTTATGCGGCTGTATGTCATTTTTTTTGAACCTAATTTTTTTTATATGAAGTCTGCCGCATTGGCAGAGTATGAAAAAAAAAAATTTCTTTTTTTTGAAATAATTTAGAAACAGCCGAAAATATTAATAAAAAAAAAAAAGAAGAAAAGTTTTATTTAATTATAATAAATTGGTTTTATTTGATTAAAAAGCTTTTCCCCTCTCGGGTGTTCGTGGTTCGTGATCCGGCGGTTCGAGTTCAAGAATCGAAGATCAACACTCGAAGACATAGTATAAGTTTTACTTTTCCTTAGAAAATAGTTAGTTGGGGGTACCAACGGTCCATCTCGGTGTTTATTTTTCGGTATAATTTTGTGCTTGATCAAGATTACGTGCTTAAAACCGGAAAATGGCCATGACTTGCATCTTCATGATTCCACTCCAATGCATACACGTTGTTTTTTAATTTCGAATTAAAATAGACGTGTATAACTTGAATAATTAGTATGAATGCTTATTAATTTAATATGTGGTAGTTAAATAATAAGTAGCTAATTGTAAAAATCGAGGATCCGGGTTTTTGTCAATCGTTACGATTTTAGTGATGGATTCTCGGTGAATCCCACTTGGATAAATCGTTGAGCTTTTCGGTGTTGGCTTCTCAGTGAACCCACCTTAAACAGAAACGAGATTACGATTTGGGTGACGATTCAGAAATCGGAGAATCTTAGTACATGGGTTCGGAAATGGTCTAACCATGGTTGGGCGAGTTCAACCGAGCTTCGGCTCAATCGACTCCCCTCCACATGTGATGTACGTTACAGTAGTTCGACAAGACTTAGCATAGCCGATAAGCCTTCGGGCTAAACGGGGCTTCTCTTACCGGATTGGCCTGAACTGTCACATATGTTCCAACGAATAAGACGGCATAGGCTTGCCTACATAACCGACCCTGTTCAGAGTACTTTGATTTATTGTTTCTTATTGTCAAGGCCAAAACCGTAATTAGTAAACTCACCACTTTTTTCAAATTATTGAGTGGGATCGGGGAAGGCGACAGCCAACCCCACGGCCTCTACTATAGGTGCAAGCACGTGAGAGAATGGTCACGCCTCGTGTTGCTTTGATTTCGGCCCCCTTTGGATGGTGTTCACCGCTATCAAAATTCAAGGCTTGGTCTCCGAAAGGATAGGATATCGGGTACTCGCCAGGTCACTGACCTGCCCCTCATAGGCATACTCGGGGGTGTACTCTGAGATCTGATATAGTAGGTCACACTTGTTAAGGGTCAATTTGTAGTGTTTTATAAGGATATCTTTTATATCAATATTCCCCATATATGGATGTTTTTCGTAGAATTCGAGCTTATAATCGATTAATTGAGCAAATGACGTTTTGAATAGTTAAAATGCAAAATCGAGTAAATATCGTGGTTTTATAATCTATTTTGTATGGTTTTATGTTTTGCTCGGTTTTGTCATCTTTTAGATGCACAAATGTGGAATGGAAGAGGTCTAAATGATGTTTGATTGAAGATTAAAGTGGAAAGAAAGAGATACAAGAGGATGAAGATGAAATAAAGCTTGGGAAAATCCTGAAAACGACTCGTAATACGACGGGCTAGTCAAAAAGGCGTTTTCAGAAGAAGAGTCCTTAATGAAAGTTGTAGAGTTTTCCGAGAGCTTTTTTATGACATTCGGATCGTAATTTTTGGAGGTCTACAACTCAAGATATGAATTTTAGAAGTTTTATTCCAATAAATATGCAATCGAAGGATTCTGTTTAAAGACCAGACGGGCGTCCAACACCGGCTTAGGCCCAGCCGACTTAAAAGTCTATATAAAGCAGCTGCGCCCCAACCCTAATTCGTTCAGATTTTCTCATACGAAAAATACATCACAGCAGCCGCCTTCTAAGGGTTTCAAGGCCGATCACCGGGGCCTTGTGCTCGGGTGATCCGGGTTAGATTAGGATGTTTTTTCTTTCGTTTGTTGATTCATGGAGATCATCCATTGTATAAACTATGTGAGTTTATCTTTTAATTTATTCAATCCTTTGTTTATCTTTATGATCTTTGATTCGTTTTGTATCTTCCTATGCTTATGTGCTATGCAATCAATATCGGAAGATGAATTGCTATTTGATGTTTACCATATGACGGGAGTCGGTGTAAACCTTAGATCACCATAGGAAAGATGGGATTTTTAACCTTGACATAACGGAAGTTGATAGGTTAGATTTCTAGGTTGTTAGATCTAATAAATCTTGCACCATGTTTTGAGATCGTTAATCTCTATAGATCGGAAGATGATGAGATTGATAGACGGATTACTTACGGAAGTAGGAATTCATACGTTTGATAGGTGAAACCACAATATTGAATTAAAATCATGAGATGAACTAGGATCGAAATCACTTGGTTTGTATATTGTTTGATCCCATGTATCTTTGTTTTATGTTCTTTTCGTTTATAGTTTTATTTATTAATTTCCGCTTCTATCCTTCCTGGCTTTGGATTTACAATCCTCTGTCCAGTTTATTTTCCGTTTTAGTTTATGTTTAGTAATATATAGTAGTAACAATTTAAGGAATTAATAAGATTAGGTTCAACAACCCTTTTCCCTGAGGATCGATACCCGTACTTATCCAACTTTACTAGCAACTACCCGGTATTCGGCCGGTTAGGAGGTAGTTTTGCATGGTAGTATAGGTTTTATAAATTTTCTTTTGTTTTAATGATGCAAAATCTCCCCATCAAAAGTGGCGCCGTTGCCGGGGAATCGGTGTTTTGTTGAATTTGGTTGAATTAATTTCTCAATTTTGTTACGTTTTTTTTTTATTTTTCGTTTTCAATAAAAGTAGCATTGAATAAATCGAGAGTTTTTATTTTTGCCGTGTTTCGATGACCGTTAGGTTAAGAATGTGCAAAGAGTTTTTTACTCGATTTGTGAGACGTGAATTATATGTTTGTTTGTATCTAGTCTAACCCTCTGTGCTTTAATTTGATGTGGTTGCTCTGTGATATTTGATGTATGATCTTTTAAGAAATTAGGGTTTGTTGTGTTTCCTGCGTTTTCTATGCAAATTCGACTGTTGGACGAGCGTTCAAGGTAAGTGAACGCCCGTCCAGTCCCTAGCATGCAGGTAAACGAGCGTCTTGTTTGTTGGACGCTCGTCCGTTCCAAAACGTATCAGCTCTGTTCTGTTTTCAAGAACCAGACGGACGTCCATATATCTAAACGCCCGTCCGGCCTGCATAAGTTTTAAACGCCCGTTTGAATTATTGAACGCCAGTCCAGGTTCCAGAATTCCTCTTAATTTGATTTTTAATGCTTTATTTAATATGGATTTCTTTCATACGAGCTTCTGTGGCTAATTGTTTTTACGTAGATGTTCTGAACTTGCATGTTTACATCTTTCCATCTACGAATCCATGTTAAATAACTGCTTAACTTTTATATACATGATTCATCTATGCAAGTTATAGTTACTGTCGGTTCTCGTATGCTATAAGCGGGTCTTCGTGTTAATTAGTAGCTAATGTCGGTTTCCGTATGCTACATACCGCCGTGATGAATCTTGTGAGCTTTGAGACTTATGTGCTTCCTTGTTATTTTTATAACTCATTTGGGTAGTAAGCTTGTCGGTTTTCCGTTGCTACGATGGAAACCTTATGAGTTATATCGTTTAGTATAGCTAAGCTGTTGGTTTCCATAATGCTATCACCTTTTTGATGAGTCTTAAGGCGCGTCTACACTTGCATGTAATGAAGACCTTGTCGTTTATCGTAACCTGTCATTATTTGGTAGACGTTTATTATATCCATGTCATGCTGCAAATGAGTGGGCTAGTTTTCTTTCTTTTATTTTCTTTTATTTTTGCATATCATTTAGATGCATATCATTTAGTTGCATGTCATCTAGTTGCATTGTTTTTCTATTTTTCTTGAGCGTAGTTAACTGTCGGTTTCCGTAATACTACCTCGTTTTCTTTGTTTTTAGTTTCTGCATAGGCCTTAGTCACTATAGGGTTGTCCTCCCAACCTGCTCAGCCTGAGCCTGTCAGAATTTATTTTTATTTATTTTATTTTTAGGATTGCATATCATGTAGGCTGCATTGTAGTATATTTTCATGTAGTTGCACCTGGCCTACTGTTGTGTAATGTTCCATGTATATGTATTCCATCTTTATATGAGCTTAATCTGAAAAAAATCTCTATATCTCCTTTTCCATTTGCTTTATATATGTAATCTTTTCTTTTTCCCCATAGACTCTTTTTGCACTGATCAAGTCTGCATGATATTTTTGATAGCTATTGTGCACTTTCACGATGAATTCAGTTTACCTGTGATGCTCCACAGTCTACTGAGCTATGCAGCAATTTTGGTTTTTACCGATTTTTCCGGAATTGCCAGCATCCAATCAGCTAAGTTCTCTAATTTATTATTTCTGTACAACTTGAGGACAAGTTGCAATCTAAGTGTGGGGGAGAGGATGGTTTATATGTATGTATGAGTCGTTTGCTCAATTTCTATTATATTTCTATGAAAAGTGCTAAATTTTCAGATTTTTGCTTCGTCCCAAGTGAACAAAGGCAAATCTTTATTTGAGTTTTTATAGTCATTGGTGCGTTATTCTGCATATTTAGTAAATTTAGATGTTTCACCCGACACTATTTTTCACGTGCCGTAGTAAATGATGAGCTATAATTAAAGCTGTGGCCATTTGATTAGAGATTTTTGATGATTATCGCATGATTCTTTGCGTACATACGAATTTTGAAGACTTTAATAGTTTGTGTTTAATATTAAAGTATGACATACTGTGAATATCTGAAAGTTTGAATGTGATAGGAGGGATATAATTTAAGGTTTGTATACCAATCTAAGATGAATAATATGAATAAGATATATATATATATATATATATATATATATATATATATATATATATATATATATATATATATATATATATATATATATATGAGTGTCGGAAGTAGGCGCCGATGATTTGAGTGCGGTAGGGCATTATCACGAAATGTCCTATACCACTATGAGGTTCAATAGCTCCCGACCGCACGATGATAGTAGTCCGGCTAGAGTGTTATCACGAAACGTCCTATTGCTGGGAATGAGGGCATATGCTATAAGCGTGTAATTAAGTTAATCTTAAAGAAAAGTTTAGTGAATGGCAATGTGAAAAGATGGTTGAGAACCGTAGTTATCTTCTGACTATCCCCAGTATAAACTGAAAGATATGTTGTAGGGATTATCCTCTGAGTATGTCGGAAAGATCCTAAGCGCACTTTATTATCCTTTTCGGAATATGTATGTTTTGTGAGGTGCATGTTATAATCGTTTTTATATGTCTAATTTAAATGGGATGTTGGCTAGTTTTGCTTGAATTAATTTCAAGTGTGGATTTAGTGGAAATTTATTATGGCTATGCACACACTCACTTGGGTGAACCTCTAAACTACTTGAATATGTTTTATATTTGCATAAGTGTTTATTTGTCTCGAGTGATGACTTTGTTTTGTTTTGCTCGGGACGAGCAAAAGATAAGTGTGGGGGAGTTGTTAAGGGTCAATTTGTAGTGTTTTATAAGGATATATTTTATATCAATATTCCCCATATATGGATTTTTTCGTAGAATTCGAGCTTATAATCGATTAATTGAGCAAATGACGTTTTGAATAGTTAAAATGCAAAATCGAGTAAATATCGTGGTTTTATTATCTATTTTGTATGGTTTTACGTTTTGCTCGGTTTTGCCATCTTTTAGATGCACAAATGTGGAATGGAAGAGGTCTAAATGATGTTTGATTGAAGATTAAAGTGGAAAGAAAGAGATACAAGAGGATGAAGATGAAATAAAGCTTGGGAAAATCCCGAAAACGACTCGTAATACGACGGGCTAGTCAAAAAGGCGTTTTCTGAAGAAGAGTCCTTAATGAAAGTTGTAGAGTTTTCCGAGAGCTTTTTTATGACATTCGGATCGTAATTTTTGGAGGTCTACAACTCAAGATATGAATTTTAGAAGTTTTATTCCAATAAATATGCAATCGAAGGATTCAGTTTAAAGACCAGACGGGCGTCCAACACCGGCTTAGGCCCAGCCGACTTAAAAGTCTATATAAAGCAGCTGCGCCCCAACCCTAATTCGTTCAGATTTTCTCATACGAAAAATACATCACAGCAGCCGCCTTCTAAGGGTTTCAAGGCCGATCACCGAAGCCTTGTGCTCGGGTGATCCGGGTTAGATTAGGATGTTTTTTCTTTCGTTTGTTGATTCATGAAGATCATCCATTGTATAAACTATGTGAGTTTATCTTTTAATTTATTCAATCCTTTGTTTATCTTTATGATCTTTGATTCGTTTTGTATCTTCCTATGCTTATGTGCTATGCAATCAATATCGGAAGATGAATTGCTATTTGATGTTTACCATATGACGGGAGTCGGTGTAAACCTTAGATCACCATAGGAAAGATGGGATTTTTAACCTTGACATAACGGAAGTTGATAGGTTAGATTTCTAGGTTGTTAGATCTAATAAATCTTGCACCTTGTTTTGAGAGCGTTAATCTCTATAGATCGGAAGATGATGAGATTGATAGACGGATTACTTACGGAAGTAGGAATTCATACGTTTGATAGGTGAAACCACAATATTGAATTAAAATCATGAGATGAACTAGGATCGAAATCACTTGGTTTGTATATTGTTTGATCCCATGTATCTTTGTTTTATGTTCTTTTCGTTTATAGTTTTATTTATTAATTTCCGCTTTTATCCTTCCTGGCTTTGGATTTACAATCCTCTGTCCAGTTTATTTTCCGTTTTAGTTTAGGTTTAGTAATAAATAGTAGTAACAATTTAAGGAATTAATAAGATTAGGTTCAACATCCCTTTTCCCTGAGGATCGATACCCGTACTTATCCAACTTTACTAGCAACTACCCGGTATTCGGCCGGTTAGGAGGTAATCAATGATTAAGGATATTAAGGATATTTTCAAAATATCTAGGCTAGAAAAAGGAAGGTAATCAATGATTAAGGTCTGGGATGTGTGATTCCCGTGAGATGTTCGATTCTCGAAGCTTAATCATTGAGAGAGATTGTCTCAGTTTAACCGTCATAGTGATGATATCGACCCTGTCGGACAGTACTATGCGAGGTTAAATCCTTGGAATGGTAGAATAGACTTCTTATAGTTTATTATTCCTAAAATAAATCTAGTAGTGAAAAATTTATTTTTGAATTTAACTTTCTGTCATTTTATTTACAACTAAATCTCTAGGTTACTAAACTGTTAGAAATATGACTTCATTGAAAACGTGGAAAGTAACAAGTACGTTGTAATTATCAAACAATGCAGTTAATTTTTCAGAAAAGATTCATTCTCTTAAGCCTTTAAAAACTTAAGTGACATAGTATAGGTATGTCACGGGTGTCACTCGTGTTGAACGAGAGACGGCCATACTTAGTTTACAAAAGATGACACATGACTATCATATAAAATTCATTTAGTGAATTTTAAAAGTGTAATTACACAACAAGTTTCTAAATTGAAAAATTGGAAAATCATATACATAAGGCGTCGCAAGTTAGACGGTATTTGGAACCGATAAACTAGTGGGTGCCTTAGCCTTATGATTTGTTGTTTTTCTGAATCATTAGAAATGTGTAATGGACTGCACAAGAGTTTTTCCATTCATTGGAAAAACAAGAATGAAGCGTTATTAGTTAGACGGTATTTGGAACTGATAAACTAGTGGGAGCTTAGTTCTGGAGATTTTATAATCTTTGAAACATCATGAACACAGCATTGCTAGTTAGACAGTATTTGGAACTGATAAACTAGTGGGAGCTTAGTTCTAGGTGATGTTCTAATCTTTGAAAAATCATAAATACAAAGTGTTGCTAGTTAGACGGTATTTGGAACCGATAAACTAGTGGGAGCTTTGGTATTATGATTTCACGATTAAAAAAATCGATAGTCCAAGCAAGTAACACTGAACATCCCAAAATTCAAGAGTAGTGTCTCCTCAAATGAACTGCTAGTTCAAGACTGTTTCCAGATAAGGAAAGTCGAGAATGGGAAAGAACGTTTATACGTGTTAGTCGTCTAAACTAAGCAGTTTTAAGGCTAAACCGGAAAAATTAATAAATTGGAAATTAGAGGATAAGGAAAGTGATTTCGGATCACTAACCAATGCATCCTAGCAATTTTCTCGAAAGTTAAAGTTCTTTGGAAGAACTAGGTAGCTTTGCATTAAACGATAAATAAAATAGACAACGGGCAGTTATTTCAGATAGACTAGTGGGAGTGATATAAGGAAATGAATCTCGGATTCAATTCTTGAGTATCACAGAAAATTCATTTTCTGTTTTTTCGGATTTGTTGGAACGAATGTATTCATTTTCAATAGGATAATTAGTTTGTCTTATTGACGATAAATATAACATTCGTAGCACGAACCCAAGACTCGGACATTTGTTTGATAAAGTCAGAACCACTAAGAAATGTTGAATAGGTATATGTAACACATCTTAAACAATATAAACGCAAATGGTTTCCGTATTTTGATAAACACTTCTTTCTATTCTATTAATTAGTGCATATTCCCTAAAGACAAGATCTGAAGACTGGCTTAGGGTGATTCCTATCTCCCAGTCAAAGGAACACTTTCTCAAGGGAACAATGCCTAAATTTCCTTTCAATCGGGAAAGGGTAATAGATTTAAAGAAGTTACATAGCCTATTCATATCGACCTTTGGGGTCATATGAAAGATACAAGCTAGTGGGAGCTTCTGAGTAGTGACATATTGTCTGATAACTACTCGAAACTCCATAAGTTTATCCAAAATATTTGGAGGAAATCTTTGATTTCACCAGAGATAGAGTATTCCATACTCAGAAATAGGTTATTGCGTAGTCTTCGGGACTGATGCTTGGCATGCCTCCCAGTGAAATGTTTTCACTAAGGGATACACCACAAATTTGCCTTGTATAGTTATTAATGTGCTACGATACGCTGCTGAACTCATTTAAGATATTGGTTGCAAAATAACGGTTGTAATGTAAAACCGAGAAGTCTACCTAAAATATGCCTACGCATTTGTGGATAAGGAGTGAATTCGGTTCACACCACTTCCGTAAATATAGACATTTAGCATTTAATGCTTGAAGGTAGGACTAGAAATTTTGCGTACACGTTCATGTCGTGAAATATCTTAATGCATTGAGTAAAGGTTGGTTATAAAACTCGTAAAATCGGAAAATGACGGTTATACTGTCAAACTCGGTCTGATAGAGTCTATAAATAACAACCTTAGATCTTGAAGTATTTCTACTCAAGATGTTACTAACTGATTTGTTCAGTCCACATCCAACACCGGCAGTTGGTGATAACACTAATAAGAACTACTAAACTAGATCAGTATATCAATCCACCCCGAACGCAGTGGGAGTATGGTTTGTCCATTACCCATTGCAGGACCTTACGGTCTATAGAGTAGATTGATGACCTATAGTCCTTTATGGGCTGTGTACGTTCCTGATCATAGAGGTTGGTTCAAAATCCATAACCTTGTGAATGGAGTTTGATACTCCAATTCTGTTGAAACTCTTGTAGAAACAACTGAGTATCTTAGGCCTAGTGGGAGTAATTGGAACTACATGAAGAAGAGTCGAATGAATAGGAAAGTTTAACTTTCAAAACGGAAAGCTGAGTAATTTATGGGTGATCCCTAAAAGGTAGAGAGTTAATCAGACCGTGATCTCTCTTACTACTCAGTCTTGCTTGATTTCGTCAGAAAGCGGGAAATAGGGGTTATTCCCTTAGACTTCCTTGCCGAACAACGGAATCTGAATTCATTCAGAACAGAAGGGTTTTTAGTTAAGAACAAATAACGGATTCGTTACAAAGCAGAAAATAGGGGTGATTCCATAAGACCTTTTTGCGAGACTAACGGTATCTTAAGTTATTCAGAAAGAACCTTTGGCAGGATGTCTGCCATAGCTTATATCCTTTGGGGATTAAAGCAAACCTCTAGGTCATTTCAGAGTCATATATTTTAATATGTGGACTTGACCAGAATGTTGATAAGTCTTTCGTAGGCGGGCATCAATATTAGTAAAGTAGTATGTAGATTAGTGTTTGTGAATGGTAACACTGAAACAGTTGGAAACAACATGGGTGTGTTATCTGAAGTCAGAGTCTGACATGCCATCGGGATTCATTCTAAAGGATTTGATTCGCTCAAAACGCGAGAATCGATCATTGGCAATCCCACCCATTCACCTGGTTAAGATATTCTTGCATCTATGCAGCATTCAATGATGTAGTCTACCCTACCTCTCAGGAATGATTGTCTAAACCTGCAGATGAATACTAAATGGGATGTTTAGTGAATCCTCAAGTATCTTCGGGAGAATGAGGAATAATATGCTAGTATATTCAGGTGCAAACTAGAATATAAGTGATAACGCTGATTCTAACTTTATGACGAATTAAGGAAGCTCGTTCAGTCGATCTCCTCCTCAGTGTTGGCTCACCAAAGGCATATTGAAATCGTACCAACGGATTAGATGGAAAGGCGACGTTTCGATCCCAAATATTGACTCAAGCCGCCAACCTACCTGATCAGTGTACCAAGCCACATGGTGTTCAGTTTTAAGTACGCGCCGGGTCACTGACCTACCCTACGGCGGCATACTCCGGTCGTACTTGGAAACGTGAATTACTAAGATGCGCTTGGAGGGTATGACTCTTGGGGATATGTCTCACTTGTTTTGAGCAAGTTGGAGAATGTTGTAGATATAGATATAGAGGGTGTGCTCTAAAACAATTAATCCACTTGCCTTTCGTGCAAGTGGGAGATTGTTAGGTGTAGTGCCCGAAAGACAATTATGTAATTGTTTTAGGACAGAATTAATAATTCATCTTATTATATGCATGTATGCTTATAATTAAGACACTACTGAAAACCCTAAGTACCTCGTTTATGTAATCACAAAACTCAATGTATGGCTATACACAAGAGGATTGAGTTAGTGAGATGTACATAAAATTAACTTAGTCCGTAGCATTTATTAATCTGAGTACGGGTCTCATGATTAATATGCTAATAATGTGCCCAGAACACTTTACGGTGTGACAGTTTTATCCGGACTATCGGTAATAGGGTACCTAGTGGGGCATTTATATATGATGATGATCATATAGGGCTGGACCGATTTGATTTGAGTTCTCGATATAATTCCGTAATCGAGAAGTCTTATCGAATCACAAGATGATCATATATGGATTAATCTCAATCCTGAGGTGATCACAGACGACTGCTTAGACTAGGGTAGGGTTTGATGTGTTAGTAAGGATCACTTCGCAGTATGTGGTCCAACACTTCTCGTTGGCTCTATTCGGAATGAGTGAGTAGTCTGTGTTATCATAGATATGGAATCCATTCCTTTCCTCAGGAAGTAGACAGACAGTTCCCTTATTAGTTAACCCTCGAAACTGATCGATCGGCCGAGTTCATATTATATTTGTTATGAACTAATTGATGACTAGGGGGTTAATGGTAAGTAAGGATAAGATGTTTCGAGAAGGGTTTACGGAAATATCCCGAATCGAAGTGAACAGTGTATGGAGGATTTATCCGTATGTAATGATTATATCAGTGGACGCTTTCGACTCATAAATTGAGTGTAAGTTATCTATATTCGATAGAGTTCAGTTTCGGGTTTATGGTGGTGTAATCCCGGATGTAATAGGTTGGATATAATTATTCTGTCGGATGAATAATTGTATTCGATTTATTGTAGCTACTGAATATGGGTCCACGGTCCCCGACGTGGCTCCTAATATAGGATATAGGTTTCTCGTCGTTGCACTTCAATTATAATTAAATAGTGGATTGTGCTATTTAATTGCTATGTGGATTAATTGTTTAGTTGGACTAGATGATTAAATACATGGAAAATAAAGTTTTTGTGGACTCGGCCCAAATTATTGTGTTGACCTTTTGACCTAATTGGTCAAATATATAAATGTGCGCGTGACCTTAATTTTTAAGGGGTGGGACGCATATTTAATATTAAATATTATTAAAAAATTAGTTTTCTTAGATAATTATTTAATATGTGATTTATCTTTTATTTGTTAAGTGATAATTCATTGAATATTAGATAATTATATGATTTATCCTAATTTGTTTGGG
Organism: Gentiana straminea; assembly: GCA_036785695.1. NCBI lineage: Eukaryota > Viridiplantae > Streptophyta > Magnoliopsida > Gentianales > Gentianaceae > Gentiana > Gentiana straminea. Next base: position 150,331 of record JAVUPR010000456.1, read on the forward strand.
ATAATTATTTTATTTATCTTTTATTTGGAAAAAGGATTAATGTAATAATTATCTCTTAATTATTAAATCCTTGGAGGACAAGGATTACTCTCCTATATAAAGAGAGTTCTCCCAAGCCTTTTGACATAAAATTAAACACGCCATATTGGAAGAAAAATAGCTTGGAATTTTCGGCTATTTTCTTCGGGTTTCGAGTTGGAATAATCTTCGGGATTATTCCGGTAGCATATCAAGGAGGTCCGGCGGCGGGAAACACCATCCACTTGGTGTTGCTGGGAGACACACGTTGGAAGGCTATGGATTCTCAAAACACGTGTTCTTGGAGATCTATCGTTCTTGGAGTTAAGCACCATAAAAAGGTAGGCTTCTAAACCCCCTTGTAGTTAGATCTTTAATTTGTGTTCTTTGTTTCGTTTAGATCTAGATCTGATGCATTCCGCTGCGTAATCGGGTCAATCTATGATTGATCCAACGATATTACTTCTAACAGGATCATCCCAATAATAATGCTTTAGATCTGGAAAGAACTTCTTCGTGTGGGTGCTTGTAAATTCTGGTTGTAGGTATCTTCCTGCAAGATAGTTCACTATATTTGCAAACCAGGGTATACATTTCCCACTCTTGATGTAACATTTCTGGGCTGATAGTCAACTGGAGCGACTACTGAGATGGAAAAAAGTTGTTCATCAGGAAATCTCTCCTTAATCTCAGTGGGTTACTCTTCATCTAGCAATGTTAGCCTCGACATGTGATCAGCCACCTGGTTCTCAGATCCCTTCTTATTTTTGATCTCCACATCAAACTCATGTAAGAGTAGAATCCATCTTAACAATCACGGCTTGGAGTCTTGTTTGGTAAGTAGATACTTCAAAGCTGCATGGTCGGTGAATACAGTGAATTTAGATCCTATCAGCTAAAGTCTAAATTTGTTAAAAGCAAAGATAATAGCTAACAGTTCTTTCTCTGTTGTTGCATAGTTCCTTTGGGCGCTATTGAGGGCATGACTGGCGTAATAGATTGGTTTAATGATTTTGTCCTCTCTCTGTCCTAAGGCTACTCAAACTGCCGTATCACTAGCATCGCACATTAGCTCAAAAGGTTTGTTCCAATCCAGGGCTACCAGAATTGGGGTTGTTATAAGCATCTACTTTAAAGTGTTAAATGCTTTCTTGCACTTTTCTCCAAATACAAAGAGCACGCCCTTTGCAAGCAATTCTGTCAAAGGTCTAGAGATCTTATAAAAATCTTTGATGAACCTCCGATAAAATCCTACATGGCCAAGAAAGGCTCACAACATCTTTAAGTTTGTTGGAGGTTTTAACTTCTCTATGACCTCTATATTCATTGTGTCTACTTCCATTCCCTTATTAGATATCTTATGACCTAACAATATTTCTTCAGTGACCATAAAATGGCACTTCTCCCAATTATGAACAAGGTTGGTCTCTTCACAACGTTTAAGCACCTTACTTCAATTGTCCAAGAATTCATCACAGTTATCTCCAAAGACTTAAAAATCATCAATAAAAATCTCTAGAAAGTCTTCCATCATGTCCGCAAAGAGTGACGTCATGCACCTCTGGAATTTTGTTGCCGCATTACATAGTCCAAAAGACATGCGATTGTCTGCAAGAGTCCCATATGGACATGTGAACGTAGTCTTCTCACGGTCCTCAGGGGAAATGTGTATTTGGTAATAACCAGAATACCCATTTAAGAAACAATAAAAAGCGTGACCGCTCAGTCTTTCTAACATCTTATCGATAAAAGGTAGGGGAAAATGATCTTTACGAGTTGCATCATTCAGTTTCCTGAAGTCAATGCAAACTCGATGTCCAGTAATCAACCTCACAGGGATTAATACATCGAATTCGTTAGGTTGAAGAGTAATTCCTCCTTTCTTGGGCACCACAAGAATTGGGCTTACCTACAGCGATAGGGAAAATGCTTCCCATTTCCAACATCCTCATTATCTCTTTCTTCAAAACATCTTTTAATTGAGGCGTCAACCTCCTCTAAGGTTTAGCCATATCTGTTTTCTCAGGGTTGATATCTTATGCATGCAGACTGAGGGGTTTATTCCTCAAATATCCTCAATGGTCCACCCAAATGCTATTTTCTCTCAGTACTCTTAACAAATTCTCCTCCTCTAAGGGTTAAAATGACGACGAAACTATGAGGGGGAGAGTATCATCACTTAAGAACACGTACTTCAGGTGAGATCGCAAAGGTTTCAAATTTAAGTTCCTAGGCAACTTCTCCGACGATCATTTCAATAAGTTTCCAGTCAATTGTAGGTCAAAGAACTTATGCCACGATGGTCTATGAATGGATCTACCTATATCCATAGAAGATACAGGCTTTGCTTCTAGCACATCTCCTTCGCTGCGTCCGAGCCATATTGCCTCTTCACTTCCTTCTTCTTCTTCCTTTAACAACTGGGTTTTGGCTACTTCAGGGTCTAGTGCCACTGGCTGATGTAGTTTCAAAACAAGCTTGGAAATGGTATCTAGCATTTAGCATGCTTCTCCCTCATCTTGGGCATATCCCATTGTCTTCAGATTATTGAAGACTACACTGTCCTCATTCACTCAACTCTCTTTTATGAACATCAATTAAGGTCTTACTGGTTCCTAGGAAATGTCTTCCAAGGATCACTGGAACGTCACTGTTAGATTCTATATCCGATACCCAAAGTCCACAGGAAGCACGAACTTATCAACTTTCACCAAAACATCCTCAACAACTCCACAGGGTTGCTTCATGGATCTATCCACCAACTGAAGGGTGATGGATGTTTCATTCTGCTCTCTGGATCCAAGGTTGCATATGGCTTTATTTAGGCAAACTCCTCCAATGGTGCAAGGTATAAGGAAGCTCCCAAGATCTTTACACTTAGGCGGTTTACATTGCAAGACTTCCGAGCATTCGTCATTCAAACAAATGGTCTCAAGATCCAATAACTTCCGCTTAGTAGAAACCTCTTTCTTCAAGAATTTCGCATACTCTGGCATTCCTGCTAGAGCTTCTACCAAAGGGATGTTTACTTGAAACTTTATAAACATCTCAATAAACTTTTTGTAATGAGTGTTATCATGATTCGGCTTAGACTTACGAGAGGTATAGGGTAAAGATGCAGGATTAATAGTTACAGTTCGTGAAGACACCTACTGCATGCTTCTATTTCGCCGATCTTCTGCTGGTTCTGCAGATGTGCATAATTGTTGGCTAGTGCTGCGCAATTGTGGTTCCCCTGTTGCACCTGGTTCTGATGTGTTCTAGTTTTGACTGCCCTCTGCGTCTTCCTGGATAATTTGTATGACCGGTCCAAGCAATTCCTTTCCGCTTCTTCTAATGATGGCATTCATATCTTTCGGGTTCTTCACTGTATTACTAGGAAAACCTCCTGAAGGATGGGCTGACACTTGTTCCACAATTTGTCCCACTTGGTTCAACAAATTCTGCACTAAAGCCTCTTGGCGATGCGATCTTGCATGCCATCTGTCTTTTCATTGATCACTAACAGCTGGTATAAAATCTTTTGAGAGGCATCCTCTCCAAATACGCCTTTAGCTAATCATGTTGTTTCAACTTTGTGCGTCCCCCATTGACTAGTAAGTGCTATCTGCTCTAACTTCTCCAAGTCTTCGTCTGCTGATAACAACGCGAAACACCGGTTGCTTGACGCATCTACTCTTATTTTCTCACTCGGCCGCAATCCATGATAGAAACTGTGCATTCTTACTGGCAAAGTGATTTCATGATGTGGGCATCTCCGCTGTGCTTCCTTGAATCTATCACGAGCCTCTTCGAACGTTTCATTTTGGTTTTGCTTGAAGTTCATGATCTCTTGCCTCATTTAAGGTGACTTCCCCGGAGGACAGTACTTATTCATGAATTACATAGAAGGTCTGTCCAAGTTTGAATAGATACTGCTGCTAGAGACAAAAGCCATTGGTTTGCTTTATCCTTTAGTGTGAAAGGAAACATCTGAGTTTGATACTATCTTTAGGTACTCATGCTGGCCATACTGTGCTTATTATCTCCAGAAAGTTGGTGACATGAGCACTAGGATCGTCCTTGTTCATTCTGTGAAAGGTAGTGTAATTTGTCACCATCTGTATAACATTAGACTTTGGATGATAAATCTCAGCCGCATTCTCTGGCTAAACAATCGCTGGTACAAACTGCTCAATCATCGGCAAGGCATAGTTCTGTAGAGTTCTTCTGTCCGCAGATATAACAATTCCTGCTTTTCCTCTTTTGACACCATTTTCACCATCCACTTCTCCATTTATTCCATTTCTCGCTGCCATTGTCTCGTTAGGATCTTCCAAATTTGGTATCTCCTCTTGCTTCTCGCTTTGGTCTTCTTCGTTTGATCTCTCATCGTCTGCTAGCCTTTCCATTCTTTCTCAAGCTTCTTTTAGCTTTTCCTTTGCAAAGTTTTTGACCTCAGGTATAAATTTCTCATGTTTTGCGGCTGAACTCCGTGTGGCATACTACAAAAAAAACTTAGTTACTTGCCTCAACGGCATCGTTACAACGACTGGAAGACCCAAAAATATACATACTCTTACTACGACATGACTTTGGCCGAACATAATCGATTATGTTAATTATGGGAGTCTCTCAATTACAGGAAAGGCTCATGCAATTTGGGGCAAAGTATCCGGATTATCAGAACAAAACTGTTACGACTCAAATAATTACAGACTGCAAAACAGACTCATTGAACATAGACGAAAATAATATGTACAGAAAACAGAATATATACAAATCCCCAATCTTAAATTAAAAAGTGTTTTTGATGCAAATCCCCAACAACCGCGCCAAAAATATTGATCCGCGTTCAAGGCACGTACTACTAGCAATAGGACTAGGTGTATCGTAGTAGAGCACTGGCGAGTCAAGGTCGAATCACACGGAGATTCACAACACCAACGATTAATCAAGATTGATTGTCACAATAACGGTCTACAACCAACAACGATAGATGATAATAATGATGGCAACAATGAATACACAAGATTATGCAAAATTAACAAAACAAGTTTTTAAAGTATTAGTTCTAATTATGAGTTATTAGTTATTTCCCCCAATTTATATATTGATCTACCCCATGGTAAATTTTAGTTCTTTAACAGTTTTGGGTGCTAACCCTTAATATTACGCTACTTCAATGGGACGGACTGAAGGCGCCTATGTGCAATTAACCTCCTTCAATTGTTGTATTAATCCATGTACAAAAAGATCTAGGGATAGGCGGCTCAAGACCGAGGACCTCCCTAAGAAGCCACCGTGGTGGTGGCACATTCCTAAGGATCGATCTAGACTAGGTCCTAACTAGCACTTCACCTTGAAAGTCCTTCATGCTAATTTACGATAACATGCAAATAGTGGATCAGGCTAAAAACATGTAAATTAAATCTATCGATCAGACATAGCTGGCGTCGATTATCATGAAATAGGATTTATTAAGTATTCAGATCAAGCGATAACGAACATCGCAGATCTAAAGAGCTCAACCACTATTTCATTGTTTCTTCACCAAGGAATCAGATCTATACACATCTGGGGTAAATAAACTAACTACTACATAATTAAGACTAATATAAACAATCAATACATACTAGTCACACAAGAACAGTGACAGATCTACATATAGAAAAAGCCATAAAATCATACACTCGAAGACGAGCGCAGAACCTCCGCAGATCTCTCCTTGAGAGGCGAATCCATCGGATCCGTGACTAGAACTCGTAAAGAAAATAAATAAAGAATGAAAAAACTTTTTTTTTCTTAGAACTTGTAATATTCAAGGTACAATTGATTGATGATGAGGTCTGATGCCTTGTATTTGTAGCAACAGAAACCGAAATAGAAACATCTATAACTACCCCTTGTCCAAGAAAACGCGTTTCCAGAGGCTTATGTGTAATATTCCGATTTTCGGGAAAGGGCAGACGTGTCTTTTTGCGAAAACGAAATATTGGGTTCGGTTCCTTTTAATCGGAGTTAATTAATTTGGACGTCATATATATATATATATATTTCGAGTGGTATATATATATAGAGAGAGAAGGAAATCTTTTTTTTTTATAATTAAGGGCAAATAAGGAAAACTAAGGTTTTATGGGAATGGGTATTTAAAGGAAAATTTGACTGATAATCCCCATAACCTTTTTTACAAAAAAAGAGCAGCCACGTTTTCTCCTCTCTTCTGCGCATTCAAGGAGAGAGTTGAGGGTTGGGAGAGTTTCACCAATAACTGAAGTAACTCTTGGTGATTTTCAGATCAGACGGAAGATTCGGAACCGTTGTGAAAGGAGCAACGATTGGTTACCAGTTTGGTTGGCAAAGCTGCAGGCTTTTGTTGAGGTTTTGATCAGTTTCTGCGGTTGCAAATAGGTAAGGAAACTATCCCTATGATCTCAATTGTCTTTTATGAGGTTTAGATGAAATTGTAGGGTGTTTTGATGCTAGATTGATGAATTTATGGATTGATCATTGACCATAAGTGCCATGATATGTTTAGACATATTTTTCGAGTTTTCGTGTCTTGTTCTTCTTTGTGGTTCGGTTTGGAATCGTTTTGGAAATCGCATGATGAAGGGTTAGGGTTCTAGTCGAACCCGGTGGACGAGCGTACGGCCTCCCCCGGACGGGCGTCTACTTGGGGCACACTTCGGACGAGCGTCTGGCTTTATTGGACGGGCGTTTGAAGTGTTGTTTTACATTCAGGATTGAAACTGATTTAAGTGGACGGGCGTCTGGGTATAGTGGACGGGCATCCATCTTTGGACGGGCGTCCAATATGGTTCAAACGGGCGTCCAGAGCCTTAAACGGGCGTCTAGCTTGTTTTGTCCTTCTTCCTTTGTTGGGTGTGGTCCAGCCCTATAAGCATGATTTAGCTTTATGAAACCTTTAAACATGGTATGTTAATACTGTATAAACTTGGACAAGCCTGAATTGAGCTTCTGATTCGTTCAGTTAAAACACCGAATGTACTCTTAAAGGGAGTTGAAGTTCGGATCCGTCGGAAGAGCATGATAGGCTTGTGCTTTGATGAGTTAGTATTCATCAATGTCTGTGTAATTGCTAGGACTTGTCCGTGTCTAGTGGTCTAGGAAGAGAGTAGTTTGTGTGAGGGAGATTATTTGAAAACACCTAGGTGGCTAGTTAATCATCCTAATAATCAACGTACTTGACTAGTAAAAGATTAAACAACAGGTATCTCTTGGCTAGGCACCAGGCTAAATAGCGATGCATGTGCTACCTCTGAAGGTGGAGGAACTCTGTAGGTCAATGACCCTAAGTACAGAGGGACTCTGCTGAGACGCGCAAGCTATCGGAGTCTACTTTTTCTAGACTTCGTGGATATTGGTGTGATCCACTAATATGTTGCAAAAGAGTGTTCCCGAGGTAGAAGAACTCCGTAGGTCATAATGACCCTAAGTACGGAGGGATTACGCAAGGTGGATGCGCGTAGTGCCCTTGAGTGTGGTTGTAACATAGATAAGCTAAGTAGGAACGTTTAGTCAATTTGTGTTGATGGACATGAAATGAACCCTAGGTTGAGTCGGTTTCACATAAACAACCAATTTAATTAAATATCTTTTCCGTATAAACTATAGTTGTTATCATAGCTTCTCTTTCTTATTAAGTACGTTGTACTTACCTCAAATGCATGTTTTTTGTGTGTTTGGGGATGAGAAGACGAATAGGTTTTCGAGGAGGAGTTCGACGACGACGTTTGACGGCACTCGTTGAAGACTTATCATTTTCAAGTTTTACTTTTACATTTGGATTTCTTTGATACTTTTGAGGTAGACTTTTGGGTCTTTCGAGACGTGTAGTACTTTTCTTTTGGGATTTTCGTACTTCCTCAAATGTAATAAATTTACATTTCCGCTTTTAGATTTTCTCTTTTCTATTCTGAAACGTTTAGAAATTTTATACCCGAGTTTTTGCTTCTGTTTGCTTTAATTTGATACGACGTCGTAGAGGCTTACGTATAAAGTGAATTTACTTTTATTCTATACGTGCCGAACGTTTCATTTCCGGATAAGGACTCGGTGTCCGGGAACGGGGCGTTACAGTTGGTATCAGAGAAAAGCGTCCTTTAGGCTTCCTTTCTTTTAAGATAAGCTTCATTAGATCTTTTAGTAACGTACGGTTTTCTTGATCATCGGGATGGTGTTCACGAGGGCGGAGCGGGTGCGAGTCTTCCCGAGTTCGAGAGGAAAGTCCCGTACCGGTTGTAGGGGGTGGTGTAGTGAGGCCGATACCCTTAACCCGGCGAGTTTGTCACCACCACCTCATACGGCGACACCATCACCGAGGTCTCATCGAGCTTGTCACCCCGACCTCATCGGGAACGACCTCCACGATGGCACGTGGGAAGTTTGGCTCGGTTCACCATGGTAAGTGATATCCCGGTGGCTATGTACCACCACCGTGGCTAGCGTGTACCCTCCACCAACAAATGTTTATCCACACAGGTATCCTCGGCGGCGAGCGGGCCTTTTACCCTCCTCCCCGTGGGGCATGCTCCTCAACCTACCGTACCACCTTCACCACGCCTTGATCATCAACTTGGTTACCCACCTTTTGGTTTTCAGCAACCCCAGTACCCTCCGCAGCCTCATCAGTTTTACCCTCAGGGATACTATCCTTACCAGCCTGTACCTCAAGCGTATCCGGCTCACCCTCCTCAACAACAGTACCCACAGCAGATACCTTATGGTTACCCACCGGTTTACCCACCAGCTAGACCGGCTTTTGAGCAAGCACCAGTTGTAGATTGGTAAACACGTTTAAGAAGGAATCGGGTTGAGAACTTTTATGGAAATGTGGAACATATGAAGGCAGAAGAATGGCTGAGAGGTTTTGAAAAGGCTTGCAGGAATATACATGTCCCTGAGACGGAAATGGCACAGTTGGCAGTTAGTTTTCTGTTGGGAGCAGCAGAAGCATGGATCGATGCCATTCAAAGCAGTAACGGTAAGATAACGGACTGGGAAGGTTTTAAAGCTATGTTTTACAATGAGTACTTTCCGGCTACGGTGCAAGCTGATAAGGCAAGTCAGTTTTTGAAGTTTAAGCAAGGTACTCAGTACACAGTGACCCAGTACACCAATAAGTTCAACGAATTGGGGCGGTTCTACCCCGAGTTGATAAAAGTGGAGGAAAGAAAGATGGCTCTTTACAAGGACGGCTTGGCTTATGAAATCCAATCAGGCATGTTGGGATTTACAGCAAAGAATATGGCAGAGCTACTGAATAAAGCTTTGGAAGTCGAGACCTTTAGAAAGAAGGCTACAGTGGTTGTTGGAAACAAGAGAAACTTTGGGACTAGTCAAGGCAGTTATAGGGGAGCACCGCAACAGAATGTCAAGAAGACGACGGCTCCTACGCCAGCTAAGGCCCAGAACAGTGCACCGCTTTGTTCTAAGTGCAACAAAAATCACTCAGGAGAGTGCAGGCAGAACAATACTGGTTGCTACATCTGCGGAGAGCCAGGACACTTTTCTAGAGCGTGTCCAAATAGAGGGAACAAAGGTAGCTCGAGTCAAGGAAGCGGAAAGAGCGGCCCAAGCCGACCAGTTCGAGTTTTTGCAGTTGATGCTGGTTTTATGGAACCAGAGGATGACGTTATTTCAGGTACCATGTTGTTGTTTTGTTCTTTTGTTAAGATATTTTATAGCGTGTTTATTCATGTTGTAACTATATTTAAATAAATGAATATGCATCCTAGGTACGATAATGTTAGAAAACCTAGTGGTCAAGGCTTTGTTTGATACGGGAGCGTCAAATACTTTTGTGTCAACCAAGGTCGCTAAGAAATTGAACTTACCTTCAGAACCTTTAAGGAACACTTTGGAAATAACTACACCGTTAGGGAAGGTAACAAAGGTGACTAGGATAATACCTCAAGTGGAAGTTCGAGTTGGACCTTATTGATGCAAGAGCGACTTCACAGTTTTGGACTTCTCGGATTTTGATGTAATCCTCGGAATAGATTGGCTATCCGAGAATTATGTTCACTTGGACTGTAGAGAGAAGAAAGTGACTTTTAAAGTACTTGGAAAATCAGACAAGACGTATCAAGGGAATGTGTACAAGCCAGGTAAGAAGCGACATCCGATCATCTCGGCAGTTAAGGCCATCAGGGCTTGTCAGAAGGGTTGTGAAGGCTACTTGTTGTATGCAGTGGATGTGGAACAAGTGAAGCCAATGTTAGAAGAAACTCCTATTGTAAGAGAGTACCCCGAGGTGTTTCCAGAAGAGTTACCGGGAAACATGCCATATAGGGAAGTCGAGTTTGAGATAAAGTTGTTACCGGGGGCGGCACCAGTTGCTAAGGCACCTTATAGGATGGCACCGGCTGAATTAAAGGAGTTAAAAGCTCAACTTAAAGATATGCTTGAAAGGAACATAATTCAGCCCAGCACCTCGCCTTGGGGAGCCCCTGTTTTGTTCGTGAGGAAGAAGGATGGTAGCATGCGGATGTGCATCGATTACCGAGTGTTGAATAACCTTACCATCAAGAATAAGTACCCTCTACCAAGGATAGATGATCTGTTTAACCAATTGCAAGGAAAGAGAGTGTTCTCCAAGATTGACTTGAGATCCGGTTATCATCAGTTGAAGATAAAGTGGCGGATATACCGAAGACGGCTTTCAGTACGAGATATGGACATTATGAGTTTCTTGTCATGCCTTTTGGAATCACTAATGCTCCATCTGCATTTATGGATTTGATGCAACGTGTTTTCATGCCGTATTTGGATAAGTTTGTGATTGTATTCATAGACGATATCCTTATCTACTCAAAGGATGAAAAAGAACACGAGGAACACTTGAGGATAGTGTTGGAGACCTTGAAGAAGAATAAGTTATATGCAAAGTTTTCAAAGTGCGACTTTTGGTTGGATCGAGTTAGTTTCTTGGGTCATGTGATTTCTGGAGATGGTATTCATGTTGATCCAGTGAAGATCGAGGCAGTTGAGAATTGGCCTAGACCTACCACCGTTTCGAAGTAAGAAGTTTTCTTGGGTTGTAAATTTGGTTACTACCGGAAGTTTGTGCAAGACTTTTCGAAGATAGCTACTCCACTCACTAACCGACACAAAAGAATGTGAAGTTTGAATGGACTAGAGAGTGCGAAATAGGTGAAGAAGAAGTTGACTACGGCCCGATGTGCACGAAACGGGGCGTACAATCCTTAACCGACGGTGTATCGGGTCAAATTGCAGCGTAGTATGGTGAGTCAGGTGTCGTATCCTCAGGGAAAATCTTGGTAATTCAAAGTGTGGTTAAACACCAAGAAGCTATTATTAACTCGATCTAAGTCGCAGTTTTTATCATATCCCCAAAGTTAGATCGTTAGATTAGTTAGTAATGTTAGAGTTAGATGTTAGATTGTTAGATGTTAGTAAAACAAGTAAATAAATAAATATTAATATAACACATATATATAATTAATATATATAAATACATAGATATATATATATATAAATACATAGACATAAATATATATATATATAGATATAGATATATAAATAATTATATAAATATAGATATACTAATATATAATATATAGAAACTAGCCAAGAATATGTTACTGAATTACGATCTCTTTTTAGTAGAAATAAATGAGACAGATCTTCCTTTATTCAAGGTCCAATCAATTATATACGAAACGGTATACTCCTAAGCTAGGCAATTTCTCCTCACACGAGCGTATGAAATTGTCATATGTCTTGTCCTCTGTCCAATGTCATCCTCAAGCATGGGTCACTCCCGTTTTGTCATTCGGCCAATTTTAAGGTATGTCAATTAAACAGGTGATTTCAACGTAATAATATCTCGAGTATAAATTTCAATAAGAGTTTGTTTCTCCCGAAACAAATCTACCCCCGGTTTAGGAAATCGGATTCCGTTGTCACGTTTTCACTCGGCCAATTTTACCCTCCGGTCTTTCTATTAATGAGTTCATAACCTAACTACGAGGTGTCAATTCATAATTAGATTATGAATTCTTTCAAATCAATTAGCTACTTCAATTCAAACATAGAAAGAGATTCATTATAACCGATTTTAATCATTATTACCAGAGTCGATCATTCATTTTACCAAAAGATTAACTAATTCAGATTCATATCTTGGCTAGATATATTTTTAATTTAACATAGTTATAACTAATATATAGATATATATATAAACAAACATAATAACATTAGAAAATTACCGATTACAACTGCTGAATTGGAGCCTAATCCTCGTGAAAGTAACAACAGCTTCAGAGACAACAATCCTCGATAATCCTCTCCAGCATTACAACATTACTATGTTTATTCATACATAAAAACATATATACATACATACATAGACATATATATGCATATATGGGCCCAAAACATAAAAGAAATAGAAAGAAAACGATATAGGAAAGTATATATATAGATATATACATAAATTCGAAGCGGTACCGATCAAATGAGCTTGAGAGGAGTATTTATAGACCACATTACCGGCGCGTGCCGGAGCCTCACCGGCACGTGCCGGCTATACGATGCATTTTTAATCATTAGGATCTTGTGGGCCCGGATTCGAGATTTTCCCGCAATATTCGGCCTTCTCCGGCGCGTGCCGAACATACAACATATCCGATGTTCGTAAAAACCGATCTCGAGCTGTAGACCTCGGATTGACATGATTTAATATTCGTTGGAAAGCTCTCGTGAAGATCTACAACTTTCATCAAGGACTTTTTCTCTGAAAATGCCTCTAAGTCAGGTCAAATGTCCGTCAATGATAGGTTACGGTAGAAGTACTAAGGACAATTGATATGTTCGAACTTGTTAGCTTATGGCATAATCTTCTATTCCTCAAAAGATATGTTTTTAGGCTCAAAAAATGTCGTCACTTGGGATCTTGGTAAACGTATAATCCTGCAATAAAGTACCAAAACACCAAACGTAAATCCGACACAACACTCCGGTTACTAAACCGGTACAAAACTTAGTAAAAACTTATAAAAACACGATATTTTACATAATAACTACTACTAACACAATTAGATAAATATAAGGGATAATTGACTTGAATTGGTACAATAATGCTCAAAATGGTATCAAAAGTGGGGCGAAATGTCATAATAATGATCATAAATTTATCTCTCATCACAACCCCCTACTTAGCTTTTGGTCGTCCTCGATCAAAACAAGCGATAAAACAAAATGAATAAGAGATAAATTCATGAAGATATAAAATATAAGGAACAACCAGATAATACAACCATTAGAATTACAACCAGGCTTTAACCTCAATATAAATGTATAACAGAGTGTGTGTGTGTGTGTCAAGCCTTTTTCAATTTTCACTATCCTCTCTTGAATAATTCAAGCAAAACACACAAATATCCATTCAGACAGTCCTAATAACTTTCCTAGGTATAGGAAGGAACAGTTCCACACAAATTTCTCCCGTGTACTTATTAGGATAATCCCTAAAGCATATCATTCAGTTTATACTGGGGATAGTCAGAAGATAGCTAAGTTTTCAACCATAACAATTTTTTTTTTTTTTATTTTTATTTTTATGAGCTTAATTTCACATTTGTAGCATATGCCTTCATTCCCAGCAATAGGACATTTCGTGATAACCCCCTAGCTGGACTACTATCATCAGGCAATTGCCCTCATTCCCAGCAATAGGATGTTTCGTGATAACACCCTAGCTGGACTATTATCATCGGGCAGTCGGGAGCTTTTAAACCTCATAGTGATATAGGACGTTTCGTGATAACGCCCTACTGCACTCAAATCATTGGTAGCTACAACCAACATATAGATAGTTCATCATTATTTATTTTTTTTTTTTTTTTTTTTTTTCATAAACTTAACTTATATCCTCTCTATCACATTCAAACCTTCAGATATTCACAGTACACGTTCAAAAGTTAGGTACTAAGTTCCGCTATTTCTAGGATAAACCACTAGGACACTGAATGGATACAGTTTAAAATTTCCGCTTCAATATCAAAGGCTTACGTGAAGTAATTCATGTTACACAAATATATTTGGAATTACAATGCACTTCCGGTTCACATTGGTTATACACATCCAAATTGATCATTACATCTTCAAATCCATGAAATATATACCTTATACAATTTATTTTAATCAACTAAATAATGCTCGAAAAAAAAAATCAAAAACTAAGGGATTTATTGATACAAAATAAACATTAATTCCATTGCTAGACCAACGACTCCACTCCCCACTTACGAACTTACATTGTCCTCAATGTAAAGTGAGTGTAAATAAGTTGTTGGGAAAGCAATGGTGCACTAAAACAAGTCAAAACAAATACTCGGATGATAGTAAAGGGTGGGTGGGTGGGTGGGATTAAAATATGATACTTATCATCACCACTCCCCACTTAGCTTTTTCTCATTCTTGAGCAATCAAAGCAATAAATATAAGGATACAAAGGAGATAATGTAATTATCCAGGTTAAGATTCTAATGCAGTGATGTATGCATTCAGCATTAAGATCATATGATGATTATGTTTTTCTAAGAGATTAATAGAGGAAAGTAGGTATAACTATCAAATTAATTATCATACATTATCTAAATGAAATTCTACATGCATTACTTACTAGATAGTTAAAATTTACAAAAACTTTCAATCGCCACTAATGAAGATCCGGAATCAAAGACTAGGTCAAGTAGTTGGCAAAATGGCTTATAACGTTCAGGCTCAGGGTGTTGGCTAATCGAAAAGGATAAATAAAGGATATTTAAAGAAGAAAGAAACAAGTTGTACATACTCATACTTTCATCTCAAAAACACTTTTGATTAATAACAACCCCGATATTTATTCGAAAACATAAACTTTTTCTTTTCGTTTTTCTCTTTTTTCTTTTCTTTTTTTCTTTCTTCTTTTTTTTTTTTTTTTTTTTTTTTCATAGGATATTAACATATCCGAACTCATTGCCAAAATCGACTTATATTTTCAAGTGTCATGAGGTGAGATTGAATACATCAATACCTATCTAACTTTTCCAATCTCAGCATATACCATTCTTCTGAATATCGATACTTAGCTCTTTTATGTCATCATCTCCTTTCATAAGCACGTACAAACTCGATGGATTTCAAGGAAATGTAGACCAAAATAGGCTAAGGGTCGGTTATTTCTAGTTAATCATAATGGCTATTTCGAGTGAGGTCTTGATCACTCTAACAAGGCTGAGGTGGGGTCAAAAATTGGAAATTTTTATTCGGGTAGGCTATTTGGCTATAGTTTATCAAAGTTATGCCAAAAATCTCATCATCCCTAATCCGATTCCATATTCATATTCGTCTTGAGAAAACTTTTCTAAAAATTAACTATAAATGCAAGTATACTTGTCTAATTCCATAAATAAAATATTTGATAACAATTATCTAATTATACATACTCAAAAATAATATTAAAACCAAAGATAGACAAATATTATATTATCATAATGCTTCGTGTTACTCACATTATTAAAAACTTATTCTTTCAAATACACTACATCAAGTGTGTCAATTATATTTTATCACATTTGAAATACCTAAAAATAATTAAAAACTAAGTGTTTCTCAAACATTTTAGTCTTCTATCCCCAGATTCTCAATAGCAACCTAAGTCTAAGAAATGACGTATTTGAACTTTTTCTTTAATTTCCATCGGGATTTTCGGATAACCACCTAATCTTTCCCTTTTAATGATATTCAAACATTCATCTTGAAACTTAGTTGTGCTTTACTACTAACAGGAAAAATAAAAAACATCCAGTTCTTTAACGTCTGTCCGGTAAAAGACTAAATTATGATTTTCATATTTTTACGGGCTGCCTCCCAGTAGCGCTTTTGGTTAACGTCGTTTGCTCGACAAAATTAAATGCCTAAAACGAAAATATAAAATACTAAACATAATAGGATACTTCTATCATTTACTCACCAAAGCACGTAACAATTAAGCACATGAATCAACGAGAAATAAATGCTTAAGGAGTAAATAGGAAGGATAGTACCCGTGATAGTTCTAAATTTATAGTTTATAGCTAGACTTTATCTTGCTTCAACTTTTAATGCACTTGGTGGTGGGTCATCCTCACGCACCGCATCCTTCTTCAATACCGGTCTCCAACATAGAGCGAGACAAATTCCGTCGAATCCAACGATTCTTGACCTTTTCCTACGATTTTTGAGCTTTCGTTTTGTGAGCTTCCACATTATTCTTGCCGGAGTCATCTTCTTCAATTACTGCGTGTTAGTACGATCCACAAAAAGAGAACACAAAGGGTCTACACAAGAATAAGATTCTAGTGGATATTTCAATAGATTGTAAATGTTAAAGACAACGCGCTCATCATTCACTCCCAAACTAAGCTCTCCCTTACGAACATTGATCACGGCTCCCACCGTTGCTAAAAATGGTCTACCGAGGATAAGGGGTGCACTCCCTACCTCCATATCCATAACAACAAAATCGACGGGGAAGTAGAATTTATCTACCTTAACCAACACGTCTTCGATGACTCCTTTAGGATGTTTAATAGATCTATATGCCGGTTGAAGAGTCATCTCTCGTACGCTTAAGCTTACATATGCCAAGTTTCATGAAATCATTGTAGGACATGAGGTTTATGCTTGAACCGAGATCACATATTGAATTCTCAAACAAAAGCCCCCCAATATCACATGGGATAGTAAAACTACCCGGATCTTTAAGTTTAGGAGGAAGCTTATGTTGAAGCACTGCGGAACACTCCTCACTTAGACACACCATTTTATATTCTTCCAACTTTTTCTTTTGGGATAGTATGTCTTTAAGAAACTTACCATATTCCGGCATATTGATTAGAGCTTCAATGAAAGGGATATTAATAGTTAAGTGCCGAAAAGTGTCAAGAAAACGTGCATACTTCTTATCCAACTTCATCTTTTTCGGAGAATAGGAAAGTAATTCAAGATCAATTAAAGCAGTGTTAGAATGTATACTTCCCTTACCCTTGTCGTTAGATGAATATGGTAAAGCTTCCTCGAATGATTGTGCCTTTTGAGGACAACGTGGGTCATCATTACGTACCTTTTTCTTCAAAATATGCACCTTGGATGTGGTCTTGCCCTTTCGAGTTGAGCGAGGTGAATTTGGGGTGAGTGGATAAGGTTCGGTTTGAATTGGCCCTTTCAAACTTGATTCCATTCTATATCTGCTCATTGAACAAGGTTCTTAAGTCATTCGATCTTGAATTTTTCAATATTCTATGAACCTTGACCCATTCCTCATTCTCCCTTTCGGTTCAATTTGTCTTAGGAAATCTTCAATAATGTCCTCTTCCTCTTTAGTGAATTCCGGTTTATTTTCCATATCCTTTTCAAATTTACCATCTAAATCATTCTCTACTTCATTATATCCGAAGTTTTCTAATCCATTACTTCCACAGATACTTCCACTTCTAGTAATAACGACTTTTACCTTTCTCGGGTTCCTTTCGGTATTACTTGATAATCCTCCCGGAGGTCTACTCGTTTTTACGTTCTACCTCTCTACTCAAGTGATATTCCAAATTCCGTAATGAAGCTTCTACAATTCTCATTCGGTATCATGTCCACTTATAGATGTTTTCAACGTACTCATATCCTTAGTGATCGTACCTATAGAAGTCATCATGGTTTCTATATTCGAGCTTGAGAAGATATCACACCCAACATATTTTCCATTAATTTCTTCCATTTATTAACTCCTTCGAGTTGAGTTGAACTTTGGGTGACCGGTATGCTTTGAGTGGTATATTGTGGATATGGTCTAGGTAATGATTTGTAGATTCGATTCGAGGTATCTCCTTGATAAACTTGATATGGATTCTTATCTTGGATTGGATACGGTGGTTGTCCTTGCTTACTAGGGATTTCATACCAACGAAAAATAAGGTGATCTCTTCTAATAGCATTAAACGAGTTTGAATACGCGTTGTTCAAATTCCTATCTTTGTAAAAAATTCACCTTTTCCCTTGAATATCCTTTTGGTTCTTCCATCCCTAATGACACATTATCATGATTTGAGTAGTAATTTGGTATGATATTTTTCGAGTTTACATTTTTTCTTGGCTAAAAAGCCGTCAAATTTCCTACTCAAATTCTCCAAGTGTGCTAGGACTTCGTATTCGGTGTACATTCTCCCGCAAAAGCTACTTTTCTTGTGCTAGAGCCGGTTTCCCACATTCTCGTTATTTTTGGAAATCTTTTCTATAGCATCGTAAACTATTTGGGCTTCACTCATCATTAACGAACCACCACATGCATGATCTACATACGCACGTGAGTCTTTCCTTAATTTACGACAGAAAAGTTGGATTTGCATTTCTAAGGAATAACCATGATCGGGACAAGCTCGTAATAACTTTTTAAATCTTTCCCAAGCATTCCCGAGTGTTTCTTCAGATCCTTGTTTAAAATTAGCAATTTCGACTATTAATTCCAATTTTTTTCCATGAGTAAAATATTGCTTTAAGAACTCGGTTTGAATCTCCTCCCAACTTGTCAATGAATGATGTGGAAGTGACAGAAACCAATCTCGTGCTCTTCCTTTTAAAGAAAAAGGAAACATAGACATCCTCGTTAGTTCTCGATGAGCACCTTGACTTTTGGCTGTATTACACAATTCTTCGAAAAGATAGAGGTGATGATGTGGATCCTCATCATCTTCTCCTAGAAATTGGGCTCTTGTGTCAATTAAACCAAAAAGATGAGATTTTATTTCGAAATTATTTGCTCCTTTATTGGGTAAAAGAATTGGATTATTAATCGATTCCTTCTTACGATCGATCACGGATCGTCTCGGGTTTGGTGGGTGATTATTACGATTATTCTGATTCCGATTCTGATTATTTCCATTCCCTCGGGCATGATCAAGCCCTCGTTCCGGTGTTTCATCACTGAATTCGGCCATTTCCGTATTTCGATTCGAAGATGATCTGGTCATCAGTTAACGAACACAGAAAATAACTCGAAAAAGATAGTAGTAACAAAAAATTGATAACTTACCTATAAGGTAAGTATCAACGAAAAAAGAAAATAGAATTGAGATAAAGAAGAGAGTTGACTTATTCTCGAGAATTTTGAGCTAATACAAGTAGTAACCATTCGAACACAATGAATTAGCGTTGTTTTCCCCGGCAACGGCGCCAAAAACGATGTGACCTAAACCTAACGAAACGGGGCCGAAACAATACCTAGGCTTAACCTAACCGGCGGTGTATCGGGTCAAATTGTAGTGCGTAGTATGGTGAGTCGGGTGTCGTATCCTCGGGAAAATCTTGGTAATTCAAAGTGTGGTTAAACACCAAGAAGCTATTATTAACTCGATCTAAGTCGCAGTTTTTATCTTATCCCCAAAGTTAGATCGTTAGATTAGTTAGTAATGTTAGTTAGATGTTAGATTGTTAGATGTTAGTAAAACAAGTAAATAAATAAATATTAATATAACACATATATATAATTAATATATATAAATACATAGATATATATATATATAAATACATAGACATAAATATATATATATATAGATATAGATATATAAATAATTATATAAATATAGATATACTAATATATAATATATAGAAACTAGCCAAGAATATCGAATTACGATCTCTTTTTAGTAGAAATAAATGAGACAGATCTTCCTTTATTCAAGGTCCAATCAATTATATACGAAACGGTATACTCCTAAGCTAGGCAATTTCTCCTCACACGAGCGTATGAAATTGTCATATGTCTTGTCCTCTGTCCAATGTCATCCTCAAGCATGGGTCACTCCCGTTTTGTCATTCGGCCAATTTTAAGGTATGTCAATTAAACAGTGATTTCAACGTAATAATATCTCGAGTATAAATTTCAATAAGAGTTTGTTTCTCCCGAAACAAATCTACCCCCGGTTTAGGAAATCGGATTCCGTTGTCACGTTTTCACTCGGCCAATTTTACCCTCCGGTCTTTCTATTAATGAGTTCATAACCTAACTACGAGGTGTCAATTCATAATTAGATTATGAATTCTTTCAAATCAATTAGCTACTTCAATTCAAACATAGAAAGAGATTCATTATAACCGATTTTAATCATTATTACCAGAGTCGATCATTCATTTTACCAAAAGATTAACTAATTGGATTCATATCTTGGCTAGATATATTTTTAATTTAACATAGTTATAACTAATATATAGATATATATATAAACAAACATAATAACATTAGAAAATTACCGATTACAACTGCTGAATTGGAGCCTAATCCTCGTGAAAGTAACAACAGCTTCAGAGACAACAATCCTCGATAATCCTCTCCAAAGCATTACAACATTACTATGTTTATTCATACATAAAAACATATATACATACATACATAGACATATATATGCATATATGGGCCCAAAACATAAAAGAAATAGAAAGAAAACGATATAGGAAAGTATATATATAGATATATACATAAATTCCGTATATACACGGTGATCAAATGAGCTTGAGAGGAGTATTTATAGACCACATTACCGGCGCGTGCCGGAGCCTCACCGGCACGTGCCGGCTATACGATGCATTTTTAATCATTAGGATCTTGTGGGCCCGGATTCAGAGATTTTCCTGCAATATTCGGCCTTCTCCGGCGCGTGCCGAACATACAACATATCTGATGTTCGTAAAAACCGATCTCGAGTTGTAGACCTCGGATTGACATGATTTAATATTCGTTGGAAAGCTCTCGTGAAGATCTACAACTTTCATCAAGGACTTTTTCTCTGAAAATGCCTCTAAGTCAGGTCAAATGTCCGTCAATGATAGGTTACGGTAGAAGTACTAAGGACAATTGATATGTTCGAACTTGTTAGCTTATGGCATAATCTTCTATTCCTCAAAAGATATGTTTTTAGGCTCAAAAAATGTCGTCACTTGGGATCTTGGTAAACGTATAATCCGCAATAAAGTACCAAAACACCAAACGTAAATCCGACACAACACTCCGGTTACTAAACCGGTACAAAACTTAGTAAAAACTTATAAAAACACGATATTTTACATAATAACTACTACTAACACAATTAGATAAATATAAGGGATAATTGACTTGAATTGGTACAATAATGCTCAAAATGGTATCAAAAGTGGGGCGAAATGTCATAATAATGATCATAAATTTATCTCTCATCACAACCCCCTACTTAGCTTTTGGTCGTCCTCGATCAAAACAAGCGATAAAACAAAATGAATAAGAGATAAATTCATGAAGATATAAAATATAAGGAACAACCGAGATAATACAACCATTAGAATTACAACCAGGCTTTAACCTCAATATAAATGTATAACGAGTGTGTGTGTGTGTGTCAAGCCTTTTCAATTTTCACTATCCTCTCTTGAATAATTCAAGCAAAACACACAAATATCCATTCGAGACGACCCCTAATGACTTTCCTAGGTATAGGAAGGAACAGTTCCACACAAATTTCTCCCGTGTACTTATTAGGATAATCCCTAAAGCATATCATTCGGTTTATACCGGGGATAGTCGAAGATAGCTAAGTTTTCAACCATAACTTAATTTTTTTTTTTATTTTTATTTTTTTTTTTCACATTTGTAGCATATGCCTTCATTCCCAAAGCAATAGGACACGTGATAACCCCTAGCCGGACTTATCACATGTGCAATTGCCCTCATTCCCGCAATAGGATGTTTCGTGATAACACCCTAGCCGGACTATTATCATCGGGCAGTCGGGAGCTTTTAAACCTCATAGTGATATAGGACGTTTCGTGATAACGCCCTACTGCACTCAAATCATTGGTAGCTACAACCAACATATAGATAGTTCATCATTATTTATTTATTTTTTTTTATATTTTTTTTTTTTTTCATAAACTTAACTTATATCCTCTCTATCACATTCAAACCTTCAGATATTCACGGTACACGTTCAAAAGTTAGGTACTAAGTTCTTGCTATTTCTAGGATAAACCACTAGGACACCGAATGGATACGAGTTTAAAATTTTCGCTTCAATATCAAAGGCTTACGTGAAGTAATTCATGTTACACAAATATATTTGGAATTACAATGCACTTACGGTTCACGTTGGTTATACACATCCAAATTGATCATTACATCTTCAAATCCATGAAATATATACCTTATACAATTTATTTTAATCAACTAAATAATGCTCGGAAAAAAAAAAATCAAAAACTAAGGGATTTATTGATACAAAATAAACATTAATGCCATTGCTAGACCAACGACTCCACTCCCCACTTACGAACTTACATTGTCCTCAATGTAAAGTGAGTGTAAATAAGTTGTTGGGAAAGCAATGGTGCACTAAAACAAGTCAAAACAAATACTCGGATGATATTAAAGGGTGGGTGGGTGGGTGGGATTAAAATATGATACTTATCATCACCACTCCCCACTTAGCTTTTTCTCATTCTTGAGCAATCAAAGCAATAAATATAAGGATACAAAGGAGATAATGTAATTATCCAGGTTAAGATTCTAATGCAGTGATGTATGCATTCAGCATTAAGATCATATGATGATTATGTTTTTCTAAGAGATTAATAGAGGAAAGTAGGTATAACTATCAAATTAATTATCATACATTATCTAAATGAAATTCTACATGCATTACTTACTAGATAGTTAAAATTTACAAAAACTTTCAATCGCCACTAATGAAGATCCGGAATCAAAGACTAGGTCAAGTAGTTGGCAAAATGGCTTATAACGTTCAGGCTCAGGGTGTTGGCTAATCGAAAAGGATAAATAAAGGATATTTAAAGAAGAAAGAAACAAGTTGTACATACTCATACTTTCATCTCAAAAACACTTTTGATTAATAACAACCCCGATATTTATTTCGAAAACATAAACTTTCTTTTTCTTTTCCGTTTTTCTCTTTTTTCTTTTTTTCTTTTCTTTTTCTTTTTTTTTTTTTTTTTTTTTTTTCATAGGATATTAGCATATCCGAACTCATTGCCAAAATCGACTTATATTTTCAAGTGTCATGAGGTGAGATTGAATACATCAATACCTATCTAACTTTTCCAATCTCGGATATACCATTCTTCGAATATCGATACTTAGCTCTTTTATGTCATCATCTCCTTTCATAAGCACGTACAAACTCGATGGATTTCAAGGAAATGTAGACCAAAATAGGCTAAGGGTCGGTTATTTCTAGTTAATCATAATGGCTATTTCGAGTGAGGTCTTGATCACTCTAACAAGGCTGAGGTGGGGTCAAAAATTGGAAATTTTTATTCAGGTAGGCTATTTGGCTATAGTTTATCAAAGTTATGCCAAAAATCTCATCATCCCTAATCCGATTCCATATTCATATTCGTCTTGACGAGAAAACTTTTCTAAAAATTAACTATAAATGCAAGTATACTTGTCTAATTCCATAAATAAAATATTTGATAACAATTATCTAATTATACATACTCAAAAATAATATTAAAACCAAAGATAGACAAATATTATATTATCATAATGCTTCGTGTTACTCACATTATTAAAAACTTATTCTTTCAAATACACTACATCAAGTGTGTCAATTATATTTTATCACATTTGAAATACCTAAAAATAATTAAAAACTAAGTGTTTCTCAAACATTTTAGTCTTCTATCCCTGATTCTCAATAGCAACCTAAGTCTAAGAAATGACGTATTTGAACTTTTTCTTTAATTTCCATCGGGATTTTCGGATAACCACCTAATCTTTCCCTTTTAATGATATTCAAACATTCATCTTGAAACTTAGTTGTGCTTTACTACTAACAGGAAAAATAAAAAACATCCAGTTCTTTAACGTCTGTCCGGTAAAAGACTAAATTATGATTTTCATATTTTTACGGGCTACGCTCTCCGATAGCGCTTTTGGTTAACGTCGTTTGCTCGACAAAATTAAATGCCTAAAACGAAAATATAAAATACTAAACATAATAGGATACTTCTATCATTTACTCACCAAAGCACGTAACAATTAAGCACATGAATCAACGAGAAATAAATGCTTAAGGAGTAAATAGGAAGGATAGTACCCGTGATAGTTCTAAATTTATAGTTTATAGCTAGACTTTATCTTGCTTCAACTTTTAATGCACTGGTGGTGGGTCATCCTCACGCACTGCATCCTTCTTCAATACCGGTCTCCAACATAGAGCGAGACAAATTCCGTCGAATCCAACGATTCTTGACCTTTTCCTCTCGATTTTTGAGCTTTCGTTTTGTGAGCTTCCACATTATTCTTTGAGTCATCTTCTTCAATTACCTCGCGTGTTAGTACGATCCACAAAAAGAGAACACAAAGGGTCTACACAAGAATAAGATTCTAGTGGATATTTCAATAGATTGTAAATGTTAAAGACAACGCGCTCATCATTCACTCCCAAACTAAGCTCTCCCTTACGAACATTGATCACGGCTCCCACCGTTGCTAAAAATGGTCTACCGAGGATAAGGGGTGCACTCCCTACCTCCATATCCATAACAACAAAATCGACGGGGAAGTAGAATTTATCTACCTTAACCAACACGTCTTCGATGACTCCTTTAGGATGTTTAATAGATCTATATGCCGTTGAAGAGTCATCTCTCGTACGCTTAAGCTTACATATGCCAAGTTTCATGAAATCATTGTAGGACATGAGGTTTATGCTTGAACCGAGATCACATATTGAATTCTCAAACAAAAGCCCCCCAATATCACATGGGATAGTAAAACTACCCGGATCTTTAAGTTTAGGAGGAAGCTTATGTTGAAAGCATGCGGAACACTCCTCACTTAGACACACCATTTTATATTCTTCCAACTTTTTCTTTTGGGATAGTATGTCTTTAAGAAACTTACCATATTCCGGCATATTGATTAGAGCTTCAATGAAAGGGATATTAATAGTTAAGTGCCGAAAAGTGTCAAGAAAACGTGCATACTTCTTATCCAACTTCATCTTTTTCGGAGAATAGGAAAGTAATTCAAGATCAATTAAAGCGAGTGTTAGAATGTATACTTCCCTTACCCTTGTCGTTAGATGAATATGGTAAAGCTTCCTCGAATGATTGTGCCTTTTGAGGACACTTGTGGGTCATCATTCGTACCTTTTTCTTCAAAATATGCACCTTGGATGTGGTGCTTTGCCCTTTCGAGTTGGCGAGGTGAATTTGGGGTGATTTGGATAAGGTTCGGTTTGAATTGGCCCTTTCAAACTTGATTCCATTCTATCCTCGCTCATTGAACAAGGTTCTTAAGTCATTCGATCTTGAATTTTTCAATATTCTATGAACCTTGACCCATTCCTCATTCTCCCTTTCGAGTTCAATTTGTCTTAGGAAATCTTCAATAATGTCCTCTTCCTCTTTAGTGAATTCCGGTTTATTTTCCATATCCTTTTCAAATTTACCATCTAAATCATTCTCTACTTCATTATATCCGAAGTTTTCTAATCCATTACTTCCACGATACTTCCACTTCTAGTAATAATGACTTTTACCTTTCTCGGGTTCCTTTCGGTATTACTTGATAATCCTCCCGGAGGTCTACGTTTTTACGTTCTACCTCTCTACTCAAGTGATATTCCAAATTCCGTAATGAAGCTTCTACAATTCTCATTCGGTATCATGTCCACTTATAGATGTTTTCAACGTACTCATATCCTTAGTGATCGTACCTATAGAAGTCATCATGGTTTCTATATTCGAGCTTGAGAAGATATCACACCCAACATATTTTCCATTAATTTCTTCCATTTATTAACTCCTTCAAAGTTGAGTTGAACTTTGGGTGGTTGGTATGCTTTGAGTGGTATATTGTGGATAGGTCTAGGTAATGATTGTAGATTCGATTCGAGGTATCTCCTTGATAAACTTGATATGGATTCTTATCTTGGATTGGATACGGTGGTTGTCCTTGCTTACTAGGGATTTCATACCAACGAAAAATAAGGTGATCTCTTCTAATAGCATTAAACGAGTTTGAATACGCGTTGTTCAAATTCCTATGCTGTAAAAAATTCACCTATGCATCTAGGCAGTTGAAGGAGGGAAATTGATCGCCTATGCAAGGAGTGTGCTGTAAAAAACGAGTGTGCTAATGCTGTAAAAAACGAGTGTGCTAATGCAAGGAGGGAAATTGATCGCCTATGCATCTAGGCAGTTGAAGGTGCATGAGAAGAATTACCCGACACATGATCTAGAGTTGGCAGCGGTAGTTTTTGCCTTAAAGACTTGGAGGCACTACTTGTATGGAGTTAAAGCAAGGATCTTCACCGACCATAAGAGTTTAAAGTATTTCTTCACCCAAGAGAATCTGAATATGAGACAGAGGATATGGTTAGAATTTGTAAAGGATTACGATTTGGATATTCAGTACCATCCGGGAAAAGCAAATGTACTAGCAGATGCTTTGAGCAGGAAAACAATGTTTGCAGCTTCCAGTGTTGAAGTAGTGGCAGAAAGGCTAGATGGGCTGCAAATCAGAAGCTTTGATCAGATCGAAGACCGGCAGTTTGTGGCACCGTTGTTGGCAAGATCTGAATTGATGGATGACATTCGGGAGAAGCAAGACGAAGATCCGGTTTTGGTTGATTTGAAGCGGGTTGCTAGGGAGAAGCCTACAGTTGGCTACGTGCTAGACAAGAATGGGAATCTGTGGTACCATGATCGTCTGTGTGTACCTAATATCGGCGACCTAAGACAAGGAGTTATAGAAGAGGCACACAGAATTGCTTTTGCGGTTCATCCAGGTGCTACTAAAATGTACAGAGATTTAAAAGAAAGATTTTGGTGGCCCTCAATGAAGTTGGAAATAGCCAAGTTTGTGGCAGAGTGTGATGTTTGTCAGAAGGTTAAAGCAGAACATAGAAGACCCGGGGGAATACTTAAGCCATTGGACATCCTTGAATGGAAGTGGGATAAGGTTACGATGGATTTCATCACCGGATTACCTAGGACAAAGGGAGGGCATGATGCAATTTGGGTAATTGTGGATAGATTGACCAAATCTGCCCATTTCTTGCCATACAAAGTTGACATGCCGTTGAAGAAGATGACGACACTATATCTGGATAATATAGTGAAGCTACACGGAGTCCCTATCTCGATAGTTTCGGATCGTGATTCGAGATTCGTCAGTCGGTTTTGGAAGAGCTTACAAGAAGCCTTTGGAACTAAGTTGGATTTGAGTACGGCTTTTCATCCTCAGACAGATGGACAATCTGAGAGGACTATCCAAACACTCGAGGACATGTTAAGATCTTGTGTTTTGGAGGTAGGTGGATCATGGGATGATTACCTATCGGTAGCAGAGTTTGCCTATAACAACAGTTTTCATGCAAGCATAGGCATGCCGCCGTTTGAAGCGTTGTATGAGAGAAGATGTCGGACGCCACTGTTTTGGGATGAAGTTGGGGAGAGACAGATTACAGGGCCGGAAATGGTTGAACAAGCAAAGGAAAGGGTTCAGTTGGTCAAGAAAAATCTGAAGACAGCTCAAGACAGGAAGAAAAGTTGGGCTGATGTTAGAAGAAGACCTCTAGAGTTTGAAGTTGGTGATAGAGTTTACCTCCGAGCTTCACCGATGAAAGGAGTGAAACGCTTTGGACAGAAAGGAAAGCTAAGTCCAAGGTATGTTGGACCTTTTGAGATCTTGGAAAGAGTTGGAACGTTAGCTTATAAGCTTCGGTTGCCAGGATCGATGTCGAGAGTTCATAACGTATTTCACGTTTCGATGTTGAAGAAATGTCTGACAAAGAACGATGTTGAAACTACGGTTGATCCAGAAATCCTACAAGATAATCTTGCTTACGACGAGAGACCTATCAAGATTTTAGACCGTAAAGAAAAGACGATTAAGAGGCGGATGATTCCCTTGGTGTTGGTTCAGTGGAGCAATCATTCACCCGAGGAGGCAACTTGGGAAGTGGAAAGCGACATGATCAGTGAGTTCCAAGAGTTTGCGGACTTACCAGGTATGTTCTAGTTTCGAGGACGAAACTCCTTCTAAGGGGGGAGGAATGTAATATTCCGATTTTCGGGAAAGGGCAGACGTGTCTTTTTGCGAAAACGAAATATTGGGTTCGGTTCCTTTTAATCGGAGTTAATTAATTTGGACGTCATATATATATATTTCGAGTGGTATATATATATATATATATATATATATATATATATATATATATATAGAAGGAAATCTTTTTTTATAATTAAGGGCAAATAAGGAAAACTAAGGTTTTATGGGAATGGGTATTTAAAGGAAAATTTGACTGATAATCCCCATAACCTTTTTTATAAAAAAAGAGCAGCCATGTTTTCTCCTCTCTTCTGCGCATTCAAGGAGAGAGTTGAGGGTTGGGAGAGTTTCACCAATAATTGAAGCAACTCTTGGTGATTTTCAGATCAGACGGAAGATTCGGAACCGTTGTGAAGGGAGCAACGATTGGTTACCAGTTTGGTTGGCAAAGCTGCAGGCTTTTGTTGAGGTTTTGATCAGTTTCTGCGGCTGCAAATAGGTAAGGAAACTATCCCTATGATCTCAATTGTCTTTTATGAGGTTTAGATGAAATTGTAGGGTGTTTTGATGCTAGATTGATGAATTTATGGATTGATCATTGACCATAAGTGCCATGATATGTTTAGACATGTTTTTCTGAGTTTTCTGTGTTGTTCTTGCTGTGGTTCGGTTTGGAATCGTTTTGGAAATCGCATGATGAAGGGTTAGGGTTCTAGTCGAACCCAGGTGGATGAGCGTCGGCCTCCCCGGACGGGCGTCTACTTGGGGCACACTTCGGACGAGCGTCTGGCTTTACTGGACGGGCGTTTGAAGTGTTGTTTTACATTCAGGATTGAAACTGTTTTAAGTGGACGGGCGTCTGGTATAGTGGACGGGAGTCCATCTTTGGATGGGCGTACAATATGGTTCAGACGGGCGTCCAGAGCCTTAAACGGGCGTCTAGCTTGTTTTGTCCTTCTTCCTTTGTTGGGTGTGGTCCAGCCCTATAAGCATGATTTAGCTTTATGAAACCTTTAAACATGGTATGTTAATACTGTATAAACTTGGACAAGCCTGAATTGAGCTTCGATTCGTTCGGTTAAAACACCGAATGTACTCTTAAAGGGAGTTGAAGTTCGGATCCGTCGGAAGAGCATGATAGGCTTGTGCTTTGATGAGTTAGTATTCATCAATGTCCGTGTAATTGCTAGGACTTGTCCGTGTCTAGTGGTCTGGAAGAAGAGAGTAGTTTGTGTGAGGGAGATTATTTGAAAACACCTAGGTGGCTAGTTAATCATCCTAATAATCAACGTACTTGACTAGTAAAAGATTAAACAACGGGTATCTCTTGGCTAGGCACCAGGCTAAATCGTGATGCATGTGCTACCTCCGAAGGTGGAGGAGCTCGTAGGTCAATGACCCTAAGTACGAGAGGGACTCGCCGAGACGCGCGAGCTATCGGAGTCTACCTTTTCTAGACTTCGTGGATATTGGTGTGATCCACTAATATGTTGCAAAAGAGTGTTCCCGAGGTAGAAGAACTCCGTAGGTCATAATGACCCTAAGTACGGAGGGATTACGCCAAGGTGGATGCGCGTAGTGCCCTTGAGTGCGGTTGTAACATAGATAAGCTAAGTAGGAACGTTTAGTCAATTTGTGTTGATGGACATGAAATGAACCCTAGGTTGAGTCGGTTTCACATAAACAACCAATTTAATTAAATATCTTTTCCGTATAAACTATAGTTGTTATCATAGCTTCTCTTTCTTATTAAGTACGTTGTACTTACCTCAAATGCATGTTTTTGTGTGTTTGGGGATGAGAAGACGAACAGGTATTCGAGGAGGAGTTCCACGACGACGTTTGACGGCGCTCGTTGAAGACTTATCATTTTCAAGTTTTACTTTTACATTTGGATTTCTTTGATACTTTTGAGGTAGACTTTTGGGTCTTTCGAGACGTGTAGTACTTTTCTTTTGGGATTTTCGTACTTCCTCAAATGTAATAAATTTACATTTCCGCTTTTAGATTTTCTCTTTTCTATTCTGAAACGTTTAGAAATTTTATACCCGAGTTTTTGCTTCCGTTTGCTTTAATTTGATACGACGTAGTAGAGGCTTACGTATAAAGTGAATTTACTTTTATTTTATACGTGCCGAACGTTTCATTTCCGGATAAGGACTCGGTGTCCGGGAACGGGGCGTTACATTATGGAACTCTCGCAACGGTGGCTACACCTCCCGCAATTGTAGGGTTATTTCATACTTTTTCCTCTTGCCGGCTTAGCTGAATGTTCAGGAACACCGAGCGGCCTGATTCTTCATCTAGAACGGTCCAGAATCAGTCTGCAACACTTGGCCCAAATCTCGTCACCTGAAAATAATTCAATAAAGCACAAACTAATATTATTTCAGGGAATATAAAGGCTAAATAAGAAATACTCGACTGATGAACCCAACATATAGAATTCGAGTCAAATGGTTCATATAAACGGCCGAAAACATCTAAGTATAGCTTAAAATTGGTGAAATGTTGCTGCCGTCAGGTGTATCATTTTGAGCATCATCAGTTAGCAAGAATGCTCTGTAAGCAGTGTCTAAGTATCAAGAGGGAACTAAGAAAGCTACTAAGCAAGTTTTCGGAGTTCCTTAATGTAAATTTGGAAACTCTGATATGCATTCTGTAAATATGTGTACCGCTAAAAGTGCAAGCTATGTGTACTGAAAATATGTAATAGAAAATAATGAATGCACTGTAACTAAATTATGTATAGCAAACAAAACTTGTAGCTTAACTAAAATTAATAATAATTGTACTGAAATATTATTATGCTAGAATAAAATAATGTAACCGATACATTACTGAAAATCTGTTAATACGGTTCTAATCTATCTTTGTTCCTAGAGGGAACTCTGAATTTGTCTGAGGTTGTAGACCGGATTTACTGACCGGCTCCGGCATATAAAATTGTACTCTTCATTATAGCCCAGGAGTTGGGCCTGATGCCGGGGATTCTTGAGAACTCACTGCACTGAATTTGAAATCGGAATTCTCCCTCTAACCCGAGAGTGGGGTTGCCCGTCTAGTGAACCGTATCATTATTAATTCTTTTAATCTTACATGATAGAAGAATTCCAATTGTAATTTCATTGATTCCATCGAGTTTACAGTATAGCTATATATATATATATATATATATATATATATATATATATATACACTTGGGGAAGATTCTAGAACTATGGAGAATAATACACAATAAATACAAATAAATATAAATAAATACAAATAAATATAAATAATCCTAATACGCCCCCTCAAGCGGGACAAGGAGGACGAAGGCCCAGCTTGGACTTAAAATGTGTAAACGGAAGCCGAGAGAGCGGTTTAGTGAGGGCATCGGCGAGCTGATCGGCACTAGACACATGAGAGACACGAACAAGGCCACGCTGAACATGATCTCGGATAAAGTGATAATCAATGGTGACATGCTTCATACGTGAGTGGAAACGGGATTAGCAGACAATTGAGTAGCACCAACATTGTCGCAAAAAATTACCGGAGTAGTAGCAACAGAGAAACCAAGATCCGCCAGGAGATAAGTGAACCAAGCAAGTTCGGCAGCAGTATCAGCAACAGAGCGATATTCTGCTTCAGTAGAGGAACGCGCAACAGAAGTCTGTTTCTTAGAACTCCAGGAAACGAGATTTTGACCAAGAAAAAACAAATAGGCAGACGTCGACGAGTAACCGGCATCCTGATACCCACCCCAATCAGCATCAGAGAAAGCATGAAGAGCAAGCCGGGACGCAGAGAACAATTGGAGACCATCATGCAGGGTACCAGCTAAGTAACGAAGAATACGTTTAACAAGCGACCAGTGATAATCAGAAGGAACATGTATATACTGAGAAAGATTGTTAACCGCATAAGCAATGTCTGGACGAGTGAATAAAAGATACTGTAGAGCACCCAGAACCTGACGATACTGAGTAACATCCGAATGCAGGGGAGAAGCCATGGCATCGGATGTGAAAGCATCAGAGGGAAGCGGAGTGGAGACAGGCTTGGAGTCCAGCATGTTAACCCGAGAAAGAAGCTCATGCGTATATTTGGTTTGAGTAAGCATGAGACCAGAAGCATTATGGGTGACCTCAACACCCAAAAAATAAGATAAAGGCCCAAGATCCTTAATAGCGAATCGTTGTCCAAGAGCATCAACAACCTGCTGAACCTGAGACGAAGAGCTGCCAGTAATAATAATATCGTCAACATAAACAAGCAAAATAGTAATACTAGAAGCAGTCCTGGCAATAAATAGAGAAGAATCTGCAGCAGAGTTGACAAAACCAATAGAAAGAACAAAAGTCCGGAGTTCATGATACCAAGCCCGGGGAGCCTGCTTAAGTCCATAAATAGCTTTATGAAGCTTGCAGACGTAAGTGGGTTGATCGGAGTCCTCAAAGCCCGGAGGCTGAGTCATATAAACATCCTCGGAAAGAGAACCCTGTAAGAAGGCATTATTGATGTCGAGTTGACGCAGAGACCAACCCAAAGAAACTGCAAGGCTGAGAACCAGACGAACTGTAGTAGGTTTTACCACAGGGCTAAAGGTCTCAAAATAATCAATACTGGGACACTGGTTGAAGCCTTTCGCTACTAGTCGAGCTTTGTAGCGATCTATAGAGCCATCGGGATGGCGTTTAATCCGAAATACCCACTTGCAACCAACAACATTAAGATCAGAACTGGGAGGAACAAGAGACCAAGTACCATTGCGCACCAGCGCATCAAATTCTTCCGACATAGCGAGACGCCAATGTGGACTAGTGAAAGCTTGTTTAACAGTGGAGGGCTCAGTATCAGAATATTGAGAAACCAACTGGGCAGTAAGGTTTAGGAGCTGGCGTGGTTTAAAGATGTGGTTGCGGGACCGAGTAACCATGGGATGTAAGGGTGGTGTCAGGGAAGGAGATGAGGAGGAAGAGGGTGGAGGCATGAGTGAAGAGACAGGAGCAGGGGAGGAAGGAGGTGAAGAGGATGGAACCAGAGAAGGAGGAGGAAGGGAGACGGGTGGGGAAGAAGAAGGAAGATCCGAATACAAGGCAGGAGAAAACAGAGTATCAAGGGAAGGGATATCTGTATCAGAAGAGATGGTGGTAAAAGGAAACAGATCCTCGACGAATCGAACATCACGGGAAACATACATGCGAGCACCAGAGAGATCATAGCACAGATAAGCACTTTGCGTGAGGGAATACCCAAGAAACACACATGGCACGGAGGTGGAGTCCAGCTTATGGTTATTGTATGGTTTATCCCATGGGTAACAATGACAGCCAAATACACGCAGCTTAGCATAGTTAGGAGGGGTGGAGTAGAGTTTTTCGTAAGGGGAGAGCATGGCTAAGGTTTTTGTGGGCATTCTGTTGATTAAATAGACAGTCGTGCCGACCGCATAAGACCAGTAGGTGATAGGCATGGATGCATGAGTAAGAAGAGTGAGAGCCGTTTCGACTATATGTAGATGACGACGTTCAGAGATACCATTGTGTTGGTGGGTGTGAGGCGGGGAAGTGTGGTGGGCAATACCATGGGAGGATAAAAATGGGCGTAAGGCCATGTATTCAGTGCCATTATCAGAGTAGAGTGTTTTAATGTCGGCATCAAAAAGTTTTTCAACATAAGGTTTAAATTTAAGAAAAACCGCAGATACATCAGACTTATGAACGAGAGGATAAAGCCAAATAAAACGAGTAAAGTGATCAACAAAAATGACATAGTATTTATAACCGTCAATAGAGTAAATAGGTGCAGTCCAAACATCCGAAAAAATCACATCTAAGGGCCGGGAAGATTGCAAAGTAGAGGTAGTAAAAGGAAGCCGATAGCTTTTATTACTTAAACAAGCATCACAAGGAAAAGAAACAACTGATGATAAATCTAAACAATTGTTTTGAGCTAAAAATTGAATAATCGGAAAGGCTGGATGACCACAACGACGATGCCAAGTCGAGGTAGTCGTCTTATTGGCAGAAAAGGCGAGCAAAACTGGAGGACCAAGTGTAGACACCATCTTTAGCTTGGCCCTGGTGGAGGCATCGACCTGTCTTCAAATCCTTCACCAAAAAGGAATCAGATAAGAAGTCAATGGAAACGGAATTATCAGAACAAAACTTTGAAACAGACAAAAGATTCTGAGATAATTAGGGAACACACAAGACATTAGATAATCGAAATGAAGACAGTGAGGCAGAGCCAATATGACTAATAGTAA
Organism: Gentiana straminea; assembly: GCA_036785695.1. Taxonomy (NCBI): domain Eukaryota; kingdom Viridiplantae; phylum Streptophyta; class Magnoliopsida; order Gentianales; family Gentianaceae; genus Gentiana; species Gentiana straminea. Next base: position 184,698 of record JAVUPR010000456.1, read on the forward strand.
AAGAACGGCCATCACTAATAATAATATTGTCCAAACCTGTATAAGGATCATGCAGGGACAAGAGATTGAGATCATGGGTCATATGATGAGATGCACCACTGTCGAGCAACCAAGAAGACGTAGCTTGAGCAGGATAAGCCTGTGGGGGTGGTGAAGGCCTCGGGTTGGAAGGAGGGGTAGGTGGACGAGGTTGTTGTTGGAAAAACGGGTAAGTGGGACATCGTTTTGCAGAATGACCAAAGACTCCACATAGTTGACATTTCCCTTGATATGGGCGAGGGGCTCGGGTAGAAGGAGGTTGCGGGCTGGGAAAAGGAGAGGGTGTTGGAGGCATGGGAGGGTCCTAGGAGGGGAGGTATGCGGGGTGGGTTTCAAGGAGGGACGGGTGGGCTGTATGGTACTGGTGGACGTGAAGGGGAGTTCGGCCGAGGGGGGTAATGGGCGGCAAAAGCAGTGTATCCAGGCTGATGAACGACAGGATTATGTTGGAGTATACTGGCTTCATGATTGAGCAGTTTCTCATGCAGTTCGGGTAGTGTAATTAAGGTATCACGAGCCTGAATTGCTCTCGATAATTCAATGTATTCAGGCCCCAGATTTTGCAAAATTAAATCAATAAGATCTTCAGGATGCATAGGTGATTCCAAGGCAACAAGTTCATCAGCCTTTGATTTAATTGACGTAAAGTAAGCGGAGATGGAAGAGTTACCTTTTGTGATGGATCGAATGTGATGTTTTAATTGTTTGATCCTACCACGACTGTGCTTACCAAATGTATCAGCGAGAATGGTCCATGCCTCTTGCGCAGAATGAGTGTGCTGAATAATGGTGACAAGCTCCGGTGACACCGACCCGAGAAGTACGTTATGAATCAATGAATCTTGACGAATCCACAAGTCATATGCCGGATCGGGTGAGGAAACACCATCAGTGGTAATCAGTCTGGGCGGACAGGTTTGAGAGCCATCAATGAACCCAAGGAGGCCATGACCGGTGAGAAGGGTGCTCAGTTGAAGCTTCCATGCCGTATAATTGGTGTTTGTCATTTTAGTGGGTGCGTGGAGGGTGGGATTAAGGACAACGACTGAGGAAATTGCGGGTGAGGGAGAGGGCTGTGTAGGCGTTGCAGCGGTGGGGGTTCCTGGTTGAGTGGTGCCGGAGGAGGAGTTTGCGGTGGACATGGCTAGCAGGGACTGATTCCATCGAGTTTACAGTATAGCTATATATATATACACTTGGGGAAGATTCTAGAACTACGGAGAATAATACACAATAAATACAAATAAATATAAATAAATACAAATAAATATAAATAATCCTAATATTACAGTTCGTACTTATCTGTCCGTAGTGTATTTTTATTCTAAAAAAACTGTAACTATGAAGACCCTGAACTTTCTGATAAATCTGTAAAACTTTATGTTACTATTTTTATGTCTAGAAATATATCGTCTTCTCAAAATATTGTTATAAGTCATGGAAGGAGACTTTAAACTTTGGGAAACAAACTTTCGTTGTCTTCTTTTAAAATACTTAATAAAACTATGTTGGTTCGTTTTTTTTTTATAAAACTCTTTTAAAACCATAGATATCTTAGAAATATTTTTACTTTTCTAAACAACAGTGTGTATTCATTGCAACGACCCGATCCAGATTTTACTCAATTACCCGGATCTGAATCGTTCGTCCATGATCTGAAATGTCAAATCACGAAGCCTACTGTTGGAAAATCAGAAACTAAGAATCATAATAACAAATTTGATAGTACTAATAACAATCACATGTCATGATAAACAACTGTTTCTAAGCTCCATGCCCTCATTATTACATCATCTTTTAAAATGTCAAAACGGCCTAGTTGACCATTCACCTTCTTGAATACCCGTAATCTACCCCCACTTACATCCGTTGTGGAAGAAATATAGAAGTCCACATGTCTTCCCCGACATATCTAGCTAGAGTAGTAGACCAAGCGGTACTTCTCAACCTTCCCGATACCCTGAGTCTTATCTAAAAAGCAGATAAACTAAAGGAGTGAGTACGAATGCACCATAAGCAGTGTAGTATCAAGAGGGAACTAAGAAAGAAATTGAGCAGCTTTCGAAGTTCCATAATGTGAATTTGGAAACAATGATATGCGTTCTATAAATATTTGTACCGCTTAAAGTGAATGCTATGTGTACTGAAAATATATAATAGAAAATAAAGAACGCAACTGTAATTAAATTGTGTACAGGAAACAAATCTTGCAGCTTAACTGAAATTAATAATGATTGTACTGAAATATTATTATGCTACAATAAAATAATGTAACTGATACTTTACTGAAAGTCTGTTAATAAAGATACGGTTCTAATCTATCTGTGTTCCTATTAAGAACTCTGAAACTATCTAAGCTTGTAGACATGAGTTCCTGAACGGCTCCGGAAAATAGAACTGCACTCCTTATTATAGACCAGGAGTAGGGTCTGACGCCGGGGATTCTCGAGAACTCACTTCTATGAATCTGAAATTTGAATTCTCCCTCTAACCCGGGAGTGGAGTTGTCTGTCTGGTGAACCGTAACATTATTAAACCTTTTTAACTTGCAGTTCGTACTTATCTGTCCGTAGTGTCTTTCTTATTCTAAAAAAAACTGTTACTATAAGGACACCAAACTTTCTGACAAATCTGTAAAACTTTATGTTAATATTTTTATGTTTAGAAATATACCATCTTCCTGAAATATAGTTGAAAGTCGTGGAAGGTGACTTTAAACTTCCAGAAACAACACTTTCGTTGACTTCTTTTGAAATACTAATAACATTGTATGTTGGTTCTTTTTGTTTTAAAAACTCTTTTAAAACCATAGATATCTTAGTGCTATTTTTACTTTTCTAAACAACAGTGTGCATTAATAAATGTAATATATCTAATGAAATAATAAGTTTGGAATCATAAATACATAGAATTCCTTTCTTTGGTCATAAAAAACGTTAAACTCTTTAAAATACGATTTAATTCGTTTAGTAATCTGGAAACACTTTTTTACGGGTGGAAAACACTTAAAAACAAATACTCTTGAACCAACATGTTGTTCTCTTTAAACTAAGAAAAAGTATTTATTTTTTGGAACTCGACCATAGGCATAGCGGTGACATGCCACCGCTACGGCTGTACTACTTTTCTGTTCAAATTAAATTTTTGTATTTTTTTTATATTAAGCTTAGCTATCCTAATATCATGTTTTCATAATCTGAAATTCGCACCAAAAATTTAAATGAATCGAACATGCAAAGAAATGCTATAAATATATATAAATAAAAATATTCTTGATACTACACTTCTTACCTTGAATTCCAAACAACGAATCTGTTTTTCGAAACCATACACCATAACTTGATCTATCATTCATATAAGTCAACCATCATTTTTACATCAATATTTTACCTATAAAACAAGTACAGAATAAACTTTAGAAATATTGTCTTAAGATGCTTACCACTCCACCGGAAAAATGAAACTGTTCAATGTCCTTGAACATGCAAAGAAATGCTATAAATATATATATAAATAATGCCTTGAATCACTCTTCCTCCTTCTTCTTTCATTTTCTTCTTTTTCTTTTTCTGTCTTCGCTTCGCCCCCCCCCCCCCCCCCCCCCCCCCCCCCCTTTTTTTTTTTCTTTCTTTTCAGTGAACCGTACCTTGCCAATTCTCTCCATTATACATACTCAAAGAATAGCTTATTTTGCATATTCAGTGTGCTTAATTAAAAAGTAGAGTGTGGGTGCATGGGGAGTTTGAGGTATTAAATTTAGTAAGCCCATATTAATGCACCACATAAAGTTCCTCATTAAATTAAACCGATGCCTTTTAAAATGAAAATTGATAAATATATTTGTAAATATAAATTAATAAATAACTATATGTTATGATATATTGAGAGAAAAAGTTGGTTGATAGGCAGATGCAGTATAGAGTAATTGGGGTCCGCGGACCCTGTGAAAAATGAAAAAAGTTTACATTTTATCTAAAAAAAATTTGTTTCGGACCCTATGAAAAAAAAAAACTCATTGAAAAAAAATTTCGGACCCCATGCATAGAATTTCTGGATCAGCCGGTTCCGAGGCGAATAATAAAATTGGTTCGGGGTATTCGAATGTAGCTGAGCATATACCGATTTACAAGAAGAAATTTAAATTGGAATGCGATAATATGTTGTTTTGTTAGGTAAATCTCTCTATGTGTTACATTGTCATCTTGTCGATGATCATGAAACGGTCGCATACATTTCTTGTTTTTTTTTTTGGTAATAACTTATTCATTAATTCCTGAGAAAACAAATGTGAAACTCACAAAGCCGAGTTTCTAACTTCAGGTAAAAAAAATTAAAAAAGAAATTAATAATAAAAAAACTAAAGATCAAAAACTTTATTTTTCCTTTGATTTCTATCTATCTTATGAAAGGGATCAAGTCAATTTCACTTTGGTATCTTTATCAGAAATATAGCCAATCGACCGAGCATATTGGAGCAATCGAAATTAAAATTAATGTTGAAGCTCGGCTTGAATAGATCCACATCAACTCAAAAGAATTTCGCGTGGCCAAACCTTCAGAAATCTCTATCTCTCCCCGAATTTACAGCTTAATGTTTTCCCCATTTACAGATTCACCATGCTTGATACTTGATAGGGATTTTCGGTATCTCATGTAAATCCATTTCCTTACCTGCAGAGGTGACAACCTTAGCCATTTTCAGAAACATTTAGACATCAATTAAGTTGCATGGCACCTGCTCTTGAGTGTAAGTGTGTCTATATTCAGGATGTTTAACACTGAAAAAGTGCGAATGGTGTCAAACATAACTTTCTTAATAGAAAGAAAAAAAAAAAAAAAACACAAAAAAAAAGGCGTATGCAATCACCTGATTACCATCAGGATTGTTTGTTGTTCCTAGTCTCAAGGTGAGATCGATTTCATTAGGCATATTTCCATTTATTTTTGCACCAATCAATCTTCCCCTGCAAATGAAAGCATGATGAATTTTAGACGATTGATCGATTTCTTTCGAGAAGTTTTTCTAGTTTAGGATAATTTTATCAACGACTCTCTTTAAGATAAAATGAGCATAATTAGGTGGGTTTACTAGTTGATACTAGATTTTGGAAGTTGTCATTCATTAATGATATGTTTAGGACGTAGAACAATCTTTTTAATAAATTAGATAACTGAATGTATTGTTTGTTCTAAAAGGGCAGCAACTAATACATTACACAAAAATGAAATTGAAAAAGAACAATCTTACAGCGTACCTATGATATGTCATGATCAACGATCCCAGTGATACATAATTTCTTAACGATGACTCTTCGACCAGAATCTTCAAATTAAAAGGCGTTGTTTTCATTTTTTTTGCAAAACCTTTTCAACAATAGACGGCTGTCAGAAATCTTGAGAATTTGGGTAATTGTACACTTTACGTATATAGGAGCGCGGCCGCAAGAATCTAGGGATAGGGAAATTTGGGTAATGGTATAAACTTTAAATATAGGAGCGGCGCGCGGCGTGCTACAATAATTTAGGGTTAGGGTACGGAAATATGTCAAAATTTCATAAAAATCGGGTCAATAAATGGAAAACAAATAATGGGTTAATGTAAAAAATAGAGGTCCATTTCACAACGCATGAACGCACTATATATACGGGGCCGGTCCCTGGGGGCGGGCGAGATAGGCAACCGCCCGGGCCCATTTTATAAGGGGAAAAAAAATATACGCTTTTAACAATAGTGTAAGTTTCTAATCTAGTAGATAAACGTAGTTATGTACTCCTATTGATACTAGTTCGATTCTTGATATTCACATATTTTGCTTTTCTATATTTATGGTAAAGAAATATGAATTTACCGTTAAACCCTTTTAAAATAATGACAATAATGAAAATTCTGCCCTAGATGACTGCTCATGACGGATGAAATGAATGATATGTTTGACAATACTAAACATGATACAATAATTGATGATTTTGCATTTAGATATACTCATATATTATTATTTTTATGATCGATTTGTTTTATTAGTTATGTTGTGGATCGGTGTTGCGCAATCTCTTGATGTTCTTGGTTATTGTTACGGAAATAAATAATAATACTTGGGGACCAAGTTGTATATCTTGGGGATAATACTTGGGGACCAAGTTGTACATTTTGGGGAACAAGTTGTAATAGGGATAGGAAATTGTTAATGCCTAGGGAAAATGATGTAACATTATAAGTATTTGAATTGTGATGAATTAAACGACAAGCTTTACGTGAATATTTTACCATGGTATCAGAGACAGTGTGATCGAGTTTTAAGAAATAAGAAAAAAAAACAGGTTTAGGTTTGCTAGAGCTATTCATTGAGGAAGACAACAATGGCAGCCTTTGGGCCTGAAAAAAAGCTCCATGCTTCTGTTCTTAGCACTACCGACAACCAAGACCTACTAAGGGGTGGATTCGGTGTGCTGCAACGGCGTGATGAAGAATAGGTGATGGCGGGAAAAGTCGATGGAAATTTTAACCAAGTACTGCTCACAATGCAGATGTGATTGGCATGATGAAGACAATTGGTTTCAGCTTCATGGATACCCCGATCGGTGGGTTGATCGTCCACGTGCACTACAAGAAAAATGGTTTTCAATGACGGGAATTTAATGACCGGTCGCAATCACGTCATTAAATCATAGTTATAATGACGGTACCTAACTTTTATTGATGGTTAGTGACAAAATTTTAATTCCCGTCATTACATACTATATTTCCCGTTATTATTGGTGCGATAAAAAATTCCTCTCATTATTTGTACAAGTTTTTTTCTTTGGAAACATTTTTTATTTACGGCATCCAATTTTTAATAAAGAAGTTTATTTATACAACTTTAAACAAAAACATAACATTAATTTTTTTGTTGTAAGAAAATATAACAATACTATTTTTAATTTTTTATTGGAAAAAAATGACAACAACTTAAAACTAAAACCCAAACCCTTCCTATTAACTTCTATACTTCCCGACCCCTGCTATTCTAGCGCCGTTTTACTCCTTCTCCACCGCCGCTCTCCTTCCTTCAACTATGCCCTCCGCCGCTCTCCTTCAACGTCTTGGCACTCCACCACTCTCATTCCCGCAACTTTCTTCTTCTCCTGTCCGGCATATATACCTGCTTGCTTAGCTACCCGTTTTACCTTGTAAATCTGAGTGCCTTGTCGGAGATGACACCGGAGCCGTCATTTTCATCGCCCGCTACTAGCAAGGTAAAATCACAAACCAAACTTTATGCGAATTATCATTGTTCATTTTCCCCCAATTTTCTCTTATTTGTCTAACATTGGGAAGGAATCAGAAAGTCATTTTTGTGTACGAATTGAAATTTAACCTACCTTTTCTAGGTTGGCTCGATTTCCTTGAGTCGTGGATTTACAGCATCTTGTCTATGATAGGTTAACGTCAACGAAATAAGTAAGCCTAATTTCTGTGAACATGGTTGCTTATGGCATAAATACTTTAATACTCAGAAAGTTTGCCTTTTTTCTCATTGAACAGGGGCTAGGGGAAATATCTGCTTCATTAGAAGCTACAACTTCTCCTGCGTAATTAGCTCAGTAAGTAACTTCTTGAAAATTTGTTAAAAGAAATGATTGTACAGTTGCAACTAGACTCGTCTTAAAATAGGATAATATTTTTCCTCTTTTGTAGTGCATCTTTTTGTTTAATTCTATCAAATTTGTGTCTGTGTCAAAATTTTGATGTAGCTTTAAACAAAATGTGCAATTAAAGTTTGGACATTTCCAGATGTGTAACTATTTTATTCTCACAAAAACATGTTATTACTTTGATCGAAGGATTTTTTAATAAAAATTGATATTGTTATCTATTTGTAATTTATGTTCCTACATGTTTGGCTTTACCAAGGATCACCCTTTAGATAATATGTTGTTGTGTGTTGGGGTGTAGAGGTTAATGTCACTGTTGCTTGAAGGGCTTAACGTGGTGCTATAGATTGTGACTTGGGATCTCTTGCATTTGTGTTCTTTACATATTCTTTTATCCACCATATTTGTGTTAAAGATCCTCTGCATTTCATATGAACTTTCTTTCTTCTACTTATTTTTGAACTTTTGACATATTTCAATTGTTTCTCCTCAATGTTGAGTTGTTTCTTTGCAATGTATAATATAGATGCTTTATAATATTTATGACTGTTATAAAACTGTATACTCACATTGTATGTTCCCTAAAATTAGTTATATATTACATTTCTCATATGCATGTTAGTATTAGTGGTCCCTGGTGTTGGTTATTTGAAATGAATTACAACATAAGAGCCAATAAGTTCTTATGGATCAAGATTATTATACTGAAGGGATGTGAATGTAACTAACAACATTATGGAAGTCATCACATAGTGATGTTTATAGATAATTTTACTAAGTCTTGCTACATTACATATGCTGATATTAAGCTAATGACTAGTATGTGTTTTATCTTTCGCATATTCAATCTTATTGTGTATTCTACTATCTTTCAGCCCTAGGGAACATAGGTAATTGGTGCAATTGATCGGACGGAAGATCGAAAACAAGAATGGAGGCAAGTGCGAGCAGAGGAGAAAGACATAAAAAGTTGTGGTGCCAAAGATAGTTGGGAAGGATATTTGACCTATGTTTTGAGTGAAGGAGGGAAAGTGATGGACATAATTCACATATTGAAGGGCCGTAAAACAGTGCAATTGTGCAAAGCACAGTATGCAGCCTCTATTGTATGTGTGTATACACACACACTCTCTCTGTTTTGTTTTGTTTTAGTATTGTGCTTTTCTGATATGTATCCACTATTTGTATCTCTACTCAGTTGACATTGTTTAACTGCCAAATGTTGATTTTCAGTGATCATATTTGTGTGTTGTTTTCCTACCTATACCCTCATCCCTCCAATCCATAATAAATGAGCAAATGCTAACATAAATTGGTGGAACATTTGCAGAAGAATAGTGCGAGACTTGAAGCATCTTTGAGGCCTTTTCTGCTGGAAAAACAAGTTGATAACAGAAAAGGTAAGTGTATGTTAGGATTTCCGCCCTGATTTTTTCCTTGCAAACAAAATCACAGAGCTCTTGTATCTTGTTGATGCTTGCATGTCATAAAAATGACTCATAACTCCTATAAGGATAGTCAATCAAACAGACAACCATCTCAAATCTTAATATGAGAGCTTTAAAAGTAATGTTGTAGGGTGGATGATTTTCAAAATGAAGAGACTATGAAAATCCTTATACTCTGTCTTTGAATTTCTTTTAGACTATGAACAAGCATTAATATATCCAAAATATACACCTAGGTATCATGATATTCACATTGGTTTCTTTATTTCTTACTTGATGTATTAATATCCGATTTCATCTTAGTTAGAACTTAGAATCAGATTGGATGCTTGTTGTGATACTACTGTGTTTCAGCTTCTTAGTAGATGGTAAGCTTTAACGGGTTAGGCTCATGGAGCATTATAAGTGTCATGGATCTGACTGAACCCCTTAATTTATTAGTAAGAAAGGGTTAAATATCTGATATGGAAGCATTCACTTCATCCATACATTGACTCTTTTGGACTGCCTTATTTACTTCTACTTTTCTTAACAATATTATCGTGCATAAATCAGTAATAGTAGACGATACTTTTATCAGAATAGTCTTATATGCTTTCTCTCTGAATCTAATTCACTAGGTAGGCACAAAGGAATTATTGGTGTGGGCGAGAACTGTGAATTTCTGACAGATCTTACTCTCCGGTTTTGTGATAGGTATGGTCTCTATCTCTTACTATTTCTTCGAACCGTGTTTTCTTGTATGTGAATTGATTTCTTGGACTTTCTACTATTGAAACATCATGTTCATTCAATTATTTGCATTTTAGACTTGCAGGTTTTAGATTCATCAACAATTGAGCATTACCCCACTATGTGGGGTCGACTAAATGGATAAAGTTGTATGATTCATTATTCTTTTGTTGGGGCTATGAAAATACATCAGATATGAATATTAACTTTGTGTCTCTACATAATGCATCCCGGGCATAACACTATTGTAGTGAAGGATGGAAAAAAGCTGTCAGTATTCTATTTGTAGGGGTGTCCATTGATATTCTGGACAAATGGTTGGTTATGAGCCAAACTTTTTTTTCATTGTATTGTTTTTTTCCTTCCGTATTGGTTTAGGTTGTTTGCTGCATGTCTTGTATGGGCATATAAAAAGAATATGTTGTCTTGTTTTATTAAATCGAGTAACCATTAATTATGTTTGTTTTCTCGTTCCCGTGTATATGTGTCCAGGATTTTGAAAGGTTTTGATGCTCTCGAAGAGAAGTGTGAAAGGATTGCTATCGAAAATGTCCGTAGATGGTTCATTTTTGTTGTCAAACAAACTTGCTTTGCATGAACCACCAATTATTGAAGGTGCTTAGTGTTTTGGTGATCAACATTTATGGTTGTTAGATATATGTCATTGGGGATGTGATATTAGAAATTCCTACCATTATGCGTCTACAAGTAGCTTTTCTTTTTTAATATTTTGAAACAACTATACCTCAATGTGTATATAGGATACCTCATGCTTTAATGAGGGGTAAATGACCCTACAATGATGAATTATTTGGTCATTAAATTGTGTTTTAGTGATCGGTAATTAACCTTATAATAACGGGAATAGTCGTCATTAATAGGTTGAAACTAATATTCAACTTTGGTTCTAATAAGAGGCAAATAGTATAATAATGAGGAAATTACTCGTCATTAGAAATCTTTTTAATGAGAGTCTAGGCTCGGAGTTAAGTCTTGGATATCTTTAATGACGAGACGGGTTCTCGTCATTGAACGCTTTAACTAGAAGGGCAACTATGACGGGGGCATGAGGGGGATTTACCGTCATTAAATGTCTTTAATGACGAGAAAATGGCATATAATGACGGGAACTCCCGTCATTAAAACCTGTTTTTCTTGTAGTGGTGGAGGGCGTGGTAATGAAGCAAAAATCACGGCAACTGATGAGCTAGAGATGGATGTAGCGGAGTGAATACAACAACAAGAGTGGGTTCGGCTCGCCCCACTCCCATGATTCAGAATTTGAGTTTGGATCAATCCAGGCTCGCGAACGTAACTCCGGCCCAATGTAAATTAATTCTCGAATTTTTGAATATTCCGAAAACGCAAGATCGATTGACTAGTAAGTATGCCTGGATTATTGATACCGGGGCCACACTTTGTTGGAAGTAGCGCCCGAAAGACAATTTATGTAATTGTTTTTAGAATTAATAAATGACAAATTTATTCTCATCGTATTACTTGCTTCGTGCTTGTAAGTAATACACTACTGAAAACCCCAAGTCGTATCATATGTAGCCATATAACTTAGTGTGTGTCATACATGAGGATTAAGTTTATGGTGATACACTTGAACTATTAGTCCGTGGTGAACTTAATCAAAGTATGGGGTCTATTCATTAAACCGCAATTAATGTGCCCAGAACACTTTATGGTGTGACCGTCTTATCCGGACCGTCGACATTGGTTGTCTAAGTGGGGCATTTATATATGATTTAGTCATATATAGACGGACCGATTTAATCCGAGTTTCTCATATAATTCCGTTATTGAGAAGTCTTATTAAATCACAAGATGATCATAAATGGATTAACCTTAATCCTGATGTGGTTGCATACTCCTACTGGTTTCAGGATAGGGTTTGATGTGTTCGTTAAGGATCGCTAAGAGGCGCGGTCCGAATCACTTTCACGTTGGCACTATTCTGGAATGAGTGAGAAATGTGTGTCTCACAGATATGGAATCCATTTCTTCCTGTGGGAAGTAGAAAGACAATCCTCTTATTTGTTAATCCTAGAAACTGATCGATCTCGGGAGTTCGTATTTGTTATGAACTAATTGATCACTAGTGGGTTAATGGTAAATAAGGATAAGACGTATTGAAGAAGGTTTGCGGAAATAATCCTACTTCAGTACGGATAGTCTATGGAGGGTTAGTTTATATGAAATGATTATATCAATGGACACTTATCGACGTTTTTAGAATAAGTTATATCTATAATCGATAGAGTTCAGTTTCGGATTTATGGTGGCGTAATTCCGGAATTAATGAATTAAGTAGAAATATTATGTTCGATGAATATTTTATTTAATTTATTGTAGCTACTGATTATAGGTCCATGGTCCCCGGGTTGGCTCCTAACACGCGAGTGTTTTCTCGTTTTATAGAACCTCGAGATTTAATTTAAATAGTTGGTCTATTTAATGAATATGCAATATTATTTATTTGGTAAATAATATGTAAAATAGAAAATACATTTTCTATTAAAAATTGATTAAAAAAAGTGGCGCCTATTTTGAGATAATTAGGAGAAGAAATTTTCCTAGGTTATGTCACATGTGTAATTAATTAATTATCTATTTGTTGGATAATTAATGGAAAAATTAAGAGATTGATTTTTTGGGAATTATCTCTTATTTTGTAGCAAAATTATCTTTTCCTTATGGGAATAGATTTTTGTGATGTGAGAAGAATAACTCTCTTGACTAGTTATTTTCCTATATAAAGAGAGTTCATCCTAGCACAATAAAAACACACAAAAATGCGCAACTTACATAATATAAAGGAAGAAAAATTAGTTTATTGCCTAAGTCATTTAGAAAAGAAAAACCTAGTGCATATTTGAGGAGGTTCTACGGCGAGGATCGACGTCCACCGTCGTCGCTTGGAGATACAATCCGAAGTCTACGGCTTCTCCCTTAGTCGGTTTTCTCATCTCTCTCCGGTTAAGGTAAATCTTTAACCTTCTCGTAGGATTAATTAGTTATGTCTCATATCGTAAATCACATAAGCTTCCGCTGTGCAAAGATCGAGTGTGTCGATCGGTGCTACTACTCTTAACATGTGGTATCGGAGCCAGGTTAAATTTTTACGATATCGAGAGCATGATTAATTAATTTAGGAGTGAAATTGCATATAAGATTGCATCTTTTTAATTTTTTTAAATGATTGAATATTGTGCTTGACGAGATGGATTGGAGTTGGTACTTGTTTACCGTTAGATCTATTGTAAATCCAATTTTCGGGTATAGGAAATTATGTAATTTATTTGTTATAATTTAATTTTCAAATAGCTAAAAAAAAATTTATGAGCAGCGGCTGAGTTGATTTTAATTTTTGGAAGAATATTTGTATTTTTTATTTTTTTTTGGTTGCTGTTTCTGTTGCAATTTGGGACGCTGAATGGTATAATCATATGCTGATGTCATGCTGACATCAGCGTTGTTATAAAAAAAATTTTATATTACCGACGGCTGCTGTACGAGAGGGTTGGTATCAAGATGCTTTTTTCCTTGATCAAGATCAAGGGGCAAGGATCCCGACGGTACATGACATAAGGTGATCCTTGCGGTACATGCATTCTCAGCCGACACGCGTGAATCGCATAAATCCCCCGTAGCGTGTTTTTTTCCACCCATTTCTATACCAAACGATGTCGTTTGGTCTCATTCTTTCCAATAAAAATTATATATATATATCTTCTAGCACAAAATCAGGCTGGTAAAAAAAAAAATCGATCTCATTTTTTCACCGTTCCTCTTCTACGGCTGAAATTCGCAGCGGAATCTACCCATTGTCATTCCATCGGAGCCGTTGAATCTCTTCCTCTCCATGTAACAATCGTTCATCAATATTCCAGAAAAAACTCATGGGAGAGGTAAGCTTGATAAATAATTTTCCTTTGTTGTAAAATATTGGAAGTTTAGGATTTAGGGGTCTCTTGCTAAATTAAAGTGTAGTTGTTAATTACGGAAACTAATTTTTTATTTTGTCATGTTTGCAACAATGTATAGGTTTGCTGTCTGCTGTATGCTCTTTCATGTCAAATTTTGCCTTTTTATTTTGAGGATTTTTGTAAACAAATGGCAAGTTATCTGGATCTTTTGTCTTCTTCAATCTGATTTTGTTTGGTGTTCTTGTTTGTTGGAATCTTTTGTACTACAACAAAATCTTAAAATTTTGGTATAAAAAAACCTTTTGTTGCTATATATGAAAAAGAAAATGCATTTCAGCAGAAATGAAGAATTTTTTCATGTTTGGATTGTCTAGTACTCTAGTTATTTATTTTTCACACTTCAAATTTGTTTTATACTCTCTCATTTATATTGTAATTTTTAAATTCAATGTAGGTACACGATGACAAAATGCCTATGATCGGCATGGAATTTACGAGAAGAGAAAGCGGCATATGATTTCTAGAATGAATATGCCGGGAGTGGAGGCTTTAGTATCCGTGTGGATTATCGAAATTTTTGCCGAAAAGACAAAAAGTTCGTTACAAAGCTGTAGGTATGTTTGTTATAAAGCGAGGATTCAAGAAACAAGACAAGCTTGACTACATGTACCAAAATCCTAGGCCGGAAGTGAGGGTAGGATGCTTAGCCGAGTTAGGTGTAAGACCGAATAGAGAATCGAGCCGGTACAATATTTATGATTTTAATGAAGAACACAATCACGAGCTTGCTCCTCCAAATACCGGACACATGCTCAAGTCTCGAATGAAAGTGCTCGATGCTCGGGCGGAAAGCAGTTGTTGTTCGCCGACTCGGGGATAGGATTAGGAGCTTCATTTGAGCCGTTAGGTCGTCAGGTTGGCGGAAGAGATGCATTGTCTTTCCTAAAGATTGATCAAAAGAATTATTTGAGGACTAAAAGGCAAAAAGAATTGGGAAATGGTGAGCATAGTAGGGTTCTAAAATATCTCCAAGATAAAGCACTCGAAGATCCCTCTTTATTTTATGCATTTCAGTTAGATAGTGCTGGTGTTATTGACTTTGATATTAGTAGGTTTCAAAATTTCGAATCACAAGCACCGAACACTCCATTGCCAGAGTATCATCATTTTAATTGAAGGTTCTTTGTTGTTGAATCTTCTTCCTTTTCTTTTTTTTTGAGGTAATCTTCTTCCTTTTTTTTTAGGGGTTATGAATTTGAGTATTTACACAAGATTTATACTTAATTCTTTTTATTGTATCTGTCTTAGGTAACCTGTTGGAGGCAATGGTTAAGTACATAAGTAAAGCTGTGGAAAAGTATTTTGTTGAAGGTGTTTGATGATGATTTTTGATGATATGGGGCTGCTGATATGTGTGGTGGTTGCAGATAAATTTGCTGTGATCAAGGTGGTGTTTTGCCTTGCTTATTTTGGCTCAACTCATCTGCTTGTTTCGTCTTTTGGATGTTTAAATGTAATGAAGATGAGTCACTTGGTTGCAGAACTAGAATTTTTTGGCTAAGTATTGTTTTTGAACATCGGTTAATCTTGTATGAGCTTTTCTTTACCGATGTAAAACGTTGATGTAAAATTCCAATTGCCTCTATATGAAAAGTATTTGATAATTTATGTTTTCTTCTATTATGTTTATGAATAATGTTACGTATTTTGTAACTTTATTATAATAATCATTATATTTTAGTTAAGTTTTAGAAACATAATAATTCCATCTGGATTGGTTTTATTACATTTTTATAGCAATTACTTTTTTTTACGGTAAAGGTTAAAACACACAATAATAATAAAAAAAAAAAAAAAAAACATTTTGGGAAAGTACTTAAAAAATGGAATGGACGGACAATTCTATCGAGCAGTTTTTTTTTTTTTTTTTTTTTTTTTTTTTTTTTTTGTGGAAAGAATGAGACCAAACGACATCGTTTGGTATAGAAATGGGTGGAAAAAAAAACATGCGGCTGGGATTTATGCAGTTACAGGTGTCAGCTAGAGCATGCATGTACAGCAAGGATCACCTTATATCATGTACTGTCGGGGATCCTTGCCCCAAGATCAAGATGCTGAAGATGACATATTAACCAATCGTCTCTCTCTCACCTGTTTCTCTCTCTACTAGAAACTTCTTGCAGCAGGACCTTTTTAGCAGCGGCCGCCCCTCCGACGCCATGCCGGAGGTGGTTCCTTCTCATCTAGTAAATAGTTAGGTTGTTTTTCTTTGTCTTTTTAACTCGCCGCTCATCGATCAGGTTCGTTGGGATGGAGGTGGGGGAGTGTTTTGTTTGCGCCTCTTTCTCATGATTTTGGGGCTGAGAGTTGGAAGGGGTCCGTAGGGTGGCGAGGCTTTTTCGGATCTGAGATTCACTCCTGCTCAGATCTGTCGGCTGGTGGTGGCGTTTATGAAGGATCCTGGAGGAGGTCCGGCGGTGATCTGGTGGCAGTTGCTTGTTCGGCAGTGATCCGGTGGTGATCGTTGGCGGTTCACCGTTCCTCCCTCTGCTGGTTTTCTTTGTTATTGTTCGGGCCGGGGTTGTCTCCCTTTCCGGGTGGTGCATTCCACTCGTCTTTGCGTGGCTTACATAACACCGTTAAGGCTCCGGGCTCTTAATTGGCGGTTATGGCGGTCATTCTTTTGACGGAGGCGTTAGTCATCTCTTACGGGCTTCGTTTTCCGCCCGAAGGCGGCGGTCGGTGGTGGTGGGCTCCATTGGTGACGGCTGCGGCGGCTTTTTTTGTTTATTTTGTTTTTGTTTGTAAATATTGTTTTAGTTTTGTATTTTGTGTAGTTTGTTTCTGTTGTCAATTGATGGATGGACCCGGGGAATCTGTGTCTGTTGGCCAGCTTATCGGAATTTTTCCGGATATATTTTCTCTTTTGGCTCAGCACTCCCAGGCTTTTCTATCCATTCGTTGGCTTTGTTGTTGTTTTTTCTTGTTGTTCCGGCCCGGTGCCGTGATTTCAGTACCGGGTTGGTCCGGTTGTTGTAAGTACCGGGTAGCGCCGGTTTCTGTTTAGTCCCGGGTTTCTCCGGGTTGGTAATAAAAGCTTTCGTCCTTTGTGGAAAAAAAAAAAGATCAAGATGCTGAAGACATATTAGGATTCATTTTTTTTTTTTGTTGCTTTTCTTAGTTTAAATAGGTTAGATACGGGGTACCAACGATCCATCTCAGTGGTTTATTTATCCGTATTTATTTCATAGTTGATTATTCATGTGATATAACCATGTCATGCATCATATTCATTAATTCCACTCCTAGCATATACATACATGTAGATAATTAATCGTGATAATAGTTAGACATGTATGAACACGTAATTAATTTAGATTAATACAGATAATTAATTAAATTAATTAAAACGAACGGAATTTTATCGGGATATAAAATTCACATGATAAACTTTTTTTGGGATAATAAATCCTACGGGGTTTAGACTACATAAAATTTGAATTTTGATAATCAAAAAAATTGGAAAATCCGGAAAAGTTGGACACCAACTAAGCAAAAGGTTCGAAATTTGGTTCGGGCGGTCAACAGGGCTTCGGTTCGGCTCGACTTGTCCGTCCAAGTACGACATTAGCTTCGGGGGTCCGGCAAGGTCAAGCTATCTGGCGAGCTGAGGCTCAATGGGGCAACCTTAGCCCGATTCATCCAGCAGTCGTACATGAACCAACAAAGAGGACGGGTCGGCTTAGCCGATCCCGACACCATTCGGTGAACTCGGTTAAAGCTCAGCCAGGGTTTAAAACCGATGAGTTGGTGGTTGTTTTTGTTGATTTATTGTTTTTCGACTTATTCGAAAAAATCAACAATCCCAGAACCTTGTAGGATATTAAAATTCTTTGTGGGTTTTATTTATGCAGTGTCTACGTAAAAGGATTTTAATAATCGAGAATATTGGAAAATCGTGAAAAGATAGGACACTAACTAGATGGTATTTGGAACCGATAAGTTGGTGATTGCTTTTCATGATTTATTGTTTTCGGATTATTGAAAAAATTCCGAGATCCAAATTAAAATTTTATCATGACATTATTAGGACTATACAATTCATTGGTGAATTTTAATTGTGTAGTGTCTACACAATAGATTTTCTAAATAATCGATAAATTGGAAGATCACGAATATAGTGTCACTAGTTAGACGGTATTTGGAACCGATAAACTAGTGGGAGCTTTAAATTTGTGGTTTATTGTTTTTCGATTTAGTAGAAAATTCATAAAGTCCTAATGTATTGGGTTTATAAAATTCTTGGTGAATTTTATTTGTGTAGTGTCTACACAATGAATTTAAAAATCCGAGAAATTGGAAAGTCGTGAATAAGTGACACTAGTTAGAAAGTATTTGGAACCGATAAACTTGTGGGAGGATTATATTTAAATATTCATGATTTATTGTTTTTCGGATGCTTAAGAAATTCTGAAAATCCTAATAAGACTAACTATTTTTCAAAATAACGAGTGGGAGCGGGGAAGGTGACAGCCAACCCCACGGCCTCTACTATTGACACAAGCACGTGAGAGAATGGTAACACCTCGTGCCGCTTTGATTTCGGCCCCCTACGGATGGCCTTCACCGCTATCAAAATTCAAGGCTTGGTTTCCGAAAGGATAGGATTTTGAGTACTCATCGGGTCACTGACCTACCCTACGGCAGCATACTCGGGGCGTACTTAAAAATATGAAACAGTAGGTCACACTCACAAGGTTATTTTTGGAAATGTCTTGGCTGAAAAAGGAAGGTAATCAACAACTAAACGGAGATGTTTGATTCTCAATGGTTTAATTGTTGAGAGAGATTGTCTCAATTTAATCGTCACCTCTTTGACCTACCCTACGGCGGCACTTTGTAGGTGTGAGATTAAATCCTTCGAATGGTAGGATAAAGCTTGCATGCATGACATCACGTTTATTATTCCTAAAATTATTATATGATGTGGTGTATGATTTGATTTATATTTCGTCAAAATTTATTTTCGCAATCGCATATTATCTCATGGTATCTAAACTTGCTAAACATGATAAATTGACTAATGATGACTTTGTAAAAGTGGAAAATTAACAAGAACGTTGAAGTCAATAATCGAGAATGCAAATTAATTCTTTGGAAGAGAATGATCCTCTTGAGCCTACAAACTTAAGTGGCATTTGATAAGAATGTGACTACTGTCACTCGTGCTGAGCGAGAGACAAAACAAAATTTGTTCCAAGATGATGAGAATGATTTGGTATCAATCTCACCAGACATCCACAGCTTACGAGTAGTGTCTACTCTAATAAACTGCTAGTTCACGGCCATTTCCTTTAAAGAAAGCCAAGAATGAGAAAGTAAATGTCTAAAAGTGTAAGTCATCAAAACTAAACAAGTTCACGGCTAAACATAAAAATTAATAGAAGAAAGTAAAGGATAAGGAAAGTGATTACGGATCACCAACCTATGAATCCTTAGAGACTTTCTTAACCGAATAATTTGACTCGAAGCTAAAGTTCTTTTGTAAGAACAAGGTAGGCTGGGCATTCATGATGAAGAGTAGACAACATGCAGTTATTTCAGCTAAGATAGTGGGAGTGATATTAGGAAACAAAATTTCGGATTATAATCCTTGAATATCGCAGAAATTTAATTTTTGTTTTCAGATTCATTGGAACAAATGGATTCACTTTCAAATCGATAAAAATAGTTTCCTTAAAGAAAGTGAATATGACATTTGTATACGATTCTCAAACTCGGACTTTTGTCGATAAAGTCAAAACCACTATGTAATGCCGAAAAGGTATATGTCACACATCATAAACTATTAAGACAAATGGTTTCCGTATTTAGATAAACGATTCTTCAAACATCTATTAATTAGTGCATATATCCTAAAGAATAGATCGATGAGCGGCTAAGGGTGATTCATATCTCCCGAGTCTAAGAACACTATCACAAAGGAAAAATGGCTAAGTAAACTTTTCAATAAGGAAAAGGTAATAGAAGCGAAGAAGTATCACAACTTGTTCATATTGACCTTCGGGGTCTTATGAAGGATACAAGCTAGTGGGAGCTTTTTCAGTAATAGACATTTTGTCCGACGACTACACGAAACACCGATCAGTTTATCAGAATATTTGGAGGAATCTCTGATATTACCAGAGAAATGAGTATTCCATGCTCAGATATAGGCTAAATCATAGTTTTGGCACAGATGCTTGGCCTACCTCCGGGTGAAACGATTTCACTGAAAGGATAAACCATGTATTTTCTGTATAGTTATTGATATGCTACATTACACTGCATAACTCAATTAAGATATTGATTGCAAAATAACGGTTCACATTATTATGTAATACCGAGAAGTCTTCCTATGAGATGCCTATGAATTTGTGGATAAGGTGTGAATTACATTTACCCCACTTCTACAAATAGAGGCATTTAACACTAGTGCTTGAAGGTAGGATTGGAAATTTTGTATACACGTTCAGATGGTGACTGTTCGTGAAATATCTTAATGCAATGAGTAAAGGTTGGTTATAAGATTCTTGAGTTCGGATCGTGATGGTTACACTGTTACATCCTTTCTAAAAGAATGTTTAAATAACAACCTTAGACCTTGAAGTACAGTTACTCAAGGAGTTACTATCTAATTTAATCAAGATCACATCCAACATTGGTTGTTGGGGATTACGTTGATTAATACTACTAAACCAGATCAGAACATCAATCCACCCAAATGCAGTGGGAGTATGGTCTAACCATTGACCCATTGTGATTATGCAGTCTTTACAGTCTGCTTGGGGTGATTGATTACCTATGGTTCTTCTAGAAGGACTGTATAGGATTCTGATAAAAAGAGGTTGGTTCAAAGCCATAAACCTGTATAAGGAGTTTTGGTACTCCATTTCTGTTCATACTCTTGTAGAACCACCTGAGTGTCTCAGGCCCAGGGGGAGTAATTGGATCTACATGGAAAAAAGTCGAATGAATGAGAAAGTTTATCTTTCTAAGCAAAGCCAAGTGGTCTAGGGTTAATTCCCTGAGAAGTAGATAGTTCAAAAGGGGTTATGACCTGGAGCTTTCTCACCACTCAGCCTTGCTTGACTCTATAGAAAGCAGAAAGATTAACAGGGGTGATGCCCTGAAACTTTCTTTCCGCATAATGGAGCTTAGATTCATTCGGAACAGAAAGGTTTTATCTTAAATCCAATGGCAGATAGACTGCCTATGCTTATATCCATTGGTGGATAAAAGCAAACCTTTAGGTCATTAAAAGTCACATGTTTGATATGTGTGGGCTTGACCAAAATATTGATGAGTCTTTTGTAGACCAGAGAATCAATATTGGTAAAGTAGTAGACCTTAGTGTTAATAAAAGATAACACTGCAACTGTTGGAAACAACATGGGTGTGTTATCGAAGTCAAAAATCGACGAGCCAAAGCTTCTCTCCGAATCGGAGAAGTGGACTATATTCTTAGAATTTGATTCGGTCGAATTCATGAGAACAAGTTGTTGGCAATATCCCATCCATCTTAAAGATGTTAATGCATTTTCGAATGCAAAATTCAACGAGAGGTTTCCTACCCAGCCCCTCATGGATTAATTCTCTTAGTCTTCGGATATAGAGAAAATGGGATAGATTCTCTCTTGGATAGAGAAAGTCAAGTTATTAAAAGTCAATAAAAGTTGAGTCTTGGATTCAGACGTTGAAAGCAGTATAGTGCATCCTCAAGTATCTAGAGAGAACGAGGAATCATATGCTTGTGCATTCGGGTGCGAACCTGAGTGTCGTTGACTACACTGATCCTGATTTTTTGTCGGATTAAGGATGATCGTGAATCGATCTCAGACTCAGTGTTTACTAATTGTGATGGAGCTACAGTCTGGAGCAATCTAGCACTACCAATTTGACTCTGTTAGTCGAATACATAGCAGCTTTCGAAGCAGCTAAAGAGGCAGTATAGCTTGAAAAGTTCTTTGATGGATCTAGAAGTCATTCTAGGTCTCGATGAGCCGATACCATTTACTGTGAAAACAGTTGAGAGTGGCTCATGTAAAGGATCTTCACAAACACAAGAGTTCAAAAGCATATTGAAAGTAAGTACCACCTGGTCAGACAGATCGTGCAGAGAGGCGACGTTTCGGTCCTAAAGATCGCCTCAAAACCGACAACCTAGCTTATCAGTTTACCAAGACGCGTGGCATCTAATGTCACTGATGAGCGCTTGGCGTGTATGAAATTGGGATATATGTCTCATCTGCTTCAGAGCAAGTGGGAGAATGTTGTGGATAGAAAGAATAAGGGTGTGATGCTCTAAAAACAATCATTGCTTGTCTTTACTGGCAAGTGGGAGATTGTTAGATGTAGTGTGCCCGAAAGACAATTGTTGCTTGTCCTTACGGGCAAGTGGGATATTGTTGGAAGTAGCGCCGGAAAGACAATATATGTAATTGTTTTTAGAATTAATAAATGACAGATTTATTCTCATCTTATTACTTGCTACGTGCTTGTAAGAAATACACTACTGAAAACCCCAAGTCGTATCATATGTAGCCATGTAACTTAGTGTGTGTCACACATGAGGATTAAGTTATGGTGATACACTTGAACTATTAGTCCGTGGTGAACTTAATCAAAGTATGGGGTCTATTGATTATTAAACCACCATTAATGCGCCCAGAACACTTTTTGGTGTGACCGTCTTATCCGGACCGTCGACAATTGTTGTCTAAGTGGGGCATTTATATATGATGTAGTCATATAGGACTGGACCGATTTAATCTGAGTTTCTCATATAATTCCATCATTGAGAAATCTTATTAAATCACAAGATGATCATTTATGGATTAACCTTAATCCTGATGTGGTTGCATACTCCTACTGGATTCAGGATAGGGTTTGATGTGTTCGTTAAGGATCGCTAAGAGGCGCGGTCCTAATCACTTTCACGTTGGCACTATTCTGGAATAAGTGAGAACTGTGTGTCTCACGGATATGGAATCCATTCCTTCCTACGGGAAGTAGAAAGACAATCCCCTTATTTGTTAATCCTAGAAACTGATCGATCCCGGGAGTTCGTATTGGTTATGAACTAATTGATCACTAGTGGGTTAATGGTAAATAAGGATAAGACGTATTGAAGAAGGTTTGCGGAAATAATCCTACTTCAGTACGGATAGTCTATGAAGGGTTAGTTTATATGAAATGATTATATCAATGGACACTTATCGATGTTTTGAGAATAAGATATATTTATAATCGATAGAGTTCAGTTTCGGATTTATGGTGGCGTAATTCTGGAATTAATGAATTAAGCAGAAATATTCTGTTCGATTAATTTTTTTTTAATTTACTGTAGCTACTGATTATAGGTCCATGGTCCCAGGGTTGGCTCCTAACACGCGAGTGTTTTCTCGTTTTATGGAACCTCAGAGATTAAATTTAAATAGTTGGTCTATTTAATGAATATGCAATATTATTTATTTGATAAATAATATGTAAAAGAGAAAAGACATTTTGTCTATTAAAAATGATTAAAAAAAGTTGTGCCTATTTTGAGATAATTAGGAGATGAAATTTTCCTAGATTATGTAATTAATTAATTATCTATTTGTTTGATAATTAATGGAAAAATTAAGAGATTGATTTTTTGGGAATTATATATTATTTTGTAGCAAAAATATATTTTCCATATGTGAATAGGTTTTTGTGGTGTGAAAAGGATAATTCTTTTGACTAGTTATTTTCCTATATGAAGAGAGTTCCTCCTAGCACAATAAAAACACACAAAAATGCGCCACTTACATAATATAAAGGAAGAACAATTAGTTTCTTGCCTTAGTCATTTGTGAATATTCGAGGAGGTTTTACGGCGAGGATCGACGTCCACCAGTCGTTGCTTGGAGATACAATCTGGAAGACTACGGCTTCTCCCTTAGTCGGTTTTCTCATCTCTCTCAGGTTAAGGTAAATCTTTAACCTTCTCGTAGGATTAATTAGTTATGTCTCATATCGTAAATCGCATAAGCTTCCGCTGTGTGAAGATCGAGTGTCTCGATCGGTGCTACTACTCCTAGCACACACATCACGTGACAAGTGACCTTAATTTGTTTGTTAATTCTCGGCCCATTGTCCGTCACTTGCAACTCATAAGGGCACGATTATTTTATTGGGAAATTTGCACATAAATGATGTTTCATATGTACCCAAGTTGAATTGTAATTTTCTCTCGGTGACCCAATTCTTTGATGATAATCATTGCGTTATGCAATTCATAGGTAAATTATGTGTTATGCAGGACCGAGTAACGAGGACGCTGATTGGACTGGGTGAGCGTATTGAAGGACTTTTCTTTTTCTCAGGCGTTCCAGATGCTCGTGCTCTAGACATTGATAGCGGAATATGGCTCCGGCCGTTGAGGCATCCCTCAAAAAACGTTTTACGGAATGTTCCTAATATTATTGTTTCTAGGCATTTAAATAAGGATTGTTGTGAGGTTTGTTTTCAAGCCAAACAGCCACGTGAACAATTTTCCCTTAGTAATAGTCGTGTTGGTCGCATGTTTGAGTTGGTTCATTGTGATATATGGGGTCCGTATACGGTTCCTTCCACATGTGGGGCCACATACTTCTTAACCATCGTTGATGATTTTTCACGGTCTGTTTTGATTTACTTGCTATTGAATAAAAGGGAGGTTGAAATAGTATTATTGGATTTTATGGCATTGATTGCTTGTCAGTTTGATGTAACAGTTAAGCATGTCCGGAGTGATAACGGAACCGAATTTAAATCTTTGTTACCGTACTTTAAAGAGCATGGAATAATTTTTGAAACTGCATGCGATGGGACACCCCAACAAAATGGACGTGTTGAACGCAAGCATAGTCATGTATTCAACATTGCTCGAGCTATTCGTTTTGAGGGTCATTTACCTCTCATGTTTTGGGGGGAGTGTTTGATGGCTGTTTCTTATATAATTAATCGCACACCTTAGAGTATTCTTTGTTAGGAAATCAACGCGGGAACGCAGCGGAATTAAAAATTTTGATTTCCTTTTACCCAAGATCGACTTATTTAAGCAACAAGCATAAAAGAAGTAGACAAAAGAATACCTTGGTTGATCCAATTGGATCGACGCTTTGTCGACGGTTGTAGTTTCTGCACGAAGCCGCCCAAGCGTTCAGCCTCTACCGGTGATCCACACGAACACCTCGCCAGAATCCCATCATGGATTGCTACTAGAAAAACTCGGCTGCTAGACCGACTTTTTCTCTCTCTAAAATCTCTCTCTAAGAAGCTCTATATTTTTCACAAGAACTATTAGCTCTTGGAATTGTGTTGTGCAAAAGAGCTTGACACCCACATCCTATTTATAGTGGATAGGGCGCCCCCGAGTAGAGTAGAGAGGAAGAAAACCTTTTACTAGTAAAATAAAAAAAATATATTTGATTGATTTATCTCATTAATATTCAATATCTTATATTAAATATTTTCCCTAAGATATATATTGACAATATCTTATATTGAATATATCTTTATCTTATTAAATCTATTTTCCAAAAATCAATTAATATCTTATATTAATATTATGGTAATCTTATTAATTAAATTGCACAACTCAAATGTATCGAATACATAAGAATATAGAGTCCCTTTTTCCCCACAAAATTGGGAATTGAGATTTTCATTAATTAATATAATGCTATGATTAATTAATTTTCAAAATACATGTGTATCAATATACATATATATTTTCGACTTATATGTATCTATATACATATTTAATTAATATCTTGTATTTAATTTATTCATAATAAATAAATACCACCATATTAATTTACCACTTTATAACCTTTATAGTCGTGAGGTAAATTCCTTCCTTATTTGGTCATCAACTACAACTACATTTTAATTGGGCTAGACGTTCATATGTGTGTGACCTGATAGGCTTCCGAATATGTTGGCCGTAGACACAAAATGCAAATTACGAAAATGCCCTTCATACCTAACGATCACGGGATAGCGTCTAGCAACACACCGTGGCCCCCAATCATCGGAAGAGTCAAATGCAATGACTACTACCTTTCATGTGAAACGAGTTACCGTGTAACTTACAATCCTATCGTCGTAATAATATCCATACGGTCGTTAGTCGAGTGTCAAAACATCAACGACCGTATCTTATAATCTGGATATCATGCTCTCTCGAAGTAACTCATTTACTTTCACTTTGCAAAGATTCATGAGAGTAAGACATTCCTTATAAGAAGGCCTTTTCGGATATTCACCCCTACTGATAGGGTACGCAATTCCTAGACGACCAAACATGTATATTCCGCATGTTTCACTATCACACCAATCACTACAGCATTATCGCCCCATGTCTACGGGAAACCTCAATAGTGTCAAAGCATGACAATCCACACCGTGATGCCATGTAGACTCCGGTCCTAAGGATAATTACACAACTGTCACATTGTATGACACTTAACCATGTAAGTGGGTCAGTCTAACGTACACATTCTCTAACACAAAGATTTAACGTGGTTTCCGACATTATGCTGACTACCCCACGGACAGAAAAGGAGATATTTTATCATGCACAAAGTTACAAGATTTTTTCACACACATTGCATTGATTACAACATTGGTATTTATAAGCACAATTCCCTAACCCAAACTACTATAAGATCTTTGTCGGAACCGTCATAAATACCCCCGGATGTGGACCCAAACTCCGGCTATTATCCACGAGATGAATCTAAGCTTCAAAAGCGACTTTCCCGGACTTGTAACCAAGCGCACGGATGGGGAACTCGGATGCACTCGGCAATAGCTCGGTCGACAAGGCGAAAGGCGACTTCAGATGAAACTCAGTTTACACTTCACCACAACTGACTTTCACGGAACCGAAACCTCTTACTAAGCTGACCATCTTTCCCAGCTTAGTTTCACAGATTGCTTCACCAGTTTATAACTCAATTTAGAGATCAAGTCACTTAACTGAAAAATCTCCACCTTGACTTGAACTCGCATTCATACTCAACCAGATTGCATAATCCGACGTACTTGTACCTGATGCATTCGTCAATGCCCAGATGTACTTGTACTAGACTTCTCCACATAATCCACTCGGTTGATCCGCCCTCAAATGAGTATCCGAGTTCCGAGTTCATAAGCTTTGAATATTCGGCAAGTCCGGACACATCCGAAACATGCTATCCGAGCGGTTTAGTGAACATATCGGTACGATTATCCTTGGTGCCGATCTTCTTCACAACAACCCTCTTCTCATTTTCGAAATTTATACCTCACATCGATATGGTTGGTTCTCTCATGATGAATCGATCCTTAGCTAGACAAATTGCACTCACACTTTGTCACAATAGATCTCGGCTTAATCTTGATGTAGCCCCAAATCACAGATTAGACCCTTCAACCGGATACCCTCCTTGTCTGCTTCAGTAAGAGCCATATACTCAGCTTCAGTAGTTGATAAAGCCATTATTTCCTGAAGAGTTTCTTTTCAGCTGACAACTGATTACCCCAATGTGAAAACATAACCAGTCAATGATTTTCTACTGTCCACATTGTTAGATGTAGTGCCCGAAAGACAATTGTTACTTGTCATTACGGGCAAGTGGGAGATCGTTGGAAGTAGTGCCCGAAAGTCAATTTATGTTATTGTTTTTATAATTAGTAAATGACTGATTAATTCTCATATTATCATTGGCTTCGTGCATACAAATAAAACACTACTAAAAACCCTAAGTTGTTTCATATACAGCCATATAACTTAGTGTGTGCCACACATGATGATTGAGTTTATGATGATACACTTGAACTATTAGTCCGTGGTGAACTTAATGAAAGTATGTGGTCTATTGATTAAACCACCATTAATGCGCCCAAAACACTTTATGCTGTGACCGTCTTATCTAGACCATCGATAATTGTTATCTAAGTGGGGCATTCATATATGATGTAGTCATATAAGACTCGGACCGAATTAATCGCATTTCTCATATAATTCCGTGACGGGGAAATCTCATTAAATCACAAGAAGATCATATATGGATTAACCTTAATCCAAAAGTGATTGCATACTCTTACTTGTTTCAAGATAGGGTTTGATGTGTTCGTTAAGGATCGCTAAGAGGCGCGGTCCGAATCATTTTCATGTTGGCACTATTCTAGAATGAGTGAGAAGTGTGTGTCTCACAGTTATGGAATCCATTTCTTCCTGTGGGAAGTAGAAAGACAATCCCCTTATTGTTAATCCTAGAAACTGATTGATCAGTGGAGTTCGTATTGGTTATGAACTAATTGATCACTAGTGGGTTAATGGTAAATAAGGATAAGATGTATTGAAGAAGGTTTACGGAAATAATCCCGCTTCATTACGGATAGTCTATGGAGGGTTAATTTGTATGTAATGATTATATCAATGGACACTTATCGATTCGATGTTTTGAGAATAAGTTATATCGATAATCGATAAAGTTCAGTTTCGAATTTATGGTGGCGTAATTCCGGAATTAATAAGTTGAGTAGAAATATTCTGTATGATGAATATTTTATTCAATTTATTATAGCTACTGGTTATAGGTCCATGGTCCCCGGGTTGGCTCTTAACACGCGAGTGTTTTCTCGTTTGATAGAACCTCGAAAATAAATTAAATAGTTGGTCTATTTAATGAATATGCAATATTATTTATTTGGTAAATAATATGTAAAATAGAAAAGACATTTTCTCGTTAAAATAATGGCAAAAGTGGCGCCTATTTTTGTGATAAAATTAGGAAAAGAAATTTTCCTAGATTTTGTCACATATGTAATTAGTTAATTATTTATTTGTTAGATGATTAATGGAAAAGAGATAAGAGATTGATTTTTTGGGAATTATCTTTTATTTTATGGAAAATATCTTTTCCTTATGGGAATAGGTAATTGTGGTGTGAAAATGATAACTCTCTCTTGACTAGTTATTTTTCTATATAAAGAGAGTTCCTCCTAGCACAAATTACACACAAAATTGCGCCACATTCAACTAAAATAGAAGAGAAAAAATGGTTTCTTGTTCTAGCCATTAGGAGGAGAAAAACCTAGGGTTTTTCTTGAGTATATTCGAGGAGGTTCTGCGGCGAGGATCGACGTCCACCAGTCATCGCTAGGAGATACAATCCGGAAGACTGCCGCTTCTCCCTTGGTCGATTGCTTCTTACTCTCTTTTTTGGTAAATCTTCAACCTTCTCATAATGATATTAATTATTTATGTGGATCATGTCGTGGTAAAATCGCATGAAAATATGTTCGTAGCTTCTATTGTGCATGATCGAGCATCTCGATCGGTGCCGTGAATCAGATCTGACGATCCAATTTGGATCGGATCCGGATTCGGGTTTCTGTATATCCAGCATGTGGTATCATAGACAGGTTAAAGCGATTTTGCGATCTTGATTGTATAATTAATTAATAAGGAGTGGAATTGAATAAATATTGCATCTTTTATATGTTTATTATATATATATGCGTGGTTGAATGTTTTGGTTGACGAGATGGATTGGGGTTGGTACTTGTTTACCGTTAGATATATTGTAAACACAAATTTTTCAGGGTATAAGAAATTATGTAATTTATTTTGTTGTAATTTAATTTTCTAGTAGCTAGAAAAATAAGAATAGCTGCGGCCTGTTGTATTTATTTAAATTTTCAAAGAACATCAACATCCTGAAGCGGCGTCGCAGTGGTAAGGGCACGAAATCAGCAAATTATAGATGCGGGTTCGACTCCCCAATGCGTCCTTTTTTTTCATAAATATTTATTTAAATTTTCGAAGAAAAACAACATCCTGAAGCGGCGGCGCAGTGGTAAGGGCACGAAATCATCAAATTATAGACGCGTGTTCGACTTCCCAACGCGTCCTTTTTTTATAAAACATTTCAGAAAATTGCTTTGTCAAAGAAAAAAGTTTCATCTGAAGGGAATTGAACTCATGTTGCCACGCTAGAAGAAGAAGACTGTCACCAACTTGGCTGGAGCATTTTTTGATAAAGGAACGGAGCATAAAAATTATACTGCGGCGGCGGCGGCTGTTCATTAAAGATTAGTAAATTTTTGAACGTAAGGTTTATTTATTTAGTTTATAGATTAGATACGGGGGTACCAACGGTCCATCTCAGTGGTTTATTTTTTGCATTTATTTGCTTTTGTGATTATTTATGTGATATAACCACGACATGCATCATATTCATGAATTCTACTCCTAGCATATGCATACATGTAGAAAATTAATATTGACATTAATTAGACATGTATGAACACGATAATTAATTTTGATTAAAAATAAATTAAATTAATTACAGCAAACGGAATTTTATCGAGATATAAAATTCACATGATAAACTTAATTTGGGATTATGAATCCTTCGGGGTTTGGGTTATGTAGTGTCTACATAAATCAGAATTTTGATAATCAAAAATTGGAAAATCATGAAGATGGTATTTGGAACCGATAAGTTAGTGATTGTTTTTCCTTGATTTATTGTTTTTTGATTTATTGGAAAAGTCTATAATCCTAAAACTTTTATCATGACAAATTAGGATCATAAAATTCTTTGTGAATTTTATTTCTGTAGTGTCTACTCAAAGGAATTCCAATCCATAAAAAATGGAGAATCGTGGATATAGTGACACTAATTAGACGGTATTTGGAACCGATGAACTAATGGAAGGATAATATTAAATATTCATGATCTATTGTTTTTTGGATCATTAAAAAATTCTAAAATCCTAATGAGACTACCTAATTTACAAAATAACGAGTGGGAGCGGGGAAGGTGACAACCGACCCCTCGGCCTCTACTATTGACACAAGCAAGTGAGCGAAGGGTGACGTCTCGTGCCGCTTTGATTTCGGCCCCCTGAGGGTGGCTTTCACCCCTATCAAAATCCAAGGCTTGGTCTCCGAAAGGATAGGATTTTGGGTACTCGTTGAGTCACTGACCGACCCTGAGGCGGCATGCTCGGGGCGTACTTTGAGATCCGAAATAGTAGGTAACACTCTAAAGGATATTTTAGGAAATATCTTGGCCGAAAAAGGAAGGTAATCAGCAATTAAATAGAGATGTCTGATTCTCAGTTAGTTGTTGAGAGAGATTGTCTCAATTTAATCGTCATCTCTTTGACCTACCTGAGACGACACTGTAGGTGTGAGATTAAATCCTTGGAATGGTATGATAAACTGTATTCATGACATTATGTTTATAATTCTAAAAATTATTATATGTTGTGGTGTATGATTTGATTTATGTTTCTGGCATAATTTATTTTTCAACTACATATAATGTCAAGGTATCTAAACTGCTAAACGTGATAAAATTGACTGATGATGACTCGTAAAAGTGGAAAAGTAACAAGAATGTTGAACTCAATAATTAAGAATGCAAATTAATTCTTCGGAAGAAGATGCTCCTCTTGAGCCTTCAAACTTAAATGACAACAATATCACTGCTGGCACTTGTGTTGAACGAGAGACAAAAAAAAATAGTTCAACGATGACGAGAATGATTTGGTATCAATCTCACTGGACATCCCACAGTTCATAAGTAGTGGATACTCAAATGAACTGCTAGTTCACAGCCATTTCCTTTTAGAGAAAGCAAAGAATGGGAAGATAAATGGCCACGTATATAAGTCATCTAAACTACATAGGTTAAAGGCTAAACCAAAATATTAATAAAAGAAAGCATAGGATAAGGAAAGTGATTTCGGATTACTAACCTATGAATTCTCAGAGACTTTCTTAACAGGGTTATTTGACCCGGAAGCTAAGTTCTTTTCTAAGAATGAGGTAGCAAGGCATTCATGATTAAAGAGTAGACAACAGGCAGTTATTTCAGCTAAGATAGTGGGAGTGATATAAGGAAATAAATTTTGGATTTTAATCCTTGAATGTCGCAGAAATTTAATTTCTGTTTTCAGATTCATTGGAACGATTGGATTTACTTTCAAATCGATAATATAGTGTCCTTAATGAAAGTGAACATGACATTTGTAGTACGATTCTGAGACTCGGACTTTTGTTTGATAAAGTCAAAGCCATTAAATAATGCTGAAAAGGTATATGTAACACATCATACACTATTAAGACAAATGGCTTCCATATTAAGGTAAACGATTCTTCGGCATCTATTAATTAGTGCATATATCCTAAAGATAAGATCTCGAAGGCGGCTAAGGGTGATTCCTATCTCCCGCCTAAGAACACTACCTCAAAGGAAAAATGACTAAGTAGCCTTTCAATTAGGAAAGGGTGATAGAGCTTAAAGAAATATCATAGCTTGTTCTTATTGACCTTCGGGGTCTTATGAAGGATACAAGCTAGTGAGAGTTTTTGGGTGGTAGACAATTTGTCTAATGACTACTCGAAATGGCGATAGTTTATCTAAATAGTTGGAGGAATCTCTGATATTACCAGAGAAACAAGTATTCCATGCTCAGATATAGGCTATAGCATAGTATTTGGAACTGATGATTGGCCTACCTCCTAGTGAAACGAATTCACTGAAAGGATAAACCATGTATTTCCATGTATAGTTATTGATATGCTACATTACACTGCTTAACACAATTAAGATATTAGTTGCAAAATAATGGTTTACATTATTATGTAATACCGAGAAGTCTCCCTAGAAGATGCTTATGAATTTATGGATAAGGAGTGAACTACGTTTACTCCACTTCCGTAAATAGAGGCATTTAGCACTTGGTGCTCCAAGGTAGGACCGGAGATTTTGCATACACGTTCGATGGTGATTTGTTCGTGAAATATCTTAATGCAATGAGTGAAGGTTGGTTATAAGATTCTTAAAATATATATAATGACGGTTGAACTGTCACAGCCTTTCTGAAAGAATGTTAAAATAACAACCTTGGACCTTGAAGTAAAGTTACTCAAGGAGTTATTATCTGATTTAATCAGACCACATCCAACATTGGTTGTTGGGGGTTACACTGATTAATACTAATGAACCGGATCAGAATATCAATCCACCCAAATGTAGTGGGAGTATGGTTCATCCATTGACTCACTGTGATTATGCAGACTTTACAGGGTGCTGGGGGTAATTGACAACCTATGGTCCTCTTGAAGGATTGTATAAGATTCAGATAAATAGAGGTTGGTTTAAAGCCATAAACTTGTAAATGGAGTTTTGGTAATCCAGTTCTGTTCACACTCTTATAGAACCACCCGAGGTCTCGTGCCAAGTGGGATAAATTGGATCTACGTCAAAATGAGTGGAATGAATGAGAAAGTTTATCTTTCTAAGCAATGCCAAGTGGTCTAGGGGTAATTCCCTGAGAAGTAGATAGTTCAATAGGGGTGATGCCCTGAAGCGTTCTCACCACTCCGCCTTGCTTGACTCCATGGAATGTAGAAAGATTAATAGGGGTGATGCCCTGAAACTTTCTTGCCGTACAATGGAGCTTAGATTCATTCAGAACGAGAGGGTTTTAGCTTAAAGCCAATGACAGATTGACTGCCTATGCTTATATCCATTGGTGGATTAATGCAAACCTCTAGGTCATTAAAAGTCACATGTTTCAAATGTGTGGGCTTGACAAGAATATTGATGAGTCTTTTGTAGACCGGAGAATCAATATTGGTAAACTAGTAGACGTTAGTGTTGATGAAATGTGACACTGGAACAATTGTAAGCAACATGAGTGTGTTATCTGAAGTCAGAAACTGAAGAGCCAAGATTCTCTAAATTAGAGATGTGGACTATTTTCTTAGAAATCGATTCGGTCGAATTAATGAGAACAAGTTGTTGTCAACATCATATGCATCTTATTGTTGGTTTGGATGATGATGCATTTTCGTATGCAAAATTCAACGAGAGGTTTCCTACTGAACCCCTCATGGAATAATTCTCTCAAATTTTCAGATATAGAGAAAATGAGATATGTTCTCTTTTGGATAGAGAATGTTAGATTTTTAATAGTCAATGAAAATTGAATCTTGGATTTGAACGTTGAGTAGCAGCATAGTGCATCATCAAGTACCTTTAAGGAACGAAGAATTATATGCTTGTATATTCGGGTGCAAACCTGTGTATTGATTACATTGATTCTGACTTTAAGTCAGATTAAGGATGACCGTTAATCGATCGCGGGCTCAGTGTTTTCACATAGTGATGGAGCTACAGTGTGGAGCAATCCAGCACTACCAATTTGACTCTCTTAGTCGAATACATAGCAGCTTTCGGAGCATCTAAAGAGGCAGTGTGGCTTGAGAAGATCTTTGTTGGATCGGTAAGTAATTCCAGGTCTCTATGAGCCGATACCATTTTACTGTGAAAACAGTTGAGAGGTAGCTCATGCAAATGATCTTTGCAGTCACAAAAGGTCAAAAACATATTGAGAAAGAGTACCACCTGATCAGACAGTCCATGCAGAGAGGCGATGTTTCGATCATAAAAGATCGCCTCGAGATCGAAGACCTGCTAATCAGTTTAACCAAGTCGTGGGGCATCTAAGTCACTGATAAGCGCTTGACGGGTATGAAATTGGGAGATATGTCTCATCTTCTTTAGGGCAATTTTGAGAATGTTGTGGATAGATATATAGATTAAGGGTGTGGTGCTGTAAAAACAATTGTTGCTTGTCTTTATGGGCAAGTGGGAGATCGTGAGATGTAGTGACTGAAAGACAATTGCTGCTTGTCATTACGGGAAAGTGGGAGATTGTTGGAAGTAGCGCCCGAAAGACAATTTATGTAATTATTTTTATAATTAGTAAATGATAGATTTATTATCACCTTATTATTTGCTTCGAGCTTATAAATAATACACTACTGAAAGCCCTAAGTTGCATCATATGTAGCCATATAACTTAGTATGTGACACACACGAGGATTGAGTTTATGGTGGTAGAAAGCCAATCCCCTTATTTGGTAATCCTAGAAATTGATCGATCCGCGGATTTCGTATTGGTTATGAACTAATTGATCACTAGTGGGTTGATAAGTTCCTAAAAAGTCGAATAATTCTAGATGTTTTGGACTCAATTTGGCGTCGTGTGTTGTTATTTTGCAATGTTTTTATCCTTTTTGGGCTAGATTACTGCGGATGATTGAAGTATTGCAGGATGATTTGAGATTGGAAGAAAAAGGCCCAAAAAGCAGAGCTAAAGTGGAAGAGTTCAAAAACCAGCCTCTATCATACCCCGGGTGTGACAGTTTTCAGAAATCTGATCCTGGCCAACGAAATGTTCTGATTGGTCGGAACATTCACCAACGTGATTTCTAGTATATTGGCGTGATTTTCACTGCAAAAGATGGTCTCACACACTAGAAGAGTCCAAGATTGATAGATATTTGATTTTAGAGATTTTCTTGATCAAATTAATTATGGAAATTGATTTAGTTAGGTGATTATCCCTTTTTTACTCCCCAAGTCGCAAAAAATAGGGACATACACGCCATATTCATTCTTTTAGGCGTGAAAACCATTCCACGGCATCTACTATTTTTTTCCCTAAACTTTTGAAGAACAAGATTTTTGCTTAGGGCTCAAGAATGAAAAACGGGTCGTTAATTTCTTGGTTTTATGCTATTTGTGAGACAATTCTATTTCTTTCTCTTAATTTTCTTCCTTTTATTTTATTTTTACATTTCACAATGCCTAAATCATGATTTTTGTGATCTCTTTGATTATGCGCGAGTAGACTTAATTTTCTGGGATTAGGAGAGCCCGGTAAATGGATATATGAGTTAAAGATTCGATCTTTCCTATTATTATGAATCAATATGCTTTTGTATTGATCATGGTGAGCTATTTTGTATGAATTTATGAATTGATGTATCGAAAGATGAATTTCCATAGGTTTATATGAAGAATCTATTATCAATTAGGTGATGGACTGAAAGGTGAAATTTAATTGATAGATTAGAACCCTAATTTGAATCAATAAAATTCTTGAGAGCGAAAATTAATTGAAATTTCTTGTGGCAATACGAATAATGATGTTTAATGGGTCTAGATTAATTTAATGAGAGAGAAATGAGATTTAATGTTAATTTAGGCCCGATTAATAGTATTTCGAAAGAATATTTTTAATCACTTTTGATTATTCGTCAACATAAGTAAAAGTTCATAGTAAATGGAAAGTTCGTTGTAAAAGTCATATATTTGTTACCGTGGTAATCCGACATCCTAGAAGTTCTTCCAACTTGATCTCTAGTAATTTCTTGGACTTTTGTTGAGTTTTAAATAGGACCTTAGTTCTTAGTTATTTTATAATTCAAAACACCAAAATTTGATTAGTTTAGCTAATATAAATCGACAACTATTCGGTGATTGTCCCAAGTCCCTGTGGGATCGACATCCTAAGTACTACTCGATAAGCCGTGCGCTTGCGGTACCATTTAGTGATTAAATTGAAAATCGCACAACAAGTTTTCTGGCGCCGTTGCCGGGGACTTGAGTGTCAACATCGAGCTAGTTGTTAATTTTGTTAGACTAGACTTTCTCACCATAGCAAGCTGCACCTTGCTACGGTGAGACTTTTTTTCTTTTGATTCTTTTTTCTTTTTCAGAAAGTAGAAGTGCAATGCTTGATGGATTCATTATTCTCTGGATTCGATGCTTATGAGCAATCAACTAATGCGAGGATGTATGGATATGGGTTTAATCAACTTCATGTGAGATGTTCATATTGTGGTGGAAACCATTTTGAAGCTCAGTGCAATGAAGGTTATTCATCCCACCAATGGAATACTTATGAAATTTATGGTGCGAGTTATGAGAATCAATTTCAATATAGCCACAACTATCACTACAAGAAAAATATCTTTTGCTACATTATTGTATGCCACACAACAAAAAAAATGTTGCTATATACTTACTTCTAGCTACATGAGTGTGGCAAAAGAGTCTAACCAAATACTATTAGCCATAATGTTTTTGTGTGTGTGGCAAGAACTAGTGTAGCAATAGAATGTTTTTTTTGTAGTGTATGCACCAACATACAATGGTGGGAGGAGTAACTATCCTTATTCTCCGTGGGGTCAAGATCAAAGAAATTGGCAACGACTAGTGTTCCCTCACTCAGAGCCCAAGTCTAACATTGAAATTTTGTTAGAAATCCATAGAGAGCAGAGAGAAATTTTCTAGAGAAATGGCACACCTATTGTGTCCTGCTACAGAAGAAAGGGAAATGACTTTGGGAGATTTAGTTGCACATAATCGCCATGTTCTTGAAGATGAAAGGGAAACGGAGATGCTGGTGATTCAAGAGCAAGAGGCCAACCTTGAAAGTCCCGGGGATGAAAACTATGATCCTTATGAGATCCCACATTGTCATGATCTAAATGTTATCGGTGATGATTTCTCGAAGACCGCTGAGTGTTTAGGCCTCCAAATTAACAAGAGTGAAGCCACATGGAAATTCGAACCATCCTCAGAAGATAATGGTACGATAATTCCGGATTCAACATTGATGAGCCAAGAAGGGGATGAAAAGGGACGTAACAATATTGTTCTTGATTCTAATTTATTTGATAATGTTAGTTATCCATCCTTGAATAGTGATGTTGAATTTATAAATGTTGAGCATATCAAGTATATAGATGTTGCACCTCTATTAGTCCATAATCCTCTTGGATTTGTCATGAGCATTGATAAAGAGAATAATAAATTGTTAGGAGGCACTTCTTTCTTTAGAGTGAAATTGATTAATCATATTTTAGGAAGACATGATTATAGGCTCCCAATGCTATATCTGAAAATAAATGTTAATATCTTTGATATGTGGAGAAAGATGCAGAGGGATGCCCTTGTTTGGTTTAGTCCTCCTTGAGAATGATGTTTAGAGATAGTCCAATCGAAGACTATAAATTCGAATGTGTTTTTTTCTTTCTTTTTTCTTGTTTAATGAATAAATAAAAGAAGACAGCTTGTCTTCTCGGTCCTTTGGTCTTGGTTTGTTTTGTTTTGGTTACGTCCGTGTCCATTTTGTGAGAGAAAGATGTGCACGAGTGGTATTTGAAGGTCATTGCATGAGGAGAAAACGAGCTTTGGAAAGTGGTGATCACGCCTAGGACGTGATTAAGGACCATGTGTGTGGTATCGAATAGGAGAAATTCTTGGCCATAAATAAGATTTTGTCACACCGAGGATGTGACGATGATCATCACTATGATGGAGAAGATGAGAAATTGTGGAGACATAAACCAGTCTGTGTCACACCCAGGGTGTGACACACACCTTTTTCTCAAAAAAAAAAAAAAAAAAAAAGAAAGACACAGTACCTATCACACGTTGGGTGTGATGGTGGCTGGTTTTTTTTATCACTTTTGCTGGAAAAAAAAAGCAAACAAACAAAAATATTTCTTTCTTTCCCTTTTTTATTTTCTTTTACCATCTTCCGTTTCCACATTTACACCTCCACTCCACATCTTCTTTATCATGAGGAAAGCTAAGAATTTTTATGACATTACTCTTAACATCAAGCCACCAAGGAAAGAACCACTACACAATTCTTGTGACTTCATCGGCACTCCGATTAAGGGCTAAAAGAAGACTCTTCAAGACTACGACGTTCAGAGCGTGATGATATGCACACAAGGAGCCCGCCCATTGCATCTTGTGAGTTTCTTTTTACCCTCCACTCGTTTTAATTTAATTACATTAGGGACAATGCAACCTTTAAGTGTGGGGGGAGTGACATTTGTGCAAGTCTTTCTCTTATGCGGTTTAGAGTCTTAGTCATTGTCGGTCGAGTCCGTTGTGTCATTTTGTCTTGATGGTTTTGATGATCACACATAGCTACTTTAGATGAGATTTACAATGCATGAAAATTGATATAGTTTGTTCTGACAAGAGAAATGCATGACATGGAGTGAAAAATTCTTTTTAGACTATCATGTATAAAAGTGTCATTATTTTCTTTAGGAAACAATAGAGTCTGAGTGAATAGACAAATAACCCGGTGAGATATTGTTCCGGCCATATGACCGACCACTTCTGTCTCACCCTAAATTTGTGCATATTTTCTCTTCCTTGGACTTGTTCCTTTAGAACTTGTGTTGAGTCTTGTTGATGTTGCCTTGGTATGTGCAAACACGTAAAAATGATTGAGGCATTCGTTTCTACCTTCCACCATATTATATACCTTTCGAACCTTGATCTTTATTACACCTTTTTACCACTTTACCTTACTTCACTACACCATACATTGAACAACCCGAAAAGAGGTAGCCCAATTCCTTTCACCCAACCTTAGGACTAACTGGGGCATGTGGCTATCAAATTTCTTGTACTTAGCATGTAATGATCAAGCTTGGGGGAAATCCTTATTGTTATCATTTCTGTTTCTTAGTTTGAAAAAAAATGACAAAAAAAAAAAGAAAATAAAAGAAAAAAATATATGAAAAAAAGAGAAAAAAAAAATCAATAAAGGAGGCAATATAAAAAAAAAAACTCCTAAATATTATTTGTTCTATTTGTTAGTAATAAAGAGGGAGTTGTATCATTATCCTCCCAAAAGTAGAAAAATTACCCTTTGTATTTTCTTTTGTTTAGAAATAAAGTGTTTGACCCCTTGCACTTGTGTGATGTTGAAGTTTAATAGTCATGTGTCTCGCTAGCTCTAATGGTTTTGCCGTCTCTTATACCTCTTCCTACACCTTTCACTTCCTTTTTCTTACTTGGGCTGTCCTCACCTACCATTTTCTCCCAAAGACCTTGTGATTTATGTGTTGCACAATGCCTTGGTGATTGATATGAGACGATATACAAGCATATAGTAGGGCATTTTCAATGGAATGAGCTTGAGAGTTTAGTGACCTCACAAACATTGAGCGTTGAGTGATATATCCCGTGAGGGTCTATTTGCTTTGTCTATGTTGTTTCCCATTGATAATTTTTGTTCACTTTTGCTCCGGATATGATAAAAAGGATTAGTTAGTATATATCTTGTGTTTTGAATGTCGGGATGAACTTTATTGATGCCCGTGTGTTGTGCATCTTCATCTATTGCTATGTCATGTGTGATCTTCTTAGTCCGTCTCATCTTGAGTCTTTTTGTTTGCTTGAGGACAAGAATAGTCTTAAGCTTGGGGGAGTGATAAGTTCCTAAAAATTCGAATAATTCTAGATGTTTTGGACTCAATTTGGTGTCGCGTGTTGTTATTTTGCAATGTTTTTATTCTTTTTCGCCTAGATTATCGCGGATGATTCGAGATTGGAAGAAAAAGGCCCAAAAAACGGAGCTAAAGTGGAAGAGTTCAAAAACCAGCCTCGTCATACCCGTGGGGTGTGACAGGTTTCCGTAAATTTGATCCCGGCCAACGAAATGTTCGATTGGTCGGAACATTCACCAACGTGATTTCTAGTATATTGACATGATTTTCAATGCAAAAGAGGGGCCAACACACTAGAAGAGTCCAAGATTGATAGATATTTGATTTTAGAGATTTTCTTGATTAAATGAATTATGGAAATTGATTTAATTAGGTGATTATCCCTTTTTTACTCCCCAAGTCGCAAAAAACTGGGACATACACGCCATATTCATTCTTTTAGGCGTGAAAACCATTCCACGGCATCTACTATTTTTTCCCTCAACTTTTGACGAACAAGATTTTTGCTTAGGGCTCAAGAACGAAGAACGGATCGTGAATTTCTTGGTTTTATACTATTTGTGAGACAATTCTATTTCTTTTCTCTTAATTTTCTTCCTTTTATTTTATTTTTACGTTTCACGATGCCTAAATCCATGATTTTTGTGATCTCTTTGATTATACGCGAGTAGACTTAATTTTCTAGGATTAGAGAGCCCGGTAAATGGATATATGAGTTAAAGATTCGATCTTTCCGATTATTATGAATCGATATGATTTTGTATTGATTTTGGTGAGCTATTTCGTATGAATTTATGAATTGATGGATCGAAAGATGAATTTCCATAGCTTTATATGAAGAATCTATTATCAATTAGGTGATGGACTCGAAAGGTGAAATTTAATTGATAGATTAGAACCCTAATTTCAATCAAGAAAATTCATGAGAGCGAAAGTTAATAGAAATTTCTTGTGGCAATATGAATAATGATGTTTGATGAGTCTAGATTAATTTAATGAGAGAGAAATCAGATTTAATATTAATTTAGGCCCGATTAATAGTATTTTGAAAGAATATTGTTAATCACTTTTGATTATTCGTCAACATAAGTAAAAGTTCAAAGTAAATGGAAAGGTCATTGTAAAAGTCATATATTTGTTACCGTGGTAATCCGACATCCTAGAAGTTCTTCCAACTTGATCTCTAGTAATTTCTTGGTCTTTTGTTGAGTTTTAAATATGACCTTAGTTCTTAGTTATTTTATAATTCAAAACACCAAAATTTGATTTGTTTAGCTAATATAAATTGATAACTTCGGTGATTGTCCCAAGTCCCTGTGGGATCGACATCCTAAGTACTACTCGGTAAGCCGTGCGCTTGCTGAAGCATTTAGTGATTAAATTGAAAATCACACAACATGCGTTAATGGTAAATAAGGATAAGATGTATTGAAGAAGGTTTACGGAAATAATCCCGCTTCATTACGGATAGTCTTTGGAGGGCTTGTCTGTATTTAATGATTATATCAATGGACACCTATCGACTCGACGTTTTGAGAATAAGTTATGTCTATAATCGATAAAGTTCAATTTCGGATTTATGGTGGCGTAATTCCGGAATTAATAAGTTGAGTAGAAATATTCTGTATGATGGATATTTTATTCAATTATTGTAGCTACTAGTTATAGGTCCATGGTCCCCGGGTTGGCTCCTAACACGCGAGTGTTTTCTCATTTTATGGAACCCTGAAAATAAATTAAATAGTTGGTCTATTTAATGAATATGCAATATTATTTATTTAGTAAATAATATGTAAAATAGAAAAGATGTTTTCTATTAAAATTGCAAAAGCGGCACCTATTTTTGTGGTAAAATTAGGAAAAGAAATTTTCCTAGATTATTTCACATGTGTAATTAGTTAATTATTTATTTGTTAGATAATTAATGGAAAGGAGATAAGAGATTGATTTTTTTGGGAATTATCTCTTATTTTGTGGCAAATATCTTTTCCTTATGGGAATAGGTAATTGTAGTGTGAAAATGATAACTCTCTCTTGACTAGTTATTTTCCTATATAAAGAGAGTTCCTCCTAGAACAAATTACACACAAAATTGCGCCACATTCAACTAAAATAGAAGAGAAAAATTAGTTTCTTGTTCTATCCATTAGGAGGAGAAAAACCTAGGGTTTTTCTTGAGTATATTTGAGGAGGTTCTGCGGTGAGGATCGACGTCCACCGCCGTCGCTAGAGATATAATACGGAAGACTACGGCTTCTCCCCTTGGACGATAGCTTCTTCATCTCTTTTTAGGTAAATCTTCAACCTTCTCATGGGTTATATTAATTATTTATGTGGATCATGTCGTGGTAAAATCACATGCAAATTTATTCGAAGCTTCCACTGTGCATGATCGAGCATCTCGAACGGTGCTGTGAATCTGATCCAATTATGGATCGGATCCGGATTCAGTTTCGTATATCCCGGCGCAGACGATCACCCGCATAATCGCATCACAAGATCCCGTGATCGCTCTTGTGTATCACCTTCATAAATGAGACCAATGCCAGCTTGTACCTCTAAGGTACATGAATATTCTTTTCACAGCTTTCCACTGTTCCTTTCTAAGTTGAGCAATAAATCTGCTGACAACACTGACTGCCTGAGCCAAATCAGGCCTAGTGCACAACATGGCATACATCAGACTACCAACTGCACTAGCGTAGGGAAATCTTGACATATATTCCTTATCCTCAACTGACTTTGAAGCATATATGACAAATGAACATTAGATGCTAAGAGAGTATCTATTGGCTTTGCAAACTCGACATACCAAACTTGGCCAAAATATTTCGTTTATAGCCCCGTTGAGATAAAAACAGCTTTCTTCGATTTCTAACTCTCTAGTTCTCCATCCCTAAGATTTTCTTGGTTGCACCCAAATCTTTCGTTTCAAATTCAAAGACTAAGAAGGTCTTTCGCATTTCGAATATCGACTTCTTTCTTGCAATGCCTATCATCATATCATCCACATTCAAAATATGATAGATGTATGATCCATCTTCCAACTGGCTGTTGTAAACACAACAATCATAAGGACTTTTGCGGTAACCCACCTGGATCATATAACTGTCAAACCTTTTATACCACTGCCTATGAACTTGCTTCATTCCATATAAGGAATTGAAATCCCTCTAGCTGAGTCATGCATATCTCCTTATCTACCTCACCATGTAGAAAAGCTATTCACATCTAACTACTCATGTTCAAGATCTTGTGGTGCCACCATAGTAACACTCTGATTGAAGTATGTAAAACTATTGGTCAGAATATCTCATCAAAGTCCACCCCTTCTTTCTGACTGAATCCTCTTGCAACCAAATGTGCTTTATACATTACTCCTTCTGCCTCACTCATTCCTTCATTTTTCTTGAAGATCCAGTTGCATGTAACAACTCTCCTATCAGTTGGATGTTTAACCAGATCCCAAGTTTGATTTTTCAGTAATGACTCAATTTCATCTCCCATGGCATCAAGCTATTAAGATAACTCAGAACATGTCACTACTTCCCCGTAAGTAGAAGGTTCACAACCATTCTCTTCTTCGCAACTTGAAGTGCGTATCCAAGCAAATCGTCAAAACCATACTTCTTGGGAGGTAACCCAACATTGGATCTTCTAGCTCGCCGATAGCTATACTCGCGGATCCATGTTCTCAGTTTGACGCTCAACTGACATTTTCTCAGCTGACTGGCATGGACTCAGTTTTGGTTTAGCAACTAGAGAAAACTGAATTGGATCAGTTGATTGTTGCATTTCAATTGACTCCACCTGAAGCTCCACCCTACTGTCAATTTTCTATGTTTCGGTACTACTGTCCGTTTTAGTAGTCTCTCTCACTGATGAACTGAGCATAGAATTTTCATCAAAATCTGCATCCTCTGCTGAGAACAACTCTGTTTTCTGATGATGACCAAATTCTATAACCATTAACTCCATCGCCATACCCCACAAACACTCCTATCTTGGCCATTGGTTCCAGTTTCCCTTCACTGACATGATAGTAAACTGTGCATCCAAAAAAACCCTTAAAACTGAGTAATCAGCATGCTTTCCTAACCACATTTCAACTGGTGTCTTAAAACTGATTCCTGTGTGAGGACTCATGTTGATTAAGTAGCAAGTTGTGCTTATAGCTTCGCCCAAAATATTCTTGACAAACCAAAGATTAGAGAGCATACATCTTGCCCTCTCCAAGAGTTTGATTCATTCTCTCGCCTACACCATTTTGCCGAGGTGTATTCCATACAAGTGTGATGTTCAACAATACCCTCAACTTTGCAAGCATCAAACTCAGTCCAGCATAATTCCAGACCATTATCTGTATGAAGTCTCTTGATCTTTTTTCCCAACTGATTTTCAATTAGAGATTTCCATAGATTGAAGTTATTAAATGCATCACTCTTTTGTTTCATCATCACCACCTAAGTCATCCTTGAATAATCATCCATGAATGACACAGAATATTTGTGACCACCCAATAACTCCAACTTTGATGGCCCCCAACAATCATGATGAATGTAATCAAGTGTTGACTTTGTGTTGTCTATCCTTTTTGAGAATTTTCCACTATGAAGCTTCCCAAACACATAATGCTCACACAATTCCAGATGCTTGACCTTACACTCCTCAAGAAGATCCTTCTGAGAAAGAACCTGCATCTCTTTTTCACCCATGTGACCCAGTCTCATGTGCCACAGTTTTGTAAGCTGTGACTGATGAATCTCAGCAGATGCCAC
This sequence comes from Gentiana straminea, assembly GCA_036785695.1. Taxonomy (NCBI): domain Eukaryota; kingdom Viridiplantae; phylum Streptophyta; class Magnoliopsida; order Gentianales; family Gentianaceae; genus Gentiana; species Gentiana straminea. The sequence goes on from JAVUPR010000456.1 coordinate 229,441, forward strand.
AGCAGTAGAACAAGCTATAGTTGACCCTTGTAGTTTATACAAGGTCCCTTTCTTGACTCCCTTGAGAACCAAAACTGAGTTTTTATAGACACACAACACTCCACCTTCACCCTTGAAACTGAATCCTTTTTTTCTAAAGAATTGAGAGATACCAAGTTCTTGGTCATCTGTCGAACATGTCTAACTTCACTCAGTTTATAGAATCTTTCATCCTTTGTCCACAACTAAGCTGAGCCAATCCCAACTACCTTGTAGACCTTGTTGTTTTCCATAGATATATGACCACCATCTATCTGCTGATAACTTGAGAACCACTCTTTGTGAGGGAAAATATGAAAGGATGCCCCAGAGTCTATAATCCACACATCAGTTTGATGCGCTGACTCTCCTGCCACAAGAACCATATCCTCATCTGAGTCATGCTCCGTTGCCATAACAGCTGTGCCAGAACTGTTCTCCTGTTGTTTCTTCCTCTTTGGACAATTGGACTTCCAATGTCCCTTATCCTTACAATTATTGCAAACATATGTGGATTTAGGGCCTTTGGACCTTGTATTCTTGGAGTTTTTCTTCCTAGACTGTCAATTCTCTTTTCCACTATACTACTGACTACTAGTCCAGCAGCCTGATTGTCTACCCCAGCTGCCTTATGATGTGATCCCTGATGACATTCCCGACCCATTAGCTTCTATGACGGCCGTGGACCCAATTGTGATCAGAGATGGCCCTATGACAAGGCTCCAAAGGAAGAAACTAAGGGAAGCATTTAATTCCTTAGTATTGGAACAATTCGAGCAAGGTCAAACCGAGGAGCCTGAAGAAAAGGCCATGAAATGCGTTATTTATGCTATTGGGCCTGAAGAGACTAGTTGTATTAATTATCTGGCCCTTGGAAGACTAAGGCCGACCCTTAGAGGGCCTTAGTGATGCATTTTGTTGACTATGAGCTTTATTTACATTATGGATTTTGTTTCTTTTGTGTTAGCTAATTTTCTTTTCAATAAAAGGCTATGTGGGCCTAAATAAGATTAGGAGCCCAATAGGTGGCCGATAGGCGCATTAGGTTAAGGGAATTTCTCCCACATTCCTTAGAAGTTATTTTTGCTTTGAGGTGTAAGCCTATATAAGGCCAAAGCACTACCATTGTATTTCACACCGTATTCTTGATTATAAAATTTCTCTCAAGAGTCGAGTCAACTTTTATTAACACTTGCGAGTGAGATTCTCTTCGTTGTAGAGGATCACCTTTAGAACTTATGAACGTTGTGAGCGAAGGTTGTGGCGTTCTAACCCTTTTCTAGTTTGGATTCTCTAGGTTAGGTTTTTCAGCTCGTTATTGATCCCCGAGTTAATTCCTGGGCAAAGTGAGATCTGATTCAATCCGTAATCATATCGTTGCAGTACGTAGCTCGCCGACTGGTGTCAAATACCCTTTTTTTTTTTTTTTTTTTCTTTCTGTCTTTTTTCCTTTCTTGTCTCTTTCTTTTCGTTTTTATTCAACAACAAAAAATTTATAGGCTACTTGTTCTTGCATGTTTATATTCGTTCTTTAGTCAAAAAAAGAAAAAAATTATTAGTTGCTATTTCCTTTCCTTCTTTCGCCCCCCAACCTATAATCTTCAAATCATCAAATATTCATCCCAAGAACCCTAAAAAAAAATTTCTTCAGCCACACAAAACAATCACCAAGAAACCGAGCCTTTTCCCTTTTCTTACCCGGATAATATTGCTACGATACACCATAAACTGTAGCAATCTCCCCTCCCAAACACCAATCTACTTCTGGAATATCCAAAAAATCCAAGATTTTGATTCTTGATTCAAGAAACCAAACCGTTCTCCTTGCACAATTTAATCCCTCATCAAGAACATGTTTTACCTAATATTAATTAGTGATTTTTGCACCACCTTGTTGCACCTATGCTTAATTCAGGTCGTATAAAGGTGGAAAAAAAACGTCAAAAAAAAATAAAGAAGAAGGAACCGATGACTGTATTTTTACTTGTTACTGTGTTACTACTTGATTGGATTGTACTTCTATGATACTATTGGTTCTCTTGATCTTTCATTTTCTGTTCTTGCACACACGTACAACATTGTTCAGCCTTGCCCAATCCTTTTCCTTTTTTTTCCTTTCCAAAACCGCACCTAGTTCCATTTTTAGGAGATTAGTTTTAATTGCTGTGATATTTGCTCCCTTTGCTGATTTGTTTGATAAGGTTTTCACTACAACAGAGAATAAGCATGAGTGAAACATGAGTGTGTGGAGTGATTTACGGAATGATCCGTAATTCACGGATATAATTACGGAAATTAAATGCAGAAAATAATGACTCGAAATAAAATCTAATTTTATTATTCAGATCTAGCAAATAAAATCGATTATGGTGCAGATCTAATAAATTAACAGAACTATATGATAGATCTAATGAAACACAGCTACTAGATATAGATCTAACAAAATATGCAACTAACGTACAGATCTGACATAAACGATTGAGAAAATTAAAATACAGTGCATAAATAAAGACAAACCGAGGCGAGTTATGAAACTCTTTCCTTAAGACAGATTGCTCCGGTATGGTGCCCACGGTAGTAGCAACTGCCTCCCAAGATACAACGGCTTACGTCCTGGATTGAGAGGCACTTCAACAATCCAAGCTCCGGCGAACTTACAACGTGCTCCGACTTCTCTTCGACTCAAAAAAAAACTAACTATATGCTCGACCCTTTTAGTAGTGGAAGACACAATAGAAAACCGAATGCTTCAACCTTCATCTTGGGGTTCTTTATATAGTGGAAAGAAGGAGCCAATGCTTGAATGTGATTGGCCGTAACACATCACCACTCTTTTCCCTTGGAAAAGAAATAGGGGCCGAAATTTTTATTAAAAAAATTGCCAAAATATTTCCACAATTTCGATTGGTCGGATGACGTGTCTTCCGAATTTCGATTGGTCCGATGATTTAACCACTCGACTTTTCCCTCAAGAAAGTTATGTGGCCGAAAATAATTATGCAATTTCGAAATTAATTTAATTAAATTAAATCCGAACCGACTTAATTAATCAGAATTCGTTTCCATATTATTCTGGAACCTTCCAACCGTCTCACGATTAACTAATTAATTTCTGGTTAATTTCAAAGGAAATTTTGTCCAAAAAATTAATAGTAACACGAACCGAACCGAACCGAGCCGAGCTCGAGCACGAGCCGGCCGGACGGACGGCGGCGGCGGCGCGCGCGCACGCGTGTGGAAATATCTAAGTCCTCCCTCCTGCACAAAAGTGCCTTGCCCCTTGGGGCACATTTATAAGAGCACACACTAGCCCTTATATATGGAGCTCAAGTCTCCCATCTTTCCAATGTGGGATATTGAGTTGAGGTACTCCCTTCAACTCTTATCTCCAACACATTTTCAACCAACTTTAGGCATTAATTTCTCATTCACCCGATATCCGAATCGAGTGATTCCAAAGCCAAACATTATCTACTCCGTGAGTAGAATATTTAGACGTAATAAGCTCCCGGTGAATCTCACCGGAGCGTATCCGAAATTCGCGCTAAAGTTGACCATTTTAACCCCATTTCATGGGATATCTCCAACAATCCCCCACATGAATGAAAATTAATGCAAATGCAAATGCAGACTCTGAAGAGAAGTCAGACGGGAAAATATTGCATCAGGAGAGGTAGCTTCTGGCCTTGAACCTGCCTTAGTGAAGTACTATCGGATTTACTCGGCTAATCGCTGAACTAGGTCTTGAACTCGTTCAGCCTTTAGTGTAAACCAAGACAATAGCACTCACACAATATTTCCCCTAGCACCTTTCGGTTCTCATGGTTGTGTCCGTCTCGGCCCCGGACAACACTTGGTTTCGTAAAGTGCTTTAGAGAATTCAAGCCTCAAAATTCTCATAAGCGGCCCCACTTCGCACTTACATAGGTGACCTCCTATCAAGGGTATTCTCGCCCTACCCCACTTGAGTATCAAGATATAGGAATCATTAAAAGCTTTGCTTAACCTCACACCTCTCGCGTACAAGCACTTTTATTCTCTCGTAACGGGTAAGTGCTAGATCGTTCCACATAGCTTAGTTGTCCCTTTTGAACCATGATCTTGGGATCTCCCGCCGCATGGTTGGGTTGCCACTACAAGGAAACATGCGTAATAGGCTTCGGCCCCATTCCGGTTGTCAAAATTGACATCCGATCTCTAGCTAAACCTTTTGTAAGCGGATCCGCAAGATTCTCCTTCGATTTTATATAATCGACGGAAATCACACCATTAGAGATCAACCGTTTAATGGTATTGTGTCTACGGCGTATGTGTCGAGACTTACCATTATACATACTACTTTGTGCCCTTCCTATCGCGGACCGACTATCGCAAAGGTAAGCCGATAGCCCACAAGCTTAGGCCAACACGGAATATCCTCTAGAAATTCCTAAGCCACTCAGCCTTCTTCTCCAGCCTTATCCAAGGCTATGAACTCGGCTTCCATTGTAGAGCGAGCTATGCACGTTTGTCTCGTAGACTTCCAGACACAAGAAGACCACCAATCGTGAATAAGTATCCACCGGTGGACTTCGACTCTTTCGTGTCCGATATCCAGCTTCGCATCACAAGTATCCTTCTAATACCGCCGGATATCTTGTAAATCGTAATCCCGTACTCATAGTGTACTTCATGTACCTCAACAACCTATTTAAGGCTTTCCAATGATTATGATCCGGATTACTCGTGAACCTACTCGCTTATTCATCGCACATGCTAAGTCCGGTCGTGTACAATTGGTTATGTACATCGTACTTCCAATCACTTGAGAATACCTCAATTGATCCACAGGTTCACCTCTATTCTTGGCTAAGTGCACACTTAGGTCAAGAGGAGTGCTCACTGGACTTTCATCAAAGACGTTAAATCTTTTCAAAACAGACTCAATATAATGAGTTTGTGACAACGCCAGTCCATCGGGTAATCTAGAGATCTTAATCCCTAGTATCACATCCGCAACTCCTAGGTCCTTCATATCGAAGTTCCTTGTCAACATCTTCTTGGTATTCATGATGATATCATGAGTACTTCCCATTATCAGCATGTCATCCACATATAGACATACTATAACATAGGCATTGGTGTGTTCTTAACGTAGACACATTTATCACACTCGTTAATCTTAAATCCATTTGACAACATAACATTATCAAATCCGATATGCCACCGTTTTGGTGCTTGTTTAAGCCCATACAAAGACTTAACGAGTCTACACACCTTGCTCTCTTGCCCCGGAACAACAAACCCCTCAAAGTTGTTTCATGTAAATTTCTTCTTCCAACTCACCATTCAAAAAGGCGCCTTCACATCCATTTGATGGATTTCCAAGTTATTGACTCAGCCTATAGCAATGAGAACCCTTATAAGTGATTCTCGTCACCGGTGAGTAGTATCAAAAAAGTCAAGGCCTTCTTTCGTCGGAACCCTTGGGCCACCAACCTAGCCTTGTACTTATCGATAGAACCATCAACCTTTAACTTCTTCTTGAAGATCCACTTGCATCCGAGTGGTTTATTTCCCGGTGGAAGATCAACCAACTCCCAAGTGTGGTTTTGCATGATGGAATCTATTTCACTATTTATAGCTTCTTTCCGTAAAAGGAGCTTCGGAGTAGACATAGCCTCTCGCATATGTCCGGGGTTCGTTTTCTACCATATAGGTCGAAAATCAGACCATAGGACTTTGAAGTCCTCGCCCTCTTACTACGACGAGGTTCCTCGTGTTCTTGAGGATCACCCTCTTCTTCGTACTCATAAGTCCGCTTGCTCGTGCTTGCTTCTTGTTTTTCTTTCTCCTTACAGGGAAAAATATCCTCAAAGAACACAAGATTCCTAGACTCGATGATGACATTTTCATGTACATCGTGGACGTCCGATTTATGTACCGTAAACCGATAGGCACTACTATTGAGAGCATATCCAATGAATATACAATCAATGGTTTTGGGCCCTATCTTCACTTGCTTTGGTTTAGGTATTTCAACCTTAGCCAAACACCCCCACACTTTCATGATTTTGTAGTTAGGCTTGTGACCTTTCCACAATTCATACGGGGATTCATCCTTCTTCTTAGAAGGAATTTTATTAAGAATGGAGTTCGCTGAGAGGATAGCTTCCCCCACAAGTTCTGAGGTAAACCCGAACTAATCAACATAGCATTCATCATCTCTTTCAGAGTTCGGTTCTTGCGCTCAGCAATACCGTTTGATTGAGGTGTATATGGTGCTGTCGTTTGATGAATGATGCCGGCGCCAGAGCAAAATTCATTAAACGGTGCATCATATTCGCCACCACGATCACTACGGACATTCTTTATCCGTTTGCTAAGTTGATTCTCAACTTCATTCTTATAATCCTTAAAAGCTTCAAGAGCTTCGTCTTTGCTTCTCAGCAGATAAACATAACAATATCTGGTACAATCATCAATAAAAGTAATAAAGTACTTTTTACCACCTCTAGTTTGCACAAATTTTAAGTCACATATATCAAGGTGTGAATTAAATCTAGAGGTTCTCGTGTTCCTTTCAACCGTTGGAAACGGTGCTTTAGCTAACTTAGCTTCAACACATATTTGGCATTTGTGATTAGGATCAATTTTTACGTTGGGAATTAAATCTAGATTCATCATCTTTCGAATCGATTTATAATTAGAATGTCCTAATCTACAATGCCATAAACAAGAAGACTCAAGCAAGTAAACGGAAGCGTAGTCATCTTATTAGCCTTTTTTGGCACAACAGCTTTGGGTACAACGGTCATTACATTCATTTTGAACATACCATCTACCAAGTACCCCCTCCCAACATACATATCAAATTTGGATAAAACTACTTTATCCCCACCAAAGACCATCTTGAATCCATTCTTCACCGTAAGAGCACCGTAAACAAGGTTCTTGCGCATGTCGTGAACATGCAAGACGTTGTTGAGTGTGAGTTCTTTGCCGAAGTCATCTTCGCATGACCTTTCCCACACCTTCACCTTTGCAAGCAGTAGTTTCCCATAAAGAGTTGTTCGCCCTCGATGCCTTATAATCGAGAACATCTCTTTCGAGCGCAAACATGGCGAGTAGCCCCCGTGTCAATCCACCAATCACGGGTATTCCCGACCGTGTTGCATTCGTAAACCACAACCGATGTGTTCATCTCCCGCATGCCTTCGCCCACCACTTCAAAGAAGACGGGCATGTGACTTGACCTTTTTCTCGTGACCCGCATTCACTTTGGCGATGCCCCGGCTTTCCACAGCTTGTAACAGCCTTCCGTTGAACTCGTTGCTTGACCTTCTTATTGTCTTTTGGACCTTGATTAGGCCGCTTACGCTTTTTGCCTTTGTTGCTCACTTCGACCAAGTTCGCCTTGGATCGGCCCATCGAAAGCTTCTTTTCGACCTCTTGTTCTCGCTCCTCAATCCGCAGACGCGTTGCTAGCTCTTCCATAGTCATCTCTTTCTCGCTTGTGCATCAAGTAATTCTTGAAATCCTTCCAAGAGTGGGGAAGTTTTCCAATCACAAGAAGAACTCCGGAATTGTTCACAAATCATCATTTTTTCCTCCAGATCTCGTAGATGATCACCCGTAGCTCCTCAATCCGACCGACAACAAGCCTTGGAGTCTACCATCTTGTAGTCCATGAATTTGACCACAAGAAATTTCTTCGAGCCAAAGATCCTCGATTTTGTACTTTTTCTCCAAAGCCCGCCACAAGGATTTAGCAGACTTCGTGAGCAATACACCCCATAGATCGAGTTCTCCAAAAACTCAGATGTAGTTCTTGCACAGAAGTCGAGTGCTTCCAAGCATCCAAAGCCGTGACAGAGGCATGATCTCCTTCCTTCAAGACAGAGGATCCTCGCCGCATCCGAGCCAAGCCAAGAGTGGTCGATAGAACAAAGATCTTCTCGTTGCCACCTCTTGTAGTTCAAGCCACCAAACTTTTCCGGTTTTTCCCCGAGGTCCGGAATTGTTCGCGTGTGTGCAAGAAAAGCAGGGCACAGCAGCAGAGGTACTCCCTTGCTCAGTTGTTGCCATTTCTGTAAACACAGAAGATCGACAAATCAAGTTCTGTTCGTCCTCAAACGAACGTATATGTGAAGAAAGAGTAGAAACAGAGTTATCAGTTTGGCCTCAACCAAACTGAAGCAGGATATAAATAAATTAAACAATCTAGCGTATCCGTAATTTAACACGTAAAAATTATTCTCTAACACACGAATTCACAAATCGTCTTAAGCTTGTTGGTTGTATGTGACGTGTGTGGAGTGATTTACGGAACAGATCCGTAATTCACGGATATAATTACGGAAATTAAATGCAGAAAATAATAACTCGAAATAAAATCTAATTTTATTATTCAGATCTAGCAAATAAAATCGATTATGGTGCAGATCTAATAAATTAACAGAACTATATGATAGATCTAATGAAACACAGCTACTAGATATAGATCTAACAAAATATGCAACTAACGTACAGATCTGACATAAACGATTGAGAAAATTAAAATACAGTGCATAAATAAAGACAAACCGAGGCGAGTTATGAAACTCTTTCCTTAAGACAGATTGCTCCGGTATGGTGCCCACGGTAGTAGTAAATCGCCTCCCAAGATACAACGGCTTACGTCCCGGATTGAGAGGCACTTCAACAATCCAAGCTCCGGCGAACTTACAACGTGCTCCGACTTCTCTTCGACTCAAAAAAACTAACTATATGCTCGACCCTTTTAGTAGTGGAAGACACAAGAGAAAACTGAATGCTTCAACCTTCATCCTTGGGGTTCTTTATATAGTGGGATGAGGAGCCAATGCTTGAATGTGATTGGCCGAACACATCACCACTCTTTTCCCCTTGGAAAAGAAATAGGGCCGAAAATTTTATTAAAAAAATTGCCAAAATATTTCCACAATTTCCGATTGGTCGGATGACGTGTCTTCGAATTCGATTGGTCCGATGATTTAACCACTCGACTTTTCCCTCAAGAAAAGTTATGTGGCCGAAAATAATTATGCAATTTCGAAATTAATTTAATTAAATTAATCCGAACCGACTTAATTAATCAGAATTCGTTTCCATATTATTCTGGAACCTTCCAACCGTCTCACGATTAACTAATTAATTTCTGGTTAATTTCAAAGGAAATTTTGTCCAAAAATTTAATAGTAACACCCGAACCGAACCGAGCCGAGCTCGAGCACGAGCCGAGCCGGCCGGACGGACGGCGGCGGCGGCGCGCGCGCGCGCGTGTGGAAATATCTAAGTCCTCCCTCCTGCACAAAAGTGCCTTGCCCCTTGGGGCACATTTATAAGAGCACACACTAGCCCTTATATACGGAGCTCAAGTCTCCCATCTTTCCACGTGGGATATTGAGTTGAGGTACTCCCTTCAACTCTTATCTCCAACACATTTTCAACCAACTTTAGGCATTAATTTCTCATTCACCCGATATCCGAATCGAGTGATTCCAAAGCCAAACATTATCTACTCCGTGAGTAGAATATTTAGACGTAATAAGCTCCCGGTGAATCTCACCGGAGCGTATCCGAAATTCGCGCTAAAGTTGACCATTTTAACCCCATTTCATGGGATATCTCCAACAATTATCTAATATTCCATGAATTATCATTTAACAAATAAAAGATAAATCACATATTAAATAATTATCCAAGAAAACTAATTTCCCAATAATTAAATAATAATAAAACCATGCGCCACTTGCAAAACCCAAAATGAGGTTACACGCATGTTTCCATATTTGACCAATTTGGTCAAAAAGGTCAACACACCAATTTGGGCCGAGTCCACGAAAAATATCTTTTCCGTGTATTTAATTATTTAGTCCAACTAAACAATTAATCCACATATCAAATTAAATAGTCCAATCCAACTATTTAATTATAATTGAGGTGCAACGACGAGAAACCTATATGCTATGTTAGGAGCCACGTCGGGGACCATGGACCCATATTCGCAGCTACAATAAATTAGATAAAATTATTCGTCGTACGTAATAAATATATCCAACCTATTAATTCCGGGATTACACCACCATAAACCCGAAACCGAACTCTATCGAATATAGATAACTTACACTCAAATTATGAGTCGAAATCGTCCACCGATATAATCATTACATACGGATAAATCCTCCATAGATCGTTCACTTCGATTCGGGATATTTCCGTAAACCCTTCTCGAAACATATTATCCTTATTTACCATTAACCCCCTAGTGATCAATTAGTTCATATTCAATATAATATGAACTCGGCCGATCGATCGCTTCTAGTGGTCAACAAATAAGGGAACTCGTCTCTCTACTTCCCGAGGGAAGGAATGGATTCCATATTCGTGATAGCACGTACCACTCACTCATTCCGTAATAGAGCCAACGAGAAGTGTTGGACCACATACTTCGAAGTGATCCTTACTAACACATCAAACTCTACCCTAGTCTAAGCAAATGTCCGTGATCACCTCAGATTAAGATTAATCCATACATGATCATCTTGTGATTCAATAAGACTTCGATTACGGAATTATATCGAGAACTCAAATCAAATCGGTCCACCCCTATATGATTATCATCATATATAAATGCCCCACTAGGTACCCTATTACCGACAACAGTCCGGATAAGATCGTCACACCTAAAGTGTTCGGGCGCATTAATAGCAAATTAATCATGAGACCCATACTCGCATTAATAAACGCTACGGACTAAGTTAATTTTAAGTACATCTCACTAACTCAATCCTCTTGTGTATAGCCATACACCGAGTTATGTGATTACATAAACGAGGTACTTAGGGTTTTCGTAGTGTCTTAATTATAAGCATACATGCATATAATAAGATGAATTATTAATTTCGTCCTAAAACAATTATACAATTGTCTTTCGGGCACTACACCTTACAATCTCCCACTTGCACGAAAGGCAAGTGGATTAATTGTTTTAGAGCACACCCTTATTTATCTATATCTACAACATTCTCCCACTTGCTCAAAACAAGTGAGACGAATCCCTCAAATATGTACCCTCCAAGCGCATCTTAGTAATTCATCCTTCCAAGCACGACCGGAGTATGCCTCCAGGTAGGTCGCTGACCCGGCGTGTACTCGTAATCCGAATACCATGTGACTTGGTACACCGATTAGGTAGGATGTCGGCTTGAGTCAATCTTTGGGATCGAAACGTCGCCTTTCCATCTAATCCGGTGGTACGATATCAATATGCCTTTGATTCAACACCGAGGACGAAATCGACTTAACGATCATCCTTCATCCGACCTAAAGTCGAATCGTTGTCATCACTTATATTCTAGTTTGCACCCGAATATACTAGCATATTATTCCTCATTCTCCCGAAGATACTTGAGGATTCACTAAACATCCCATTTCGTATTCATCCTCGTGTTTAGATAACCATTCCCGAGAGGTAGGGTAGACTACATCGTTGAATGTTGCATAAATGCAAGAATATCTTAACCAGGTGAATGGATGGGATTGCCAATGATCGATTCTTGCGGATTTGAGCGAATCAAATCCTTTAGAATGAATCCCGATGGCATGTCGACTCGACTTCGTATAACACACCCATGTTGTTTCCAATTGTTTCGTTGTTACCGTTCACAAACACTAGTCTACATACTACTTTACTAATATTGATACCCAAGTCTACGAAAGACTTGTCAACATTCTCGGTCAAGTCCACATATTAATATATATGACTTTGAAATGACCTAGAGGTTTGCTTTAATCCCCAAAGGATATAAGCTATGGCAGTGCATCCTGCCAAAGGTTCTTTCTGAATAAATTAAGATACCGTTAGTCTCGCAAAAAGGTCTTAAGGAATCACCCCTAATTTCTGCTTTGTAACGAATCTGTTATTTGTTCTAAGCTAAAACCCTTCTGTTCTGAATGAATTCAGATTCCGTTGTTCGGCAAGGAAGTCTCAGGGAATCACACCTATTTCCCGCTTTCTGACGAAATCAAGCAAGACTGAGTAGTAAGAGAGATCACGGTCTGGTTAACTCTCTACCTATTAGGGAATCACCCCTAAATTACTCAGCTTTACTGTGAAAGTTAAACTTTCCTATTCATTCTACTATTCTTCATGTAGTTCCAATTACTCCCACCGGACCCGAGATGCTCGTGTGGTTCTACAAGAGTTTCAACAGAACCGGAGTATCAATCTCCATTCACATGTGGTTATGGCTTTTAAACCAACCTCTATGATCGTGGATCCTACACAGCCCCACAAAGGACTATAGGTCATCAATCGCCCTATGACCGTAAGGTCCCGCAACGGGTAATGGACAAACCATACTTCCCACCGCGTTCGGGGTGGAGTGATATACCGATCTAGTTTAGTAGTTTTTATTAGTGTTATCACCAATCGCCGTTGTTGGATGTGGACCGAACAAATCGCTAGTAACATCTTGAGTACAAATACTTCAAGATCTAAGGTTGTTATTTATAGACTCTATCGACCGAGTTTGACAAGATACCGTCATTTTCTCGAATTTACGAGTTTTTATAACCTACCTTTACTCAATGCATTAAGATCTTTCATGACCCGAACGTGTACGCAAAATTTCCCAACCCTACCTTCAAGCAAGAAATGCTAAATGTCTATATTTACGGAAGTGGGGTGAACCGAATTCACTCCGTATCCACAAATGCGTAGGCATCTTTTAGGTAGACTTCTCGGTTTTTTATTACAACCGTTATTTTGCAACCAATATCTTAAATGAGTTCAGCAGCGTATCGTAGCACATCAATAACTATATAAGGCAAATTTATGGTGTATCCCTTAGTGAAAACATTTCACTGGGAGGGAGGCCGAGCATCAGTCCCGAAGACTACGCAACAACCTATTTCTGAGTATGGAATACTCTATCTCTGGTGAAAACAGAGATTTCCTCCAAATATTTTGGATAAACTTATTGGAGTTTCGAGTAGTTGTCAGACCAGATGTCACTACTTGAAAAAAACTCCCACTAGCTTGTACCTTTCATACGACCCCGAAGGTCAATATGAACAAGCTATGTAACTTCTTTGAATCTATTACCCTTTCCCGATTGAAAGGAAACTTAGGCATTGTTCCTTTGAGACAAGTTGTTCCTTTGATCGGGAGATAGGAATCACCCTAAGCCGCCTCCGATCTTGTCTTTAAGGAATATGCACTAATTAATAGAATAGAAAGAAGCGTTTATCGAAATACGGAAACCATTTGCGTTTATATATTTTAAGATGTGTTACTAATACCTTTTCAACAATGATTAGTGGTTCTGACTTTATCAAACAAAAGTCCGAGTCTTGGATTCGTGCTACGACTGTTATATTCATCGTCAATAAGACAAACAAATTATCCTATTGAAAATGAATACGCTCGTTCCAACGAATCCGAAAACAGAAAATGAATTTTCTGTGATACTCAAGAATTGAATCCGAGATTCATTTCCTTATATCACTCCCACTAGTCTATCTGAAATAACTGCCCGTTGTCTATTTTGTTTATCGTTTAATGCAAAGCTACCTAGTTCTTCCAAAGAACTTAGCTTTCGAGAAAATTGCTAAGGATGCATTGGTCGTTGATCCGAAATCACTTTCCTTATCCTCTAATTTCCAATTCATTAATTTTTCGGTTTAGCCTTAAAACTACTTAGTTTGGATGATCGACACGTATAAACATTCTTTCCCATTCTCGACTTTCCTTAAATGAAAAAAGTTTCTTGAACTAGCAGCTCGTTCGAGTAGACTCTATTCTTGAACCGTGGGATGTTCGTTGTTACTTGCTTGGACTATCGATTTTTCTAATCGACAAATCATAAGACCAAAGCTCCCACTAGTTTATCGGTTCCAAATACCGTCTAACTAGCAACACTTTGTTCGAATGGTTTGAGAGATCATAATAAAGCTCTCACTAGTTTATCGGTTCCAAATACCGTCTAACTAGAAACACTTTGCATTTATGATTTTCCAAAGATTAGAACATCACCTAGAACAAGCTCCCACTAGTTTATCGGGCCCAAATACCGTCTAACTAGCAATGCCGTGTTCATGATGTTTCAAAGATTATAAAATCTCCGTAACTAAGCTCCCACTAGTTTATCGGGCTCCAAATACCGTCTAACTAGTAACGTTTTATTCTTGTTTTTCCAATGAATGGAAAAACTCTAAGTGCATTACACATTTCTAATGATTCGTAAAAACAACAAATCATAAGTCTAAGGCTCCCACTAGTTTATCGGTTCCAAATACCGTCTAACTAGCAACGCCTTATGTATATGATTTTCCAATTTTTCAATTAGAAATTTGATGTGTAATTACACTTTTAAAATTCACTAAATGAATTTTATCTGATAGTCCTATGTCATCTTTTGTAAACTAAGTATGGTCGTCTCTCGTTCAACACGAGTGACACCCGTGACACACCTGTACTATGTCACTTAAGTTTTTAAAGGCTCAAGAGAAAAATTTCTTCCGAAAAGTTAACTGCATTTATTGATAATTACAACGTACTTGTTACTTTCCACATTTTTATTGAAGTCCTATTACTAACAAGCTTTAGTAACCTGAGGTTTAGTTGTAAATAAAATGACGTAAAGTTAAATTCAAAAATAAATTTTCACTACTAGATTTATATTTTAGGAATAATAAACTATAAAGTCTATCCTACCATTCCAAGGATTTAATCTCACACCTCGTGCCGCCGCAGGTCACCAAAGAGGCGATGATTAAACCGAGACAATCTCTCTCAATGATTAATCTTCGAGAATCAAACATCTCACGGGAATCGACATCCCGGACCTTAATCACCGATTACCTTCCTTTTCTAGCCTAGATATTTCGAAAATATCCATAAAGAGTGTGACCTACTATATCGATCTCAAAGTACGCCCGAGTATGCCGCCGCAGGTCGGTCGTTGACTCAACGAGTACCCGAAATCCTATCCTTTCGGAAACCAAGCCTTGAATTTTGATAGGGGTGAACACCACCCGCAGGGGGCCGGAATCAAAGCGGCTCGAGGCGTCACCCTTCTCTCACGTGCTTGCATCTATAGTAGAGGCCGTGGGGTTGGCCGTCGCCTTCCCCGCTCCCACTCAATATTTTGAAAAAGTGGTGGGTTTACTAATTACGGTTGCGGTCTTGACAATAAGAAACAATAAATCGAAGTACTCCGAATAGTGGTCGGTTATGTAGGCAAGCCTACGCCGTCTTATTCGTTGGAACATATGTGACAGCTCAGTGCCAATCCGGCAAGAGAAGCCCCGTTTAGCCCGAAGGCTTATCGGCTATGCTAAGTCCCGTCGAACCGCCGTAACGTACATCACACGTGGAGGGGAGTCGATTGAGCCGAAGCTCGGTTGAACTCGCCCAACCATGGTTAGACCATTTCCGAACCCATGTACTAAGATTCTCCGATTTCTAAGTTGTCACCCAAAGCGTAATCTCGTTTTTGTTTAAGGTGGGTTCACTGAGAAGCCATCACCGAAAAAGCTCAACGATTTATCCAAGTGGGATTCACCGAGAATCCATCACTAAAATCGTAAACGATTGACATAAACCCGGGTCCTCGGTTTTTATAATTAGCTACTATTATTTAACTACCACATATTAAATTAATAAGCATTCATACTAATTATTCGAGTTATACATGCCTAATTTATTCGAAATAAACTAGCTACATGTATGCATTGGAGTGGAATCACGAAGATGCAAGTCATGGCAATTTTCCGGTTTTAAGCACGTAATCTTGATCAAACACAAAATTATACCGAAAAGTAAACACCGAGATGGACCGTTGGTACCCCCGACTAACTATTTTCTAAGGAAAAATAAAATTTAATCTATGTCTTCGAGTCTTGATCTTCGAATCTTGAACTCGAACCGCCGGATCACGAACCACGAACACCCGAGAGAGAAAGGCTTTTTAATTAAATAAACAAATATTATTATAATTATCAAAAACCCTTTTAAATTTTTTTTTTTTTTTGTTATGTGATGCGGCTGAAAAAAAAAAGCTTTTTTTTTTTTTTTTTTTTTTTGGCCGATTTGTTGTTTTTTTTATATAAATTATTTATAAAAAATATATATATATATATATTTTTTTTGATGATTATCTGCCATACGCATATTATACAAAAAAAAAGTTAACAGGAAAAAAAAAAACATTGACAAAGCCGCCCCAAAGAAACCCTAGCCGCATGCAAGTTTTTAACAAACAGATTTATAGCGACGCTTTTCAGCGTCGCAGAAAAAGTCCCGTAGCGCAGATTTTTAATTAAAATCAGGTTTTTAGCCGTTTCTCCTCGTTCATACCTTGGGTTTCGCCTTGATCTTCATCTTTTCAGCAAGATCTTCATCTTTTCGAGCCCGGAACATCAAAATTACAATAAAAGATGCTACTTTTACATAGAATTTCGAAAAAAAAGACATAAAAAAAATACAAATCCTATGCTCCATTGTTACTAAACAAAGGAGCTACAAAATAGATCTACGGGTAAACAATACCAACCCAATCCATCTCTTCAACCACAACATTCACAAGCATACAACATGATTAAATTCGAATTTTACCAAAAAAAACGAAATAAAACATCTAAAACATGCTTTTCCACTCCAAGATCTAAAATTCATATACTTTGATCGTTAGATCAAAGGCTCCGATACCACTTGTTAGAAGTAATATCGTCGGATCAATCATAGATTGACCCGATTACGCAGCGGAAGGCATCAGATCTAGATCTAAACGAAACAAAATACATAAATAAAAGATCTAATCCTACAAGGGGGTTGGATTTTTACCTTTTTATGGTGCTTAACTCCAAGAACAAAGAAGTATCCACGCAAGTTGAGAAGCCACACCTTCCAACGTGTGTCTCCCAAAGAACACCCATGGATGGTGTTTCCCGCCGCCGGACCTCCTGATATGCTACCGGAATAATCCCGAAGATTATTCCAACTCGAAACCCGAGATACTTGGTCGAAATATCAACCCAAGTATTTGTCAATAATGGCGTGATTATTAGTGTGTCAAAAGGTTTGGGAGAACTCTCTTTATATATGAGAGTAAAACTTAACCTCCAAGGATTAAATAATTAAGAGATAATTATTACATTAATCCTTTATTCCAAATAAAAGATAAATAAAACGATTATCCCAAACAAATTAAGATAAATCATATTATTATCTAATATTCCATGAATTATCATTTAACAAATAAAAGATAAATCACATATTAAATAATTATCCAAGAAAACTAATTTCCCAATAATTAAATAATAATAATAAAACCATGCGCCACTTGCAAAACCCAAAATGAGGTTACACGCATGTTTCCATATTTGACCAATTTGGTCAAAAAGGTCAACACACCAATTTGGGCCGAGTCCACGAAAAATATCTTTTCCGTGTATTTAATTATTTAGTCCAACTAAACAATTAATCCACATATCAAATTAAATAGTCCAATCCAACTATTTAATTATAATTGAGGTGCAACGACGAGAAACCTATATGCTATGTTAGGAGCCACGTCGGGGACCATGGACCCATATTCAGTAGCTACAATAAATTAGATAAAATTATTCGTCGTACGTACGTAAATATATCCAACCTATTAATTCCGGGATTACACCACCATAAACCCGAAACCGAACTCTATCGAATATAGATAACTTACACTCAAATTATGAGTCGAAAGCGTCCACCGATATAATCATTACATACGGATAAATCCTCCATAGATCGTTCACTTCGATTCGGGATATTTCCGTAAACCCTTCTCGAAACATATTATCCTTATTTACCATTAACCCCTAGTGATCAATTAGTTCATATTCAATATAATATGAACTCGGCCGATCGATCGCTTTGTGGTCAACAAAAAAGGAACTCGTCTCTCTACTTCCCGAGGGAAGGAATGGATTCCATATCCGTGATAGCACGTACCACTCACTCATTCCGAATAGAGCCAACGAGAAGTGTTGGACCACATACTTCGAAGTGATCCTTACTAACACATCAAACTCTACCCTAGTCTAAGCAAATTCGTGATCACCTCAGATTAAGATTAATCCATACATGATCATCTTGTGATTCAATAAGACTTCTCGATTACGGAATTATATCGAGAACTCAAATCAAATCGGTCCACCCCTATATGATTATCATCATATATAAATGCCCCACTAGGTACCCTATTACCGACAAACCGGATAAGACTCGTCACACCTAAAGTGTTCGGGCGCATTAATAGCAAATTAATCGAGACCCATACTCGATTAATAAACGCTACGGACTAAGTTAATTTTAAGTACATCTCACTAACTCAATCCTCTTGTGTATAGCCATACACCGAGTTATGTGATTACATAAACGAGGTACTTAGTGGTTTTCGTAGTGTCTTAATTATAAGCATACATGCATATAATAAGATGAATTATTAATTCTGTCCTAAAACAATTATACAATTGTCTTTCGGGCACTACACATTACAGTTTGTTGGAGGAAACGGGACTCATACTGAACTGCCGATACGTGGTGGGTTGCAAAACCGTGGGGGTAGAGGGAATAGAGGAGGTAGAGGTGACATGTGGAGGAGAGTAATTCCGAGAGTTGAGGTAGTGGATGATGAATACGATGATGTGGAGGGTGATTCGGATGAGGAGCCACCGACTCTTGATAATAATATGACACATATTAAGATGAAGCTACCATCATTTAGTGGTACTAGTGATGCCGATGCTTATCTTGAATGGGAGGCAAAGTTGGAACAGAGCTTGTAATAACTATTAGGAGGAGAAAAAGTGCAACCTTGCACAGCTTGAGTTTACGATATAAGCCAAGACATGGTGAAAGCAGTTGAATCTTTTGAGGCGTAAACATGGGGATCATGAAATTCGGACTTGGACAGCCATGAAACAAGAAATGAAGAAAAGATTTGTACCCCTTACCTATTTTCGTGAGAAATATCGGAACTTACACACACTTTTTAAAGGGGAGCGATCTGTGGGTGACTTTTACCAAGAGTTAGTGAGTGTTCTTGCTAAGTCTCATGTTGAGGTGGAAGAAGATGTTACTATGCAGCGTTACGAGTAGAAATTGCTAATCCAGTGGAAGTGAAAGGTTGTGATACATTGGATCAGATGTTGCATACGGCTTTGACCTTTGAGAAACAGCTTAAACGACAGAAGGCAACCTATTCTCGGCCTTCGAGTGGTAACACATCTACATTTCATTCTTTCCCACCTAAAGAGGATGCTCCATCAGCACCTAGACAGCCTTTCTTACCGCCCAATGATGCCTCTAAACCGAAGGGAAGTGATAAAGGAAAAGCTGTTGCTAATTCCCCCAAACCGGCTCATGAAATCCAATGTTTTAAAGGTCACGGGGTTGGTCATATTGCAAACCAATGCCCAACTAAACATCAGATGTTAGTTGTAGGAGAATCTGTGGGGGTATAATACTTATGAATCAGCATCGGAGGACGAATGTGAGGATGATGGTCAAGATGAGGATGTCTAATCACAATTACCTTTGAACGACAACAATCTTTTGGTGATAAAATGAGCCCTAAGTAGTACCTTGAAAGTAGAGGACGATTTTCTATGTGAGAACATCTTCCACACACGTTGCTTGATTAAGGGGAAGTTATGCTCGATGATCATTGATCCGGGGAGTTGTACGAATGTGGTTAGTACGGACGTGATTACGAAATTATCCCTCGCAACCACACCCCACTCGAGGCCATATAAGCTGCAATTGCTCAATGAGGTAGGTGAGATTCACGTTACGAGGCAGGCATTGATTGCATTTAATATCGGTAAGATGGATGATCAAGTTTTGTGTGATGGGGTGCCTATGCAAGTAAGTCACATTCTGCTTGGTCGACCATGGCAATTAGATAGGAGGGTCATCTATGATGGCTACTTAAATACGTACACATTACGATGGTTGGGGCAGAAAATTACACTTCTTTCGTTGTCACTCACAGAGGCTCACAACGATCAAGTCAAGCTCTCTGTAAGGAAAGTGAAAAAAAGAAGGAGTCAAAAAGTTTAAAATTAAAATGCAAAAGTTGTGACTGGAGAGAAAAACAAAGAGGGTGTGCATAGTATAGAGGAATGTTAAATAAAAGTTGAAAAGGCAAAAGTAAGGGAGGGAGCTTTAGTACCACCGAGGGGAAAAATAAAGTAGAAAATTCAATTGTGAGGGTGGGTGCCATACGTAGTGAGGGGAACAATAAAGCCGAAATTCAAAAAAGCAAGCGAGTGATAGGTAAGGCTGGAGAGGTTATCAAAGCCATTGAAGATGGCGCTACTCTTTTTCTCTTTATTTACAAAAGAACCCGCAACATACCCCTACCCTTCCCATTGTTTATTGCTTATATATGATCTCGCTGATTCTCTCCCTAGTGTTGTTGTGTGTTTATTGCATGAATTTGAAGATTTATTCCCGGAGGAAGAGCCTAGCGGATTGCCTCCCCTACGAGGCATGGAGCACCAAAGTGACCTCATTCCGGGGTCCACGTTGCCCAATTGGCCGGAATATCGAGCAAACCCTGAGGAGACTCAAGAAATACAACGGCAAGTCAATGAGTTGCTTGCCAAAGGCAAGATCCAAGAATCAATGAGTCCTTGTGCGGTACCCGTGATCGTGGTTACTAAGAAAGACGGGGGATGGAGGATTTGCACCGACTGTCGTGCCATCAACCAAATCACTGTAAGATATCGCTATCCTATTCCCTGTTTAGATGACATGTTAGATGAGTTGTGTGGTGCTAAATACTTCACTAAAATTGATCTTAAAAGTGGGTATCAGCAAGTCAGAATGCGCGAAGGAGATGAATGTAAAACTGCTTTCAAAACAAAATTTGGGTAATAAGAATGGCTTGTCATGCCGTTCGGTCTCACGAACGCACCTAGCACTTTCATGCGATTAATGAATGACATCCTACGAGATTTTTTTATTAAATTTGTGGTTGTTTACTTTGACGATATCCTCATTTACAGCCGTGATTTCGTGTCACCCCTTAGTCATTTGTGGGCTGATGCCGACACACTTAGGGACGCTAAACTCTATGCTAACCTTAAGAAATGTACATTTTGCATGGATAGAGTTGTGTTTCTTAGCTTTGCTGTTAGTGCACAGGGCGTTGAAGTTGATCGTGAAAAGATTAAAGCAATCGAGGAGTGGCCTGAGCCAACCACTGTTGCGGAGGTTCATAGTTTCCATGGCCTTGCAGGATTCTATAGACGAAGGATATCAGTACTCTTTCCGCACAATTGAACGAGCTGGTTAAAAAGAATATCCCTCGGTATTGGGGACCTAAACAGAGGTAGGCTTTCGAAACCCTTAAGCTGCGTTTGATTTCTGCACCTATACTTTCATTACCTGACTTTAATAAATCCTTTGAGATTGAATGTGATGCTTCAGGTGTGGGTATTTGTGGTGTTTTAATCCAGGAGGGCATGCTTATTGCGTATTTTAGTGAAAAATTAAAAGGTGCTCATTTGAATTATGCAATTTATGATACGGAGCTGTATGCTTTAGTTCGAGTCCTCCAAACTTGGCAGCACTATTTACGCCCTAGAGAGTTTATTATCCACACTGATCAGGAATCACTTAAGTATTTGAAGGGTCAAGGGAAGTTAATTAAGAGGCACGTTCATTGGATTGAGTTTATCGAATCTTTCCCCTATGTTATTAAGTACAAAAAGGGTAAAGATAACATTGTAGCTGATGCTTTGTCTCATTGATACAGTCTCATCACCACTATGAAATCAAAATTTCCTTGGATTTGAATTTATTAAGGAATTGTATGCGTTAGATTCTGATGTTGCTGAAGCTTATGCGAACACTATTGATTCAGCCCATGAAAAATTTTATAGGCATGACGGATTTCTTTTTCATGAGGCTCTTTTGTGCATTCCTATGTGTTCTATGCATGAGTTACTTGTGCGTGAAGCACATGGTGGGGGACTTATGGGTCATTTTGGCATAACTAAAACGTTAGACATGCTTAAATCACAGTTTTACTGGTCTAAGATGACGACTGATGTTATATGTGTTTGTGATGCTTGTCTTACTTGCAAGTCTGCTAAGTCCAAATTGGCCCCACAAGGTTTATATACCCCACTCCCGATTCCAACCTCGTCCTTGACCGAATTATCCTTGGATTTTTTGCTAGGCTTAACACGTTCTAAGTGTGGTAAAGATTCTCGTGTTTGTGGTGGTATATCGTTTTTCAAACATGGCTCATTTCATTGCATGCCATAAAACGAATGATGCATCCCATATTGCTGATTTATTTTTCAATGAGATTGTTCATTTGCATGGTGTGCCTAGAACTAAAGTTAGTGACCGTGATGTCAAGTTTATCACTCATTTATGGCATGTTTTGTGGAATCGTTTGGGAACTTCTTTGTTGTATTCTACTGCATATCACCCCTAAAAATGATGGTCAAACGGAGTTGGGTCAATTACTTCGTACTGTTGTCCAGAAAAATCTAAAAAATTGGGAAACTTGCTTGCCTTTTGTGGAATTTGCTTATAACAGGTGCAAACATTCTGCTACTTGTTATACTCTGTTCGAGCTCGTGTACGGGTTCAACCCGGATTCGGCTTTTTCTTTAGCTCCTTTTACCTCGTTGCGGTACCCAAATGAGTTTGGATGGTGAACGTAAAGCGACCTTGGTCAAAGATGTTAAGCATGTCGCAATGTGGAAAGCGCAACAGCACGGTGCGTCAAGCATGCCAACAAAGGCCACAAGGAAGTTATTTTTACTCTTGGAGATTGGGTTTGGTTACATTATCACAAAGACCGGTTCCCTAAGCAACGAATGTCCAAATTACACCCCCGAGGCATCGGTCCCTTTGAAGTGCTGGAATGTGTCAACAACAATGCATACAAGATTGCGATTCTGGATTGATTGGGGCATCTCCAATACCATAAATGTTGCTGAATTGATGCCCTTCGACAACCCCTATGTTATGAGGATAGATCCTTTCCACCAGGGAGGGAATGATACGATCCCCAATGACATTCCCGACCCGTTAGCTCCGATGACACCCGTGGACCTGATTGTGATCAGAGATGGCCCTATGACTAGGCTCCAAAGGAAGAAACTAAGGGAAGCACTTAATTCCTTAGTATTGGAACAATTCGAGCAAGTTCAAACCGAAGAGCATGAAGAAAAGGCCATGAAGTGCGTTATTTATGCTATTGGGACTGAAGAGACTAGTTGAATTAATTATCTGGCCCTCGGAAGACTAAGGCCGACCATTAGAGGGCCTTAGTGAAGGATTTTGTTGACTGTGGGCTTTATTTACATTATGGATTTTGTTTCTTTTATGTTAGCTGATTTTCTTTTCAATAAAAGGCTATGTGGGCCTAAATAAGATTAGGAGCCCGATAACTGGCTGATAGGCGCATTAGGTTAAAGGAATTTCTCCCACATTGCTTAGAAGTTATTTTTGCTTTGAGGTGTAAGCCTATATAAGGCCAACACCAGCCATTGTATTTCACACCTTATTCTTGATTATAAAATTTCTCTTAAGAGTCGAGTCGACTTTTATTAACGTTTACGAGTGAGATTCTCTTCATTGTAGAGGATAACCTTTAGAACTTATCAATGTTGTGAGCGAATATTGTGGCGTTCTAACCCTTTACTTGTTTGGATTCTCTAGGTTATGTTTTTAAGCTCGTTATTGATCCCCGAGTTAATTCCTGGGCAAAGTGCGATTTGATTCGATCCAGAATCACACCACCTTATGGCTCAGCTCCCTGGCATGTAAAGCTGACCTTACAGCCTCCAAAGCAACTGCATCCTTCCCAACTATGAAGGAATGCACAAAGTTCTCATATGAAGCTGGTAGTGAAACCAGCAAAATCAACGCAGCATCATCATCCTTAATTTTAATTGTGTTCAGCTGATCAAGATGATCTCTCAACTGACTCCCCTCATGCATCCTCATGCTGAATAGCCTCTGCTTCAGCTGCAACTTGTTGGTCAATGACTTAGTCATATAACATCATCAGACAAGCACAACATGATGGTTGAATGTGCTTTCTCCTCCAGACTGGCATAATCTGCTGAACTGGCATCCCTTTAATCAGATAAAGGAGTCCACAATCCTTGTTGCTTTAACAAGGCTTACATCTTTATTTGCCACAAACTGAAACTGTTCCTCCCTGTAAATTTATCAATTTTTACGTTCATTGCTGACATCTTTCTTGTTAAAGAATAGACCTTTGATCAAAAAATCCTAGCACCGATCACCGGTCTTAGTGAAGATCAACTCCCTACAACCTGCAAACTACTCTGGATCCACGAACCAACGCTCCAATACAAGTTTGTTAAAAAAACACAAATGAGAAAATTGCAGTTTAAGAAAGAATAAAATAGAAGCAATGCAAACTAAAGTATGGCGAAAAAGATAAAACACAGAAAAAAAAATAGAACATAGTGATTTAACGTGCTTTCCGGCGTTGTACCTACTACTCCAGGGACAAAAGGAGATATTGTATAATGCACAAAGTTACAAGGTTTCTTCACACACATTGCATTGATTACAACATTGGTATTTATAGGCACAATTTCCTAACCCTAATGGCCATAATGTCATTGTCAGAACTGTCATAAATACCCTCAGATGTGGATCCATGCTCCAGCTGTTATCCACCAGATGAAACTCAGCTTCAAAACAGACTTTCCCAGACTTGTAGCTAATTGCTCAGATGCGGAACTCAGATGTACTCAGCAATTGCTCAAATTTAGTTACACTTCACCACAACTGACTTTCACAGAACTGAAAACTCTTACTAAGCTGACCCTCATTTTCTGCTCAGTTTCACATATTAGCTCCACCAGTTTATAACTCAGTTAAGAGATCAAGTCCCTTAACTGACACCATAAGTATATCTGATCCGTATTATATGTGTAACTAAGCTACGAGTGAAGTCTCCCAACCTTTTTTACTTTCATGGGACGGACAGTAAATGTCTATATCCAGACTATGTTCTAACTAACACTTCACATCGTCAGTCCTTCATGTTAATTTACGATGTAGACAAGCATATCGGCCAAATTTAACATACTGCGAATTAAACCTGTCGATCAACGTAGCTGACGCCGAACCAAAGAATGAGGGTTTACTAGGTATCTCGCAATTGTGATAATGACCGTCACAATTGTGAGAGCGCAACCCTTAATTCTGTGTTTTTATATTAGTGAATCGAATAATAAGGATTAAGGTTCATTTATTTAATTCATTGTTTATTAGATGCAAGCATAATCTAGATCTATCACGAAAATCAGATCTAAATCTAAGTTATGAAATTAAACATCGGAGTAGGACATACCATGGCGCAAATCACCCTCTCACCCCCTCGCCTTGCTTCCACACCACCGATTAGATTGATCCGCGAAGAACATAAATCAAGCACAATTCAATAATAAAAGACTCGTGACTTATTTGGAAGAAAAGAAATGAAGACTTTATTCACCAAAAGACTACATTGTATCTAGTTGATTGAGGAATGAATAATAGGATGAGTGATTACAAATTCGTAGCCCTGATTCCTCTTAGATAGGGTTTATAAACCGACCTAAGGGAAAACCTAATCCTTGGAGGACAAGAAATATATCATTTAATACAAAATATTGAGACATTAAATACATCCCTTATAAATTATGCATCCCAAAATAATATCAAATATTTTCACTAAAGTATAATATTTAAAAAGTAATATACAGAATTTGATTTTGTACTAAATATCCTCTCACTCTAATCACACTACTTACACTTCAAAATAATTACAAAATTTGACTTTTTAAATTTTGATTTACCTAATAAATAACATATCTCTCCAATGACACTATTTAATGTCATTATTTATAGTTCACACTTATTAAAAAAATTGAATTTATCAAATCCAATCACACTAATTACAGTTCACAGTAATTACAAAAATTTAAATTTTTATAATTTGATTTTCATAATAAATAATTTCTCTCTCCAATCACAGTAATTATGGTTCACACGAATTAAAAATTTTGACTTTCTAAAATTTGATTTTCTAATTATATTGATCCATTAATAGAAAAATATATGATATTTATAGTATATAGTAGTCGATTGAAATCAGAATGAATCATAATTAATAGAAATTTATCAAAAAATGAAATATCAAAAAAATTCAAACATTCCCTAATTACAAAATTTGATTTTCTACTAAATAACCTCTCACACCAATCACACTACTTACACATCACAATAATTACAAAAGTTGACTTTATAAAATTAAATTTTCCTAATAAATAATCTCTCTCTCCAATAACACTATTTACAGTTCACACTTATTATAAAATTTTACTTTATCAAATTTGATTTTCCTAATAAATAATCTCTCTCTCCAATCACAGTATTTTATTTTTTGTTAGTAGCCGGGTATTCTTATATATATGAATAGTGGGAAATTAGCATATTGAGGGAATTAGTGTTATTTATTTTATTTTTTAAATTAGGGCGTAATATAAAATATAATAATTGATTAAAATCAGAATGAATAATAATTATTAGTCATCCCAATGAATTATAAATATTCTTATGGCATTTAATGCGAAATATCTATTTAAAAATGATAACTTTAATTTTACCAATCAATGAAAAATATTCTAACATTAGATTACATTTTAAAAAATATCTAAACTTAAATATATCTTTTAATGCGAAATATTTATGCATTAAATTTTAATATTTAAAAAATGATAAATTCTATTTTACCAGTTAATGAAAAATATTCCAACATTAAATTACATTTCAAAAAATATATAAACTCAATTATGACATTTAATGCGAAGCGTGTTGACATTAAATACATACCTACAAATTAATGATAAATATTCTCACATTAAATGCATCCTTAAAAATTAGTCAACCAAATTAATGCAAAACATTTTTTAAGTTATGGCACTGATAATATAGTATATAATAATGGACTAAAATCAGAATCAGTAATATTATTAGTCAACCCAATTAATTACAAATATTCTTGAATTTATGGCATTTAATATGAAATATCATATTAAGTTGTAATATTTAAAAAACGATAACTTTAATTTTACCAATCAATTCAAAATAGTCTTTTACATTTTGAAAAATATCTAAACTTAAATACATCATTTAATGCAAAATATTTATGCATTAAATTTTGATATTTAAAAAATGATAAATTCAATTTTTCCATTTAATGAAAAATATTCCAACATTAAATTACATTTTGAAAAATATATAAACTCAAATATGCTATTTAATGCAAAGCGTGTAGACATTAAATACATCCCTATAAATTAATGATAAATATTCTCATATTAAATACATCCATATAAATTAGTCAACCCAATTAATGCGAAACATTTTTTTAAATTTATCATATTTCAATTCATTAACTTATATTTCAAGATATTCATAAATTAGGTCATCCGCTATGTTGTGGTGCGTAAGGTAGGTATGAAGCGTATTAAATAAGGTGGGTGGTGGGTAAGGTAGGGAATGATGGGGTGGTGGGTAGGGTATGGGTAGGGTAGGGTGGTGCGTAGGGTAGGGTATGGGGTGGTGTGGTGAGTAAGATAGAGTTGAGTGGTATGATGGGTAGGGTATGATAGGGTAAGGTGAAGTGATGTGTAAGGTAGGGTTGGTAGGGTAGGATAGGGTAGAGTATGGTAGGATAGGTTGGGGTAGTGGTTAAGTAAGGTATTGTGGTGTTGTGGGTAAGATAGGGTTGAGTGGAATGGTGGATAGGGTAGGGTAGGGTTGAGTGGAATGGTGGATAGGGTAGGGTAGGGTTGTGTGGTGGGTAGGGTAAGGTAGAGAAGGGTGGGGTGATGGTTAAGGTATGTGGTATGATGGACAAGGTAGGGTAGGGTAGGGTAGGGGTGGGTGATAGTGGAGTAGAGTAGGTAATTGGTAAGGTAGGTATGATGTCGAGGGTAAGATATGGTGATATTGGGTAGGGTATGATATGGTGGTGGGTAGGGTATGGTAGCGGTGGGTAGGGCTGGGTAGGAAGAGAGGTAGGGTGCAATAGGGTATGACGTAGTGCTACCCCACCCCTTCTCCTATATCTACACTATTAATCAAACCATATCATACTCTAGCCAACCTTAATTCACTACCTTGCTCCACTCACCAGTCAATGTGTCATCTTTTATATAATTTGTTTCATTTTAATCTTGCATATTCTAAACGCAGTAATATAATTAATTTATTCCATTCCATTCCATTTCGTTTTTATTATTTTATTCCATTTAAGTTAATTCCTGCGTGACAAACATGCCAATAAAATCATCTTTTCATCCTTCAAAAAAATTATTTTTTTTTAAAATATATGTTC
The DNA here is from genome assembly GCA_036785695.1 of Gentiana straminea. NCBI lineage: Eukaryota > Viridiplantae > Streptophyta > Magnoliopsida > Gentianales > Gentianaceae > Gentiana > Gentiana straminea. Next base: position 257,901 of record JAVUPR010000456.1, read on the forward strand.
TCCCGTGTAATGCTAAAAGCATAAATATAACCACAATTGTTGCAATCAGTATAACTTTTGGATATGTGGTGTTGTCTGTTTTTGACTCTATCTGACGCCCGAAACGAATACTAATCTTAAATAAAAGAATTTTAATAGCTAGCATTACAATAAGTTTGAAGGGTCTTTGTTTTATACTACATATTATGCATATAAATTTAATGTAATCATATTATGCAATGCACGGGTTATTGACTAGTATATATATATTACACGTGATTTGCTTTTCCCTTATTTCACCCGATGAAGAGAAGTCTTCTCTCTATTTGAATTTTCAGAGTATGACTAATTCTTGGAGATTAGAGTATTTGAATGCTATTTACAAGCGAAGTGCGTGGCTACGCATTTGTGTATGACTAGAAAAATAGTGCGGAGAAGTTGTTATTCCTTTAAAACATTCTTTGAATTTTTCTAAACAACCTGTATATATTATTACACCTGAATTTTTGTGTTACACCTGATTTTTAACACATCTTCTATACTACTTATGCGTTTAATTATTTTAATTTTTTTAAGTACTATATACTAACTTTAACCACTGATAAATATTATAATATAAACAATCGGCATTTTAAAAAAATATATATATATATATATATATATATATATACATATATATATATACATACATATCTATCTGCATAAATTATCCGAGTGAGCTAAAAAAAATTCTGGACGATACCGACTTTCCAAGAGTTGTGTTATTTATATTAAATTATTTCAACTTGGCACACAACATTTGTTTGAGTTATATCACCCAAAAACTACTACATTTAACAAAAATGAAAAATTCTGAGAATTATAATTACGATAAATTTTAATGTTACGAATTTTTTTTTACCGTAAGTATAGGGACCTCAAAAAAAATAAAAATAAAGCAAGTATAGTAGGGAGAAATAGCCTCTATAAATCGGAAATTAAGCTTTACCGATAACCCCAAATAACAGGGGCAATAATACACATGATCATATGCCATCCATCACTTATAAAAAGCAACTTCCTGTATTCAAAATTCTCGTCAGAAATTCAATAATTTGCCATTTTTGTCTCAATCTTTTGCGCCGAAATAAAAAGAAAAAAAAACTTAATTATGTCCGAACAAAAGCATCACCACCACCTTTTCCACCACGATGAGAACAAAAAACAAGCCGATGGCGGCTCTGATTGTTGTGGAAACAACCCTCAGTCCAATGACAATGTCGTACGTGAGGATTATGAAAAGGAGAGGAAACACCACAAGCACCTTGAGGAGCTTGGTGAGCTTGGTGCTGCCGGTGCCGGTGCTTATGCCTTGGTACATAAATGTTCCTCATTTAACATTAGTCTTTTTTTTTTAATTCGCAAATTTTATTATGGACCTCGATCAAGTAAGACTTGTTAATTTAGAACTTATAGGATATTAGATAATGTGATGGGTCCTACCATCGGCTTCATGCACTCATAATGTACGTGCCATTTGTTGTCATATATTGTATTGAACATTTAGTTGTTTGATTTTTCTTCTGAAAATGGAAATAATATGATTTATAATATTAATGATAATCAGTAATATTTTCAATGCTGAGACACATTGGTTTTGTGTTCGAGTCCCATCACATAATTGCACCTGCTGAAAAATCCATGAGCCGGGGTTTCTTTTTTCTTTTGGTGCTTTATTACTTATTTTTTACTCATAATTCTTTCTTTTCTTAAATGTATTGTTTAGATATATAATTTTAAATGTTTTTGGCAAAGCATTCCTTTCTATATTTTATCTGTTTTCTTTGAGAGAAAAACGCATTAATTGGTGCTAAAACTGGTTATTTACCTTTAATTAGAGTTGTTATTTCAACCAGAATATCCCAAGCCAAACAATGGGATCTAAGATTCCAAAAAGAATACTAACGTTTATTGTTTTTTCTTTGTCTAAATGTTGTATATAACAGCATGAAAAACATGAAGAAAAGAAAGATCCAGAGCATGCACACAGGCACAAGATAGAGGAAGAGATAGGTGCCACAGCAGCTGTTGGAGCAGGGGGATATGCATTCCATGAGCATCATGGTAAAAAGGAAGCTAAGAAGGAAGAAAAGGAACAAGAAAAAGCTGAGGGAAAACACCATCACCATCACATCTTTTGAAATAAGGCATATATAGTCCATCTTTTGCCTTCATAATAATTATTTGCTTCTTGCAAGGTTGATGCATCATCAACATCTACATAAAATATTGTGCTTTTTAGTTTCACCTAACTTGTTAGGTGTTCCTGTTGCCTCTAGATATAGTGCATGTACCACTTTTGATGTTCCATGCAATAAATTATGTATTGTGTTTTTTTTATTACTTAAATAAAAATGATAAATAATCAGTCATATTGGCATCAAAATGATAGGAAGCTGTTTAGCTGAAAAAGTTCAGAAAGATGAAAGACAAACAGAAGTGATGTAACAAACCGTAACGACTCGTTACGAAGACCGATGCCTTAACCGAAAATAGACTGTTTGACACGTGCCCTTTAAAGTTATTTAAGGAACACGTCATCCTGGCCGGCATCAAATCCTAAAACATTCAAACAACGCGCGTGAAATCAGTTTATAATAATAAAAAGCTCGGAATATTCACTCTTGAATTTCATTACACAACTGCTGCAACTATTCAAGATCCACTAAACTGTCATAATACACTTGGCATGTAGCCCAATTGTGTAACCGAAAATTTAAACTATTATATGTAATATATCACCTTAAACACATAATAATCGTCTTCCACTATAAAGCTATTCTTGATCCTCAACAACATTATATTCCATCATCATCACCCGCAACCTTCTTATTCCAGATAATAGGAGTGCGCAACATATTTTGCTCGATAAGGAGAAAGCAGTATTGATTAATACAGCATGGCATCTATAATCAACTACGATAAATATGCATACTCACATTTGGAGTAAGAATAACTTAAAAACAATTACGCGTACATAAAATTCATTTATCATCAAATCAATATATACTACTCATATAATATCCGTATAATGCATAATCACGAAGACTCTACTCTCAAAGTTCATTTTGTCAGTGGCTTAATACCATATTCCTACTTTCATGCTTTTTGTATACTCTTGTCTTCCATATATCGTTTTGTTATAACAGGATAAGTAATCCAGATGCAAGATAGATAATTAACAGAAGAAATCTAATAGTAAACAATCACACAGAAATAACAGAAACAAGAAGAACACAAGATTTAACATGGTTTCCGGATTTGTGCCGACTACTCCACGGACAGAAAAGATATATTTTAGTATGCACTGAATTTCAGATGGATTACACACACTTTACAGTGATCAATACAGTTGGTATTTATAGGCACAGATCCCTAAACCTTAACCGCTAAGAATCTTTGTCGAATTGCCATAAATGCCCCAGATGTGGATCACTCTTCTAATCCCACTCAGCTGATCATTGCCCAAACGTAGAACTCGGTTTGTATCCAAAACGCTTCTCGACCTCGAGAAGACCTGTCTTTCAAATAGAGCCCGACCTCGGCAGATTGCTGACTCCAGAAGAAAGATAAGCAGACTTCTTAGAAGACTTTCACAGACTTGGATACACTTCTCAGTAGACCATCACTCTGCTGATTACCAGATTAGTTTTACCAGATGTAGAGTTTAAGTCACTTTGTTCACAAATCTCCACCTTGACTTGAACTCTCATTCACAGTCAACCAGTGGCATAAGCAGATGTACTTGTACCAGATGCATTCTTCAATGCAAGATGTACTGTACCAGATTACTCCACAGAATCCACTCCGCTGTCTTGCCCTCAGCTGCGCTTCCAGATTTCCAGATTATAAGCTTTGAATATTCAGCAAGTCCAGACACAACTGAAACCTGCTCTGCTGAACTGGTTTAGTCAACATATCAGGAGGGTTCTCCTTGGTGCTGATCTTCTACACTACAACTATCTTCTCATTCCTTAGAAAATGATACCTCACATCAATATGCTTGGTTCTCTCATGATGAACATGATCCTTAGCTAGACAAATTGCACTCAAACTGTAACAATAAATATCTACTTGATCCTGATGTAGCCCCAAATCACTGACTCATCCATTCAACCAGATACCCTCCTTGACTGCTTCAATAAGAGCTATATATTTTGCCTCAGTAGTTGATAAAGCCAATGTTGCCTGAAGAGTTGCTTTCCGGCTGACAACTGAACTTCACAATGTGAAAAAATAACCAGTCATTGATTTCTTACTGTCCACATCACCTGCATAATCAGCATCACCGTACCCTGTGATCAGACCTCGAGTATCACCTCCGTAAATGAGACCAACATCGGCTATACCCCTAAAGTACCTGAACATTCTTTTCACAGCTTCCAGTCTTCCTTTCAAGGTTGAGCCATAAACCTGCAGACAACACTGACTGCCTAAGCCCGATCGGGCCTAATGCACACCATGTCATACATCAGACTACCAACTGCACTAGTATAGGGAACTTTTGACATATACTCCTTCTCATCTGCTGATTGTGAAGCATAAACAGACAAATGAATATTAGATGCCATATGAGTATCTATTGGTTTTGCAGCAGACATGCTAATTCTGGCCAATATCTTTTGTATATAACCCTCCTGAGACAAGAACAATTTCTTTTTGACTCATATATCTCCAGATCTCCATCCCCAATATCTTTTTGGCTACACCCAAATCTTTGATTTCAAACTCAGCACTGAGAAGGTTCTTTTGATTTTGAACATCAGACTTCTTTTCAGCAGCTATCAACATGCCATCCATATACAAGACAAGATAGATATGTGATCCATCTCTCAGCTGACTGTGATACACACAACAGTCATATGGACACCTGTTATCATCCAGTTGTATCATGTAACTGTCAAACCTTTTATACCACTGCCTAGGAGCTTGCTTTAGTCCATACACGGACCTCTTCAACTTGCACACAAAATCTTCCTTGCCAGGAACTTGAAATTCCACTAGCTGAGTCATGTATATCTCCTTATCTACGTCACCATGTAGAAAATATGTCTTCACATCTAACTACTTAAGTTCAAGATCCTGTTGTGCCACCATTGCTAGTAACACTCTGATTGAAGTGTGTCTGACCACTGGTGAGAATATCTCATCAAAGTCTACCCCTTCTTTTTGACTGAACCCTCTTGCAACCAAACATGCCTTATAATTGACCCCTTCTTCATTAGTCATTCCATCATTCTTCTTGAAGATCCACTTGCAAGTAACCACTCTCCTATCGGTATGATGTTTAACTAGATCCCAAGTCTGATTCTTCAATAACGACTCCATATCATCTCCCATGGCAGCAAGCCATTGAGATGCTTCGAAACATGTCACTGCCTCCCAATAAGTATAAGGTTCAAAACCATTCACTGCTTCTGTAACTTGAAGTGCATATCCAACCATATCATCAAAACCATACCTCTTGGGAGGTATCCCAACATTCAATCTTCTAGCCCTGCTGACCGCTATACTCTGCTGACCAATGTTCCATGTTTGATGCTCTACCGATCTTTGTTCACCAGACTGGCTTGGATCAGACTCTGGTTCTGCAACCAGATCAGATGAGTGCTGACTTGGATCAGTTGATTGTTGCATATTATTTGACTCCACTTGAAGCTCCACCTGTTTCTTAGCCCTCTCAAATTTTTTCTTCTCCGCGTTGCCTCTTCTTCAGCGTCGTTCCATCCTCTCTTTTTTCAGAAATATGTGTGTGAACTAATAATGAATTACTTTGGGGATTATTCCCTTTTATAGCCATTTAATTAAACCCATTAATTAAATAACTAAATCCTTTTAATTAAATCCTTTTTAATTAAATAAATAGGATACATAATAATTAGGTCATAGTAAATACGCCCAATGACTATTTTACCCTTTCTGAAAAGTCGGGATGTTACAATACACTCCTCCACCAGAATATCAATAGGGCCATAGTCTACCACCGAGTTTCAGTCTGAGTGGTTGTTTTTGCGGTCATTCTCTAATCAATAGGACAACATGGGTAAATTCATGGCCCTTCCTCTGAATCTTCGAATATGCTTTTCTCTTCCCACTGGTCTTAAATGATGTTTTCAAGTAATAATAAAGTTTCATAGATTTTGTGGAAAGTTGCACATAATAAAAAGATCTTGCGTACTGTAGAATTTATATATGACAAGCAAATTAAATTTTCCTTATAGTCTCTGTGCTCTCTTTAACTTTGATATTAGAAGTTGGAACGTATGGTATACGCACTGCCTCTTGGATTGTCAGTTTGGTGTTCTTTCTTAATTAGATTGTCCAGAAACTAGGATTATTCAAGAACAATTAAGAAGATGGTAAATTAGGTGGTCTGTTGGAGATAGTAAATTAAGGATCTTCTCACAAAAGGTATTAGGTGGTCTGTTGGAGATGGTAAATCCAGTAACATATGGAGTCAGCCATGGGTGCCTTTGGAGCGTAACTTTAAGATCTATACCTTTGGCCATAACAAACTGTGGATCAACTACTAGAGAATGGAAATTGGAATCTACAGCTAATTGAGCAGACTTTATTACCACATGAAATAGATGCAATCAAGAACATCCCTATCATTTGTTGGAGAAAATGTCCATTTATGTCCATACTCTTAGTGGCCATAAAACATGAGTTAGTGGCCTTAACTTTTACTTAGTGCCATAAGTGAATAGTAGTGGTCATTATTGAGAGTTAAAGACAATAGAAGTGGGAGTTACTTTTTCCACCTATATAAACCCTTTTTGGTGGAAATGTCACAATACAAGTTTTTCCAAATAATATATTTTTTTTCATCTCATATAGTAAGGTAGTTTGTTTTTTGTTGAAGAGATTCTAAAGCGCCAAGAGTTCGTTGAGTTCAGAAGCTGAAGTACCTCAATTCTGAACAGGTAATTGCGTTATCCTGGGAGACAAGTGCTAAACCGTGGGTACTGCCAGAGCATAATTGTCTTAAGGACAGAGATAGCTCGTCCCGGTTACATATCCTTGTTGTTTTTCTTTCTGTTTTTTCTTTCTGTTTGTGTCAGTCCAGAATATAATAAAATTGTTCTTCATCTTTTTTGTTCTTTATTTTTTTACCTTCGCATTGTAATACTTTGGGTATAACAATCTTAAGACAATTCTTTTCAGAGCCTCTTTGCTCTAAAAAGTATATCTTTGCGAAATGAAAAATAAATTTCGATCGCTTTTGCCGAACTTTTTATTTTTTCGTTCGTTCGAGTATCATCCGTGATACTCGGTTGGTCGGTGTCTCCTTTTTGGTATCGGTTTCTGGTAAAACCGGTCCGTTTTTTTTTTGGTATTGGTTTTTAGTAAAAACCGGTCCATCTTCTTTTTTGGTATCGGTTTCTGGTAAAACCGGTCCTTTCCTTTTTGGTATTGGTTTCTGGTAAAACCGGTCCATCTTCCTTTTTTGGTATTGTTTTTTGGTAAAAACCGGTCCATCTTCCTTTTTTATCGTTTTCTGGCAAAAATGATTTTCTAATTTTTTGTCTCGTTTTTTTGGCAAAAACGACACAGTTGTGTTGTTGATCTTCTGTTTTTTTATTCTGAACAGAAATGAATATTGTTAATGATGCGTCATTGACATCCACTCGTGGAAGTGAAAACGTTGTTGCGGTTGCTGTTTCTCATGGTAAGAAACCAGAAAAATTAAATGAGAAAAATCACTGAGGTGAATCTTAATGTGAATGTGTCTGTTGTGACACTTAATTAAGTGTTCGAGAAAGAATTGTTAAAATATAATTCTTTCATTGATTATAGTGATATAATCTACTGTGACACAATATTATGTTGTACTAAGACATATTATTTCGATGCAAGTAGTATGCGAAATAACAGTTTATCTTCTGTTTTTGAACATAAATGAAATAAATTCAAGTAAAGATCGAGGATGACGTGGATCTAATCTATGAAGAGACATATGATTGGTGCATAGACACAGGTGCTACTCAACATATATGTGCGAACAAATCTTTATTCTGGGGATACCAGAAAATTAAAGAAAATGTTTTCATGGCAAATTCAACAAAGTCCGAAATCGTTGGATATGGGAATATCACGTTGAATTTAAAAAATGGAAATTATCTGGTTATCAGAAATGTTCTGCATGTGCCGGACCTAAATGTGTTAGGAACATTTTATTATGTTTTGATGATGGCCATACTAGCTGTTATAGCAAGCCTGAAATAAGTTAGAATTCTCTGTATAAGTCTTTACTTAGAGTCTGACATGTTGTATAAGTTGAGTCGGACAAGTATTGTACTAGTTGGTAGGACGGCAAAGTGAAAACGTACATTCGGCGAGTGAAGCCACCAAGCACCGGCGAGAGATACGAGAGAAGGGATTATGATCCGACTTATAACCAAGGAAGTCTGTGATGACATTGGATAAGTCTAAGTTATGTTTCAAGTAATTAAACTCAATATTCCAATACGGTGTACACTGATCTCACCCAAATCAAGGATCAGTGAAGTATAAAGATTCTCCTGAAACTAAAACAAAGAAGAAAACAGTGAATCAGCTGAGTACACTGACTGTCGGCAAAGAGAAAACAAAAACGGCGAAGAAAGAACTAAATGCACAGACGGTGAAGAGACACTTACAAGATCAGATTTAATATACATTGAAGATTCAGCAGATCATGCATTAAATGCACAATCATTAAAGGATCAATCAAGGACGGATTTTCTGCTATACATTTGAAAGAAGAATCCGATCACTGAAATCAAGGAGAATACAATTAAGGGGGAATCAAGAATAAAATCAAGGATTATTCCCTCATTAATATAGCCAACGGACGGAATTTCAAAATCAAGGCTATTCAAGGCTATAAATAGAAGGCATTGACAGAAAAAGAAGATAACGATAAAGAAAAAAAAAGGAAAGCAGAAACTCTGTCAATTAGAAAAGCCTTCTCTCTGAACTTACAAGGATACATCTAGTGATCAACTCAAATATCAGAACTACAAAGTCATATTCAGAATTGAGATTGATCAAGCAAGTGCGTGAATCACATTCACATCAAATCGAAGCAACCGAATCGAGGCAATCCGAGAAGGAGTTGAAACCGTGATAGTCGTTGAAGGATTTTGATCTCAAGGAGCGAAAAAGGAAGACCGAATCACCGAAGCCGTTGCGGTCAAGGAGTGATAGTCTTGTAGATTGTGAAGCTTGGGAAGCCAAGGACAATCATACCGTTGTATCCGTGGAAACAATAGTGAATTCCTCCGATCATCACGGGAGAAGAGTGGATTAAGGGATTACACCACCCCGAACCACTATAAGCCTTGTGTCAATTTAATTTCGCAATTTACTTTACAAAGACACTTATTTAATTTGCCTACATCATAACACATATCCGTGATTGTCTAAACCGATTTGAAAACAACATAGTAAGAAGGGACTTATCCGCTGCTCAAAAGCTTTTAAAACACAAGAAAAGTTTTTGAAACTCCACTATAGTCATTCACCCCCCCCCTCTGACTATAGTTTCACCCTTCTCTCGGGACCAACAATTGGTATCGAGCAAAGTGTTCCTAGTATCAGAACCTGTTCAGATCTAATTTCTGGTAACAAGGAGATCACATATTTTCAAAGTAGTTTTCAAATCTGAAGTTTTTCATTCACTGCCATTTTTATCTTCAATTGCACTGATGGATTCCTCAAACTTCTTGTCAAAAGTACATGTTTTCAATGTTAATAATTTTGATGAATATAAAATAAGAATGTTATCTCATCTTGCCGCAACTCATGAGGAGATGCTGGATGTAATCAATGACGGCCCAATCATGATCACTACTGTGGTAGGCACAGGAGCAGATCAAGGAAAGGAGATAGACAAACCCAAGAAAGATTGGACCAAAGATGACGGGAGAAGAGCAAACCTAGACTTTGTAGCAAAAGATATGATCTTAAAGACTCTAGAAAGACAACATGTTCATGAGAATCAAAGATCGCAAAAAAGACAAAGGAGATGTGGGACAAACTATCATTGATAAATGAAGGATCTCGAAGCAAATCAAAGAAAACAAATTATCTGTTGCAAAACATAAATTTGAGAACTTTAAAATGAAGACCGGTGAATCCATTGATCAAATGGACAATGATTCTCAAGCATCATCGTGAACCTGCAAACGGCTTGGACACACATATCCACAAAAAGAAGTATGCTTGAAGATCTTCTTGAGAGGACTACCGAAAGATGGAAGATCATAACATCGTAATCGAGGAACAACAAATCTTGCAAGCACCGACACTCGACACCGATGTCCCAATTGAAAGCTCATGAATTCGAATTGAACGGTGAAGATGGTGGTCCGGCGAGAGACACACAAAATTACCGCATTAGCCGCACCCCAAAGCCAAAGTAACTTTGCCGAATGCATCAGCAAAGAGACACAAGAACTAAAAGAACAGGTAGCTTTATTAGTTAAACGTTTTGACAGGTTTAAAAAGAAGCCATTCAAGGGAAATTCAACATCAAACAAAAAGTCAAGCTCAAACAGAGACATGAAGAAGAAAGATGATGAATACAGATGCTTCAACTGCAATAAGAGAGGTCACTTCAAGGCTGATTGTCCTGAAGAAAATGACAAAGATGATGAAAAGAAGAAATTCAAAGCATCTGAAAAGAGAAAGGGCAAGAAGGCACTTAAGGCGAATCCAAAGCGGTGAAAAGCATGAAGAATCATCCGACAATGACTCGGATGATAGTGATGAAGAAGACAAACTCGAGAAAATGAAAAGGCATGCCTATGCCTCATGACCAAAGAATTGGATGAAGACAAAAGTGATAGTTCAGACACTGAGGAAACAAGCCTATGTTTAATGGCTAAAGAATCAGATGAAACTGAGGTAACATCTAGTTCCTGTTCTTCATCTAATGCATTCACATCTAACACTGCACAATCCTCTAGTCTTCCATTAGATACAGCAGACCTAGTCCAAAATCTCATGACTAAATTTGATGAAATTGAAAAGAATCATGAAATTCTGGAAAAGGAATGCAAGGATCTAAGAAAAGAGAATAAGAGGTTAAAGAAAGAACTGGATAAAACAAGAGCTGAATTAACTAGTAAGGAGACCTACTTAAATGATCAACAAAAAGCAGATGACCATACATCTGTTACCAACAGATCAGTTAAGAAGAACTCCTCACCAGTAAAGGTAATCACTGCACCACTAAAAGCACCAGCTTACAAACCCTCAAAAAGGTTTGGATCCAGATCTGGTCTTGGCTATAACAGTCAGGATGAACGTAGGGATAAGAGTCAACACAATTCTAAATTGAGGACCACTAATGGACCAAAATTTAGAAAGGGACAGACCATGTCTCCAACAGATCATCCTGTTCCAGTGAAGTCAAAACCCATTGTAGTGAAACAGCAGACTAAATCCTCATTCCAATCATACAAAAACAACAGCCATCTGAAAGGTAAAGGCAGACTTTTTCCCTCAGAGGATGATTGGAATATCACACCTCCAAAATACAAGAGGAAACCATTCCACAAAATGCATCATGTGATTAAGAAAAATCAATCTAGCTATGTTCCTAGACACATGAAGCAAGAAAGGTTTCCTATTGCATATTGGAAAGTGAAGAAGGATATAAATGCACCAAAAGGTGGAAAAAAAGTATCAGAATACCTTCTGTAAAAATATTAGAAGCTATTCTGCCATGCCTTATACATATGAAGTTGATGACTTCAATTATCCAAAGAGAAGACCTTTTGGATACATACTTGGTATGGGAGGCATGACGCTAACGATATGGACCCAAACGGTGTTGGGTACCCAAACTTAATTAACTGTTTTGTAGGATGTCCGGTACATAGACAAAGTGGATGTTCCGACACATGACAGAAACAAGAAATGGATCACCGATTTTAAAGCTTTTGATGGACCCAAAGTCACATTTGGAGGAAAAGAAAACCCGGCAAGATTAAGGGGGAAGGCACAATACTCAAAAAAAATCTAAAGATTCAAAATGTGGCATATGTCAAGGGACTTAACTTTAATCGATGAGCATCGGTCAATTCGTGACAAAGGCTACAATGTGCACTTCAACAAAGAAGGATGCAAAGTGATTCACAATCAAACAAACACAAGTGGTTCTTGCGGGTAGAAGACAAGACAACATGTATGTGGTGGATCGGAGAATGACCAAGGCAGAAACATGCCTACTTGTCAAGAATAAACAATCAACAAGCTGGATTTGGCACAGAAGATTAAATCACTCGAATTTCAAGACCATCAACAAACTATCAAAAAGCAAGTTAGTTGAAGGCTCCGCCAGAGATCACATTCAAGAAAGAGAGTCTATGTGATGCTTGTCGAAAGGAAAACAAATAAAAAGCTCATTCAAATCAAAGCCTCATCAATCTACAACAAGAGTTCTACATCTACCGCACATGGACCGTTTGGACCAAATCCACTCCCAAAGTAAGTGTGAGTGGTAAGAAATATACTCTTGTAGTGGTGGATGACTTCTCAAAATACACTGGACCATCTTCATGAACAAGAAGAAAGAAACACTCAAGAAGCTACCAGACTTGCTGAGAAGACTCCAAATGAAAAAGAGCTAAAAATTATCAAAATCAGATCAGATAGAGGCACTGAATTTCTAAATGAAATTATCAGAACCTATTGTGAAGAAAATGGAGTACTACATCAATTATCTGCAGCAGGAACTCCACAACAAAATGGTGTAGCAGAAAGAAGAAACAGAACTCTCAAAGAAGCAGTCAGAACAATGATTGCTGAAGCATGCTTGCCAAAGAGATTTTGGGCTGAAGCAGCAAACACAGCATTCCATACATAAAACAGATCAATCATCAACAAACATCATGGAAAAACTCCATATGAATTATGGAATGGTAGAAAACCCAATATCTCATATTTTCATATGTTTGGATCAAAATGTTTTGTCTTGAACAGGAATCATCTGCATACCTTTGATGAGAAGGCCGATGAAGCAATCTTCATGGGATACTCGACACCAAAGAAAGCATTCGAGTACTAAATAAAAGAACATTGGTGATTGAAGAATCAATACATGTGGTTTTTGATGAACCATATACAAATGGTGAAGATCTTCAAGACCAAGAAGAGAAAGCCGCACAGAGGCAAATCTATACAAATGCAACCATACCAACCTACTATCCCGAATCATCTTTTTGAAAATCAAGAGGAGCCACATATCAATACAACGGGAGAAGCACTGAAATTGAAGTTCATGCTCAAGCATGAAGGTATGGAAGCACCAAGTGAAGATCAACTTCAACCGAGACCTAAATTGGCTTAGAGACCATCCCGAAGAACAAGTCATTGGAGATATTCACACCGGAGTCGAACAAGAAGACAACCTGGAGCACATGCTAACTTGCTTTCTATCACAAGTGGAACCCAAGACCATAGATGATGCAATCCAAGATGCGAGATTGGATCACAAACCATGCAAGAAGAACTAAATGAATTTGAAAGAAATGAAGTCCGGGAACTTGTTGACAGACCGAAATGGCCAACATCATTGGTGCAAAATGGGTATTCGGGAACAAGATGGATGAGCAAGGAACCGTTGTCGAAACAAAGCAAGGCTAGTTGCAAAAGGATATTCCCAAGTCGAAGGAATAGATTATGATGAAACCTTTGCTCCAAAAGTAGCAAGATTGGAAGCAATAAGACTTTTTCTAGCATTTGTCGCACACAAAGACTTCAAAGTCTATCAAATGGATGTCAAAAGTGCATTTCTAAACGGACTTTTGGAAGAAGAAGTTTATGTAGAACAACCTCCTGGATTTCAAATCAAAGGAAAAGAAGACAAAGTATACAAACTCAAAAAGGCCCTCTATGGCCTCAAACGTGCACCTAGAGCCTGGTATGAAACTCTCGTCACAATTTCGATCAATAATGGATTCAACAAAGGAACTATAGACAAAACTCTATTTAAACTAGAGGAAGGGGCAAGCACATTGCTAGTGCAAATCTATGTTGATGACATAATCTTTGGATCGAAGATGAAAAGTTGTGTGAGAAATTTGCAAACCTAATGAAGAGCAAATTTCAGATGAGCATGATGGGAGAATTAAACTACTTCCTTGGCCTTCAAGTAAAGCAAATGAAGGATGGCATTTTCATTAGTCAAGCAAAATATACAAGAGATTTGATACACAAGTATGGGATGGATACAAGTGGCACAGCAGACACACCAATGTGTGCCAGAGTCATACTTGGAAAAGATGAAGGAGGAAAAGATGTTGATCAGAAAATGTATAGAGGAATTATTGGATCATTATTATACTTAACTGCAAGCAGACCCGATATTGCATTTGCAGTAGGAGTGTGTGCTAGATTTCAAGCTCAACCAAAAGAATCACATCTTCTAGCAGCTAAAAGGATAATCAAATACTTGAAACACACCATCAATGTTGGCATTTGGTACCCAAAAGATGGAGGATTTACACTGATATCATATTCAGACTCTGACTATGCTGGATGCAAAATAGATAGAAAAAGCACCTCCGGAACATGTCAAATTGCTAGGAACCAGACTAGTCTCATGGTTCAGCAAAAAGCAAAACTCTATATCTACATCAACGGTAAAGCGAATATATATACAGTAGTAGGCTGTTGTGCACAAGTACCGTGGATAAGACAACGGCTAAGGGACTATGGAATCGAAGAGAAAACAATCCCGTCATGTGTGACAACACAAGTGCAATATCTATTACAGAAAATCCAGTATTGCATTCAAGAACAAAGCACATTGATGTAAGACATCATTTTATCAGAGACCATGTTGAAAAGGGAGATGTCATCCTAAAATACATATCCACTGAAGACCAACTGGCTGACATCTTCACTAAACCACTCAGTTATGAAAGATTTAGTATGTTGAGAACTGAGTTAGGGATGATTGAAATTGACTAAGTATCAACGAGCGGCTAAGCGGAGTAATCGGCTAAGTGACTTCATCAATCGGTACAACCTTTGCCGTTACGGGAGATGTAGCGGGTAAGGCACTGGTATCCAGCAGAGGTAACTTAACTGATTGTTAGGAACAGTTCAATGAAGCAGCTCAGTGAAGAACTAATTGGACCGGTTAAGTGACCATCGAAGGCACTTCACCGAAATAAAGACTTGGACAAATTCAAAGTGTGAACAAAATCAATTCTGAATACACGTGGAGAAAAAGGAAATTATGGAGGATTATTCAGTACACACGTGGTGATCACTTTATGATCATGGAGGTAATTATATTATTTTTTGAATTATAAACTCCTCGATTCCCGGGCTCTAATCATTACTTGCCTCAAACCACTCCCCCCTCTACGCTCGAATATCGCGTTTTTCATACACAAAATCATGCCATTATGTCACTAAATCCTTCCATATTCAAACCACGTTCACACTACCCAAATCACACTATATAAACAATACTTAGAGATGTTCAGAAATCTTTACATACTTCTGCAAATTACAACCCTACTTTTTCTCAAAATATACTCCTCTAATCCTCCTCTACCTATCGATGGCTTCATCCTCCCAAATCACTGCTACTGAAAAATACTACGAAAAATCAATCATAACCGGCTCGTTTTTCAAGCATGAGTACTATCTCTCTTATTGTGACAACGATGCACAAGCACGACGCCTGGTCGATTGCTGTACAAATTTGGGGCTGATGACCTTTCTAAACCCCCCAATAACTGGTATCTGCTATGAGAATCTGATAGCATTTTGGAAAAACGCAAAGTTTATGCCCAGCACGAAGAAGACTGAAGTTGATCGCATTACAAGCTCAATCTTTGGAAAGCACATAGTCATCACGCCCGATACACTCAACAGGTTTCTGAACCTCCCCCAAATTGGTCCTGCAAATGTCAAGCTTGTGACGACAGACATCCCAAAATTCTCGGGTGAAATAGCCAAACGCCCCAAGCCAAACAAAAAACGTACAATCTACCTAGATCAACGCTCAAACTTCCGTTTGCCGAATTTGCACCGGTCATCACCAAAAATATTGAAGGGAGAAAGGGGTCACCGGAAAACCTAACGAGAGGTCGGGATCAAACCGATGGCCATAATCTACGAACGAATAAAGTTTGATTGGGCAACCTTCGTATTCAATCGATTGAAGGATCATATTCAAAAGGAGATTGACTTATCAATCACCGCACCAAACAAGGGTTTGCGAGAAAAAGGCGATTTCTGGGAAAAGAAATCATACGGGTTCCCTCTTCAACACCCGTTCAACGCCATGAAAGTACAACCCACAAATTTGCAGTCCCCACACAAGTCCAAAACAATGTTCACCTACATCAAGGCTTCCCTGAAGCCGAAACCCATTGCTGGTCAAAAGAGGAAACAACCCGAATCCAAGCAGATCGGGAGTGGGACGAAGAACCAGTCTCAAAAGGCACAAGTAGATACCACCGTGCCCAACACCAAAGAACTTAAATGAGCCTATGATATTAAATGATGACACAGAAATAGAAGAAGAAAAGCAACAGGAGGAAATTGTCTATCTGGAGGAGGGTGAGGAAGAATATAGAATCACCTCATCTGAAGAGGAAGAGATAGACGAGGCAGAAGATGAGTCAGAAGATGAACACCTAGAAGGTGAAGCTCATGCAGCAAATCAGGAAGAAATGGGCATATCCGACGATGAACTGACCCTCCAGGAAGTGCTTTTCAAAAGCATTGGTACGGTTGACAAACAGCTCAGTGAGCCAGCTGATAAAGCTCACTCAGCTGAAATTGCCAACGCCCCCACAATTGCACAAGGGGAAAAGAAGCAGATGAAGAAGTTCAATACCAACAACCTCCTCTAGATGAACTCGGTCCCTACCGAGGCGAACAAGAAAAGTTGGAAGAAAAAGAAGAGGTTCAAAATGAGGAGGCGAGAGAAGGAAAAGAAAGAAAAAGAAGTTGAAGTGGAAAGCGAGGAGCAACAAGGTGAAGATGCGAGAGTGAAAATGATGAGGATGAAGAGGAGGTCCATGTGGCACCGAAGAAATTGATCCAGAGAGAGTCTTCAATCCGGACATTCAACCCCTTATTGTGGACATGGAAAGGCAATATTACGGCAGCAAAAACTCGAAGCATGCCTTAAGGAGTGAAGCAACCTCCTTCAATCACAAGATTGAGGCTCTCATCACCACATCAAAATCCAAGATGAAGTCATGGAGAGACAAGGGAACTTAATTTGCAACTTACAACACCTCATCCCTCAACATGTCCAAACCAATCTTGAATTCCATGCCGAGACGGTTGACAACAATCTCAAGCCCTTGGTGGACACCCTCAATGCTCAC
This sequence comes from Gentiana straminea, assembly GCA_036785695.1. Taxonomy (NCBI): domain Eukaryota; kingdom Viridiplantae; phylum Streptophyta; class Magnoliopsida; order Gentianales; family Gentianaceae; genus Gentiana; species Gentiana straminea. The sequence continues at coordinate 275,273 of JAVUPR010000456.1, forward strand.
ACATCCAAAATTCAAAGCATCCGGATGAGATCATGGAGCATTCTGGCAAGCAACTGGACTTCCTCATCAAAGTTGGTGAGGCCAACAACAAATTACTAGAGAAAAGATTTGGCCCTCTCCCTGAGTCTGATGCAGCAATTGCAGACCTTGAGGCACATTTTGATGCTGCCACAAAGGGGGAAGATAACTCAAAGCCTGAAAGCTCCAGTGGAAAGAGACAGGGCAGCAAAGGCAAGGACAGCAAAGGCGAGGGCATCAGGTTTGAAGAAATGAAGAAGTAAACCAATTGCCTCGTTGCTTAATTCAATTCAATTTATCTTATCATTTGTCTTTGTTCATTTAAAAGATGCAATATCTTATTGCCCTATGATGGAAGAATAAAATCATTGAGTTTTTAATCTCGTTGACAATTATGAAATTTTTTGATTACTTATGTTCGGGCTTATGAGGGTTTTGGCATCATCAAAAAGGGGGAAATTGTTAGGAACATTTTATTATGTTTTGATGATGGCCATACTAAATTTGTTATAGCAAGCCCGAAATAAGTTAGAATTCTCTCGTATAAGTCTTTACTTAGAGTCCGACATGTTGTATAAGTTGAGTCGACAAGTATTGTACTAGTTGGTAGGACGGCAAAGTGAAAACGGACATTCGGCGAGTGAAGCCGACCAAGCACCGGCAGAGATACGAGAGAAGGGATTATGATCGACTTATAACCAAGGAAGTCTGTGATGACCTTGGATAAGTCTAAGTTATGTTTCAAGTAATGAAACTCAATATTCCAATATGGTGTACACTGATCACACCCAAATCAAGGATCAGTGAAGTATAAAGATTCTCCTGAAACTAAAACAAAGAAGAAAACAGTGAATCGGCTGAGTACACTGACTGTCGGCAAAGAGAAAACAAAAACGGCGAAGAAAGAACTAACGGCTAAGTCAAAAGGCTCACTCCACCGTTCTACAGACGGTGAAGAGACACTTACAAGATCATATTTAATATACATTGAAGATTCAGCAGATCATGCATTAAATGCACAATCATTAAAGGATCAATCAAGGACGGATTTTCTGCTATACATTTGAAAGAAGAATCCGATCACTGAAATCAAGGAGAATACAATTAAGGGGGAATCAAGAATAAAATCAAGGATTATTCCCTCATTAATATAGCCAACGGACGGAATTTCAAAATCAAGGCTATTCAAGGCTATAAATAGAAGGCATTGACAGAAAAAGAAGATAACGATAAAGAAAATAAACAGGAAAGCAGAAACTCTGTCAATTAGAAAAGCCTTCTCTCTGAACTTACAAGGATACATCTAGTGATCAACTCAAATATCAGAACTACAAAGTCATATTCAGAATTGAGATTGATCAAGCAAGTGCGTGAATCACATTCACATCAAGGCGAAGCAACCGAATCGAGGCAATGCGAGAAGGAGATTAAACTGTGATAGTTGTTGAAGGATTTTGATCTCAAGGAGCAAAGCAAAAGGAAACCGAATCACCGAAGCCGTTGCGGTCAAGGAGTGATAGTCTTGTAGATTGTGAAGCTTGGGAAGCCAAGGACAATCATACTTGTTGTATCTCGTGGAAACAATAGTGAATTCCTCCGATCATCACGGGAGAAGAGTGGATTAAGGGATTACACCACCCCGAACCACTATAAGCCTTGTGTCAATTTAATTTCGCAATTTACTTTACAAAGCACTTATTTAATTTGCCTACATCATAACACATATCTCGTGATTGTCTAAACCGATTTGAAAACAACATAGTAAGAAGGGACTTATCCGCTGCTCAAAAGCTTTTAAAATACAAGAAAAGTTTTTGAAACTCCACTATAGTCATCCCCCCCCCCCTCTGACTATAGTTTCACCCTTCTCTGGGACCAACAAAATGGAAATTATATTTCTGGTCCTCAGCTTACCAGCCTGGGTTACAAGTTAGAATTTGTTGCTAACAAATTCAGACTTTCATAGAATGGATTGGTGATTGGCGAAGGCACTCTGGTCGATAAATTGTTTTTTATGGACATTCGTATTGTAAAATAAAATTAGAATAATTTTATGTTTGCATAAATGTGATTGTGGGTATGTATGAGCTCAATGTTTTGACTATTGTACCGAAATCAATTTGACCGTTTAAGGCATAAATAATTAAGACATGGATTGAGACTTATTGCTTATGGCACAATAGATTGGGACACGTAAATAATAAATCTATTCGACGGATGATGAACTTAGATTTATTACCTAATTTAAAATTTAATAATAATGAAAAATGCCATATATGTGTCGAAGCTAAAATGACTAAGGCTCATTTTCCGTCCGTGGAAAGAAACACCGAACCGTTAGATTTAATTCATACAGACTTGTGTGATTAAAATTTGTGCAAACGAGAGGCGGTAAAAAATACTTTGTAACTTTTATCGATGATTGTACAAGATACTGTTATGTCTATTTGCTAAGTAGCAAAGATTAGACATTTGAGGCTTTTAAAAACTATAAGAATGAAGTCGAGAATCAACTTAGCAAACGAATCAAGAAGGTTCGTAGTGATAGAGGTGGTGAATATGATGCACCGTTTAATGAATTATGTTCAGACTCTGGTATTATCCATCAAACGACTGCACCTTATGCACCTCAATCAAACGGTATTGCTGAACGCAAAAATCGTACTCTTAAGGAGATGATGAATGATATGTTGATAAGTTCGGGTTTACCTCAGAACTTGTGGGGGGAAGCGATACTTTCCGCCAATGCCATTCTTAATAGAGTTTTGTCTAAACAAATGGATAAAACACCCTACGAGTTATGGAAAGGCTACAAATACTTTTAAGTGTGGGGGTGTTTAGCAAAGGTCGAAGTGCCTAAACCTAAACAAATAAAAATTGGGCCTAAAACGATAGATTGTATATTTATCGGTTATGCAAATAACAGTAGTGCACATAGATTTCTAGTGCATAAATCTGACAATCCGGATGTTCACGTGAATACAATCATGGAATCAATAAATGTTGTATTTTTTGAGGATGTATTTTCATGTAAAGAAAGAATTCAAGAAAACATAACCTGAAATAAGCGGGCACATGAACCAACAAGTGAAACTACTCCAGAAACTGAGGAACCAGAACCTCGTAGGAGTAAACGGGCAAGGACTTCAACGTCTTTCTGTCCTGGTTTTTTCACCTATATGGTAGAAAACGAACCAAGTACATATGCTCAGGCTATGTCAAATCCAGAAGTGTCGTTCTGGAAAGAAGCAGTCAATAGTGAAATCGATTCCATTATGCAAAATCATACTTGGGAATTAGTAAATATCCCACCAAGACATAAACCTCTCGGTTGTAAGTGGATTTTTAAGAAAAAATTCAAGACTGATAGATCGATCGATAAATATAAGGCCAGACTAGTAGCTAAAGGTTATCGTCAAAAAGAAGGTCTTGAGTTCTTCGATACATATTCACCGGTTACTCGGATCACGTCGATACGAGTTCTTATCGCAATTGCTGCGGTAAATAATCTAGAAATACATCAAATGGATGTAAAGACTGCTTTCTTAAATGGTGAATTGGAAGAAGAAATCTATATGGAACAACCCGAGGGTTATGTGGTTCCAGGTCAAGAACACAAAGTATGTCGACTCGTTAAGTCATTGTATGGGCTTAAGCAAGCGCCAAAACAATGGCACCAAAAATTTGATCAAACGATGTTATCAAATGGGTTTAAAATTAACGAGTGTGATAAATGTGTTTATGTCAATAACACTTCTAATTCCTTTGTGAAAGTATGTCTATATGTTGATGACATGTTAATCTTGGGAAGTACTCATGATATAATCATGAATACTAAGAAGATGTTAACAAGAAACTTCGATATGAAGGATATGGGAGTTGCATATGTAATTTTGGGGATTAAAATCTCTAGAATGTCGGATGGACTTGCATTGTCACAGTCTCATTATGTTGAGTCTGTTCTAAAAAGATTTAATGTCTTTAATGAAAGTCCGATAAAAAATCCTATTGACTTGACTATGCACTTAGTCAAAAGTAAAGGAGAACCTGTGTCTCAGTTAAAATATTCACAAATCATAGGCTGTCTGATGTACATAACCAACTGTACTAGACCAGACATAGCATGTGCTGTAAATAAACTGAGCAGATTTACAAGTAATCCAAGTGAGGATCATTGGAAAGCATTGAATAGAGTACTGAGGTACTTAAATTCCCAATGAATATTGGATTACGGTACACGAGATATCCAGCAGTATTAGAAGGATACTGTGATGCAAATTGGATATCTGACTCGAAAGAATCAAAGTCCACAAGTGGATATGTATTCACTATTGGTGGTGCTGTTGTGTCATGGAAATCCACAAAGCAAACTTGCATTGCTCGTTCCACTATAGAAGCTGAGTTCATTGCATTGGACAAGGCAGGAGAAGAAGCAAAATGGCTTCGTAATTTCCTCGAGGATATTCCATGCTGGACTAAGCCTATTGCTCCTATAAGCATACATAGCGATAGTCAGTCGGCTATAAGCCGGGTTCAAAATAGTATGTACAATGGTAAGTCAAGACATATTCGTCGTAGACATAATACCATTAAACAACTGATCTCTAACGGCGTGATTTCCGTCGATTTTGTTAAATTGAAGGACAATCTTGCGGATCCGCTAACAAAAGGTTTACCTATAGATCAAATGTCAAAATTGACATACGGAATGGGACTGAAGCCAATTACGTCAGAAACTTTGTAATGGTAACCCCACCATGTTGACTGGAGATCCCAAGATTATTGTTCAAAGGGACAACTAAGTTATGAAGGTTCATTGAACACTTACCCATTCTATGAATAAAAGTGTTATCTGTCAGGTGTGTAAGGATAAGTGAAAACTTTTAATGATTCCTATAGCTTGATTAAAATTGAGTAGGGTATGGCAGAATACTCTTGATAGGAGGTCACCTATGTAAGTGTGAAGTGGGGCCGCTTCTGTGAGAATTCAGTGGCTTGAAATCTCTAACACACTTTCTGAAACCAGGGTGTTTCATGGCCAAAATGAGCACAACCATGAGAACCAATACGTGTTAAGGGAAATATTGTGTGAGTACTATTGTTTGGTTTTACATTAAAGGCTGAACGGTTCAAGACATAGTTCACTGATTAGTCGAGTAGATCCGATAGTATTTCACTAAGGCAGGTTCAAAGCCAGAATCTACCTCTCCTGATGCAATATTTTCTGTCAGAATATCTTCAGGGTCTGCATTTGCATTAATGTCCATTTTGTGGGGGTTTGTTGGAGAAAATGTCCATTTATGTCCATACTCTTAGTGGCCATAAAACATGAGTTAGTGGCCTTAACTTTTACTTAGTGCCATAAGTGAATAGTAGTGGTCATTATTGAGAGTTAAAGACCTTAAGAGTGGGAGTTACTTTTTCCACCTATATAAACCCTCTTTGGTGGAAATGTCACAATACAAGTTTTTCCAAATAATTTTTTTTTTCATCTCATATAGTAAGGTAGTTTGTTTTTTGTTGAAGAGATTCTGAAGCACCAAGAGTTTGTTGAGTTCAGAAGCTGAAGTACCTCAATTCTGAACAGGTAATTGGGTTATCCTGGGAGACAAGTGCTAAACCGTGGGTACTGCCGGCGCATAATTGTCTTAAGGACAGAGATTAGCTCGTCCCGGTTACATATCCTTGTTGTTTTTCTTTCTGTTTGTGTCAGTCCAGAATATAATAAAATTGTTCTTAATCTTTTCTGTTCTTTAATCCCTAAAATTACATCTGCAACTCCCATATCCTTCATATCGAAGTTTCTTGTTAACATCTTCTTAATATTCATGATTATATCATGAGTACTTCCCAAGATTAACATGTCATCAACATATAGACATACTATCACAAAGGAATTAGAAGTGTTATTGACATAAACACATTTATCGCACTCGTTAATTTTAAACCCATTTGATAACATCGTTTGATCAAATTTTTGGTGCCATTGTTTTGGCTCTTGCTTAAGCCCATACAATGACTTAACGAGTCGACATACTTTGTGTTCTTGACCGGAACCACATAACCCTCGGGTTGTTCCATATAGATTTCTTCTTCCAAATCACCATTTAAGAAAGCAGTCTTTACATCCATTTGATGTATTTCTAAATTATTTACCGCAGCAATTGCGATAAGAACTCGTATCGACGTGATCCGAGTAACCGATGAATATGTATCGAAGAATTCAAGACCTTCTTTTTTACGATAACCTTTAGCTACCAGTCTGGCCTTATATTTATCGATCGATCCATCAGCCTTTAATTTTTTCTTAAAATCCACTTACAACCGAGAGGTTTATGTCCCGGTGGGATATTTAGTAATTCCCAAGTATGATTTTGCGTAATGGAATCGATTTCACTATTGACTGCTTCTTTCCAGAACGGCGCTTCTGGATTTTACATAGCCTGAGCATGTGTACTTGGTTCGTTTTCTACCATATAGGTGAAAAAATCAAGACCGAAAGACGTTTTGGTCATTGCCCGTTTACTCCTACGAGGTTCTGGTTCCTCAGTTTCTGGAGTAGTTTCACTTGTTGGTTCATGTGCTGATCGGGGTCAATCAGGTTATAATATACTTGACCACCATAAACCAATACTAGCAAGAGGACTAGGCCCATCGTAGTATAGCTATAGTGAATCAAGGTCGATCCCACAGGGAACCAATTGTGGATCATCTTATATACTACAATTAATTAAACATGTCAAGGATATAGAGGCGGTCTACGACCAACATAAGACAAGAAAGGTAAAGACACGACTCGACACAACGTAATTAACCTCCCCAATTATAGCCTTTATCGTTTGGACCTAGATAATTTATATAATAAACTGAACTTATTAACTGTCAATCCGTTTATATCTATCTTAGATTGACTACGGGAGTCATCCTCTTTAACTTGACTTAGCACCGGTAGGTCACTAGATCACTGTGATATTGTTACGTGACTTCGCCTTTTAGTGCCTCCATCTCATATAACTCACACGCTTACGACACTAAGGATGCCGATATTAATCGTACACCTCGTCCAAGCAACATTCCTATGGTTAGGCGTACTTCCTAAACGATCGCATCAGTCTTCGTCCCATTAACAATTACCTAGTTATAGTCTCATGCTAATCTACGACGTACGTACAACTAGATGACGTCAATTCCCTAATACAAAACAGATCTAGGTCTCGCTGAAAGTCCCAAAAGATCATTCGTGAGCCGACCTAAGAGTCCTATATTGGTATTTTCTAATCATACGCTAATTAAAACAGACGAGCAACGTAGCCGTAGCCATACCTACTGAGATGATAAATTCAACTAGGTTAACCTAACCATAAAGACGTGGCATAATTAACAAATGACAGGGGCTCGGTCGACCGAATGGTCTTTTTCCCCCAGATTACATCCCTGAACGTATCTCTCAGCGTTTCATCATACACAACGGATTAAACAGTAATTCGTAAAGCATTCATATAAACTAACATAGATACACATTAATTAAATCAAGTAGATTCATGAATAAATACTCAGTGTATGACGTAGGTTATGGGATCCCCATAGACAAGGTGTCGCCACATCCCTAACGTCATAGCCTAGATCTACATCATCCAGCTATGATTAACTAATTCAAACGATAAAGCATAATTGGGAGGGATTAATTACTTAAAAGAAAGAAACAGAAAATAAAGGCTTACATATTGCAGCCCTTAAATTGCTGGAAACCCTCAAATAAACTACATTGTATCAAGATATAAGATTGAAGAAAGAATGAAGGGATGTGTTGGTTTACAATTTCTCGTAGCTGCTGCTTATATAGGAGTTTCTGCCGACTTAGGGAGGATCTAGAAGATAAATACGAAAAAATCCGAAAAGTGACCGAGCTGACACACTCGGTCAACCGAAGCACCCCACTCGGTCGACCGAAGCTATAGGCTCGGTCGACCGAACCTACTTTTGCACACGTTAATCGTTTTTCTCGTCTATCTTGCTCCCCACTCCACGCTTGCGTGTTGATCTGATTTCTCTAATTTATCTCTTGATTAATGCTCCGATTTTCTTCCTCTATTATCTTGAGATAATTGATTGAATGACATTTATCCTCTCGATTTGTCGTGATCTACAAAATCAGCATTTATCGCACAATAAATCGGCGTTTTATAATAAAAACGGCTAAATACCAATTTACATAATATAAATCACATAACATTAAATATTAAGTATAAACGTGTGATTTAATATGAAATATATATTATTAATCTCGATTTAAGGTCAACGTTGATGACTTTTACGGGTATAATTTGACCGTCATCAACTACCCCCCACTTAGACTTTGATCGTCCCGAACAAAGCATCAATAAGTCATTTCCCAAGACAACATTTCCCATGGTCAAATCGTACTTACACAAGAAGCTCAAGTCAACTCATACTAGTCATTCTTATAAGATATCCATTATTCATTACTCACTATGAATCGTAGTGATGTGTGCATGTGCATTTAGTTTTATATATTCGTGGCAAGATCAGAGTTTATGCTAACTTCACAATCTCAACCTACCAACCTCGGCATTCATACTCCTCAAGCCTTTAAATTTTTGAAGCACTAGAGCAATAAGCAAGAGCGTATCTATAGGGTTTTTGGACTTGGAGACCGAGTACTACTCAAAGCCTCTTAAAGAGTTGAATATTCTTTTCATATCTTCATATTTTTCAAATACTATAAATCTCAAGGAAGAAAACTTTTTAGAGTATCCCCCTATCTTAGATCATGTATAGCATCGAATATTACCACAAGCGCGGGGCTACTTTGGTAATGTTACTACAAGCCCAGTGTCTAACATTTTGCTAAAACACAGGTACGTCTCAAGCTTATTACTCTGCTTTAATGGCTAAAAGATAAGAATACATCAGCCAATAAGTATCGACACTAAGTCTACATAACCAATCATCTATGCAATGTACACATAATTTCTTCAGTTATTATGATTTGCGCGGTATACTCGATTCACAGGTTGAGTAATCGAATAATAAATAACTACTTGCAAGAACGAGCATGAATATCCTTAAATTTACCTAACATAAGTATAAAATGATCACGTACTCATGAAACTTGGTTTATTTCCTATCAATTCTTAGCTAGGAACTCACAATTCTAAGGGTACGAGATACATAATATGGTATTTATTCAATTTTTTCAATCATGTGCCGTTTCATTCAATTTTCAATTATAACATAACATGGCTAAGTCTCCTACCCCCACTTAAACATGGCATTGTCCTCAATGACAAAAATAAATGAGAAGTTAAGAAAAAGACTTAGCTCTGGAAACGGCTCTCAAGTAAAGGAGGAATATCGGAGTAAATGTCAGCATGTTGTGGAGAAGCAAGTGAAAACCTGTATAAGCAGACAAACTCCACGAGACCGTTAATAACACCATGTCTATTGAAGTTATAAAATAATGTGGCAGTAATGAGGTATAAATACCTAAAAACAGTTTAAGCCACTTTATTTTATACAACCAATGACAAGAAAAATACTAAATAGAAAGAAAAATAAACAAGCAACTAAAGATGGTGGTCTTCATCTACAACCTCCACCGCCTAAATATTCTTAAAACCGGGTGGAGAAGACAAAGATCAAAAAGCATTACCCGACATGGGAAAACACGAGGGTGACTCGATCGAAAAGGTATTCAATCCAGGAAAAGAGAAACTTGGTAAGGTATAACAGATTGAATGCGACCCATTGGCTAAAGATAAAATCAAATACTTAGCGCAGAAACTTCTCGCTTGCATTGGATATCAACAACTTAGGGAGATGTAGCTACTCCTCGAAATTACTAATAACCCAATGTATCACGTAAAAGTCATAACCGTCATCAACAAGGTCGGATCGGTGTGATAGTTCAGCACAAAACTTATCATCTAGAAATGCAGGAATAGTCGGAAAAGTGTGAAATTTAAAACTTCCGGTAGAAAGATAAGTTGTACTTTGATCGAACCAAAAACCTTTAAAATTTAGCTAGGGTCAGAGCTACACTTACCCCAACTAGGATCATGAAAATCAAAATGATAAAAGATAATCATTAAAGCTGAGCAATATTTCAAATTCCGCAACACAAAGGTATTTTGTAAAAATGGAGGTTGAGAATATGATGGGTTTAGAAAAAGATACACATAAGGATGGGAAGAAAAGATAAAGGACGGGTAAGAAATTGTGTTTATGGGTGGGTTGAAAATGGTTAAGGCATTGAGATTGGGTGGGAGAGTGAAACGGATGGAAAGAAAGAGAGGCGATGAAAGAATGGTTAGAAATGTGAACTGTTGGGGCAGATTGGTGAGAGGATCGAAAAGTTTGAAGGTGAAAAAGTGTAAAGGGAAAGATAAGGATAAGGGTAGTTGCAGAATGAATTGCACATCACTTTGGATTTTCACTTGGATCACCATTCTAAAAGATTTTGGAAGTTGACCAAAATTGTTCTTGTTCGCACCAATCATTCTCTGTTACATTTTCAGTAATTCTCAAGCTCTATTAATGCTTCCATCTTAAGATTGATTGCTAAATTTCCTTTTCTTTAGCAATTTCTGACTCTCCTAGGGAACTCTATTTCACGTGGCCTATATCGAGTAAAAAAGTTTTGCACATCCTTAGCCCAATGGCCATCAGAACACGGCAAAATAAAAAACCTCAACATATGTCACGTTACTCTTATTAGACTCAAAGAAAACAAAACCTAAAATCCTAAAAAGAAATCCTAAGGGTTTTAAAGAAGTAGTTCTGAGTTTAAAGTCCTCAGCTCGACTTTCCAAAAGTATCCTTGTCAGTTATCATTCTTGGATCGCCAGATATTGACCCCTCTGAGCACTAAGAGGTGGGCTTGTTGCTTTTGCGGATTAATACCCTTCCCTTGGTTGTGAGACCTAGGAAACGACATTTATCCATACCATTTATCCAAAGCTCTTACCTCGGCTCTCGTTGTAGGAATTAGTGAATTCTAAGAAACTCAGTTAAAATTACGGTTTTGGCCTTGACAATAAGAAACAATGAATCAAAGTACTCCGAATAAGGTCGGTTATGTAGGCAAGCCTACGCCGTCTTATTCGTTGGAACATATGTGACGGTTCGGGCCAATCCGTCAAGATTAAGCCCCGTTTAGCCCGAAGGCTTATCGGCTATGCTAAGTCTTGTTGAAGCTGCTATAACGTACATCACACGTGGAGGGAGTCGATTGAGCCGAGGCTCGGTTAAACTCGCCTGACCATGGTTAGACCATTTCCGAATCCATGTACTAAGAGTCTCCGATTTCTAAATTGTCACCCAAAGCGTAATCTCGTTTCTGTTTAAGGTGGGTTCACCAAGAAGCCATCACCATTAAACTCAACGAAAGTAGAAGATGGTGTTCTCCCAAAACTCAACGTCTTCTTTAGGTCGTGAATGCTTAAACTACACAATTTGTTGCTCCCATGGCCAGTAGAAGCAATCTCATGCATAGGACAATGAGATTTTAACAAAACTACGAGGAACTCTTTATTCACTGCTTCCTTTTAACGACTACATGTTTCCTTACACCCTCTAGATGAGACAGATTTGGGGCAAAACCTTCGACACTAATAAAATTATTCTTACAAACCAACTCCGGGCTAAGATACATACTAAGGTTCATGTATAGGCTAACTTATGCTCAAAAAACCAAAAGGTAGTAAAACATAAGCAAAAAAAGGTACTACCTTGCCTTCAACATTGTACCACGAAGAATTTAAGCCTTAAAAATATGTATTTTTTTTCGGAGCCATCTTGGTGCTTTAAAGGTATTGCTTCCATTGCTTTTCCCATCGTAGAGTAGTAATTCCGCATGTTGCTGGGTTATTTTCTCAGCGCCCTTGAAAAATCAACGACTTGGATTATTGCTTCCCTGGTTTACGCAAACGAGAAGAAAAACAAAACGAGACCGTAGGCGATTTTAACATGGTTTCCCATCGCTATCGACTTACGGATTAAACATACGGGGATAAACAGACACGCGAAATTCCAGACTCGAAAAAAATAAATCAGAAACCGTGTAAACAGAACAGGACAAAACAAAAATATTATAAGTGCTCGGTCGACCGAATGAGGTCTCTCGGTCGACCGAATAATTTTTTATTTTTTTTAATTTTTTTTTATTATTTTTTTTAAGCTGGAATTTTCAGACAGAGCAGATAACCAGAGGGACTCAAAACGTAAAAACAGACTCGAAAACAGAAAACTCGACATGAATAAGAAATTATTTATATATAAAATTGACCGTTGGTTCCCCGGCAACGGCGCCAAAAACTTGATCGGGGTCAATCAGGTTATAATATACTTGACCACCATAAACCAATACTAGCAAGAGGACTAGGCCCATCGTAGTATAGCTATAGTGAATCAAGGTCGATCCCACAGGGAACCAATTGTGGATCATCTTATATACTACTCGACACAACGTAATTAACCTCCCCAATTATAGCCTTTATCGTTTGGACCTAGATAATTTATATAATAAACTGAACTTATTAACTGTCAATCCGTTTGTATCTATCTTAGATTGGCTACGGGAGTCATCCTATTTAACTTGACTTAGCACCGGTAGGTCACTAGATCACTGTGATATTGTTACGTGACTTCGCCTTTTAGTGCCTCCATCTCATATAACTCACACGCTTACGACACTAAGGATGCCGATATTAATCGTACACCTCGTCCAGGCAACATTCCTATGGTTAGGCGTACTTCCTAAACGATCGCATCAGTCTTCGTCCCATTAACAATTACCTAGTTATAGTCTCATGCTAATCTACAACGTACGTACAACTAGATGACGTCAATTCCCTAATACAAAACAGATCTAGGTCTCGCTGAAAGTCCCGAAAGATCATTCGTGAGCCGACCTAGGAGTCTATATTGGTATTTTCTAATCATACGCTAATTAAAACAGACGAGCAACGTAGCCGTAGCCATACCTACTGAGATGATAAATTCAACTAGGTTAACCTAACCATAAAGACGTGGCATAATTAACAGATGACAGGGGCTCGGTCGACCGAATAGCTGGGCTCGGTCGACCGAATGGTCTTTTTCCCCCAGATTACATCCCTGAACGTATCTCTCAGCGTTTCATCATACACAACGGATTAAACAGTAATTCGTAAAGCATTCATATAAACTAACATAGATACACATTAATTAAATCAAGTAGATTCATGAATAAATACTCAGTGTATGACGTAGGTTATGGGATCCCCATAGACAAGGTGTCGCCACATCCCTAACGTCATAGCCTAGATCTACATCATCCGGCTATGATTAACTAATTCAAACGATAAAGCATAATTGGGAGGGATTAATTACTTAAAAGAAAGAAACGAGAAAATAAAGGCTTACATATTGCGGCCCTTAAATTGTTGGAAACCCTCAAATAAAATACATTGTATCAAGATATAAGATTGAAGAAAGAATGAAGGGATGTGTTGGTTTACAATTTCTCGTAGCTGCTGCTTATATAGGAGTTTCTACCGACTTATGGAGGATCTAGAAGATAAATACGAAAAAATCCGAAAAGTGACCGAGCTGACACACTCGGTCAACCGAAGCACCCCACTCGGTCGACCGAAGCTATAGGCTCGGTCGACCGAACCTACTTTTGCACACGTTAATCGTTTTTCTCGTCTATCGCTTCCCCCCACAAGTTCTGAGGTAAACCCGAACTTATCAACATAGCATTCATCATCTCCTTAAGAGTACGATTTTTGCGTTCAGCAATACCGTTTGATTGAGGTGCATAAGGTGCAGTCGTTTGATGGATAATGCAAGAGTCTGAACATAATTCATTAAACGGTGCATCATATTCATCACCTCTATCACTACGAACCTTCTTGATTCATTTGCTAAGTTGATTCTCGACTTCATTCTTATAGTTTTTAAAAGCCTCAAGTGTCTCATCTTTGCTACTTAGCAAATAGACATAACAATATCTTGTACAATCATCGATAAAAGTTACTAAGTATTTTTTACCGCCTCTGGTTTGTACAAATTTTAAATCACACAAGTCTGTATGAATTAAATCTAACGGTTCGGTGTTTCTTTCCACGGAAGCAAAATGTGCCTTAGTCATTTTAGCTTAGACACATATATTGGCATTTTTCATTATTATTAAATTTTAAATTAGGTAATAAATCTAAGTTCATCATCCGTTGAATAGATTTATTATTTACGTGTCCCAATCTAATAAGTCTCAATGCATGTCTTAATTATTTATGCCTTAAACGGGAAAATTGATTTCGGTACAATAGTCAAAACATTGAGCTCATACATACCCACAATCACATTTATGCAAACATAAAATTATTCTAATTTTATTTTACAATACGAAGGTCCATAAAAAACAATTTATCGACCAGAGTGCCTTCGCCAATCACAAATCCATTCTGTGAAAGTCTGAATTTGTTAGCAACAAATTCTAACTTGTAACCCAATTTGGTAAGTGAGGACCGAAATATAATTTCCATTTAGGTCCGGCACATGCAGAACATTTCTGATAACCAGATAATTTCCATTTTTTAAATTCAACGTGATATTCTCATATCCAACGATTTCGGACTTTGTTGAATTTTCCATGAAAACATTTTCTTTAATATTCTGGTATCCCCAGAATAAAGATTTGTTCGCACACATATGTTGAGTAGCACCTGTGTCTACGCACCAATCATATGTCTCTTCATAGATTAGATCCACGTCATCCTCGATCTTTACTTGAATTTCTTTCATTTCTGTTCAAAAACAGAACATAAACTGTTATTTCGCATACAACTTGCATCGAAATAATATTTCTTAGTACAACATAATATTATGTCACGGTAGATTATATCACTATAATCAAAGAAAGAATTATATTTTAACAATTCTCTCGAACACTTAATTAATTGTCATAACAGACACATTCACATTAAGATTCACCTCAGTGATTTTTCTCATTTAATTTTTCTGGTGTCTTACCATGAGAAACAGCAACCGCAACAACGTTTTCACTTCCACGAGTGGATGCCAATGACGCAACATTAACAATAGTCATTTCTGTTCAGAATAAAATAGAAGATCAACAACACAACTGAGTCGTTTTTGCCAAAAAACGAGACAAAAGAGTAGAAAATCGTTTTTGCCAGAAAATGATAAAAAAAGGAAGATGGGCCGGTTTTTACCAAAAACCAATACCAAAAAAGGAAGATGGAGTGGTTTTACCAGAAACCAATACCAAAAAGGAAAATGGACCGGTTTTTACCAAAATCCAATACCAGAAAAAACGGACCGGTTTTACCAGAAACAGATACCAAAAAAGAAAGACACCAACCAACTGAGTATCACAGATGATACTCAGAACGAACAGAAAAAATAAAAAGTTCAGCAAGCAGACTGAAATTTATTTTTCATTTTGCAAAGATATACTTTTTAGAGCAAAGAGGCTTTGAAAAGAATTGTCTTAAGATTGTTATACCCAAAGTATTACAATGCGAAAGTAAAAAAAATAAAGAACAGAAAAGATGAAGAACAATTTTATTATATTCTGGACTGACACAAACAGAAAGAAAAACGACAAGGATATGTAACCGGGACGAGCTAATCTCTGTCCTTAAGACAATTATGCTCCGGCAGTACCCACGGTTTAGAACTTGTCTCCCAGGATAACCCAATTACCTGTTCAGAATTGAGGTACTTCAGCTTCTGTACTCAACGAACTCTTGGTGCTTCAGAATCTCTTCAACAAAAAACAAACTACCTTACTATATGAGATGGAAAAAGTATTATTTGGAAAAACTTGTGTTGTGACATTTCCACCAAAGAGGGTTTATATAGGTGGAAAAAGTAACTCCCACTCCTAAGGTCTTTAACTCTCAATAATGACCACTACTATTCACTTATGGCACTAAGTAAAAGTTAAGGCCACTAACTCATGTTTTATGGCCACTAAGACTATGGACATAAATGAACATTTTCTCCAACATGCCCAGCCTCGTGTTTCAAATGCATGAAGACGTTGGACAGCCTAACGAATCTGAAGTGAAGCCTATTCGATGTACTATTTATGCAGCAGCCTAAAGAATTCTGGAAATTGAAGATCAGCTACGGTTTTGAGCTATTTTGACAATTATAACTTATCCGGATGAATTTATGTCCTCGATGAAAGTTGTAGATCTCTTTGAGATCTACCAAATCCATATATGGCTCGTATTTATTGGACAACTGAAGCTCTGGATATGGACCGAAACAGCAGGATGCTAAAGGAAGATACTATCTTTATTTTTCTGAAGTATGGTTATTTTTCCCACATTGATAATGAGGAGTTTTTCCTCCAAGTTTGTAGCCTATATAAGGCCTTTTGTTTTCAATAAAAAGATTATTCTGACTGAAAAACTTATATATAAGCTTTTAGCTTAGACGCTTACGAGCGAATCATCTTTTCGTTGTAGAGATTCAACCCTTTCCTTGAACTCTATCAGCGTAGTCGAGCCTACGTTGTGGTGTCCAGACCCGGAGTGTAGATTGGACTATCTAACTTCGGTTTTCTTAGCTCGGAATTGAGAACCTTTAATCTGATCCGGGCAACGTTCTGATTCGGTTCGTCAGGAATCGTATCAGAACGTAGCAGAGCCCCGTGATTAACGGTACTCAAATATCCTCTTTTTATTTTCTTATTTTCGTTAAAAAAAAGAAATAAAAAAACGGATGCAATTTTATTTATTTAGCCTTTATAATCGCATATTGTTCAATATTTTGCCTTATGATTCTTACTATCTTCATGTTATCTGCATAAAAAATTCATATATGTTCATATAGCAACATGATATACTTAAACCTTGCCAAGTATTTTTAGTATATTCATGATGTGTTCATCCCATCTTCGTAATTTCTTCATATCTTCATTCCCAAACATCAAACAGCCCAACAAACAGCCTACACCTACCACATCAGTCCTATAACAGCCCCAAAACACGCCGAAACAGCCCCCCAAACACACAAAAATCAGCCATATAATACCCTTTTTCCTCCACAAAATTTTCGGCCATTGCACACCAAAAACACCAAGAGTCTATACCGTTAATCAACATTTAATTCACACCATTGAACCACCAAAGGTCTCTTGCATTTGAGACACCAAAGGGGTGGTATAATATTAGACTTTTGGCTCTCACCTTCTCAAATTAATTCGGCCTTTATTTAAAAAATAAATAAATAAATAAATAAAAAGGGAACGGAAGTTGTGTCAGGCATCGAATTATAGGTGATACTCTTTCTATCTTGGTGTTGCTATATTGTTTGTTTGGTGTTACTGCTTGTTTGCTTGTGTTTCTACCTTGTTTCCAATCCTACCCCACTACCTATTCCTACATCTCTTGGACCGATCTGTCTGTGGATTTTGTGTTAGGCTTACCACGGTCTCCATTTGGTAAGGATTCCGTCTTTCTGGTGGTTGATCGTTTCTCGAAAATGGCACACTTTATTGCATGTAATAAAACCAATGATGCCTCACATATTGTTGATCTGTTTTTCAAAGAATTGTGCGTTTACAGTGTGTGCCTCGTACTATTGTCAGTGATCGTGACGTTAAATTCATAAGTCATTCTTGGCGAGTATTGTGGTCACGTTTGGGGACATATTTGTAATACTCTACTGCGTACCATCCCCAGACTTATGGTCAAACTGAGGCTGTTAATCGAATTTTGGGTCAGTTATTGCGTTGTGTTGTCCAAAAGAACTTAAAGAATTGGGAAAATTGTTTGCCGTATATTGAATTTGCCTACAATCGTTCTAAACATTCTGCCACTCGATTTACTCCACTTGAAGTAGTTTATGGATTCAATCCTGAGACACCTTTTACTTTGGCATCATTTCCTACAGGTAGCCAAACTAGCTTGGACGGTGAGCAAATATTAGTGTGTGAACTACACGAAACTGGTCGGAAGAATGTCGAGAAGGCAACTGAACGCTACATGAAGCAAGCAAACAAAGGGCGTAAGGAAGACATTTTCGAACCTGGTGATTGGGTTTGGCTGCATTTTCGCGAAGACAGATTTCCCAAACAACGCAAGACAAAGCTACATCCGCGTGGTAATGGACCATTTCAAGTATTGGAACGCATTAACAACAATGCATACAAGATTGATAATCTGCCTGAATGGAGTGTATCCACGTCCATCAATGTGGCTGATTTGTCACATTTTGATGACCCTTATGATCTGAGGACAGATCCTTCCCAACCGGGAGGGAATGATGTGATTCATGACCACATTCTTAATCCACTAACACCCATTCGAAGTGTTGATCCATTAGTGATACGAGATGGGCCTTTGACACGTTTGCAAAGGAAAAGAGTAAGAGATGGAATGCTCAACCTCGTATTGCAAATGCATGAAGACGTTGGACAGCCTAACGAATCTGAAGTGAAGCCTATTCGATGTACTATTTATGCTGCAGCCTAAAGAATTCTGGAAATTGAAGATCAGCTACGGTTTTGAGCTATTTTGACAATTCTAAATTATCCGGATGAATTTATGTCCTTGATGAACGTTGTAGATCTCTTTGAGAACTATAAAATCCATATATGGATCGTATTTATTTGACAACTGAAGCTCCGGATATGGACCGAAATAGCAGAGTGATGAAGGAAGATAATATCTTTATTTTTCTTAAGTATGGTTATTTTTCCCACATCGAAAATGAGGAGTTTTTCCTCCAAGTTTGTAGCCAATATAAGGCCTTTTCTTTTCAATAAAAAGATAGACATATTTTGAGTAAAAAACTTATATATATATATATATAAGCTTTTAGGTTAGACACTTGCGAGCGAGTGATCTCTTTGTTGTAGAGATTCAACCATTTCCCTGAACTTTATCAGCGTAGTCGAGCCTACGTTGTGGTGTTTAGACCCGGAGTGTAGATTGGACTATCTAACCCCGGTTTTCTTAGCTCAGCATTGAGAACCTTAATCCGATTCGGGGAAACGTTTTGATTCGGTTCGTCGGGAATCGCATCAAACGGCCAACCAACTCAATAGTTTCATCATAGAACTTAGAGTAAACAGAAACATCCAACGACTCTAATTGTGGAAATTTTTTTATGGCTTCTTCAGTCAGACCTCCATTAGATAAGTTTGAGAAACTAACAAGCCGAAGCCTTCTGAAGTACCACTCATGGTAAGTAGAATCAGCAGGTCAAAAAGCAAAAAAATAAGATAGCATATGAACTTCCATATAAGCATACAAGAGTAAAGAATCCATCAGTTTTTATTTTTGTTAGTTAGTTAGGGTCACAACAAGTAAAACAAAAGATAATTGAAAAAGTTGCTTTTTTTTCTTGGGGTACCAAATCCTATCCTTCCTTGGAATCATTACTAAGGAGGCATTCAGGAACTTTACACATTCTAAAGTACCGGGAGGAGAATTCATCAGAAATGTAATCAAGCAATTACTCACAAGAAAAAAATAATCTATTACAGTATCAAGCACTAATTAGATGAATTCAGCAGCAACAACAACAACAAAAGATAAAAAATAAATAACTTGTGGCAATGTAATCATATCAAACAATTCATCGGAAAAATGTTGCTCCAGATTAATCTCAACTAACTGGCCTTGGCTCCTATCTACAGTGTGACGGCACATTTTCATAGGATCCATGACATATGCCAGATCGTCATCATCAGTATGCATATCAATCACACGCCACATAGCAGGATCCTTGCAAACGCTGCGCCATGTGGTACATACTTTTTGTGCTGTCTCCAGTATCTTAACCGCACCAAGTCTATGCAGAATGTTGGAAGTGATCTCACAAGGTAGCTCTATCCACTACGTTGGCAGGGGTAGCATTGGCGGGGGTGCCAGAGTGGCATTGGTGGGGGTGCCGGGGATGCCTGGGGTGGCGGGGGTGCCGTTGGCGGTGGTGGCTCCTCCTTTCGTCTCCCCATTTGCTTCCGAGGCGTTTTTCCTTTGAATCTCGGTGGCATTGTGCAACTGCTCAAACCCTAGACGATTTACTCATTTCGTATGTAACGATAGAGCGAAAAAAGAAAAGAAAAAAATAATAATAGACGGGACAAAAGAGTATTTTTCAAAGCACGAAGTAATTATTATTATTATTTTATTTTTTTGACGAATACTTTGATACATACGCACACTTTTTGTATTCGTAGATTCCAAAAAAATGTTAAAATGGTTTAAGGAAACATCAAAAAGTCACGGCATACGAAAGATGAAACGGTTTTGTTCAATAAATGAAAGGGAAACTTGAGAAAATATGCTTTAAAAGTATAAAGTTTGTGTTGTATGTTATGTAAATTATCATTTGAAAACTGTGTTTCGGTAGCATAGCACACCACGTAATTTCATGGGTTTTCAATACCTGCAAAAAAATCCACGTTGTCATAGTTTAAAGTGGGGTTTAGATCTGTTCTTGAGCTTAAAGTGGGGCTCCTGTCTCTTAATGTCATAGTTTCATTTAATTCTTGGTAAATGATGGTGATGATACGGGGCGAGGTTCTAGTCCGGCCTCCGTCAGCGACCTCTTCTGTTTGTTTTTTGTCGGTAATATGTTTTGTTGTTGTTGTTGAAAGGAGCGTATTATTAATCAGAGCCAAATTGGTTGGACCATACACAACTTTGATAGAGGAAAAAGTTCAAAGGAATAACACTATTGGATTTAGCCAACAGACAACAAAAGACAAAAACTAATGGTCTATGTCCCAAACAAGTCAGTGAATTGTTAAACGATAAGAAAAGATATGTGTATTCTTAAGTAAGGGAAAAAACGTACATAGATAAGGACACTTGAGTGGATTCTGCACATCAAAATTGTTTACCGATTCCCTTAACATCCAAATGGAATCCTCTCCAATGAAGGTTTCAGCAAAAGAACAAGATCAAATTGACCGCAGCGTTAATAGATCTAAGCCTCCAGGGGAAGCTGCTAATCCGAATTCCCAACAACCAAATGCCTGGGCTGATAGAAGCGGGGCAGGTGTGGTGCGAGCTCGATTTGCCGAAACATCAATTTGTATAAGAAAAGAGGAAGATAGTGAATTCATTGAATATGGAGATATTATAGAAAACTTCGTGGGCGATGGGCATGAAGAAGACGAGATTATCATACCTCTGGAAGAATGTTTTCATCTTCGGATGCCATGGAGTGTTGAGACTCTTCTAGAAGATCAGGAAAATATTCTGTAATCATTTGTAATCATTAGCATTAATTGCGTTTACATTTACAACAGTACTATATATGTAACCTTCTTGTAATTCTTGAATCAATGAAATCACAATATCATTCTTTTCAATATGGTATCAGAGCCAGAGAGTAAATCTCTCATCTCAATCACGCCAATTCCTCATTTCCCTTAATTATTTCTATTCAAAAAAACAAAACAAAAAAGTCAACCAATCTTCGTCCCTGTTCTGCTACCTTCTGCAACTTTCTTCTTCCGTCCGTCTTCATCTCCAACACACACCAAAAAAAAAAAAAAAAAAAAACACACAAATGGCTGGAGAATCCACCCTCACTAGCCAATCAAAATCATCCTCCTCCTTCCCCTCATTCAACCCTTCCTCAAATATCCACATAACCAAACTCACACGTCAGAATTTTCCATTGTGGCGTGCCCAAATTATCCCTTACCTTAAGGGTCAAGGAGTGTTCGGTTATCTTGATGGCTCAATCCCACCACCGGCATCAACCACAACCAGAGCTGATGGCACCAAAACGCCTAATCCTGATTTCGAATTGTGGCAAAAGAAGGATAATCTCATATTAAGCACAATCACTTCATCTATCTCAGATGAAGTTTTAATGCAAGTCTACCACGCCACCACCTCCTGCTCTATATGGTAAGTGCTCAATACCTATTTTGCCTCCCAAAGTCGTGCAAAACTCGTTCAACTAAGAACAGACCTTGCTTCCACGAGGAAAGGGACCCTTTTGGCTACGGAATATTACGTTCGTATCAAACAATTGAGCGATGAGTTGGCCATGGCCGGCCACCCCTTTAACTGATGATATCATCGCCTATCTCTTGGCCGGTTTAGGGCATGAATTTGATCCTCTGGTGACCATGCTTTCTACAAAAGGATGAAATTACGCTCGAGGAAGTGTATTCTCTTCTCCTTACAACTGAGTCAAGGCTTCAGAACCATGCTCCGGTGCCTCCCCCCTTGCCGCCGGCGAATTCTTCCACTATTGCATGCTGCCAACGTTGCTGGCTCGTCCCACCAGCCCATTTCCGATAAAAGGCGCAGAAATCAGCCTAATCGGGGACGGGGGCGTCAATCAAAATCCCGGGGTCGTGGTGGTGCCTATCGACCTGCAACTCCAGCCGGACCTCCACCTCTCACCTGCCAAATTTGCGGAAAAACCGGCCACACCGGACAAATCTGCTGGCATAGATTTGAAGAAAATTTTCAGCCTTCCCCTCCCCGTCAACCTCAAGCTTATGCGGCCTATGCTCCACCACAGCAAACTCCATGGATTCCGGACACCGGAGCAACCCACCACCTCACTAATGACTTCAACAATTTGAACATTTCAGTTGAGCCCTACACTGGTCCTGACAAAGTCCATATTGGTAATGGTACAAGTTTGATTATTTCTCATTCCGGCTCTAGTTCCTTTTCCACTCCCACCCATACCTACACACTATCTAACGTTCTCGTTGCACCTAATATTAAAACCAACATAATTTCTGTTCAACAATTTGCGTGTGATAATTCCGTATACTTTGAATTTCATGATTCGTACTTTCTTGTGAAGGATTACTTGGGAAGGGTCCATCATAGAGGGTTCGTTAAAGATGGGCTTTATCACTTCTCAATGTCATCTCTCAACCCATTTCCTGTGAGCGCTTTTGCTGCTAGCCGGTCTCCCCAATAAAATGGCACCAACGTTTGGGTCACTGCTCCCTTGTGGTCCTACGTCATGCCCTTAAACATCTATCTATTTATGTTTCAAATAATACTCCTGTTTGTGTTGCTTGTCAAATGGCTAAAAGCCATCGTCAAACTTTACCAGTTTATGATTTTACTTCTGAAGCACCTTTGGATTTAATATTTTCTGATGTGTGGGGTCCCTGTGCTGATATTTCCATTCACGGTTCTCGTTACTATGTTAGCTTCTTAGATGATCACACTAAATGTTTGTGGCTATATCCTATGCGTAACAAATCTGATGTTGAACAAATTTTTACCATGTTTCAGTCACTCGTTGAACGGCAATTTAACACTAAAATAAAATCTATTCAAACTGACTGAGGGGAGAATATCGTCGTCTATCCTAATTTTTCTCCACCACTGGTATCCATCACCGTCGTTCCTGCCCTCACACGTATGAACAAGCTGGTGCCATTGACCGCCGTCACCGGGAAATAGTTGAGGTTGGCCTTACCCTCCTAGCTCAATCCAATCTTCCACTCCCTTACTGGGAAGATGTTTTTCTTGCTGCCGTCTATCTCATTAACCGCTTGCCCACCCGCATTCTCAACTTCAAGTCCCCTTATGAAATGGTTCACAATCGCCTCAGCTCCCTGATTACTCATTCCTTCGTGTATTTGGCTGTGCGTGTTGGCCCCATCTTCGTCCCTATAATAACCACAAAACCGCTTTCCGCTCCAAAACATGTATCTTCCTAGGCTACAGCACTTCTCATCACGGTTACAAATGCCTTGATCTCGCCTCTGGTCGAATATATATTTCCCGACATGTCGTCATTGATGAGTCCGTCTTTCCCTATCAATCCCCTACGCCGCCTCTTACTCCTTCCAACATCATTGTTCCACTCCCATCTTCCCTTAATCCACCCCCATCAGACTCATCCTCACCAACATCCCTTCTCCCACCCTCTGAAATATCATCTCCAGCTCAGGCCTCCCCCTCCCTCTCCCCTATAGCTTCTCCTGCACCCACCTTATCTCCAGAATCCAACCCTCCCTCCACTAATACTTCTCCGCCCCCTCCACATCAAATGGTCACCGGGTCCAAAACCAACACCCTCAAACCCATTCATCTCCCTGATTTTATACGCTATCCCTTACCCAAAGCACTCCTTGCTTCCGCTCAATCCACCGAACCTTCGACCAATACCGAAGCTTCCAAACACCAAGTCTGGCGTGATGCGATGAGAGATGAGCTCAATGCACTCATTCAAAATGGTACTTGGGATCTCGTTCCGGCTACTCCTCACATGAACATAATTGGTAATAAATGGGTTTTTCGAATTAAACGACATGCAGATGGACAGGTTGAACGATATAAAGCTCGCTTGGTTGCTAAGGGCTATCATCAGGCTGAAGGCGTTGATTTTCATGAAACCTTTAGTCCTGTTGTCAAGCCTATCACGATACGTTTATTATTATCTCTGGCTGTTTCTCGTCATTGGTCTATTCGACAGGTAGATGTGCAAAATGCCTTCTTGCATGGTCAGTTGAACGAGGATGTCTTTATGCAGCAGCCCACTGGCTTTGTCCACCCGGATTATCCACATCATGTCTGCAAGCTCAAACGCAGCCTCTATGGGCTACGTCAAGCTCCTCGTGCCTGGTTTTCCCGATTCACAAATATCCTTATGCAGTTTGGGTTTCATGCTTCTCTTATTCAGCAGGTTATTGACTTTCTCTCTCGGCATGTTCCGGTCAAGGACTTAGGATCTCTCTCTTACTTCATTGGTGTTGAAGCTCTGCCCACACCCGATGGCTTATTTCTTACACAGTGGAAATATATTCTCCAACTCCTTCAGAAGGCTGCTATGGACAAATCAAAACCCTGCCAACCACCTATGGCCTCCAATACTCGCTTACAGCGTGAAGGCAGCCCACTCTTCTCTGATCCGACACTTTATCGCACTATTGTTGGTGGCCTTCAATATTTACAGTTCACTCGACCAGTCATTGCCTTTGCCGTCCAATCCGTCAGCAAATTCATGCACTCCCCTACTGATGATCATTGGGCTGTAGTTAAACGGATTTTACGGTATCTCAAGCACACTATATCTGAGGGCCTCTTCTTCTCCTCTTCTTCGGCCATATCTCTTCAGGCCTACACCGATGCTGACTGGGCTGCTGATCCTGACACTAGACGCTCTATTGGTGCTTACCGCATCTTCTTCGGCGCCAATCTCATCAGTTGGCGTTCCAAACAACACTTAACTGTTTCCAAAAGCAGCACTGAGGCCGAGTACAAAGCCCTCTCCAATACAGCCGCCGAAATGCAGTGGATTTGTAGTCTTCTTCAAGAAATGTCCATTCCATTGACCTCTCCACCCACACTCTGGTGTGACAACATTGGCGCTACGTATCTTGCGGCTAATCCAGTCTTTCACGCACGCACAAAGCATATTGAAATTGATTTCCATCATGTACGTGAACTTGTGGCCTCCAAACGCCTCAACATTGCCTTCATCTCGTCCAAAGATCAACTGGAGGACCTTCTAACCAAACCACTTGGCAATCCACGTTTCTCCACACTCAAGGCCAATCTTCATGTCCATTCCATTCCCATGGGATTGCTGTTAGGTGTAGTGCCCGAAAGACAATTTGTGTAATTGTTTTTAATGGATGACATAATTTATCTCACCTTATTACTTGCTTTGTGCTTGTAAGTAATACACACGCAAACCCTAAGTATATCGGTATGTAACCGCTTAACTCGGTGCATGGCATGCACGTGAGGATTGAGTTAGTGGTGATATACTTAAGCTGTTAGTCCGTGGTGAACTTAATCGAGTTTAGGGTCTCTTGATTAAAACACCAATAATGCGCCCGAACACCTTAGGGTGTGATAGTCTTATCCGGTTTGTCGGTAGAGGGTACCTACGTGGGGCATTTATATATGATGGCATTCATATAGGATTTGGACCGATTTAATGCGAATTTCTCGGTATAATTCCGTAATCGAGGAATCTTATTAAATCATTAGATGATCATATATGGATCAACCTTAATCCGAGGTGATCACGGGGTCTTGCTTGTCCCGGGGTAGTGTTTGATGTGTTAGTTACGGTTCACTTAAATAATGTGTTCCAAGCCACTTCTCATTGGCACTATCTCCGGATGAGTGAGTAGTTCTGATTTTCACAGACATGGAATCCATTCCTTCCTGCGGGAAGTAGAGAGACAGTCTCCTTATTTGTTAGCCCTAAGAAAGTGATCGATCGGCCGAGTTCATATTTAGACTAATTAGCTACTAGTCAGATATGTGAACTAATTGATCACTAGGGGGTTGATGGTAAATAAGGATAAGATATTCTGAGTCGGGTTGGCGGAGACTTCCCACTCAGAATGGACATTCTATGGAGGGTAAATCCGTATGTAGTGATTATATCAATGGACGCTTATTCGCTCTATGGGTTGAGTATAAGTATACATCTATAATCGGTAGAGTTCAGTTTCGGGTTTATGGTGGCGTAATCCCGAAATTAATAATTAATGTACTTTCTGTTCGATGAATAATTAATTATTGGAGCTACTGGTTATAGGTCCATGGTCCCCGGTGTGGCTTCGTAATTCGGACTAATAATCTTGTTATTTGGGTCTCAGTGATAATTAATTGGCTGGGCTAATTAATTGATATGCATGGATATTATTTAGTTGGGCTAAATAATATAATACACATAAAAGACATTTTATGTGGGCTTTTTTGACCCAATATGTGGCGCCATTAATGTCCTAATAATTAGAGATAAATTAGTTTTCTTGGATAATTATTTAACATGTGATTTATCTTTTATTTGTTAAATGATAATTCATGAAATAATAGATAATAATATGATTTATCTTAATTTGTTTGGGATAATCATTTTATTTATCTTTTATTTGGAAAAGGATTAATGTGATAATTATCACTTAATTATTTAATCCTTGGAGGACATTGATTACTCTCCTATATAAAGAGAGTTCTCCCAAGTCTAATGGCAATGTACTATTCACGTCACTATTCACCGAGAGAAATTGGCCGAAAAATTTCGGCCTCTATTCTTAGGGTTCGAGTTGGAAAAATCTTCGGGATTTTTCTGGTTGCATATCAAGGAGGCTCGTGTATCAAGAAGGGTGTCCACCAACCGCCGTTTGGAGAACACATCGGAAGATCAAGGCTTCTCTTCCCTATATTGGTAACATGATCTTAACCCCTTGTAGTAGTTTAAGTCCTTTATTTATGTATTGTACCGTGTAAATCGTGATCCATCCATTGCGTATAGATCTAACTTGGTTAGATCTAAGAACTGCATCCTTCATGTGGTATCAGAGACAGGTTCCACGATTTACATAGTATAATCATAATTAAACGATTTAAAGGAGTGGAATTGCATGTAGGTAAATTTAATTTATTGTTCTATGCATTGTTTATGATTGGTTGTCATGGTTGAAGAGATGGATTGGGGGTTGACACTGTTTACCCGTTAGATCTATTGTAAACTCATATGAACAATGAAAATTCGTTCATATGCGTATAGGAAATTATGTAATTTATTGGTTATTGCAATTTTAATTTCCAGAAAGTAGATCGGTTTAGTAGCTGTTTAGTGTTTTCATTTTTCCCGTTAATGGAGCCGTTAAAAAGAAGATCTCTCCGGTCAGAATCAAGATTGGAAGTTGATGAAAAGTCCCACAAAATTTGGCGTCGATCAGAGTCCGTTTGGATTTCCGTTCGTTGCTGCAAAGAAGCTGCTGTAACAGAAAAACGCAGGATTCACAGAAACCCTACCTGTGACTTCCTCGAATTTCTGGGAGAGTTTCGACCGTTGAAACGCAAATCCAACCGGTCAGATTGATAAATATGGAGTTCTGGACGTGGAATAAAAATTTTAGGTCGATCGGGTTTCATCTCGATTCCCGATCGGCAGCGGGAAGTCATTGATGCGCTGCTGTAAAAGTCAGATTCAGCAGCAAGTTAGGCGGCTCACTGGAGAATATTGACAAGTCAAAGCTCCGATCCAACCGTCCATCTTGAAGTCCGAAGAATGAAGATCAGATCTGGAAAGTTTCGTCCCGATCCGAGTTCGTTTGATATGCCAATCGTTGAAGATTCTAAACAGATGCAGATTAGGGTTTTATTTTATTTTCGAATAGATTAGTTACGGGGGTGTCAACGGTCCATCTCGGTGTTTATTTTCCGCACTAGTATACATGTGTAGATTGTATGAATAGAACCGGAAAATTGCCATGACATGCATCATATCATGAATTCCACTCCATATGCATACATGTAGAAATTAATTCGAGGAATTAGTTAGGCATGTATAAAACACGCAATTAGTTTTAATTAATTGTTTGATATTGATTAGAAACTAATTAGGGTAAAAAACCGAGGAACATGGGTTTTTTCAATCGTCGAGGTTGGGTGATGGATTCTCGGTGAATCCCACTCTGCGAAAGCATAAGGAGTAAAATCCCGAAACCTCGTGGTTAAGGTGTTGGATTCTCGGTGAATTCCACCTTACCTAGACGAGATTACGTTTTTGTTCCGTAGTGTCTACGAGAAAGTTTGGTGTTTAAGGATTGGATAATCACGGGCAAACGGAGGTTCGAAAGTGGTTTAACCACGGTTGGGTGGTCAATAGTAGCTACGGCTCAATCGACTTCACCCTCCACGTGTGGCGTTTGCACGGGGGTCCGGCAATGCCGAGCCATCCGAAGAGCCACTACGGCTCAACGGAGCTCTCCTAGCCTTGACCCGTCCGACGGTCACATATGTTCTAACGAATAGGTCGGGTGGGCTAGCCCACATAACCGACAACATTCGGGCCTATGATTTATTGTTTCTTAATGTAACATCAAGTCCAAAAACGTGATCAGTAAACCCACCACTCTTTCAAAATATTGAGTGGGAGCGGGAGAGGCGACAGCCGACCCCACGGCCTCTACTGTTGACACAAGCAACGTGAGAGAATGGTGACGCCTCGTGCCGGCTTTGATTTCGGCCCCCTAAGGAAGGCCTTCACCGCTATCAAAATTCAAGGCTTGGTCTCCGAAAGGATAGGATTTTGGGTACTCACCGGGTCACTGACCGACCCTAAGGCGGCACACTCGGGGTCTACCTAAAAATGCGAGACGAGTAGGTCACACTCATAAAGGGTATTTTTGGTAGTACCTTGGCTGAAAAAGGAAAGGTGATTGACGATCACAAATGAGATGTTCGATTCTCAATCTGATCGTCAATATTAATCGAAACCTCTTTGACCTACCCTAAGGCGGCACTGAGGCATTAGATTAAATCCTTGGAACGGTAGGATAGACTATAAGTAATTAGTTTATGTTCCTAAAATTTTAGTAGTGTATGATTTGGATTTATTTTCTGTCAGTTTTATTTACAACTATTTATATATCTCTCTAGGGTACTAGACTGCTAGTGTATGTAAAATTGACTAGTAACGACTTCGTTAAAAGTGGTAAGTAACTAGAACGCTGTATTTATTAATCTCACATGCGATTAATTTTTCGGAAGAGATATATCTCTTGAGCCTTCAAAACTTAAGTGACGTAAATAAGTATGTCACTGCTGTCAATCGTGCAGAACGTGAGACAACCGTAGTTAGTTTGAAAGGTGATTGGGACGATAAAATTCTTCCAGTGAATTTTAATTGTGTAGTGTCTACACGAGAAATTTTCTAATAGAAAAATTAGAGAATCATAAATTAAAGTGTCGCTAGTTAGACGGTATTTGGAAATAAACTAGTGGGAGCTTTTGTCTTATGTTTTTCTAATTTAGAAAATTAGTCCCACTGGGTAACACTTTCATTAGACATCCCAAAGTTCACGAGTAGTGTCTACTCAAACGAACTGC
Source organism: Gentiana straminea (assembly GCA_036785695.1). Classification (NCBI taxonomy): domain Eukaryota; kingdom Viridiplantae; phylum Streptophyta; class Magnoliopsida; order Gentianales; family Gentianaceae; genus Gentiana; species Gentiana straminea. The sequence continues at coordinate 305,143 of JAVUPR010000456.1, forward strand.
TAGTTCAAGACTATTTCCTTTTAAGGAAAGTTAAGAATGGGAAAGAATGTCTATAAGTGTTAATCATCTTAACTAAAGTTTTGAGGCTAAACCGAAACATTAATTAAAGAAAGTATAGGATAAGGAAAGTGATTTCGGATCACTAACCAATGAATCCTTAGCGACTTTCTTAACCGAGTAACTTGACTCAGTAGCTTAGTTCTTTGGAAGAACAATGAAGCTGTGCATTAATAAAGTAACAACGGGGCGTAATTTAATTTCAGCTAGAATAGTGGGAGTGATATAAGGAAATGAATTTTGGATTCTATCCTTGAATATCACGGAAAAATTTATTTTTCTGTTTACAGATTTGTTGAAACAATTGGATTCACTTTCAACTCGATATATTGTTGCCTCATAGAAAGTGAATATGACATTTGTAGTACGAATGCGAGACTCGGACTTTTGTTTGATAAAGACGAACCACTAAGAAAAGCTGAATAGGTATGTGTAACACATCTAAAACTATTAAAGGTAAAAGGTTTCCGTATTAAGATAAACGACTTTTCAATATCTATTAATTAGTTCATATATCCTAGAGATAAGACCTAAAGACTGGCTAAGGGTGATTCCTATTTCCCAGTCTGGGAACACTGTCTCAAAGGAACAATGACTAAGTTTCTTTTCAATCGGGAAAGGGTAATAGATTTGAAGAGGTAACATAGCTTGTTCACCATGACCTTCGGGGTTTAGTGAGAGATACAAGCTAGTGGGAGATTTTGAGTGGTGACATTTTTGTCTGATAACTACTCGAAACGCGATTTAGTTTATCGAAAGAATACGAGGAGGAGTCTCTAATTTTAGCGAGAGAATAGAGTATTCCATGCTCAGAAATAGGCTATCGCATAGTCTTGGGACTGATGCTCGGCCTGCCTCCTAGTGGAATGTTTCTCACTGAGGAAGAAACCATAGACTTGCCTGATATAGTTATTAATGTGCTACAATACACTGTTAAGCTCGATTAAGATAATTGGTTGCAAAATAACGGTTAACATTATTATAACCGAGAAGTCTACCTAGAAGATGCCAGTGAATTTATGGATAATGAGTGAATTCGGTTCACACCACTTCCATAAATGTAGGCATTTAGCATTTAATGCTTGAAGGTAGGATTTGGAGATTTTGCGCATACGTTCGACCGTCACTATTCGTGAAATATCTTAATGAGACGAGTGAAGGTTGATTATAAGATTCTTGAGATCGAAAGTGACGGTTGAACTGTCACAAGCCTTCGATAGAATCTATAAGTAACAACCTTAAACCTTGCGTACGGTTACCCAAAGGTAGTTACTATCGATTTAATCGGACCACGTCCAACATCGGTTGTTGGTGATTACACCGATAAATACTACTATATCGGGATGTCAATCCACCACGCAGTGGGAGTATGGTTTAACCATTGGCCCAATGTGGTTTTGTGCACTTTACGGTCTTTGGGGTGATTGATAACCTATGGCTCTTAGTGGGTTTGTATAGGATTACGATCATAGAGGTTGGTTTGACGACCTTAACCCCGTAAATGGAGTTTTTGTACTCCGGTTCGTTCGACCTCTTGTAGAACCACCGAGTGTCTTAGGCCCGGTGGGACCAATTGGATCTACACGGAAAAGAGTCGAATGAATAGGAAAGTTTAAACTTTCAGCGCAAAGTTGAGTGGTATAGGGGTGATTCCCTGACAAGTAGAGAGTTAACCAGACCTTGAACTCTCTCACCACTCAGTCTTGCTAGATTTCGTTAGAAAACAGAAAATAGGGGTGATTCCCTGAGACTTTCTTGCCGAACAACGGAATATGAATTCATTCAGAACAGAAGGGTTTTAGCTAAGAATGAATAACGGATTCGTTACAAAGCAGAAGATAGGGGTGATTCCCTAAGAACTTTTTTTGCAAGACTAACGATATCTTAATTCATTCAGAAAGAACCTTTGGTAGGAGGCACGCCATGGCTTATATCCTTTGTGGATTTAAGAGAACCTCTCGGTCATTTAAAAGTCACATGTTTTAAAATATGTGAACTTGACCGAGTATTGATAAGTCTTTCGTATTTGGATATCAATATTGGTAAAGTAGTAGTATTAGTGTTCATGAATGATAACACCGAAACGATTGGAAACAACATGTGTGTGCTATCCGAAGTCGGGCGACGGGCCAAGATTCTCTGGATGAGAGAATTGGACTATATTCTAAGAATCTGATTCGGTCAAATTCACGAGAATGAGTCATTGGCTATCCCACCTATCTTATTGAATAAGATGATCATGCATATACGTATGCAACATTCATCGAGAGTAGTCCTACCTTACATCTCAGGAATGATTCTCTAAATCTCCGGATAAAGTGAAAATGGGATAGAGTCTCTCTTGGATAACGGCAAGTCAGGTCATAATAAGTCAATTGCAGTTGAATCTTGGATTCAAGCAATAAGTAGCGGTTTAGTATGTCCTCAAGTATCGTTAGAGAACGAGGAATGATATGCTTGTATATTTAGGTGCAAACTTGAATATGGTTGACCACACTAATTCTGACTTGTAGTCAGATTAAGGATGATCATTAAGTTGATCTCGGGCTCAGTGTTTACTCATAGTGCTTAGAATTTCCTTTTTGGTCTGGGAGTAATTCCAGGTCTGATAAGCCGATATCACTTCATTGTGAAAACGGTGAAGATATAGCTTAGAAGGATCTTCTCGGTCACAAGAAGTCAAAAGCATATTGAGAGAGAGTACCGCGATTGGAAGGACCGACAACGTTTCAATCCTAAAGATCGTCTCGAGTCGACAACCTAGCTAATCGGTGTACCAAGTCGAGTGCTTGGAGGGTACGGCATTGATAGATATGTCTCACACCGCTTTTAGAGCAAGTGGGAGAGTGTTGTGAATAAGATAGGGTGTGCTCTAAAAACAATCGTTGCTTGTCATTTCGTGCAAGTGGGAGATTGTTAGGTGTAGTGCCCGAAAGACAATTTGTGTAATTGTTTTTAATGGATGACGAAATTTATCTCACCTTATTACTTGCTTTGTGCTTGTAAGTAATACACGCTGCAAACCCTAAGTATATCAGTATGTAACCGCTTAACTCAGTGCATGGCATGCACGTGAGGATTGAGTTAGTGGTGATATACTTAAACTGTTAGTCCGTGGTGAACTTAATCAGAGTTTAGAGTCTCTTGATTAAAACACCAATAATGCGCCCAGAACACCTTAGGGTGTGATAGTCTTATCCGGACTGTCGGTAGAGAGGTACTACGTGGGGCATTTATATATGATGGCATTCATATAGGAACCGGACCGATTTAATACGAATTTCTCGGTATAATTCCGTAATCGAGGAATCTTATTAAATCATTAGATGATCATATATGGATCAACCTTAATCCCGAGGTGATCACGGGTGTCTTTGCTTGTCCCGGGGTAGTGTTTGATGTGTTAGTTACGGTTCACTTAAATAATGTGTTCCAAGCCACTTCTCATTGGCACTATCTCCGGATGAGTGAGTAGTTCGATTTTCACGGACATGGAATCCATTCCTTCTCGCGGGAAGTAGAGAGACGATCTCCTTATTTGTTAGCCCTAAGAAAGTGATCGATCGGCCGAGTTCATATTTAGACTAATTAGCTACTAGTCGGATATGTGAACTAATTGATCACTAGGGGGTTGATGGTAAATAAGGATAAGATATTCGAGTCGGGTTTGCGGAGACTTCCCACTCGAATGGACGATCTATGGAGGGTAAATCCGTATGTAGTGATTATATCAATGGACGCTTATTCGCTCTATGGGTTGAGTATAAGTATACATCTATAATCGGTAGAGTTCGGTTTCGGGTTTATGGTGGCGTAATCCCGAAATTAATAATTAATGTACTTTACGTTCGATGAATAATTAATTATTGGAGCTACGGTTATAGGTCCATGGTCCCCGGTGTGGCTTACGTAATTCGGACTAATAATCTTGTTATTTGGGCCTCGGTGATAATTAATTGGTGGGCTAATTAATTGATATGCATGGATATTATTTAGTTGGGCTAAATAATATAATACACATAAAAGACATTTTATGTGGGCTTTTTTGACCCAATATGTGGCGCCATTAATGTCCTAATAATTAGAGATAAATTAGTTTTCTTGGATAATTATTTAACATGTGATTTATCTTTTATTTGTTAAATGATAATTCATGGAATAATAGATAATAATATGATTTATCTTAATTTGTTTGGGATAATCATTTTATTTATCTTTTATTTGGAAAAGGATTAATGTGATAATTATCACTTAATTATTTAATCCTTGGAGGACATTGATTACTCTCCTATATAAAGAGAGTTCTCCCAAGTCTAATGGCAATGTACTATTCACGTCACTATTCACCGAGAGAAATTGGCCGAAAAATTTCGGCCTCTATTCTTAGGGTTCGAGTTGGAAAAATCTTCGGGATTTTTCTGGTTGCATATCAAGGAGGCTCGTGTATCAAGAAGGGTGTCCACCAACCGCCGTTTGGAGAACACATCGGAAGATCAAGGCTTCTCTTCCCTATATTGGTAACATGATCTTAACCCCCTTGTAGTAGTTTAAGTCCTTTATTTATGTATTGTACCGTGTAAATCGTGATCCATCCGCTGCGTATAGATCTAACTTGGTTAGATCTAAGAACCTGCATCCTTCAATTGTGGGGGCGTGTTGAGACTCTTCTAGAAGATCAGGAAAATATTCTGTAATCATTTGTAATCATTAGCATTAATTGCGTTTACATTTACAACAGTACTATATATGTAACCTTCTTGTAATTCTTGAATCAATGAAATCACAATATCATTCTTTTCAATATGGAAGAAAGCCCTCATCATCAAGATCCGTGGTAAGTCGGTTTCTTATAATTTCTAATTTTTCTAGAGGGATGCAACATGAGGACTTACTGGGGGGGTCACCCATCCTAGTACTACTCTCGCCCAAGCAAGCTTAACTTTGAAGTTTGATGGTATACGTTGCATTAGTTCTAGTAAGATCACACCCTGTTTCTTACAATTACTTAGTTCAAAGGTTGAATGCTCTATGGAAGCCGCTTGAAAGAATAGAGATGACAGACTTAGAACATGGATATTATGTAGTCCGTATCACTAAAAAAGATGAATTTGAAACTGCGCTTGGAAATGGCCCATGGGTGATTCAGTGTCACTACCTATAAGTCAGCCGATGGAAACCTTTCTTCCAACCCTCTAAAGAGAAAATTACAACCACCATGGCATGGGTAGATTCCCAGAAATTCTAGTTGAAATGCTTCGAGCACGGTACCTGCATAAGCTTAGCAACAGAGTTGATAAAGTGATCAGAGTTGACTCTTTCATTCTTGAAAATATTCATGGGAAGTATGCCATGGTTTGTTTGGAACGAACTCTGAGATTTTCCACTTTGCTAAATGGTCAACGACTGATCTAAGAACAAAAACAAATCAGGTTTCTCTTCATGGAGGAGTACCACAACAGGTGGAATTGACCAAAAAGAATACTGATAAGGATCAAATCAAAAGCAAGCGTAGAAAAGATGGTACAGGGCCAAATTCTAACACACTAAATGGCGCAGGTGCATCCAAGAAAAGGAGCCAGTCGGGTTCTGAAGCAAGTAAGAGAAAAAGGTGCAGACAGAAACACTGAAAAATCCCATCAATCTTTACGAGAGGGACAAGCAACAAAGAAACGCATTGTTATAAGAGAGCCGTTGGATGAGGTCTCGAACACGCACTCTAAAACCCCGAATCCCCAGGACCCAAAGAAAATAGTTTCTTATAACAAAAAAGAAGCTACGAATACTTCGAATAACTATAAATCACAACCGCCAGATAAATGCTCTTCATTGGGGGAATTTCATATGGAGGTTGATTTGGTTGGAATAATCCTCTATATGATGATCGGGGGGTTTGTGAGCCCACCACTAATCTGCGTTCTAATTGATTAATGCGGATTCTGTCTTGGAACCACAGAGGTGCCTGCTCCTCTGATTTTTAGCATAATTTTCTGTTTCTGCTCTCAGAATATAAACCAGAAATCCTCTTTTTAATGGAACGCAGAATCTCGAGCTTCCGAGCTAAACAAATTCACTATAAAATTGCCTTCTCAAATCTCAAAAGTCCATGTTGTTGAAGCTCGTGGATTTTCTTGTGGGTAATGGTTCTTTTGGAATGGTGAAATAGTCTCACTACACTATGTCACATGTACAACTCAAAGTCTTACTATGGCCATCACTCAAAATACTTCTGTCCAATGGATTATTTCCCTCATTTATGCCTCTCCCACTGCTATAACTAGAAACGACCTATGGGATTATCTCATGCGCCTATCGGATACCTTAACTGCACCTTGGGTTCTTATTGGCAACTTTAATCAAGTTGTATATCAAGAAGATAAATATGGGGGTCTACCAGTAAGAAGATCAAACTCAGTAAAGCCGTGGAATTTAATTCAATATGCAAAACTTCTGGGAATCCTATTCCATGGCTCGAAATTCATATGGATTGGAGCTTCTTGTGGGAATAAAAAATCCAACAATGCCTCGATCAAGCTTTCGCTTCCCCGATTGGTCTAAACTCTTCCCGAATGTTGTCTTTCATCATCTGCCACGTATTCAGTCCGTTCATAACCCATTTCTTTTGGGAACGGAGGTACTCCAGACGAAATATTGCAATCCTATTTTTTTTTCTTTAAATTCGAAGAGTTTGTTAATAAAATATTGGCTTCATGATGACGACTTGGAGAAAACTATCTCTCAGTTTTCTTAAAAGGCGAAACACTGGAATCACCAGGTTTTTGGGTGACGGAGGTCGGATCAGCACCACGCCATGTGTCATCCCCACAATGATCCACCAATAAATGAAGGTAGAGAAAGTCCCCCCTTAAGGGCCAGAATCCTCAGGAGCCGAGCTAAGCAAGTTCGGCTACTATCTCCCGACCTCTATAAGTCAGCCGAGGCATAAGGTCAGCCTACCCATGTCCGACCCAACAGGTCAACCTAAGTCCTTCTCGGACTGAATTCGCTGCATACACGTTAAAACCATATAAATACGGAAAGAATCCCAAATAATAACTACTCTAATCCTGGCATTCAAATATGACCATAATTATCCCAAAAATCAAGGGGATCAAATCACCATTATCTATTCCTTAGAGAACACGAAATTAGAGTCCAACATGGACACGCTACGCTCAACGCTAGGGCACAAGCCCCCCTCTATATAAACAATCCCTAAGGAAATACGAAGACTTGATCCCGATACACACATTGGATATGTAGGCAGCTTGAGATACAGTTTCTCAAGTGCGGTCTAAACCACTGCAAAAACATCCTCTGGTTCCACATTTTTTAGGGTTTCACCTTGAACAGATTGTTGCTTGGAGGAAGGAACCCCAGATTTAATACCTGACAATTTCTAGTATTGTCAGTTGGCGCTAGAAGGAGGGCCTCGCTAACAGTCTTGTTCAAAGTACCGAAATCAATATGGTGACAACACGACAGCAAGCGGCCAATGGCAACCACACTAATAACATGACATATTAGGACGCCAACAACCAAAATCAACACCAGGAAGAAATCACCCTCAACACCACCCACCAATCCTTGGTGGATCAACTTGTGGCTCTAGACGATGCAACCAAGCAAGCCATCCTCGACGCCGCCTTAGCAGAAGAAGGTGTGAGGAAGATATGGAGGAGGAGGATCCTTTGGATGAAGATTTGCAGGAACAAGGCCGGTAGGGAGATCTGTAGGAGGACAACTCACTTGAGCAGAACTTAGAGGAGAAAGATCCCAACGATGGGTCATGGGAAGAAACACCTCATCTTCCTCCTAAGCCTAAACGGGCCAAGAAGAACGACCATTCGTCCTCTTCAAATTTGAGAAAGCAGTTGATAGTCCCCCTTGCAATGGATGCAGCCAGAGCCGAACTGGACATCATAGCCAGGAAGAGATCCGCTGAACTGACCCTCGATTCTCCTTTCACTGTGGTAGTGGACAATTACTCCCGACCCGTAAGATTCATGGTACCGAAGCTGGATCCGCATGACAGAATAAAGGTTCGTTAGGACAACCTGTTTCAATATCTTACTCACATGAATCTCGACTCCATTGCAGATGAGATGAAGCGTAAAGCTTTCCCTGCACTACTGAGTGGCCGAGCTAGGGAGTGGTTTAAGAAAACCTGCCGAGGACGATCTCCAGCTTCGAAACGCTCGAAAAGATGTTCCTCTACACCTTCATCATGGCGAAGCCTTTTCAGAGGAATGTTACCCACCTGTTTACTCTCAAACAGAAAAAGGATGAAACCACACTTGAATACATGAAGCGGTTCAATGAAGATTCAATTCAAGTTTACGAGGCGGATGACCACATCCAGAGCGCTTCTTTTGTGGCAGGGCTCAGAGAAGGAAGGCTATACGCCAAACTGTGCAGCAAATTACCCACGTCAATGGAGGAGTGCATGGAGATGGCCTTCAAGCACTGTCAATAAGAAGAATCTAACCGATTGAAATGGGAGACAGAAAAAGTAGAGCATAAGAGGGAAAAGATGGAAGAACCTTCCGAAAGGAGAAGGAAATCGACAGGGGATCAAGCATCCGGCTTAGCCACAGATCGGTCTGAGAGAAGATATGCCCTATAGTGTAGAGACTTCCCAGTATTGAGCAGGGCACGCGAACACGTCCTCACAGTTATAGAGAGAAAAAGTCTGGCCCGAACTCCACTTCTAATACGTAGTCCTCCTAAAAGAAGAGACCAAAGCAAATTCTGCACATATCATAAGGACATTAGGCATGATCTAGACGGTTGCTGATATTTTCAGAGAGATGTGGATGCAGCAATCGCTGAAGGGAAGCTGGTTGAGGTCATAGATCGATCTCATTCTATCGAGCAGCGGGTCGGCATGACTACCTGTGGAGGAATTTCAACCAAGACCCATGGTGACAAGGAGAGCCCCAGAGAAGATGAGACCTATCTCCCGAGGGAGACCAACAGATCGACAACCGCCCGATCAACACCATCAACACTATTATGGGTGGCCCCGAAAATACATTCAGGGAAGTCGAGAGCCTTAATGCTTGACCTACAAACTCACATGCAAATAGAAGAGATCAAGGGCCTACTCAGAAAATGACTTATGGTCCTAGGGATCCGCTTCCATTGGTTACAAATAATGAAGGCTTAGTCATTGAGGCTGTGGTCTACAAGAATCTGTTAAAGAGGATTTGCGTTGATACAGTCAGTGTTGTCAATGTTTTCTAGTATTCGGCTTTTCAATCAATGAACCTCAAAGAATCAGAGTTGACTCCGGTCTCAGCACCGCTGTTCGGATTCGCCGGTCCCCCAGTTCATCCTATAAGAATGGTTCGGCTCATGAGAAACTTTGGAAGGGAACCAGTGGGCAGAACACTCATGGTCACTTATGTCGTAGTCCGGGCCCATCGGCGTATAACATCATCCTTAGAAGAACCACTCTAATCAACCTTCGAGCCATAATTTCTCCGGCTCACATGAGCTTGAAGTTTCCAACCGCGGATGGCTCAGAAAAATCAAGGGAGATCTGGAGGTCGCTAGAAGCTGCTATGCGGCCACAATAAAGAGCAAAGGAATAGTCTTAGCTTGAACAGCTCGGCAAGTTCCTTATACCTGATTTTTCCCATTCATGCAATTTCATTTATGTTTCTTTTTTTGCAATCTTTATTACCAATCCTATGTGTTTTAAACTATGTTTGAATAAATCCCTCTCTAAGAGTGCCTAGTCTTTTCAAATTTGATTGCATGCGTGTTTTCCTTGTCCTATCATTACGAGAGATAATCTACAAGGACACGTTAACCAAGCTCCCTAATTAGGATGCGCAAAACATTCAATGTGAGTAGTCAGTCCGACCTGGCCCCGCTCGTATTTACTTAAGAAATGAGAAGTCAGTCCGACCTGAGCGTGCTTGTCTCAAAACATTCAATGCGAGAAGTCATTCCAACCTGGCCCCGCTTTTTATTACTTAAAATATGAGAAGTCAGTCCGACCTTACTTTGCTCGTCTCAAAACATTCAACGCAAGAAGTCAGTCAGACCTGGCCCCACTTGCCATTACTTAAAACATAAGAAGTCAGTCCGACCAGACCCTGCTTGTCTCAAAAAAGTCAACGCGAGAAGTCATTCCGACCGGCCCGCTCGCAATTACTTAAAAAACGAGAAGTCGGTCCGACCTAACCCTGCTCGTCCTGAAATAGTCAACGTAAGAAATCAGTCCGAGCTCACCCCGCTCGCCGTAAACATACAAAAACCTAACTAACCCGCTCAGCATCCAACCTACGAAAAGTCAAATTCAGCAAAGGCAAGGTCGAACGAATACCGACTCCGACCTCCGGATAACGGATTTGGCAAGATGGCCTCAAATTAGAGGACAGTTTAAAGTATTCCATCCAAAACCACAAGATAATGCACGGCATACTGGGGGCAAGGCACCCCATCAGCCTAAATGCTTAAACGTGCTTAAGTAAATCTCCAAAAAAACCCCTTAAGTTAAGCAGTGGGGGTCGGATTCTGTGGCTCCAAAGAGGGTGTTGGAGTAGGAGCAGTAGGAGGCTGAACGGAATACTTGGACACGATGTCCACTCCCGCTTTGAAGTCCTTCACGCATTCATCACAAACCTTGCTCATCCCCAGCCTATAATAAACCTTCTTGGTGTTGAAATAGTGTCCTAGACGAAATCAGGTTGGACCGAATCCGACCGGGTCAGATCATTTCTACTATTTCTTTTTCATTATACACATATATTAAATGGCTTTTCTGTTGTCATATATTTGTTCTTTTAAAGAACTAGTTATGAATTGTTATATGATAACGTCCTTAGTATTAAACTGTGATAGAGAAATCATGATAGGCGATTATGGTTTATGAGATCTCAAATCACTTTAATAAGTTTGGTACTAAAATGTCTCTAGGCTTATCTACTATTAAACAGGGCAATGATTGTACAAGCAGGCTAGCACATATTAGATGTCTTCTGTCTTTAAGGGCAGGGATAGATCTCGTCTATCGAAGTGTAGAGACACTTGGACTGTATGTGGACGTGTATTAGAGAATTCATACATTAGACTAACCCACTTACACTGTTAAGTGTTACACTATGTGGCGGTTGTGTAATTATCCTATGACCAGAGTCTATATGGCATCACGGTGTGGATTGTCATGTTTTGACACTATTGAGGTTTCCCCTAGCCATGGGGCGATCATGCAGTAGTGATTGGATGTGATACTGAAGCATGTGGAGTATACATGTTTGGTCGTACAGGAATCGCGTACCCTATCAGTAGGGGTAAATATCCGAAAGGGCATTCTTATAAGGAATGTCTTACTCTCGTGAATCTTCTCAATGTGGAAGTAAATGAGTTACTGTGAGAGAGCATGATATCCAAATTATAAGATATGGTCGTTGATGTTGACACTCGACGTATGACCGTATGGATATTATTACAGTGATATGATTATATTTGCATAGTAACCATTTCACATGAAAGTAGTAGTCATTGCATTTGGCTCTTCTGATGATTGGGGGCCACGGTGTGTTGCTAGACGCTATCTCTTGATCGTTAGGTATGAAGGGCATTTTCATAATTGCACTTTGTGCCTACGGCCAACATATTTGGAAGCCTATCGGGTCACACACATATGAACATCTAGCCGGATTAAAATCCGGTTATAGCGATAACCAAATAAGAAAAGTTTTATTTCGACTATAAAGTGTTATGGTGAAAAATTAATATGGTGGTATTTATTTATTATGAATAAATTAAATACAAGATATTAATTATGTTGATTAGTTAAATATACATATGATGTATATGTTTGTCGAAAATATATATGTGTATTGATACACATATAGTTTGCAAATTAATTAATCATTACATTATATTAATTAAAGAATATTCCGGATGCCAAAATATTGGTATATAGGGCGCCAATTTAAAGTGTATAAGATACACTTGGATTGTGCAATTTAATTAATGGTATTACCATATATTAATATGATATATTAATATATAAATATATATGGTCACATACGTGACGAATTGGGATCCTCTGCCGTGTTTGCCTCTGTCGTGCCGTGCTGTGATCTTGAAACGGCGTCGTTTCGAGCCATAGCGACGCCGTTTCGAGTGTGTTTTTTTATGTCGGAACAAAACGGCGTCGATTCAACACAAAACGACGCCGTTTTGTTTCACAACAGCCCCTGCTGTGTTCCTTTTACAGCAGAGGATCGAGGTCCCATACGTGACATGCATGCACATAGATTGTGCTTGTGCACATTTTTTTCCAAAATATATTTATACACATTTATATGTGTAATATAAAATTTTATATATATATATATATGTGTGTGTGTGTGTGTGTGATATATAAACATGTGTAAATTGATTTATGGTAATAAGATAAATATAGTCAATATTAGATATTGACTATATCATGGAAATATTTAATATAAGATATTAAATTAAATGAGATATCCAATCAAAGGTATTTTCCTTATTTTATTAGGAAAATATTTTCTTTCTCCTCAATCTACTAGGAAGCTAATCCCAAGGGACGCATGTTCTCCTATAAAGGGGAGGTTTGGCTAGCTCTTTTGTACATCACTGTTAAGGGTGAATTTATACAATTTATAATGCCCTTTCGGTATAATTCGCATAAGAAACAAGTGTTTAATGGAATTATTGAGTAAATGAGGTTTTTAACGAGTTATTCGCAAAATAGGTTAATTTTGGTGTTTTAATTGTGATTTTATGATTATTTGGATGATATTACATTTTGCGATGTTTTAATGTGTTATAGGTACGTGTTTGATGCTCAAATGTTGATCAAAAAGAGATAAGAGTCGAATTTCATTGATGATAAAAGAGATAATGATGATTTGGATTGATGAAAATGGATAGAGATGAAGAAATCAAGATTAAGTCGATCCTGGACTGGCGTCCAGAAGTTTGAACTGGCGTCCAGAATGGACGAGCGTTTGAAGATATGGACGAGCGTCCAGGAGAAGAAAGTTGATACAGAGAGTTTGGACGCTGAGTGGACGGGCGTCTAAAGCAAGGCCAGAAGTGAGTGAACGAGCGTCCAGAAGGAGTGGACGGGCGTCCAGCCGCCGCCATGCTGAAACCGACTTAGTTATCTATAAATACAGCTGCGTTTTTCCATATCAGAGATACCAATTACACAATACTCGAAACCCTAATCCTAGGGGCGGCTTAGGCTGCGGTTTTTACCAGTTTTAATCAACTTTTATGTTCTTAAATTCTTAGATTAGATTAGCCACTTTTTATGTCTTTCTATACAATTCGAAGCTTCAAGAGGATGCTAAGAGGCTAGACCTCCATTGAACGAGCGTTGTGAAGCCGTCCGATCAACAATTCAGTTTCTTTTCGTGATTATTTTGTGAGTATCTATTACGAGTTGTTTCTTTTATCATGCTTTATGTTGTCTATTGCAAATTTATATCGAAAGATGTTTGCTTTGTTGATCGTTTATTTGATGAAAATCATGTTAGACTTTAGATCACCATGATAAAGAATAGATATTTGATATAAGTAACGAAAGTTATTAGGTTAGATTTCTAGGTTAGAAACGTTTAAAGTTTACACCTTTGGTTAGAAAAGCGTTAATCTTTAGATCGAAAGATAAAGATTAATAGACGAACTTGCCTAAGAAATTAGGGTTCATACCTTTGATCAGGTGGATCACAACTTGATTAGTAATCACGAAATAATCTGAATTGAAATTGAATGTTGATAGGATAGGTGGATCAATTGCTTGTTCGTTCGTAACTTACTTGATTTAAAACCCCTTGAATTTGAATTGTTTAGCTTAGTTAGTCTTTTATTGCATATTAGGTTTAGTTTAGTTTAAATTGGTTCGAAACTATATTTCCTGGCTTTAGGTCATTGATCTTCTGTCCAGTTTACGTTATTGTTATCTTTCTTGTGAATTATTTACTGTTTTCGTATCTGTTTAGTTTAGTAATCGTGACACAGTTAGGTTAGAATAAAGACTAGAGTTAGCAACCTTCAATTCCCCGTAAGATCGACCCGGTATTAGTCACTGTACTACGATCCCTGCACTTGGGGAATACCGGATTATAAATTTATTACTTGTAAATAAAATCCGTGACAAGTTTTTGGCGCCGTTGCCGGGGAACCGGACGGTTGCTTTAGTTTTTATTTTCCTTGTTTTTAATATTTTTTTTTAGTTAGTTATAGTTTAGGTTATTAGGGTTTTCGTAGTTTTTCTTTTATAGTTCTCCAATCTCCTTAGGATTAGACTTTCCTTCTATCTGTTTTTCTCCCCATCTTTTTCCTGCTGTTTTTCTCTGTTCCTGCTTCATTTTTTTGCTTCCAAACGGGCGTCTAGACCAGTGGACGCCCGTCTGTTCTAAAATTTTCAACTATGAATCGTTTTTAATCTGTTGGACGAGCGTCCATCCAATTTGGACATCCGTCCAGTTCTTCAACTTATCGGACGAGCGTTTGGACTTCCAGACGCCCGTCTAGCCCAATTTCTAGGCGACGCCCGTCCCGGTTTTACGGACGTCCGTCGTTCCCTGTCTTAACAAATTTTATTTCTTTTTCTTTTCTTAGGCTTTAATTTTTAGTTTAGGTTTTTAAATTCTTAGTCTTTAGGTTTCCACCACCTGATCTTGGTTCGGTTTATGCAAACTCGAAGTCAGAAGGGACCATTACTGTATACCCCTGACTTAGAGCGGACCATAGTCCGGCCAAATAGGCGGAAACTCCGTTCTGCGGCTCCTTCTGAAGAAGCCGATCAAGATCTAGAGGATCGTTTAGCCGAAGAATTCGAAAACTTCATAATCATGGCTGCTGAGGATAGACGTACGTTGGCAGACTACGCCATGCCAGGCGAAGTCAAAGTCAACCCGGCTATTGCCAGCCATAACTGCACAGACCTTCTAGCTAAGCCGGGACTTATTCAGATGATGTAGCATGCATCTATTTTCCACGGTTATCAGTCAGAGAATCCCCACACCCACTTGCATACATTCTTGGAAATATGTGGTACTACACGCATCCAAGGAGTAAGTGAGGATGCTATTAAACTGAAACTGTTTCCATTTTCTCTAAAGGGAGAAGCCAAAGAGTGGTATACCTCTCTCCCCGCTGAATCTATTACCACCTGGGCTGAACTTGAAAAAGAGTTCTTGAGTCAATACTTCCCACCTTCAAAAAAAACGGCCCGGTGTTTAAACGACATATTCACTTTCTACCAGAAAGAGAATGAATCCTTTTTCGATTGTTGGAAAAGATTCAAGTCTCTGCTTAGGAAGTGTCCCCACCATGGCTTGCCACTGCAAAGGCAAGTCAACACTTTCTTTAGTGGATTGACCGAGCTTACAAAAGGCATGGTCAATAGTTCATCTGGTGGGGCGTTTTTGAAGAAAACGCCTGATGAGGGGTGGCACTGTTCGAGGACATTTCCAAATACAACTATGCCCCCTCTTATCAAGCCATTCAAGCACCTCCTCCTCCTAAGGTTGAGGAAGTCAACATGCAAAGTTTGATTGCCATGCTGCAGAAGAAGATGGCAACTTCTCAAGTTTCAAATCAGATGAATCAAACTTCTTCTTTTCCACAGAACCCTCAGGTTCTATATTGTGAGAGCTGTTGTCAGACTGGCCACATGATTGGCCAGTGTCAATTCAATCCCCCTGCACTTGGGGAATACCGGATTATAAATTTACTACTTGTTAATAAAATCCGTGACAAGTTTTTGGTGCCCCTGCACCTTATCAAGTGAATGTTGTTCATGATTATGGACAGTGTAATCAAGTCACATGTCAGAATTATGACGAGGTGGGGCACACATCTAGATTCTGTCCTATGAACGGGCAGAATGCTGAAGTAAATGCATTCTATGGCCAGAACAATCAAAGGTTTAATCAATTTTCTAGCCAGAATAATCTCCAAAACCAAGGGTTCAATCAATCTTCAAGTTTCAATCCAAATTCTAATTTCAATCAGAATCAAAACTTCAATAGAAACCCTGGTTTTCCCTAGAACCAGAATTCCAATTTTTCCAATTCTAATCAAAGGTTCAATCAGAATTGGCCCGCCAATTCAAATCCTGCTGTCCAAATTCGGCCCAGCCAGCCCTATTCTCAGAACCCCCAAACTTCTCAAGGCCCCTCAAGTGATATCAAAGCTCAATGGGAGTCCTTTAGGGAGGAGCAAAATAGATCAATGAAAAATCTTGAGAGACAAATTGGGCAACTGGCTGAGCAGTTAGCTTCAAGACCTTCAGGGCAAATGCCCAGTTTCACTGAGAAAAATCCAAAGGGCGGTCAAGTTGCTCAAACCGACTTGAACAATGACCAATGTACTGACCTCGTACCATCAATTCCATATGGTAGAGAGGAGGCCAGTGCAATGAATCTAAGAAGCGGTACTCAAGTTAGTGGTCCTTCCCACCAGGGAAACCACTAGCCCCTCCCCGCCATTGATAAGGCGGGGAGGGAAGCCGACACACCTACACTCCCCTTGGCCGAAAGAGAATACTCAGGTGGCTGATCCCCTGAGAGGTGAAAAAGCTGCAAGTCCTCAGGTGGCTGATCCCCTGAGGAGTGAAGAATCAAGTGTGAGTCAGGAGGCTGATCCCCTGACTAATAAAAAGATTGAAAAAGCTGTTCGGTGGAAGGATCTGGAAGACAAAGCTGTCAGTGCATCTTCAAAGAAAGTCTTTTCTGAGAATGATCTGAAAAAGCTTCCATTTCCACCAAGAAAGAGCAACATCCCTTTGAGTGAAGATAAGAAGTATGAAAAGGTGATGAATCTCTTGAAAAATACTCAGGTAAATCTTCCATTATCCGAGGTCTTGGTTGAAATGCCTAAGTATACAAAATTTATCAAGGATGTTGTTTCTTCGAAAAGGAAGTTGTCAGACATGGAGAGGCTGATTGGTGAGGATTGTTCAATGATCAATTATGAAAACCTACCAACCAAGAGAGGTGACCCCGGAAAGTTCGTGCTTACGTGTTAATGGGAGGCCTGGTCTTCCCTAACTCTTTGTGTGACCTGGGTGCATCTATAAGCCTCATGCCATTGTCTGTGTGTAAACAGCTGGGTTTAATTGATCTTATAGAACCCACTACCATGAATTTGCAATTCGCTGATAGATCTTCTAAGAAAGCAGCCGGAATCTTAAAAGACGTACTAGTTCAAAACGACAGATTTACCTTTCCCGTTGACTGGTACGTCCTAGACATTGAAAAAGATGAAAATGTCCCCCTGATTCTTGGCAGACCCTTTTTGTCTACAGCTAGAGCCCTCATTGACTGCGATGGTGGGCGAGTGACGATCCGTGTTGGTGATCAAGAGGTAAGCTATAATGTCTCCAAATCCATTCAAATACCCTCTGGTCCTCCAACCGGTTTTTCCATTGAGGATACGTCTGATGACTTCGATGATTTGATGGAAAAGCAAGTCATGGCTGTGGCAACTGAGTATGAGCGACTGGTTGATAATTTGAATAATCATGGTGTGGTAAGTCTAGAGCAGTTAGAAGCTGAATTTAAGGATGAGTTGTTAAAAGGAGAAGCTTTGGAAGTGGGAGCGCTAAGTAAACTCAGCGATGTTGAGTTGAAAGGTGGAGAGCTCAAATCTAGTTTAGAAGACCCCCCTGCAGATTTGGTGTTGAAGCCGTTGCCTAAACATCTTAAGTATGTGTTTTTAAGAGAGGGTGACAAGCTTCCTTTGATTATATCTGCCAAGCTGTCTCGTTTAGAGGAAATGAAATTAATCAACGTCTTGAGAAAAAACGAAAAAGCCTTTGGGTGGCAAGTAGGAGATATCAGAGGGATATCTCCGGACATCTGTATGCACAAGATCAAGACAAATGAGGGTGCGAAATGTGTTAGACAGCCCCAGAGGAGGCTCAACCCTCATATGCAAGAGGTGGTTAAGAAAGAAATCATCAAACTTCTGGACATGGGAATCATTTATGCCATCGCTGATAGTGAATGGGTTTCCCCCACTCAGGTAGTTCCCAAAAAGGGTGGAATTACGATTGAGAAGAATGAGAAGGGAGAGGAAATAGCATTGAGACTTGTCACTGGTTACAGAGTCTGCATCGATTATCGAAAGCTCAATGAGGTAACCATGAAAGATAATTTTCCCCTTCCATTCATAGACCAGATGCTTGAGCGTCTGGCGGGACACGTATTCTACTGCTTCCTGGATGGATATTCAGGATACTTCCAGATACCCATTGATCCAGCTGACCAAGAAAAGACCACTTTCACCTGCCCTTATGGTACATTCGCTTACAGGCGAATGCCATTTGGTCTCTACAATGCCCCAGCTACTTTTCAAAGATGTATGCTGGCTATCTTTGACGGGCTAGTAGAAAAGTGTATGGAAATCTTTATGGACGATTTTTCGGTCTTTGGTCAGTCTTTTGATGATTGTCTTGACAACCTTGACCAGGTCTTATCCAGATGTGTGGAAAAGAACTTTGTACTCAATTGGGAAAAATGCCATTTCATGGTTGATGAGGGCATAGTTCTTGGCCACAAGATCAGTGCCAAAGGTATTGAATTAGACTGAGCAAAAGTAGAAGCTATCGAGAAGATGAGTTATCCCAAGAATGTGCGTGAAGTGAGAGGTTTTCTTGGACATGTCGGTTTCTACAGAAGATTCATTCAAGACTTCTCCAAGATAGCCAAGCCCCTGTCTACTTTACTTAAGGAAGACGTTGAGTTCAATTTCGATGAGGACTGCAAGCAAGCGTTTGAGGAGCTTAAGAACCGTTTAATCTCTGCTCCAATTCTTATATCGCCTGACTGGAATCTACCTTTTGAGCTTATGTGCGACGCATCAAACTATGCAGTTGGTGTTGTTCTAGGACAAAAAATCAAAGGGAAATTCCAGCCGATCTATTACGCCAGTCACACATTGAATCCTTCTCAAGTTAACTATACTACTACTAAAAAGGAATTATTGGCCGTAGTCTTGGCTATGGACAAGTTTCGTAGTTACTTGTTAGGAGCTCAAGTGATTGTGTGGACTGATCACGCTGCTTTGCGGTATCTGATGACTAAGAAAGAGGCCAAACCGCACCTACTGCGTTGGATACTGACCCTACAAGAGTTTGACGTTCAAAGTAAAGACAAAAAGGGCAGTGAAAACGTCGTGGCGGATCATGTTTCGAGAATGTTAAGTGAGGAAAAGGATGATCCAGATGATATAGATCTTTACTTTCCTCTAGAGAATATCATGCTTATCGACGGTTGTCCTCCTGATGTTCCATGGTATTCTTCCATTGTCAATTACCTTCATGCCCGATATCTTGATCCAGAATTGTCCTATCAGGAGAAGAAAAAGTTCTTCTCTGATTTGAAATCTTTCGTTTGGGATGAACCTTATCTTTTTAAGATCTGTAAAGATGGTCTGCTTAGGAGATGTGTTCCAGAATCCGAGCAGCGCGATATTATTGAGCAATGCCACAGTGGACCCACTGGAGGTCACTTTGGTCCTTGGAAGACCGTTGCTAAGATCTTCCAATCCGGTTTCTATTGGCCCACGATCTTTAAGGACACATAAGCTTTCTGTAAAGCTTGTGATAGATGCCAAAGAACCAGTACTCTGACAAGGCGTTTTGACATGCCTTTGAAACCCATCCTAGAATGCGAAGTCTTTGATGTATGGGGTATCGATTTTATGGGACCATTTCCATCATCTTGCGGTAACAAATACATCTTATTCTGCGTGGATTACGTGTCGAAATGGGTGGAGGCTCAAGCCACTCCTCACAATGATCATAAGACGGTCATGAAATTCTTAAAGAAGAACATCTTTGTGAGATTTGGATGTCCACGTGCCTTGATCAGTGATGAAGGAACGCATTTGCAACCGACCCCTAGAGAAAGTTCTTGAAAAGTATGGCATTCGTCATAAGACGGCACACCATATCACCCGATGACTAGCGGTCGAGTTGAAAGAAGCAACCAAAGCATTAAGAAAATCCTGGAAAAAACGGTCAATAGTCATAGAAAAGACTGGGAGTTTGAAATTGGATGATGTACTATGGGCATACGAACCGCCTATAAGACTCCTATGGGTACATCTCCATATCAAATGGTTTATGGTAAGCCATGTCATCTTCCAGTCGAGTTAGAGCATAGAGCTTATTGGGCTACAAAGTTTCTAAACTTTGATTCCCAATCTTGTGGTAAGCATCGACTGCAACAGTTGCATGAGTTGGACGAATTCATACTCCAGGCTTACGAAAGCGCTAGGATCAGCAAAGATAAGATGAAACTCCTCCATGACGCCAAGATTAAGAAGAGAGAATTTCAAGTCGGGGAACAAGTTCTTCTGTATAATTCCAGGCTACATCTGTTTCCTGGAAAGTGAAGGACACGATGGTCCGGTCCCTTTGAGATTCTCCAAATTATTCCTGGAGGCGTTTTAGAACTACGAGGTTATGGTGACCAACCGTTTCGAGTAAATGGTCAAAGGTGTAAGCACTACATTGGTGAACCCAAGGAAAAGCCTTTGATTGTTCGTTTCCTCGATATCCTCGGGTTTGGTACTAAAGAAGTCGAAGAATTTGACGAGTTTTCACCCGACCTGTTTTCAGAGGATGACGGTAGTGGTCGATCTGAAGAAGTTCTAGCAGGTAGTTGGGATATGGAAGAGTATGAGAGGGAGCGTCAGCTGAAGCGTCATCAGAAGACTTAGAAGAAAAAGCAGTCAACCATGGGGAAGTTTAAACGTGTTTGGAAAGCTATCAAAGATCTCACCCCATGTGTTAAGTGTTGTTTCTGCAGCCGAACTACTGACCCAATTCTAGACGAGGTAGTGGCTGGTAGAAAAGTCAAATGGCCTGATCCAGGCTGAGCTTAAATCAGTGTCGAGCTAACGACATTAACCAAAAGCGCCACTAGGGGGCCACCTAGATATCGTTATATTAGTTGTTTTTGTTTTATGCTTTTGTAGTTTTAGTATTTAAGTTTAGTTTACTAAGTTTTGCTTTTGTTTATATCTGTCAGTTAGTTGTGCTTTCAAGATATGGATTTCGGAGTTCTACCAGAGGAGTTACCTTTCCTTAGGAGGATCCCACTTATCACTGTAGATGACGGACCGGGAGGGACTATAGTGTTGCACGTAGACTTTGATATTAGTACCCGCATCAGGACTGACACCTATGTTCTTATTGTTCCCCGCTGTTCGGGAGGTGGAGATTTCACTACTGAGGAGTTGCAGGCAGCTCTAGGACGTCCATACACAATCCTGAATGATCCGATGCTGACTGATTTAGCGCTAGTGCTGCAAGCTGAACATTTGCGAGGTGTTGATGTAGCTGGTGAGGATTGGGGTTTGCAGGATGAGTATGACTTCCCTCCGGCGATTGATATGCTCCGCCGTCTTATCCGGGTGATAGATTGGTCGGAAATTTACGATGACTAGCGTTGTTAGGTTGTTTCGTCGAGCAAACGACGTAAAACAAAAGCGCTCGGTGGGAGGCAACCCACTCTTTTCTATTGTTTTTACCTATTTTCTAGTGATTTTATGTATTTCGTCGTTTTTCTTTTGAATTTTTGAAGTTTTAGTTAAGTTTAATGAGAAAATGCAAATTTGAAATTAAATTGTATGAAATTTTATAATTTTTGCATTATTTCTGCCTTGGACGTCCGTCCAGAGATCTGGACGCTTGTCCGCCATGACCAATTCTTGGACGAGCGTCCACTATGCCTGGACGCCCGTATGCTTTATTCCCTCCAATCCTGTATCTAATTTGCAACTTGGACGAGCGTCCACTATGAACCGGACGCCCGTCCAGTTCATGCTAAACCCAGTGAACGCTCGTCCGGTCACCTGAACGCCCGTCCAGTCCCTGCCTATATATACCCCCTCAACCCATGAACATTCACTTTTTTAGAATTTCAAATCGCAAAAACCGACTCTTCGACCTCCTTTGCCCTAAAATCTTCGTTTCTATACCAAATTGGGCGATTTAAAGTCCCACAAGAAGCTCTCAATCCCTTCTTTTCGATTTTCCGCTCCAAATCCTCCAACAAACGCCCATTAATTCTATTCAGTGGTGTACTTGGTCCGACTTTTTTGAGGAAAAATCCGATTTTTGGGTTCAATTTGGCTTTTTTTGGACGTCTAATCCGTTTTATCATCATCCCATCATCTTATTTGGTGAGTTTTTATCAACTTTTTAAGGTTATTTCACGTTTTTTTCGAGTTCGATTTTCGAGTCGACTCTTTTCTATATATTCCCCCTTATTTGTTTTTTTTTCTTGTTTTGTGTTTTTTTCTTGTTGTGTTGGTGATTTGGGATGTTGATGGATGATGTTGGATGGGCTGCTTTGTGGTTTGTTGTGGTTTGGTGTTGGATTGTTTGGGAAATCCCGTTTGGACGATAAACGGGTGGTTTTGTTTGATTTTGGGATTGGGTTTGTTGTGTGTAGCTTTAGTTCACCATGGTCCATAAGAAGGCAGTGGTTAAGAGGCATGGTAAGGATGTGGCTCAGGAGCCTAGTAAGAAGAGGAAGGCGGTAGATCCTCCCGTAGTTGATCCAAACCGAGGTGTTAGTATCCGCGACCAACCCCTAGGGCTGTACAAAGTCAAGCTAGGGCACAACTACGAGATGAGTCTACGTCCGATTCGGATACTGAGGAAGATGTGACTCTAGTAAGGCTGCCTAGGCTTCAGAGAGGTGGAGCGTCGTCTAGGGTTGAACAGGCTGAGGATGCACCTAGGCAGGAGGAAGCAAGTACGAGAGCTGAGCCGGTTAGGACAACTGTTAGACTCCTGGTCCTCCTATTCCTTTGGCTCGTCGATTTATCAGCCCTAAGGCTTACGAGGTGTTTACCAAGCATTATCAATCACGGACGATGTTGATAGAGAGGGCGGTTATGGAAACAAAGGTTGATACGGCGTTTGTGACACTTTTGAGGGATAGGAAATGGGATGCGTTGATGAGAATACCACTTACTCCGGTGAATGATACACTAGTTCGCGAGTTTTATAGCAATTGTTCAGAGACGGACTTGGAAACCGGAGTGGTCATGGTTAGGAATGTCAAGGTCCCTTTTACGCCGCAGGTGAGAAATGCCAAGTACGGGTTGACGCCTTTCGAGGGTTTGGACTACAAGGAGGAGATTAAGAGGAGGCAGGATACCGGCCAGGATCCGTTAGAGGAGTTGCGTCTGAAAGTGTGCCCGGATGTTCCGTGGACACTGAGGCCGGGCGGAGATCGTAAGGAGTTGGTGACTACGACTTGGTCAGATGACTGGAAGGTCCAGTGTCGATTCATTCAGAGTAGGTTGTTGCCAAAGAACAACCTCACACATTTCCACATTGGTGATTTAGGGATGCTATACGCGTTGAATTTTGGGTTGAATGTCGATGTCGGCCAAGCCTTATTTGATGAGATTGCGACCAATCAGCAAGTATATGCCCGGTGTTTGATTGTTCCCCACTTTATACATAGCCTATGTGTGGATGCCGGTGTTCCTGAGTATAGGCCGGATCTTAAACCGAAGAACCCGAGGGCAATTCAACGAGAAAAGGTTAGAACTTCGGGACATGTTGAGGCTACGCAAGAGCCGGGGTCTACTTCTGCACCACCCGCGGTTTCATTCGTTCCCACTTTATCTCCCGCAGTCAGGATGCGGTTGAGCATGGCCAACAGTTTACGGGAATGGATGGGAGATATTTGGGATACACAGAACAACATTTTGACGATTCTGCAGTGTATCTGCGAGGACCGGCAGCCAAGGGACGAGAAGATCTTCACAACTAGCCTGAGGGATTATGTTTTCCACGATGAGATCGAGCGAGCGATTGAAGATGTTCTTCGAGTTGAGAAGGATGATTCTGAGGATGAGGAGGAGGAGGCACCGACTGCTGCTGCTGCTACTACTCCACAGCCGGGACCTTCATCGACTACTTCTACGGCTGGTGTCCCTTCCATTGATGAGTCTGCGCCGGGGCAGCCCTGATCTTATTTTACCATTTTAGATTCTGCTTTGTTCTAAAAACGATGGTTGTGTATTACTGATACTTTTCCTGACTTGATTCGTTGTACTTTTGATATTGCTACTGCTTATTTTTCCGACTGAATCATGTAAGGCATAAGGCGTCCGTACTTTCATTTCTACTCTGTTTTAACTTTTGGATGTATGGAATGTTTCATTTTTTGATTTTTCTTCATTTTTGATATATCCTTTCACTTTGTATAATTCCCCGTTTTCCCTGAGATTTTTCCATGTTTGTCGAGTAGTGCAGGTATCTTTTTAGCGGTTTTGTCGAGCTACATTATATGGTTACGAGTTTGAATTGTCACTACGTAGGCTCCGGCCTGACCATCGATTCGAGTATCGATTGAAATCAGCTAAGTCTTTTATCTTTTCTTTAATTCTGCACAACATGAGGACGCGTTGATCTTTAAGTGTGGGGGAGGGGAATGATTTGATATGTACCTATACATTTGCTTAATTTGTTATGTTTCTAAGCAAAATGAGCTAGAATTTTCAAAAATTTTCGACATTTTTGTTTTTGTTTTGTCCCGAGTGAGCAATGCATAATCTTTGTTCCTTATTTTTATAGTCATTGAAACTATATATCGTATGTTTGATAAGTTAGTTGTTTCACCTGAGATCTATTTTTCACGAGCCATAGTGAATGATGAGCTAATTTATAAAGTTATACCCCTTTTGGACGAGTGATTTCTGATTTTCTAATAAGTCATGTGCTTAGTGCTATGTATATATCTTGAGATTTATGATAGTTTGTATTTAGATCCGAAGTATGTTATACTGTGAATATCTAAGGTTTGAATGTGATAAGTAACACGTAACTTATTGTCAAATGAAAAAGTTGAGTTAATAATGAAGTAATTGGGTGTGTCGAAAGCTAGTCGATGATTTGGGTGCGATAGGGTATACCACGTATGTCCTATACCACTATGATGACTAAAAGCTCGCGACAGTTAGAAAAAGCTGCCTTATGATTTGAGTAAGGTAGGGTATATCTCGAATGTCCTATTCTGCTATGACAGGGCAATAGCTCATTCTGATGTGCGTTTAAAAGTGAAATAATTAAATCAACTAATGAAGTGTTATGAAATGGATATAAGACTAAGTTATCGTCTATCTTATCCCCAGTAGAAACTGATAGATATGATGTAGGGATTATCCTCTGAGTATTTCAGAAAGGCCCTAGATATATTCGATCATCCTTTTCGGGATATTTTACGTTTGTAGGGTACATCTTATGAGTATCATTTATTGCTAGTCTACGAGGGGGTATTAGCTAGTTTTGTTTTGAGTTTCTCAAGTTTGGATTTAGTTGAAGTTTTCTATGGCTTTGCACACACACAGTGGTGAATTTCTTATTTATTGAATCTATGCTATATTGTCTGAGATGTCTGTCTACGTTTCGAGCCCTATTTTTCGTTTTGTTTTGCTTGGGACGAGCAAAAGCTAAGTGTGGGAGAGTTGTTAAGGGTGAATTTATACGATTTATAATGCTATATTTTATGATAATTTCCCTCATATTTGGTATAATTCGCATAAGAAACGAGTGTTTAATGGAATTATTGAGTAAATGAGGTTTTTAACGAGTTATTCGCAAAATAGGTTAATTTTGGTGTTTTAATTGTGATTTTATGATTATTTGGATGATATTTGCGATGTTTTAATGTGTTATAGGTACGTGTTTGATGCTCAAATGTTGATCAAAAAGAGATAAGAGTCGAATTTCATTGATGATAAAAGAGATAATGATGATTTGGATTGATGAAAAAGGATAGAGATGAAGAAATCAAGATTAAGTCGATCCTGGACTGGCGTCCAGAGTTTGAACTGGCTTCCAGAATGGACGAGCGTTTGAAGATATGGACGAGCGTCCAGGAGAAGAAAGTTGATACAGAGAGTTTGGACGCTGAGTGGACGGGCGTCTGAAGCAAGGCCAGAACTGAGCGAACGAGCGTCCAGAAGGAGTGGACGGGCGTCCAGCCGCCGCCATGCTGAAGCCGACTTAGTTATCTATAAATACAGCTGCGTTTTTCCATATCAGAGATACCAATTACACAATACTCGAAACCCTAATCCTAGGGGCGGCTTAGGCTGCGGTTTTTACCAGTTTTCATCAACTTTTATGTTCTTAAATTCTTAGATTAGATTAGCCACTTTTTATGTCTTTCTATACAATTCGAAGCTTCAAGAGGATGCTAAGAGGCTAGACCTCCATTGAACGAGCGTTGTGAAGCCGTCCGATCAACAATTCAGTTTCTTTTCGTGATTATTTTGTGAGTATCTATTACGAGTTGTTTCTTTTATCATGCTTTATGTTGTCTATTGCAAATTTATATCGATAGATGTTTGCTTTGTTGATCGTTTATTTGATGAAAATCATGTTAGACTTTAGATCACCATGATAAAGAATAGATATTTGATCTAAGTAACGAAAGTTATTAGGTTAGATTTCTAGGTTAGAAACGTTTAAAGTTTACACCTTTGGTTAGAAAAGCGTTAATCTTTAGATCGAAAGATAGAGATTAATAGACGAACTTGCCTAAGAAATTAGGGTTCATACCTTTGATCAGGTGGATCACAACTTGATTAGTAATCACGAAATAATCTGAATTGAAATTGAATGTTGATAGGATAGGTGGATCAAATGCTTGTTCGTTCGTAAC
Organism: Gentiana straminea; assembly: GCA_036785695.1. Lineage (NCBI taxonomy): Eukaryota > Viridiplantae > Streptophyta > Magnoliopsida > Gentianales > Gentianaceae > Gentiana > Gentiana straminea. Next base: position 331,902 of record JAVUPR010000456.1, read on the forward strand.
TTACTTGATTTAAAACCCCTTGAATTTGAATTGTTTAGCTTAGTTAGTCTTTTATTGCATATTAGGTTTAGTTTAGTTTAAATTGGTTCGAAACTATCTTTCCTGGCTTTAGGTCATTGATCTTCTGTCCAGTTTACGTTATTGTTATCTTTCTTGTGAATTATTTACTGTTTTCGTATTTGTTTAGTTTAGTAATCGTGACACAGTTAGGTTAGAAGAAAGACTTGAGTTAGCAACCTCTAATTCCCCATAAGATCGACCCGGTATTAGTCACTGTACTACGATCCCTGCACTTGGGGAATACCGGATTATAAATTTATTACTTGTTAATAAAATCCGTGACAATCACAATTCCAACAGCTAATTGTTCTTGAGAAAAATGTTGGGCTTCTAGTAGTGAATTTTTGAGAGAGGAAAAGGCCGGTCTAGCAACCGGATTTTTCTAGTAGCAATTCAATTGTGGATTCCGGCGGGTTGTTCGTGTGGACTAGCGGTAGAGGCCCGAACGCTTGGGCGGCTCCATGCACCACTACTCTCCTTAGACTGTTAAAGCGTCGATCTATTAGATCAAGTAAGGTATTCACTGTCAACTTCTTTTATGCTCTTTGTTTAAACGAAGTCGATCCTGGTTAAAAGGAAATAAATTTTGAATTCCGCTGCGTTCCCGCGTAGATTTCCTAACAATGGTATCGGAGCGAGCTTCGAGTTTAAGCAATAAGCATGTTAATTTGTGTAGTTAATTTTATCGTTTAAATAACTTAATTAAAAGATGAAAGATTTTTTAATTGCAAAACGATACATGAAAAGAAAAAAAAAACAAGTCGGCTTTTGGGGTGCTCGGCCGATCAGCGGCGGCACCCCCACCGGAAATTGCACCGGGGGCGGCGGCTTCACCCCTGGGACGATCGGCGTCGGCTGGTGCATTTTTTGGTAGATCTCCAAAATTTTGTTTTGTTTATTTTGTGATTCAATATGGTTCATAGTTGTGATTGATATGTCTTTGGTTAGTTGATGTCATATGGCTAACTAATGGTTCAAATAGTTTGGACCATTGGGATGCCAAATGGCATTATTTGGTAAATATGATTTGCCTTTAAATAATCAAGCTCATTCCAAATTTTGTTTGGAATAAGTCTAGACCCTTTCCAAAATATTTAATTTTGGAAAAAGCCTACGCCTAGGCACTTTTTAAAATATTGATTTTGGAAAGGGCCAAGGTTTGTGCCTTTTGGTTTAGGAAACCAAAGGCAATCCTTTTGATTATGAATCAAAAGGAAAGAAACAAAAGAGACTACATTTTAATTTTGATTTATTTTTGGAATAGTTCTAATTAATTAAAATTAAAACTGAAGTCGTTTTAAACTTAATCGCTAATTTTATTTCGATTAAAATTTTAATTAATTAAATGTTAATTAGTTAATTTATTGGATAAAATTATTTAATAGATTATACGTTAATCGATTAATTAAGACGCAAGTAGTTAAATATTAATTTGTCTTTTTCATAAGATATTATTGTATGCATTTGATGTGTAGATATATTATGATTATATGAACCCATATTGATCATGGACTCGACCGATAGGATAGATGTGAATGATTTATTTTTCTGTTGGTTTAAAAATTGTCCTAGGTCATTATGAAGAACGCGACCTAGTTTATTTTCTGCATTATCCAATTCCCGTTAGCTCCCCCCTGTGAGCGGCGGGTGTAATTATTTTATTAGATAAAATTTATGTAACAAGAATGGAGCAGAAGACGGAGACCAAAGAAAGAAGAATAAAGATCCCATTGGTGATGGCGAATTAAAGATCCTATTAGCGGTTGCAGCTACCCTTAGATTGTGACCCGCGGTTTCGTCAGTTTGTATTCGAAACCGTACCTAGGAAAAGTTTATGATCTTACAGGTTATTTTACGCATTTATTTATTTTGTACTTGTATTTATTTTATATGATACGATAGATGCATGACTAGGCACGATTTAGAAGAATGTGTAGGATATATGTCTGTAGAGATAGATATACATTATGAGACCATAATTAAATTAATTAAGAGAATTAATTCGAATTTAATTAAGTGAATTAATTTAAAATATATATATACTCCCACAACAAGAATCGAGTTATATTTGTCTCCCAATATTATAACGACGGTGAAGAGCCTATGTTCGAATCCAACTGATCGACCACCGCCGGGAGTTGACCTATCTCGGGTATTATCGTTATTGAGATATGATCATATGAGATCTCGTGAATATTGGGTTATGTCTTGACTAAAGTCTTACGGTGATTGGCCACCGTCAGGGCCGTCTCACTTTAGAGACAAGAGGTTGACTAACACATAGTGATGTGAATTGTCAAAGAGTTTACTAGTCAAACACTGAGAATCACATAGAGATGTGATGGTAAGGTGTTACCTACCTTTCGAAATTATCTTGATTAATAGACCACCGCCGGGAATCGAGGTAACTAGATTGTATCTCAGCCACCGAAGAATTTTGGAAAATTACTTGAAAGTCAATTGGGAGTAGTTGAATAGTGGGAGCAAAATCGTAAATCAAAATACCATCTTTGATTTTGAATGTATAGAAAACAACACTCTTTTATCTTTATTTGTATGTTGTAGTTTTAGCAAATTTTTATTTATATGTTTTAATTCTCGATTAGTAAAACCAAATTATGACTGTTACCTTTTGAGAAACGTTCTCAAATATGGTCCTTTTAAAATAAGCAATGACACGAGCGCCCCCTTTATAGTAGTTAGAGACAATGCGACTACATATTTAATGCAATGCTCCAAGACTTTAATTATTAATGAAAATAGAAGCGCATGATATGATTAAATCACTTGAAATAAGTTTCAATGAATTAATCATATATTGGATATGATCCAACATGATCGTTCTGTCATACGATAACAATTAATTCAAACATTGGATAAGAATAACCACATCGAATTTTGGAAAGGTTGTTTTCTGAATTATAAGATTTAAGTACTGACTTAATTCTTTAATCATTGGTTAAAGGTTAATTAAATAGTCAATGTTTTGAATACGATTCAAAATGTCGAATAAACTATTTAATAATCTTTAGATATTCTTTATGAAAGGGAATTAAAGACATAGCTCTTGTGATCTTTCTTAAGTTTTATGAAGACTACACTAAGAAATATTTACAAGTGCTTGAAGGAATAAAATGAAGTTAGGGCATGTGTTTAAAATAAGAGAACTTATCGAAGTCTATATTCTAGGCAAGCGTGTTGAGATAAATCCATCTAAGTTTAAGTCAACTCTTAGATATATGATATCTTTCGAGTATGATTAAATTAGAAGGATTAAATACGGAATACACAAAGATACGGAAAAGTGAAGCAAATGTTGCGACATTTTCGGTTTTGTATTCTAAGTCTAGTAAACTGATAAAGGAACTAAATAAATGTTAGCATTTTCCGGTTCTTATGAAGAACATATTTTCAGTTAGATGTTAGGATTAAAGAAAATCAATACTCTTCAAGAAATAATAAAAGACTGAAACTGTTTTTTTGATTGATGAATTGATACAGTAATGCTCCTTTATATAGGAGAGAAATCATAATACTAATAAAAGTACTATTATTTATTAATAATATACACACATTAATTGTAGATATTACGTATTAATTACAGAATAATTGTATATTCTGTAATTAATGTGTGTATATTTAATATTATTTATAGGAAAAGGTTGTGAAGTACCACTTTTAATCTAAAAAGGGAAAAAAGGACAAGAAAAAAAGATTGTGGTTGAGAAGGACAAAAACGCGCCTGTTACTACATGTGTTACTACATGTGGTTGTAGCAATATGTAGTAACACATGTAGTAACAGACGCGTTTTTGTCCTTCTCAACCAGTATCTTTTTTTCTTGTCCTTTTTTCCCATTTTGTATCTTATTTTGTCCTTCTAGCCCGCGACCCCTATTATTTATTAGCACTATATACACATTAGTTGTAGATATTACGTATTAATTACGGAATAATTATATATTCTGTAATTAATGTGTGTATATTGTTAATATTATTTATTTGAATAATATTGTCTTCTATCACCCTCTCTCAAACAAAACCGGGTTTGGAGGCTGAGTTTGTCTTGGTATAATTTGGAGGGCATCTCCACTCCGGTGATTTTTCCGGAGTCCATAGTTGTGATGTTTTGGAGGGGCTCTCCACTCCGACGGTTCTTCCGCAGTCCATAGTTGTGATGTTTTGAAGGGCATCTCCACTCCGGCGGTTCTTTCGAAGTCAATTAGTGGTGTGATTTTGGAGGGCATCTCCACTCCGATGGTTCTTTCGGAGTCCATAGTTGTGATGTGTTGGAGGGCATCTCCACTCTAACGGCTCTTTCGGCTCTTCCGAAGTCCATTAGTAATTGGTATGTCTTTCGGCCCTTCCGAAAGTCTTGTTGTGTTTTTGACTATGTCTCAAAAACTGAATTGCCTGACTTGCTTGTACTGCTGGTGAGAAGTATTCATTGTAAAACAAGTCCTTAAACTTTTGCCAAACGGTAACCTTACCCCGGCTACTTTCTATAGCCTCAAACCAACCCTTAGCCATGCCCATCAGAAACCCTGCAGCTAACTGAGCCATCTTTATTTCCGGTACATTCACATTTCTACATGCTTTCTCAAAAATTCTTATCCACATCTCCGCCCTATATAGCTGGTTCCACATTCCCAAATAAATCTTGCATATGGTTTCTCTTCAACCTGGTTTACGAATCAACTAGTGGTGCTTGATCAACCATAGGTGGTCTAACCAGAGGGCAAAGTATGGGGTAAACCGGTGGATAAGCTGGTGGATACACTGGTGGATAAATTGGTGGATAACCTGGGGGTGCTTGTGGTGCTTGAGGTGGATAAGGTGGTGGATAAGGTTGTTGGGGTTGTTGAGGTTGTGTCATGGGTGGTGCTTGTTGATAAGGGTGGTACCTTGGATGGTGTGGTGGAGTGTGGTATGGCTGATGTAGTCTATAGAGTGGATATCCAAAGCCATAATGATGGTCAAACCATGGCGATGGAGGTATTATAGGTTGAGGTGGGTGACTTACGGGTGGAGGGTAGAAGGTCTGTTGTTGTGGAGGGTAGACTGAGGTTGGAGGATAGCTTACTGGTCGTGGTGGAGGATAAACATCTGTCACTGGTGGTACAAAATCCATTGTGTGTGTGAAAAAAAAGGGACAAATAAATACAAAAACATCAAAGCTAGTGTCGGGTTTTCAATGCATAAAAACGTCGTGCATTTGGTGGCATTAAGTTCTAAATGTCAGGAAATTGCCATGAAATATCCGACATATTTACAGAGTGTCGGAAGAATGACGTATTCTGTACGACATAACATAAAACCGCCACAAAAAATGTCACGTATTTGTGACATAAACAATAAATGTCGGTCAATTGTTGGCAATTAGTAGCATAAAATAATATGCCGCAAAAATGTCGTACTTTCATGGCAATTAATAACTTACGTCGGCAAATATACGACATTTATCAAAATGACACAAATAAAGTGTCGCCAAAGGCCTATTTTCCTTACGGGATCCCGTGGTGAGTAATTATGTTGAGGTGGTACGTAAGGTCTCAAAGCTCCATTCCATACCACTGGTGTAGAACTGCCTGCCTCTGGTCTGACTCCCGAACTCTCGGCCCCATGAACACCTCTCCTAGTGGTTACCATTCTGAAAGATCAAGTATATCAGAATGTTACTAAGTGATCTAAATAAACTTATCTCAAGAAAGGAAGCCTAAAGGACGCTTCGCTCAGATACAAACTGTAACGCCCCGCTCCCAAATACCGAGTCCTTACCGGAAAGAGAATGTTCGGCACGTATAATATAAAATAAATTCTATATTATACATAAGCCTCTACTATGTCGTTTCGAGTTTCGCATTTACGGAAGCTGAAAAACTTGGGTGTATTTTTTTTCAAGATAAAAGTAGAAACACAACATACTAAGGACAGAAAGATATCTTACAACATGATACATAAATCTTACAACATCACAATGTCTTAATAAAGGAAAATACAACTAGGATCTTACAAGAAATTCAAAGAAATACAACATGTCGTGAAATGAAATTACAACCTAAGTCTTGAAGGGAACAACATAGTCTAGTAACAAGCATGATAAGAGCATAGCATGACAAGAGCGTCAAACATCATCTTCAAAGTCCTCTTCGAACTGCTGTTCAACCTGTCCATCTTCTCAACCCCAAACACAACAAACATGCATTTGAGGTAAGGACAAAGGTTCTTAGCAAGAAACTGAAGCTATTGCATTAACTAGGTTTCACAAAGAAGGATTTACATAGTTATTAAGTTATCTTTATTTGACCGACTCAATTCTAGGGTTCACTTCATTCTCATCAACATGATGTGAATAAACATTTCTAACTTAACTCTAGTTTGTTACACCGGCATTCAAGGGCACTACGCATGGTGCTACCCACCATGAGGTATCTTTTGCAACTTATTAGTGGATCACACCAATAGCCACGGGTAAAGACTCGATAGTGTACATGTTCGGCGATGTCCCCCTACCATTTAGCCGTTTATAGGCCAGCAGAGTTATTCACTTTATCTGACCGCCCACAAATCGTGATATAGACAAGTGCCTTACCAAGAATGTTACGATGTTTAGCCTTTTACTACACACTAATGTAAATTATTAATCATTAACTAGCCATCTAAGTGTTTTCCGGGTAGGAGCTCACTTAACAACTCTACTCCCTCACTTAGACTCTAAACATCACACCCTAGGCACATACACAGACATTGATGAATACTAATTTATCAAAGCACACGCCATTCATACCCTTCCGTCGGTCCCGAACTTCAGCTCTATGGAAGAGTACATCCGGTGCCGGAACTAAACGCATCGGAAGCTTAATCGAGGCTTATTCTTGTTCATTTAATGTTATTGGGTCAAGAAACAACATTTTAAACTAGACTCGGGGCTCAAAACTGATCAAACACAAAAAACACAAGCAGTGCGCCTGCACTGGAATCAGTGCGCTTGAACTGGCTTCAGTTCACCCCACCAAGACTCTGAATGTAAAATCAAACTTTCTGTCAGTCCAGTGCACCCGCACTGGATCTGGTACGCCCGCACCAAGTCTCTGAATGTAAAAACAGACTTTCTGCTCTTCCAGTGCACCCGCACTGGCCTTGGTGCGCCCTCACCAAGCGCAGTAAACCCTAAAAACTTAGTTTCTCTACACTTTATCGGAACCCTACCACTTCCAAACATGTTCTTCAACCATATAGTCATCAAAACAATAGAAAAGTGCCACTTCAACATCATATAGCATCATATACTAGCAAGGTAACACTTAAACATGAAATCAACATCATATTACTTGAAACACCAAGCCTTAACTCTACCAAACCATAATCAAAGTAATATAGAAGATTTTCTTACATGAGCAAAGCATAACTTCAAATTAAACTTGCAGAAAATCTGCAGCCAACCTTCAAACTTCGACGAAATCCTATTTGATCCAAAACAAATTCAAGAACTAGTTAGGATCAAGGTTTCTAACTATATAGAACTACGAATCTCACACTTTCTTCAACCCAAACATGATCAAACATGAAGAAAACCTGATTTAGGGCCATTTTCATACCTTGATAAAACTCCCAACTTTTAGTATCAGCACGATCCTTGTGCTCTCACGATTCTGTTGCTCAACTTGTATCTGAAAACAATCAAGGATTCACTTAAAACATTGAAGGGGAAATCTTGCTCTTTTCTTTTGCTCTCAAGTTGCAGGAAATTGTATTCAAAATTCTGACAACTTCTTTACATGATGGGGGGTTATTTCTCCAAAAATAACTCTCATCCTCTTAATTCCCTTTAACTCCCTTAATTAATTTTTAATTACGGTTTAGACCCCAACTATATATATATATATATATATATATATATATATATATATATATATATATATATATATATATATATATATATATATATAAAATTATACTTTCTTTATTCCATTAAAAGAATGAATCTAATATTTAATTTTCGCAAAATAACACGTCAATCCTTTCGCAAAAATCGGAATAGTACACCAATTGCTACCGGATCTTCTTCAAAATGAACCGGGATTTGACCGCTTAAAAATATGATTGAGCCAATTAATTTGATGTCATTTTTTATTTTATATTTGAATCATATAATTCTAAGCATGATTATATTTGTCTGTGCATGCGTCTATGAGTGTGTGTACACACATATAAATACGTGCAATGTTCGTGCATAGCAATACACGTGCAGTGCACGTGCATTGCACTTGTTATGTATTGAGTACATAAAATTAATTTGATGTCATTGTTTATTTTATATACTTGAATTATAGAATTCATATGCATGAATTGAAAACTATGTTATTGCTTCTTTGTAAATTGATACAAGGCTATATGCAGACAACTCTTTCGACTTCAATGCATTGCACGTGATGCGTGCTCATTTTACTAGCATTATTTAAAATCATAGCATATACAACCTAGATTTGCATAACATAATAAAGATATGTTTTGATAAAACTTTTATCAAATAATTTTCTTTTCTAAATTAGAACACCACTATAGAATTTGTGCCTGCCCACTAGTGCGCAATTGAAACAAAATGGTGAAAGAAATATAATATGAAGCAATAAATACCAAATAGTAATATTCACATAAATATTATACAAGTAGGGTAATATTCAGCCGGTCGAGGACCCGGAATGAGAGGGATCGAACCCCTGTGGCGTAATATTAACATCATCAAATAAAGGATAAGGAACCACGGAGGGTTCGGTAACGGTTGGTTGGGAAAACGGAAACACATGCTCGAAAAATCTAACATCCCTAGAGACAAAAATCTCCTCTGTATCTAAATCAAACAAGGTCCAACCCTTTTTCCCGAAAGGGTATCCAAGAAAAACACACTTACGACTGCGGCTGTCAAATTTATGAGTGTGGCGATTGTCATGCGCGTAACACAAGCACCCTAAAATTCTGAGCATGGAGAGATCCGGTTCTTTCCCAAAAAGGGACTCATAAGGGGTTTTAAAATCCAAGACACTAGACGGGGTTCGGTTAATTAAATAAGCCGCAGCCATAACACATTCCCCCCAAAACTTAAGTGGCAAGTGTCCATCAAAGCGCAGTGCACGTGCAACGTTAAGAATGTGTTGATGTTTCCGTTCTACGCGTCCGTTCTGTTGAGGGGTGCTCACACAAGATGTTTCAAATATAATACCTTCTTTACGAAAATAAGGAATTAAAGGTCGAAATTCCGTCCCATTGTCACTACGAACTCGTTTTATGGTAACCTCAAACTAACGGGAAACTAAAGCCACAAAATCCAAGAAAGCCGACTCGACTTCCATTTTATTCAATAGTAAATAAATCCAAACCGAATGGGAATAGTCATCAACGATAGTCAAAAAATAAGTAGCGTTACAGGTGGCGGGGACACTATAGGGCCCCCATAAGTCACAATGTATCAACTCAAAAATACGACTAGCTTTATTCTCACTAATGGGAAAAGGTTCACGTGGTTGTTTCGCCCTAAAACAAATATCACACCCGTCTTTATTCAAATGTTTAGGAATAGAAATATTTGGAATACGCCTAAGGACCTTTTCCGATGGATGACCTAACCGCCGATGCCATAAATCTACATCCTGCACTCCATCAACCGTAAGTGCCCGCACACGGCACACCCACGAACGAGAAAAAGTCCATCCACACGCTCACCCAGTCCAATCAGAGTCCTCGTGACTCGGTCCTGCATAATACACATGCGATCATTAATTTGTATTACACAATCATTGTCATCCAAGAATTGTGACGCGGAAAACAGATTACAATTTAAGTTCGGAACATATAAAACATTCAAAAGCTTTAAATTTCCCATCAAATTAACCGTCCCTGAATGGGTCACAAGTGACGAACGCCCATCCGGCAAACCAATCGGGCAATGCTTGATAGGTATTAATTCAACAAACAAGGTTCGATCACCGGTAACATGATGAGTTGCCCCAGTATCGATTATCCACTTACCAGTCAACCGATCACGGGGTTTAGAAACCTTTAGGAGATCCATAATCCCTTGCCACTGAGCCGGGCTCAGATTCGCGAACCCAGCCTGCTCAAAAGAAGAAGGCAACTGTGAAGGTGGGTCGGGCTGAGCCGAACCCGTCGGCCCACTTCTCTGTTGTTGAAGCTGCGTTGAATTTGGATGTCCAGTACGTCCCCGACCTGTTGCTGCAACTCTTCCTCCACCACGGGAGCCTCTCCCCCCACCTCGTACTCCTCTTGGTCGATCACCCCACCACTCGGGGTACCCATGGATTTGAAAGCACGTTTCTTGTCCATGGCCTTTGCGGTGACAATAAGAGCAAATCTGCTCAGCATCATCAACAGGTTTTTCTCGAGTTTTCCCGTCGGACTGTAGTCGGAATGCCATCTTCATGTCGTCCATGGTCGGAGTTGTTCCTGCCCCTGTCCTTAAGCTCTCTTCCTGAGTTAGAGCTTGGTAAGCTCTGTCCAAGTCGGGGAGAGGTTCCCGGGCAAGCAGCTGTGACCGAATTGAAGCATATGTTGAGTCAAGCCCAATCAAAAACCAATGCAATCTATCATCAAGAAGGACCTGCTGAAATTTCGAAGCTAGATCGCACTTGCAGCCCTTGCAAGAACAAGCCGGCGTCGTTACCAACTCCCCCAACTCATCCCAGATTCGACTCATCCGCCCAAAATAGGAGGCAATCGTTTCACCATTGGCTTGTTTACACTCGGCCGAAGAAGATTTCAATTGACAAATTCGTGTACCATGAACCACCGAAAACCTGCCCTTCAACGACTTCCACAGGGCCTCAGCATCTTCAAAATAAGAGAGTGTTGCTCGAATTGATGGTTCAATTGTGTTCATAATCCATGATAACAACATGGAATGGACTGTGTACCAATCCTCCAATTTTTCTTCGTCAGTTGGCCTCTCGATTTTTCCTTCAAGAAACCCGAATTTTCGCTTCGCACGAAGAGCGGTTCGAATCGATCGTGCCCACTCATCTTAATTGGGACCTTTCAATTGCACGGTGGTAATCAATTGCCCCGGATTGTCGTTCGTGCTGAGAAAATAAGCATCTAGGTTTTTTTCTCCTTCTTTCTCGTCTGCCATGTTCAAAGCTGCAAAGAAGCAACAGCCGTATCTCTTTTTTTTTTTTTTTTTTTTTTTTTTTTTTTTTTGGTAATTTAGGGTATTGGCTCTGATACCATGACAAGATTTGATCAAAGTAATTCGTATATCCAATCAATAATAGAGTACAATATTTATAGGCACTACTAGGCATTACTAGGGTTTCTACATAACACAAAATACCCAATCTACCCTTACTAAGTCAATACACAAATCAATCTTTCCATAACCTTTTATTTCCATATCGTAATAGGAAAATTGTCCAAATTCATATCAAAGCCTGTGAAGTTGTTGATATTAGGAAAATTCTCCAAGGAGAGGTGCTGATAACCGCTGCCGGTGAAACTGTGGTCCAGCGGCAGAGATGTGGCAAAAGTTGAAGTGGCGGCAGCGGCAGCAGCAGTGTGGTCCTTATTAATTTTATTAATAACCCCCGCCATTTTCATTTATTACTTTTTAACATGTCACAAGAATCTTTAAGTATTACGCAGAGTCTTTATACTAGCACATTATGGTTGTCCACGTTGATACTGTTGCTAGAGTCTACACTTATCTTGTGGGGTTTTTTTTTTTCACGATGTGTGTGATGAGATGGGGTTGAATGTAGATTTTTCTTAAATCTATAGTTGTTAAGGCGAGCACCATGGTGAGAAAGGAGAGCGCCATGGAGAGAGGGGAGACTCTACCGCCTTAATGCTGTCTAAGGCGCTGAAAATGCCGGGCGAGCAAGGTGTGAGGTGTGCAAAAGGCGTGCGCCTGGATTCTTTTTTTTTATTATAAAAAAACTTGAATTTCATGGGTAAAAAAGCCAAACCAATTAATAATAACATTAAACCTAAGTCCGCCCACCTCTATTCTTCATTCCCGCTCCTGGAGAATATGCGAACTGCCCTGGAGTGAAAAAAGGGTATGGGCTCAAAAGGACAAAAAATAGACTTAAATATCTTCTGCATATACAAGCCGTAAGAGCTGAAGTGGTGGCAGCAGCAGCAGCAGAGATGTGGCAAAATCATAGCATATATAAGCCATGAGAGTATGTCACTAGTGTCACTAGTGGTAAATCAAAAGATTAAAACGATGTCAATTCTAGGTTGTGAACTACATTTCCGGTTGCCAAGAGAGACAGAGGGGATGTGAACCCCATCAGCTATTGCATCATCAAAGGCAGCCAATGTATCATCATCTTGGCAACCCCTTTCTTTACCTTTACAGACTTTGTAAATAGCGATTCTGGCTGAGGGCACTGCTTCTCTAGCACTCCCTTGAGAGCAATTCCAACAAAACCCAGCATTTTTTGAACTACATTTCCGGCCGTCATGGAAGCGGGTGGGATCCATGCCCAACTTTATCCAATATTGAATCATCATTGGAGACTCTAGCTCCAATAATTTTGTTGCATAAGAATTTTATATGTCATCATCATGCAATTTCTGATAGACAAAATTTAAGGTGTCATTATATATATATATATATATATATATATTGTTGGAAATAAAATTTATGTTTTGATGATGATTCATCACTTATTTAGTCTTGATTCTAAACCCCATTGATGAAGTGTCATAACTAGCTGTTATAGTGCAAAGCAAAAAGATGTCTAGATATCAATGTATAGGATTTAATAGAGTCTGATATTTGTATAGGTTAAACCAGACAAGCACTGTAATATTTCTAGGTCGTGAACTGAGATAACAAGAAACTGAGATAACAAGAAACTGAGTGAACAAGAAACCAAGTTAGCAAGTGACTGGAAATCAGTTAAAGCAAAGCACACCAACGTAAAACTGAAGAAGATAAGTTCGCTGAGGGACACAGACTCAGTTGGCTTATCTAGAAGATTGAAGAACTGAAGGTCACAGACTCAGTTATAGAAGATTGAAGAACTGAGGGTTCAAACTCAGTTATGAAGATTACAAGTCGAGACTATGAAGTTAGACTTCAGGCAAGATTGTGGTGACCTGAACTGACTTTATGGATCTTGTATGAAGACCTAAGATTCATAAGGACAATGAATTCTTAGAAGTTATTTGCTTATTGTGTACTCTGATTAAGTCAATTATAATTAGATGAAAATGGAGTACTGATATTTGAAGAAGAGTAAAAATCTCAGTTAATGCTTCAAGTCAGTCAAGAAACCGATAACTGACATTCTCAGTATAAAACGGATCAGGAACTCAGTTTTATATGTCAGCCATCCAACAAACTGTTAGTACAGTCGAAAGTTACAAAGGAAGCGATTTTATTGGATGAGTTACTGACAGATCATAACGGTCAGAAAATATAGCCGTTACAAGATTCAAGCAGGATGAACCCCTATAAATAGACTACTTCTACAACAACAAAAAAGGGGGTGAAAAAGAGAGAGCAGGAAGAATTAAAAAGAATCAATCTAGTCAAGATAGATAAAATTAAGGGGGAAACCAATTTCAAAAGAATTCCTGCTAAATACTTTATTGCAAGATCAAGAAATTTCTTCTAGTGATTCTTAAGCATTCAAGGAAAATCAAGATCACTCATTTGAAGAAGTATAGAGCCGAGCATAATTTACTCATCTAGAAGAAAAGCTTAAATCACAATTGAATCATAGTTATTGATTCAAGTCTCAACTTTGATTTTATCAAAGGTTTAGACTGTGAAACACCAAGAAGGTGTGAAGGACAGTTGAGTGCAGTCAGGAATACTGTGGATGTGATGAGCTGGTGAAGAGGCAATTCAACCTTCCAAGGACCCGTGTTTCAAACAATTGAAGAGCAACAATTCTACCTGTTCTACAAGTGTTTAGATAGTGAAGCTAGGGATTAGTCAAGGACTATCAGTTTAGGACTCTTTGTAACCGGGCCATCTCAAAGAAGTTCTAGTGGAAATTTCCTCCGCATCACAGGGGAAGAGAGGACGTACAAGATTACATCACCTGGAACATCTATAATACTTGTCTTATTTACTTTACGCATTTACTTACTTACTCAGCATTTATCTACAGCATTTTGATAATTGATTATTATAAATTTCACAGCTTACAAACTGACATTCCTCAGAATTCAGTTTAACACACTGAGCCTTCACATAAAGTAACAAGATCAAGAAAAAGGCTAGAATTATATCTGATGCCGGTTGACTCAGTTTTAAGCTTAAGTCAGTTTGACTTGAACTCTGCTTAGTCAGCTCAACTCCACACAAGTTTTAACTGAATCTTAATTTGTTTTAAATCCACTTTTTAGGGACAAGTTTATTCACCCCCCCCCTCTAAACTTGTGTTAGCCTTTCCAAGGGACCAACAATTGGTATCGGAGCAGTGTTTCAGTTTTGAAGAGATCCAGAACTGATTTTAAGTGTCAGTTGTTGATATCTTACAAACCAGTTGTTGAAAACCCTTTACTGAACTTTATTACAATGGATACATCTATAATTAAAAATTGACTGAATAACCCCCTGACTGATTATTTGCAGAATGTTGTTTTTGATTTTCAGGATCAAGTATTTGAAAGATTCAGTACCACGAGCTCACATACGAATCCGGAACCTCATTTTAGTTATGATGAAGACATTGAGTTTAATGCTAATATTGATAATGAATCCAGAGGATTTCCATCCTTAAGTGATCTTTCAGAAGAAGTAGAAAAAGAGTTACTACGAGTAGCTGATCACATAGAAGAAAATTTAACTAAAGGCAAGGATGTTGTTCTACCCATGAGTTATGGAGGTGAAAGTGATGAGGAAATCATACTGCTAGGAACAACACAGACAAATGCTATTGATAAAGGAAAGCAAGTTCTAATTAATGATAATTCTTCGACATAAGGTTTACCTATCAAACATCAGAAGGTAATTGCATCTACATCCAATACTCACACTGCCATGAACAATCAGAGAAATGAAGATTTCAATGAAACCTTGGACATACTCATAAAGGAATTAGTGGCAATTCAAAAGAATTATGAGAATGTCAAAAAGGAGAAAAAGTTATTGAAATTAAAATTTTCATGATTGATTGTTGAGATCAATTTAATCATGACTAATAATGGAACCAAAGTAAATCGACAAACTGATGAACTGACAGAAGTAATAAACATTACAGAATCATCAGTTGATCCAACTACCGGTGTCCAGTTCAAACCTGGAAAACCATTTGGAGATAGATCTAGTTTAGGGTTTGATAATCAGTATAATTCTAAGTTCAGACCAAGATCAGTTGCAATAAAATTTGTGACTACACAAAATTCAGGAACTCAGAAAACTATAAAGTTATTAGAACTGACAAAAACTCACCACAGGCAAATGTACAAACTGATAGAACTGATAAATCAGTTGGTAAAAAACACCAAACCAACAGATTTTACAGAAAAACTCAGAAGGCTGAAAAAGGCAAAACTGATCCGAGATCAGTAAGAAAAATCTTCAAGTCATATCCATCTAAAAATGAAGATCATTCTTGGAATAACAGACTCAGAGGGAAAGGAAGACTATTTCCCACTGATGAAGATTGGAATGAACCATCACTTCAGTTTCACAGACTGAATAAACAAAAAACTGTTAGGACAAAACATGAAAATTTTGTGAAAGCTGACTCTACCCAGTTAAAATATCAAGAGAGATATGAAGTTAAAAATAAAAATATATCATCGAAAACTAATCAAATAGGACCCAAATAGATATGGGTACCAACAATTTCACATTCTGTTTTGCAGGAGAAAAATCGCTAACTGAGAACTGAAGAAGTATGATTCACAACTGAGTGTATTCACAACTGAGCTTTTGAATTCAGTATATAGTACAAGACTGAACATGTACAGCTAGAATTACACCGCATCTACTCTATTTACTATTCTCTAGCTATGGATGTCAGGAAAAGACGTGACCTTTCTTAATCTCAACCGCACATCTTTTCCACGTATCTTCTTTTTCGCAATCTCAAAACATTTATGACAAGACGTTTTAAGTCCCACTCAATTCTTAACTACCCCCGCTACAAATTATAAATAACCCAGAAATTTCTTTTATAATTCCTTACACTTGAATTTTTGAATCTACTTTCTATTCCCCCAAATTTTCAAATTTCTCAATCAAATCCAGAAAACGATGGCTTCTACTCGTGTTGAACCTGGAATGATCATTTCACTTGATCAATTCATTGCTATGTGTACCGATCAAACTTTAGCTAAAGCAATTGCAGCAGAAATCCAGAAAATTAAAGGACTGGATATTATATTCAACATCGATCTGAAAAGTGTATGTTTGGAAAGCATTGGAGACTTCTATGAATTCGGAAGTACAGCTATAGAAGGAGAAAGCACACACACTTTTACCACTACTGTCAATGGTAAGCAGATCAAGGTTACTGAAAACCTTATTGTAGAAATTTTTGGATTCGACAAATCTGGAGGAACGTCAGCCATCAAGTTGACTAAGGAACAGAAGGAGAAACTATGGAAAGACATAGCAATTGATGCAGAATCCGCAGTGTTACAGACCGGAAGCACAAGTCTACTCAAACCAGAATTCAATTTTCTCACCAAAATGTTAGCAAATTACATAATTGAAAATGCAGGAAACTTTAGCAATTTATCTGGAGCAAAATTGGATTTGCTATATGTGATTTGGTTTGGAGAAAGTTTTAATTGCCCAAGGTATCTATTTGATCAATTAGTGGCACAATCAATTGACATACCCAAGAAGAAAACTGATGTCAAGAAAGGTCGTTTTTATCATAAAAAGTCTCTTGCATTAACAGTCCAAAGAATACTCGATCATTTTGGAATTGCAAAGAGGAAGAAACACCAGTTGCCGATGGGAAGATAGTTACTAGGAAGAAAAAGATGGAAAAAGAAAAGCTGTAGGTTTGGTAAGTGAACCCAGAAAGAAGAAAAGCAGAAAGATGAAGAAAGTTATAACTGGAGATGAAGCCTTAGAACAAGTTGAAGAACTGAGTAAAAGAAGGAAACATTTGGAAGATTCAGAAAAAGACAATTTTGATCAAGTTACTGAGAAATCAGTAGAAGTGTCACCAACACAAGGAATAACAACTGAAGTTGCTAAAGGGTCAGCACCAATAGTGAGAACTGAAGTTACTCCCACCGAATCAATTTCAGTTTTGGTAACTGAGGCTTTACCAATTCAAGAACCAGCCATGCATACACAAGAAATTGAAATGATGAAGGAGACTGAAGTTGTCAATAGAGAACATAATGTTGAAGCTGACAATCAAAAGGAAGCTGAGACTCAGGGGGAACAGACCCTGAGAACTGAGTATGATGTTGAAGAATCTGACAGAGAAGAATGATTGATTGATGAAACAACACTGAGTATGCTTCTGTTACTTTCAAAATCCAAATCCACTCCTCAAGAATCTGCTTCCAGATTAGAACAAGAGGAAACCGTTAAAGAATTTTCAGCTCCTCACTCTGAGGAAAAAGAGGCTGAAACATAAACAGAATCAACTAATATTATCCACTTGGATGAGCCAATCCATGAAGAAGAACCCACTGAGCATATAGTGAAAGACGTTCCAGTTGCTACTTTGGAACCTGAGTCTACTGAAGAACAAGTTCCTGAAGGACTTGTTAGAGACACGGTTATTGAAACTGAGCCAATAATCTCAGTCTCAGTCATTGAAAAAGATACATCAGTTGTCCTAGACACTACTGAGAAAGGAACCAGCAGAACCGATCTTATGCAAACTGAGAATATTGCAAGAACTGATCCCATGCAAATTGAAGATTCTTTTCTAGAAGAAGACCAGGAGATCACAAGAGAATCAGAGGAGATTGTCACACCATTCAAACCCTGAACTGATCATGGAGAACTTATGATAGCTGATTATGAGCGATTGCGCAGATATCGGACTTGGAAATTTAGTTCCATTGCCAATCAAAGAAGTCAGCAAGCAGAAATGGAAATTGTCGGGAAATGGGTATTTGATCTATAAAACATTACAAATCTGTTGGACTTATTTCTATGTTTTGATGATGAGTGCCAGACTAGCTGTTATAGTGCAAAGGCAAAAAGATGTCTAGATCAAATATATAGGTTTATTAGAGTTTGATTTATGAATAGGTTTGATCAAACAAGCACTATAATGGTCAGCTGGTTTATATCAGCAGACTGATTCATATCAGTAGGGTAGATAGGTCAGTAGACTAGTCTGGAACCTGCTGAAGACTGAAGGCTGAAGGTTCAAACTCGATTCTGAAGGCTAAGGGATCAAACTTAGTAATTTAAGTCAAGGATATGGAATCGAATTTAGGCAAGTCTCGTGATGACCTAAGCGATTACATATACCTTGTGAAGAAGGTCTAAGTTCCACAAGTTGGATGATGTTTGGAACTTGGTTAAAATTAAAAAGGTGTAATCTAACTTCACAAATAAAAGTTAGATAAAAGAAGTCACCGCATTGTACTTTATACACAAGCAAATTGCGGTTCAAATAGATCGATAGGTATTTCAAACAGATGATGAACCTGCTGATAATATACCTCGGTTAATTCAAGATTATATTGGAAGATTACATGGATAAGGACAACCAACTACCTCTGACTTATCAAGCAAATCAAAGGCTGAGATTAAAAGAATGTTGGGATGATTCATATTTGATCCATTGGATATAAGTCAAAGGGTGGACAGACTGCATTGTCAAAAAGGAGTTCTGACAGTGTCAGTCCTATGAATAGTGACAGAATGCAAATCAGATGGGACAAAAACAAGGAACGGTCACATTTGAATTTCAAATACAAGTCACATGCATTCTTGCCTATAAATAGGGGACTTTCAACTCAGAAACAAGATGATGAAAACTAATAGACTTTGAAGGGATATTACTGAGCTTAAAAACACCCTGCTGAACTTACTGAACTAAAAGCTACTGATCCAGAGAAATTCTTCAAGTGTATTCTGCATTCAAGCTACATCAAGCATACACACTTGAAGCCTGCAAGCTGCTGATTACATCATCCTAATCAAGCTGCCGCATCTAAATCATTTATTTGATTCAATCTTTATTTTATAAAGAACCTACTGAAGACAGTGAAGCACAGTTGTGTGAAAGACTGTTGTTTGTGGTGGAGCTGGTGAAGAGGCAATCCTACCCTTCAAGGACCAGTGGAAGACTCAGGAGCAGCAATCCTACATGTTCTCAGTTTTCAGTTTGTGAAGCCATAGTTATTGGTGAAGGACAAGCAACCTTAGGAATCTATGTAAAGGTACATCAAAGATCTCTAGTGAATTTCCTCCAACATCACGGGAGAAGAGTGGACCGACGGGATTACACCACCGGAACCACTATAAAATCGCCTACTTACTTTCGCATTTACATTACGCACTTAGTTTATTTTACACATCAACCTACCGAATCCAAAGAATCGAAATCGCACACTTGCACTATCGAGTATCTAATACTTAGTATCATATTTAACAACAAGTATTAAGGCTTAATTTTGATATAATTCCACCTTTGCACAAATTCAGCAAACTCAGCTGTCGAGACTACCGTTTATCGGTAGGCTGCGAGGTATCGACAGACATCGAAGTATCGCAGAGGCTCGAAGTTGCGAATTTGTTAACTCCAAAAGTTTTAAGTGTTAAGTTTATTCACCCCCCCTCTAAATTTACCAAAGCCTTTTCAAGGGACCAACAATTGGTATCGAGCAAAGCGTGCTTACGTTCGAAGAAATCCTACTTGTTGTGCTTGTGAAAATTCTTTGAAACTTTCTTTCAAGTTACCGATTTTCAAAGACTTGCATCAAGGATAACACACGGTATGCTAGAACTATCGATGTGTTCTCTAGATAGATTTGATGAGTATAAACGTCGAATGCGAGGCTTACCTTGCCGCAACTCATGATGAGATGATGGATGTACTAAGCGATGGACCACTGGAGATTACCAAGGCAATAACAGTGGGTGATACAACTGAGTACATTCCTAAACCAAAAAGAGAATGGAATGCAGAAGACAGAAAAAGAGCAAACCTCAACAATATTGCTATTGACATCATTTATAGAACCCTGGATAGCAATATGTACATGAAGGTTAAAGATTGCAAAACTGCTAAGGAACTTTAGGACAAGATACAGTTGATCTGTGAAGGCACTGATGCAATAAAGAAGAATAAAATCAGTGTGGTCAAAAAGAGGTTTCAAAAGTTCAAGATGCTACCAAATGAAACCATTGAGCAAATGGAATCAAGATTTAATGCAATCCTGGATGAACTTACCCTACTGAGTGTAAGTTATTCAAAAGAAGAAATAAACACTAAAATCTTGGAGGCTCTACCTGCAAAAGATGTTTGGAAAATGAAGGTGACTGCAATAGAAGAAATGAGAAAGTTGCATGAAGAAGACACCTTCAAGTTGTTTTCAGATCTCAAGGCTTATGAATTTAGCAAAAAGCTTGTACCTGAGACTGAAAAGGAAGAGCCAAAGACCACTGCATTGGCTGCATCACATCAGGAAGAAACATCTGGAAGACAAGATGATCTCATTGGATGAGATGCAGGAACAGATTGCCCTCCTGAGCAAGAAAATCAGGATGATGAAGACAGGAAAGGCCCCTGCAAGGAACTTCACAAAAATGCCTACTGAAAGAAAGAAAGAAGAATCAAAGAAAGATAATGACTATACGTGCTTTCATTGCAAGAAACCAGGACACTTCAAACTCCGACCGTCCCGAGTTAAAACAAAGTAAGGAACCGATTATCTTTGCTTCAAGCGCAAGAAGCCGGACACTTTAGACACTGATTGTCCGGACCTGCGAAGACCAAGAGTCAACAAAGAAGACATGGCAAGAAGGCTATGGTTGCTGAAGATGAATCAGGGTATGAAGTGGAATCTGAAAAAGGAAATGAATCAGATGACACAGCACTGGTTGCGGACATGGAAGATTATGCTTTGATGGCCAATATGGATGAAAATGAGGAGGTATACAATACTGTATCCATCAATACTCCTGCTGGAAGTGATTGTGAATCAACTTGTGGTTCAAATCCTAGAAATTCTGACAATAATGAGACTTTAGATGCCATCCTTAATCAACTGAGGATAATACAATCTGGTTATGAGATTGTGAAGGCTGAAAAAGAAGCTCTTGAATTAGAAGTTGGAAGATTGAAAGCTGAATTAAGAGTTCTCAAAGGTAAAGAAAAAGATGTTGGACGAGAATCGGTGTAAGCTCGTCGATCATCCACCGGCCCCGAATCTTTGAACCATCTTGCTCCACTACGCATACAAATCGGAAAGCCTTATGGTGATAAAACGGGGCTTGGATTTGGAACTCAACAATCCAAAAAGAGTGGATCCAATAAGGTTACCGAACCTAGCACCGAATTGGTCCTAAGTTTGTACCAAAGACAAGATCCAACTCCAAGTAAGGTTCCGAGGCGGTAAAACCTACTGAGAATACTTCAAGGAAGCAAAATCAGAAGTCAAAGAAGTCAACAGCTCCTAACAAAAAGAACAAATCTAAAGATAGGACTGTTGGACCTTCTAGACCTACTGATAGCAGACCTGCTACCAAGTCTGCTGGACCACAAAAAGGTAAAGGTCAGAAATATTCCAAAGATAAGAATCCCAAATCTAAAAATGTTAATCATTCAAGGGATACTTATCTCAGGGGGAAAGGTAGACTGTTCCCTACTGATGATGATTGGAATATTCCTGCACCTGCTGATAGAAACAATGAGTATAACCATCGTTGCTAGGGTAAAACCTAAGCAATGGAATCAGCAAAGGACTCAGCAGAGGACTTATAAGAGACCTCAACAGGGACCATATTACAGGGCTGTTCCTAACAGACAGCAAACAAATTGTTATACTAATGCATCTAACATCAAAAGTCACTTCAAACAGCATTATAAACCAAAAGGCCAGAAAACATATGTGAATCCTACACAACCTACTGTAAGAACTTATGGATGTGTGGAATACATGTATGAACCAAAGTATGACACTTTTAGGAGAAGACCTTATGGAAACATAACAAAAGTCATGCTTACTACTGACCACTATGGACCCAAACAGGTTTGGGTACCTAAAATGCATTAACCTTGTTTTGTAGGGTGTCTGGTACTTTGACAGTGGGTGTTCCAGACATATGACAAAGAATAAGCACTGTTTATCAAAATTTGTTGCAAAAGATGGTCCAAGGGTGAATTTTGGCAACAAGAATACACCTGGATACACAAGAGGATATGGCACACTTGTAAGAAATGGACTTACAATCAAGAATGTTGCATATGTTGAAGGATTTGGACTACAACTTGCCGAGCCTTTGGACAATTTTGTGACATGGGATACAAGGTCACTTTTGACAAAAACGATTTGTATTGTCATTAGTGAAAGAGGTGATCAAGTTGTACTTCTTTGGTAGAAGACAACAAAACATGTATGTTGTGGATTGGTCTCTGAGTTCCGAAACACACGATTGTGCATACCAAGTCGAACTCAATTGGTTATGGCACAAGAAGTTGAATCACTTAAACTTTGATGATATCAATCAGTTGGTGAAGAAGAAGCTGGTGATTGGTTTACCTGAGATCACATTTAAGAAGGATGCTATATGTGATGCATGTCAGTAGGGTAAACAGATAAAGTCAAGCTTCAAGTCAAAAACTAAACAATCAACTAATAGAGTGTTGGAGCTTATGCATATGGATCTTTTTGGACCAATAACTCCAACAAGTGTAATCGGAAAGAAATACACCTTAGTGGTTGTGGATGATTATTCAAGGTACACTTGGGTGATATTTATGAACAAGAAAAGTGAAACACTCAAAAGCATGCCTAATCTTTTAAAGAGATTACAAAATGAGAAAAGTTTAACAGTAATAAAAATAAGATCGATCGAGTACCGAATTTCTCAAAAAAGTTATAAGAGAATATTGTGAACGAGAATGGTGTCTCGCATCAACTTGTCGCTGTTGGTACACCTCGGCAAAATGGTGTTCTTTGAAAGAAGAAACAGGACTTTAAAGGAAGCGGGAAGGACAATGATATGTGAAGCTTTGCTACCCGAAAGATATTCAAGAAAGAGTTAATACAACATCTTTGTACACAAAAAAGAACATCAGTAAACAAGAAGCTGGTGAAGACACCTTATGAGATTTGGAATGGAAGGAAACCAAACATATCCTATTTCCATCCATTTGGAAGCAAGTGTTTTATCCTAAATCACAAGGTTCATCTGAAAACATTCCAACCAAAGTCAGATGAAGGGATCTTCTTGGGATATTCTTCAGTCAGCAAAGCATTCAGGGTGATGAACAAGAGGTCACTGACACATGAAGAAACAATCCATGTTGTGTTTGATGAACCTAAGTTCACTGGTATGGAAGATGAAGATTGTGAACCTGCTGAGAATCAACAAGTCACTGATCCAGATTGTGTTGAAATTTTGGAAAGATTCAATGACTTAAAAGTCTCTGATACTGCCCCTGCTGAACACCCTACTGATAACATTACTGATGCAACTATCGAAGCAATTCAAGGATCTGTTTGAACCCCCGTTGTTGAAGAAGCTACAGCAGACCCTGCGAAGATGATGTTCCCGATAACCAAACCAACCGAGAATCCACAATGGTTAAGGAATCACCCCCCGAACAAGTTATTGGGAATGTACGGCAAGATGTAAGGACTAGAAGACAAGCTGGAAGCTATGTTTACTTGTTTTCTATCTCAAATGGAACCTAAAGTTGTTGAAGAAGCTATTTCGGATCCATTGGATAATATCTATGCAAGAAGAATTGAATGAATTTGAAAGAAATCAAGTTTGGACACTAGTTGAAAGGCCAAGTCATGCAAATATCATTGGTACTAAGTGGGTATACGAAATAAACTTGATGAATCGGTACCATTGTGATGAATAAGGCCGGACTAGTTGCAAAAGGCTATTCTCAAGCGAAGGAATAGATTTTGATGAAACTTATGCACCCGTTGCAAGATTGGAAGCTATCGATTATTCTTGGCACATCTTGCATATAAGAACTTCAAAGTATATCAAATGGATGTCAAAAGTGCATTTACGAATGGCATTCTAGAGGAGGAAGTGTATGTACAAAGCAACCTCCTGGATTTGAAGTTAAAGATCAAGAAGATAAAGTGTATAGACTCAACAAAGCACTTTATGGATTGAAACAAGCACCAAGAGCATGGTATGAGACTCTATCTCAATTCTTGGTGGACAATGGTTTTACAAAAGGCACCATTGACAAGACTCTTTTCAGAATCAATGAAGGGAACAGAACCCTGCTGGTACAGATTTATGTGGATGACATAATATTTGGTTCTGAAAATGATTTACTTTGTGAAAAGTTTGCAAATCTAATGAAGAGTAAATTCCAAATGAGTATGATGGGAGAGATGAACTACATTTTGGGATTGCAAGTTAAACAGATGAAAGAAGGAATCTTCATTCATCAAACCAAGTATACCAAGGAGTTGCTGAAGAAGTTTGGTATGGAAAACAGCACTAAGATATCAACTCCAATGAGTATAAACATCAAATTGGATGAAGATAAAGAAGGTAAAGATGTTGATAAGACTTTATACAGAAGGATGATAGGCAGTCTGCTGTACCTTACCGCCAGCAGACCTGATATATCCTTTGCTGTAGGTGTTTGTGCAAGATTTCAATCTAAACCTAAAGAAAGTCATTTAGGTGCAGTAAAGAGAGTTCTCAAGTATCTAAAGGAGACTTTGGGAGTAGGGATATGGTATTCCAAGGATGGAAGCTTCAAATTTATATCCTACTCAGATTCTGATTATGCTGGATGCAAAATTGATAGAAAAAACACTACAGGAACTTGTCAGTTAATGGGAAGTAGACTGGTCTCATGGTTCAGCAAGAAACAGAATTCAATAACAACTTCCACTACTGAAGCTGAATATATAGCTGCTGGAAGTTGTTGTGCACAAGTACTATGGCTAAGACAACAATTAAGGGATTATGGAATTGAAGAAAAGGAAATTCCAATCATGTGTGACAACACAAGTGCAATTGCAATCACAGAAAATCCTGTTTTGCACTCAAGAACCAAGCACATTGATGTGAGACATCATTTTATAAGAGATCATGTTGAAAAGAAAGATGTGGTGGTTCTATACATCCCTACTGAAAATCAACTTGTTGATATTTTCACTAAACCACTTGATAGTTAAAGATTTGCCAAATTAAGGACTGAACTTGGAATTATAAAAGTTGACTGATATTCAGCAATGTACTGGAATTCACCAAGGGGATTAGTCTTTGTTATGTTGGGTGAGCTCACTTTGCAGATTAGTCATTGTTATCAACAATTCCATGTACTTATGTTTGGACAATTGAGCAAATGAGGTTGCCAAGGGGATTGGTCTTTGTCATGTTGGGTGAGCTCACTTGACAGATCAGTCATTGGTATTAAACTTCATCTTGTATTATCAATTGAACAAAACAAGAACAAATCAAGGATCAGCAAAGTCACTTTGTCAGCAGGCTGCTGAAGCACCTTTATCAGCATACTGCTGAGCCAACCCTGCTGAAGCACCTTTATCAGCACACTTTAACTGCATTATGTTTTTGCTGATTCTAGACTGTAATATCTTTGAACAAATAATTATAATGAAAGATGACTATGTTTGTTCTGTTTTGTTTTTATCTTTTTGCTTTGCTGTTAGGTGAGGGTAGTGGCATCATCACCGAAAAAGGGGAAATTGTTGGACTTATTTATATGTTTTGATGATGAGTGCCAGACTAGCTGTTATAGTGCAAAGGCAAAAAGATGTCTAGATCAAATGTATAGGTTTATTAGAGTTTGATTTATGAATAGGTTTGATCAAACAAGCACTGTAATGGTCAGCTGGTTTATATCAGCAGACTGATTCATATCAATAGGGTAGATAAGTCAGTAGACTAGTCTGGAACCTGCTGAAGACTAAAGGCTGAGGGTTCAAACTCAGTTACAGAAGGCTAAGGGATCAAACTTAGTAATTTAAGTCAAGGATATGGAATCAGAATTTAGGCAAGTGTGTGAGGACCTAAACTGATTACATATACCTTGTGAAGAAGGTCTAAGTTCCACAAGTTGGATGATGTTTGGAACTTGGTTAAAATTAAAAAGGTGTAATCTAACTTCACAAATAAAAGTTAGATAAAAGAAGTCAGCTGCATTGTACTTTATACACAGCAAATTGCGGTTCGACGGCAGTGATAGGTATTTCGATAGGATCGATGAACCTGCTGATAATATACCTCGGTTAATTCAAGATTATATTGGAAGATTACATGGATAAGGACATCCAACTACCTCTGACTTATCAAGCAAATCAAAGGCTGAGATTAAAAGAACGTTGGGATGATTCATATTTTTATCCATTGGATATAAGTCAAAGGGTGGATGACTTGCTTGTCAAAAAGGAATTCGACAGTGTCAGTCCTATGAATAGTGACAGAATGCAAATCAGATGGGACAAAAACAAGGAACGGTCACATTTGAATTTCAAATACAAGTCACATGCATTCTTGCCTATAAATAGAGGACTTTCAACTCAGAAACAAGATGATGAAAACTAATAGACTTTGAAGGGATATTACTGAGCTGAAAAACACCTGTGAACTTACCGAACTAAAAGCTGCGATCCAGAGAAATTCTTCAAGTGTATTCGCATTCAAGCTACATCAAGCATACACACTTGAAGCACGCAAGCCGCCGATTATATCATCCTAATCAAGGCTGTGCATATGAATCATTTATTTGATTCAATCTTTATTTTATAAAGAACCCGTCGAAGACAAAGTGAAGCGCGGATTGTGTGAAAGACTTGTTGTTTGTGGTGGAGTGGTGAAGAGGCAATCCTACCCTTCAAGGACCAGTGGAAGACTCGGGAGCGACAATCCTACTGTTCCCGAGTTTTCGGTTTGTGAAGCCATAGTTATTGGTGAAGGACAAGCAACCTTAGGAATCTTTGTAAAAGCTACATCAAAGATCTCTAGTGAATTTCCTCCAACATCACGGGAGAAGAGTGGGACGGGATTACACCACCCGGAACCACTATAAAATCGCCTACTTACTTTCGCATTTACATTACGCACTTAGTTTATTTTACACATCAACCTACCGAATCAAAGAATCGAAATCGCACACTTGCACTACTGCGAGTATCTAATACTTAGTATCATATTTAACAACAAGTATTAAGGCTTAATTTTGATATAATTCCATTTGCACAAATTCAAAGCAAACCCAATCGCAGACTATCGTTTATCGATGAGCTATGCGAGGTATCGACAGACTGCGAAGTATCGATGACCGCGAAGTTGCAGAATTTGTTAACTCCAAAAGTTTTAAGTGTTAAGTTTATTCACCCCCCCCCCCTCTAAACTTACCAAAGCCTTTTCAAGGGACCAACAAAATCTATCAGAGATAATCAATACCAATGAATTCTTAAATCAATGATATGCGCTGATCAGAAACAATTATTGGAAGGAAGCCATAGCTGGTGAAAGTTCCAAAAAGAATGATGATGATGATGATTCTCAGGAAGATCCTAACTTGCAAAAAGGGATTCTTGCTTCTCTACAAGAAAAGGAAACTGCAATAGAACAGAATATTGATGATGATTCTAGTTGTTCTGAAGAAAGCAGTGGAAGTTCAAGTTCTGAAAGTGTACCAGATACACAACAACAAGAAAGAGGTTACCAATCTCCTACTGACAAGTCTACACTTAAAATAGCAAGAACAATGGCAAACATGCCTGGAGAGGAATCAGATGATGAACTCAACGTACATCTGTCACCTGCAAAAATTATTGATCAATCAAGCTTGGAAGAAGCTAGGAAACAATCTGAAGAACGAATAAGATCGGCAGAATATAGAGAAAAACTGAAGCAAGTTGTTCTCTCACCTCTAAAGCAAGCTAAACCAATTGAGGCTGAGACAAACAAGGTAAATGAACAACATGCAGGAAGCTCAGAAGATTTACCTACTCAAGTTGATCTCATTAAATTTTATCATAATGAGATAATCAGAATTCAGAAAGACGATAACAGCTTATTCGGAATGGTTCTAAAATCCTTAGAAGCTAGCAAATATGAAAGAAGCAAGCTTGAAAAGAAAATGGATATCGTCACTGATAACTGTCAAAACACTCTGCTTGAGCTTCGGAAAACAACAATTGAGAATGACACAAGAAGAAATGAAACTCAAGACAGATGGGAAGTTATTCTCAAAATCTGGTAGACAGAATGATTTTAATGGAACAGGGCATGAAGGACTCAGTTGTAGCTCAAACCATTTTGGCATCAACTCAACAAACATTGAACGCTTACATCAAGAGCCTGATTCATAAAGATGATGTCAATAAAGGGGAAAGTTTGGACATTTTAAAAGTCCATGCAGCTGAGATGCCACAAGTCCTTACAAATGTTGATGACAAACTAAATGAACTGAAGAAAGCAAGAGGAGAATTCACTGATGAAGAGATGGAACTGATTGTTAAATACTCAGAACCAACTGACAAAAGAGTTGGTTTGGATTCTCGTCTCTACAGTCTATTCAAAAATCTACCAGAAAGAGGAGGAGTGTCAAAAGAAGAATTTCTCAAGACATTTCTACACAAGCAGAAAATGCTCATGCACTATTGGAACAAACTGAGGAAATGGGAAAAGAATGGTACTCTAGATAAAGAGTCAGATAAGGTTGAAAAGGTTGAACCTGAATTTATTCAAAATCAACTGAAAACAGCCTCCAGTGAAAGACTAAGGACAACTGTCTTTACTTTCGCAGTTCTTTTTAAGAGCAAATTTTTCAGCAAGCACAACTTATCAGAATCATGGAAGATATGGGCAAGCATTCATGGAATTGAAAACACAGCAACAAATGACGCTATGAGAACTGTTGCGGAAGCCTATGATAATCAATTTAGTTTAACTACCAAGTAAAAAGAAACTGTCTTTTAGTTCTTTTTATTGTATTGTATTGTATTACCTAGCACTGTAACTCAGTTATGAAATAAAATCTCCGTTTCTCAGTTCACTGTGTTAATTACTGTATCTTGTTTATCTTTTTGCCTCGCTTTTAAGGAGGGTATTGACATCATCAAAAAGGGGGAAATTGTTGGAAATAAAATTTATGTTTTGATGATGATTCATCACTTATTTAGTCTTGATTCTAAACCCCATTGATGAAATGTCATAACTAGCTGTTATAGTGCAAAGCAAAAAGAAGTCTAGATATCAATGTATAGGATTTAATAGAGTCTGATAATTGTATAGGTTAAACCAGACAAGCACTGTAATATTTCTAGGTCGTGAACCGAGATAACAAGAAACTGAGTGAACAAGAAACCAAGTTAGCAAGTGACTAGAAATCAGTTAAAGCAAAGAACACCAACGTAAAACTGAAGAAGATAAGTTCGCTGAGGGACACAGACTCAGTTGGCTTATCTAGAAGATTGAAGAACTGAGGGTCCCAGACTCAGTTATAGAAGATTGAAGAACTGAGGGTTCAAACTCAGTTATGAAGATTACAAGTCGAGACTATGAAGTTAGACTTCAGGCAAGATTGTGGTGACCTGAACTGACTTTATGGATCTTGTATGAAGACCTAAGATTCATAAGGACAATGAATTCTTAGAAGTTATTTTCTTATGGTGTACTCTGATTAAGTCAATTATAATCAGATGAAAATGGAGTACTGATATTTGAAGAAGAGTAAAAATCTCAGTTAATGCTCCAAGTCAGTCAAGAAACCGATAACTGACATTCTCAGTATAATACTGATCAGGAACTCAGTTATATATGTCAGTCATCCAACAAACTGTTAGTACAGTCGAACGTTACAAAGGAAGCGATTTTATTGGATGAGTAACTGACAGATCAGAACGGTCAGAAAATATAGCCGTTACAAGATTCAAGCAGGATGAACGTTAGATGAACCCCTATAAATAGACTACTTCTACAACAACAAAAAAGGGGTGAAAAGGGGAGAGCAGGAAGAATTAAAAATAATCAATCTAGTCAAGATAGATAAAATTAAGGGGGAAACCAATTTCAAAAGAATTCCTGCTAAATACTTTATTGCAAGATCAAGAAATTTCTTCAAGTGATTCTTAAGCATTCAAGGAAAATCAAGATCACTCATTTGAAGAAGTACAGAGCCGAGCATAATTTACTCATCTAGAAGAAAAGCTCGAATCACAATTGAATCATAGTTATTGATTCAAGTCTCAACTTTGATTTTATCAAAGGTTTAGACTGTGAAACACCAAGAAGGTGTGAAGGACGGTTGAGTGCGATCGGGAAGATTTGTGGATGTGATGAGTGGTGAAGAGGCAATTCAACCCTCCAAGGGCCAGTGTTTCAAACAATTGAAGAGCAGCAATTCTATCTGTTCTACAAGTGTTTAGATAGTGAAGCTAGGGATTAGTCAAGGACTATCAAGTTTAGGACTCTTTGTAACCGGGCCATCTCAAAGAAGTTCTAGTGGAATTTTCCTCCGCATCACAGGGGAAGAGAAGACGTACAGGATTACACCACCTGGAACCTCTATAATACTTGTCTTATTTACTTTACGCATTTACTTACTTACTCATCATTTAGCTACAGCATTTTGATAATTGATAATTATACATTTCACAGCTTACAAACTGACATTCCTCAGAATTCAGTTTAACACACTCAACCTTCACATAAAGTAACAAGATCAAGAAAAAGACTAGAATTATATCCGCTACCGGTTGACTCAGTTTTAAGCTTAAGTCAGTTTGACTTGAATTCAGCTTAGTCAGCTCAACTCCACACAAGTTTTAACTGAATCTTAATTTGTTTAAATCCACTTTTTAGGGACAAGTTTATTCACCCCCCCTCTAAACTTGTGTTAGCCTTTCCAAGGGACCAACATATATATATATATATATATATATATATATATATATATATATATATATATATATTGATAATTTTTATGGAAGAGATAGTTTTTGGGAAACCTTAAGATTTTCATTGATTGATCAAACATATATATACATGTAGCAATAAACTGCCCACTAGTCCACTTCTTATAAAATAGGAAACATGGGATCATTGCCTCAATCTAAAATAACTACTCACAATCTTCCTATAAACAAGGAATCATGGAATCATTGCTATAAGCCATCACA
This sequence comes from Gentiana straminea, assembly GCA_036785695.1. NCBI lineage: Eukaryota > Viridiplantae > Streptophyta > Magnoliopsida > Gentianales > Gentianaceae > Gentiana > Gentiana straminea. Next base: position 363,239 of record JAVUPR010000456.1, read on the forward strand.
CCTACTCTAGTAATGGAAAGTATGCTGAAACCCGAATGTAACTTGGCTAACATAGCCTTAGGTAATTAAAACAACTTAATTAAACTTAATCATAAAATTAACCTACTCTTTTCTAACATTCATTCCCTTAATTTGAGCTGGCAGTTCAGATTACGTCACACATGTCCAGCTTGCCTCTGAGCTTCAAAACTCTATCCATCTTGAGTCATTTAGTCATTATATAAGCTATTTGATCTTCACTCCTGCAATGCTGCAACTCAATGATCCCTCCTGCACATAGGTCTATCAGGAAATGATACTTCACATCTATATGCTTGCTTCTGTTGTTTAACATTAGAATCTTGGAGAGCTTGATAGTTGAACTATTATCACAGTACATAATATTCCCAGTCTGCTGAACTTGACCTAGAACTTCCAGCATCCTCCTAAACCATATTAGCTGACATGAACAATGTGCTACTGCAACAAACTCTGCTTCAGTTATGGACAAAGTGACTAATGGTTGCTTCTTTGAGGACCAACTGATATCAATTTTTTCATACATAAACACAAAACCCAAAGTACTCTTCCTGTCATCAATGTCTCATGTGTAATCACTGTCAGAGTATCCAGTCAGCTGAGCCTTCTCTGCTGAACCATACATGATGCCAAGATTGATGGTTCCATTCAAGTATCTTATAATCCTCTTCACATAGCTTAAGTTGTCTGCTGAGGGTGACTCCATGTATCTGCTTGCTACACTTACAGCATACATAATGTCAGGTCTTGTTGCTGTCAAGTATAAAAGACACCCTATCATCTGTTTGTATAAGGTGGGATTCACCTTACTACATGTTCCTTCTTTGCTAAGTTTCACACCAGTTTCACATGGTGTAAGTGCTAGATTGCTATCCTTCATACCAAACCTGTTGAGAATTTCATATACATACTTCTTTTGAGAAATTAGTATGCCTGACTCAGTCTGCTGAACCTTAATGCCTAAAAAATATTGCATTAGCCCCATATCTGTCAAGCTAAATTTGTTCTTAATTGCCTCATTGAACTCGTTATCATGCGAGTTCACCGTAGGTGAAGATAAGATCATCCACATATAAACACACAATCAGCAACATTTTCTTGCTGTTAACTTTAACATACAATGTAGGTTCATATGGACACCTTGTGAAACTTGCCTTCACAAAATAAGAATCAATACAGCTGTACCAAGCCCTTGGGGCTTGCTTGAGTCCATATAAGGCTTTGCTAAGCCTGTACACTTTGCTTTCTGCTCCATTTTGTGCATAACCTTATGGCTGATCCACATATACTTCTTCTTCCAGCTGGCCATTCAAAAAAGATAACTTCACATCAATTTGATGTACTTTCCAAATTTTTTGAGCAGCCATGGATAGTCTGATAGTTTTCATCCTTGCTACTGGGGCAAACACTTCATTGTAGTCAATCCCATACTCTTGCTTGTGTCCTTTGTCTACTAGTCTAGCCTTATACTTGCTGACTTTGCCATCTTCATTCAATTTTGTCTTATAGATCCATTTGACACTAATAGTCTCCTGTCCTTTTTGTAGATCTGAGACTTCCAGTCATTCCTTTTAATGGTTGTGATTTCTTCATCCATAGCATGTCACTATTTGCTGTCTTTTGCTGCCTCTTCATAAGTGATTGGATCATCACTTGCAAATAGAGCATAGTAAGTGGCCTCCTCTGGTTGTGGTAAACCTGTTACCTCAAAATTTGTCATCCAGCTTGGCCTTTTTCTAGTTCTCTGAGGTCTGTTTGCTGAACCCTCAGCTGCTATTTCAAGACTTGAGTCTGCTAAAATTGGGTCGATGAACCCTCAGTTGCTGCTGTCAATTCAGTGTCTTGAGTCTGCTGAATCTCACTTTGCTGATTCTAAGTCTGCTGACCCTCAGCTAAATCTTCATCTATCAGATTCTGAATTGGATGGAATGGAGCATTGTTTCCTTCCCAATTCCAAATGTTCAACTCATCAGACAGCACATCTCTACGGATCACTATCCTTTTGGTTATAGGATTAAACAACTTGTATGCCTTGTACTTTTCACTAATCCCTAAGAAAACACATTGCTCTCCTTTATCACTCAATTTCTTCCTGTTTGAATCCAGAATATGAGCATAAGAAATGCATCCAAATATCTTAAAATGACTTACAGATGGTTTGATTGAGCTCTATGCTTCTTTTGGTGTCATGTTCTGAATAGAGAATGTTGGGCATCTGTTCAAAATATGCACACTCTAACTTACTACATTTGGCCAGAATCTTTTAGGCACATTTCCATAGGCCAACATACTTCTTACCATATCCAGAATTGTCCTATTCTTCCTCTCAGATACATCATCCTGTTGTGGTGTATAGGCCGCTATCAATTCCCTTCTGATTCCATTACTGGTACAGAAATCTTCAAACACTACTGAGCAAAATTCTCCTCCTATGTCTGTTCTCAGACTCTTGATATACTAACATGTCTATTTTTCTCTTAATAGTTTGAAGCTCTTGAATGCATTCAATGCTTTAGACTTTTCTGACAAGAATTCAACCCAAGTTTTTCTAGATAAATCATTAGTAAATGTATTGAAATACCTATTAACTCTATTGGATGATGGGTTGATTGGGCCACACAAGTCAAAATGGATGAGTTACAACACTTGTTTTGCCCTCCAAGACTTGCCTTTTGGGATAGGATGTCTGTGTTGCTTTCCGTTAGTGCATTCTTCACAGATCTGCTGAGGAGTCTGAATCTGTGGGAGTCTTTTAACCATTTCCTTCTGCTGAAGTATTTTCAAACCACCAAAATTGAGATGTCCATATCTGTAATTCCATAACAAAGATGCATCTTTCAATTCAGCCATAAGAAATGCTTGTGGCTCCTTAATTTCTAAAAGAAACAATCTGTAGGCATTCATGGGAACTTTAGCTATGATTCACAATCCTTATTCTTCAAAATAATTTCATATCCCTTTTCTTGCAACTGCCTAACACTTAACAGATTGCACTTCAGATCAAGAACATATAACACACTAGAAATGGTTTCAGATGTCCTATTCTTGGATCTGCTGCATATATTTCCTTTTCCCTTAACACTGACTGATGATTTATCTACAAACTTCACCTTTGAATGATATGATTCATCCAAATAAGAGAATGATGCCTTATTACCACACATGTGATTAGTGCATCTTGTATCAACATACCATGCTTGGGATGTTGAAGTCTGCTCATGCTGAGTAGTCATCTTCCTCTTTGTCAGAAAAGTGACTCTGCTGAGTCCCTTTCTCCTTGTATGCTGGCAATTTGGTGTAGCATTCTGACCGGTAGTGTCCAAGTTTGTGACACCTAAAACATTCAACATTCTTTTTGTTTGAAGTACCTCTACCCTCTCCATTTTTAAATGCCTGAGATTTGTCCCTGCTGTCATAATCTCTGGTAGTCCTCCCTCTACCTCTTCATCTGCCTCTACCCCTGCCCCAATAATTGCAATTATAGGCAGTGGTCTTCAAGGCATGTTCTTCATTTGATGCTGCTGAGCTTCTCTTCATCTTCTGTTCATGAACTTGCAAAGAACTTTTCAATTCATCAATAGACAATGCATCAATGTCTTTGGATTCCTCAATGGAACACACCACATAATCAAATCTTGAGGTTAGTGGCCTCAAAATTTTCTCCACAACTGTTACATCCTCCATCTTTTCACCAAGAAATCTCATTTTATTGCAGATTCCATGGTTCTGGCACAATAAGTTGAGACAGGTTCACCCTCATTCATTTATAGGGTTACAATGTCTCTTCTTAAGGCATGTAGCTGTGATCTCTTCACCCTGGAAATTCCTTGGTATATCCTCTTCATTGAAACCCAGATATCCTTCGATGACTCCTTGCTGAGAATGGTCTCCAAGATGGCTCTATCTATTGCTTGAAACAGATAGTTCTTGGCCTTCAGATCTTTGAGTTTTTTGCTCTCAAAATCTGCTCTATGAGCCTCAGTTGTGAGTGGATTTCCTGCTGGTTCAAGCACTCCTTTCTCAATGATGGTCCAGTACTCCTTAGAATGCATGAAGTTCTCCATCAACAAGCTCCAGTGATTATAATGCTGTCCATCAAACCTTGGGATGGAAGCCTGAGCAGAATTTATTTCGTCCATGGATCTTTCCTCCAACTGATGTTGAGAATATGGCTCCGATACCACTGATAAATTTTATGGAAGTGATACTTTTTGGGAAAACTTAAGAATTTCGTTGATGTATCAAACAATCTTAAATAACTACTCAAAATCTTCCTATAAACAAGGAATCATGGAATCATGGCTATAAGGCATCTCACCTACTCTAATAATAGAATGTATTTGAAACTCGAATTAACTTGGCTAACATAGCCTTAGGTAATTAAAACAACTTAATTAAAACTTAATCATAATAATTAACATAATCTTTTCTAACATATATATATATATATATATATATATATATATATATATATATATATATATATATATATATATATGTATATATCCGGCACAAATTCCTTTCCACTTCTTATGTAAGTGGAGTGCTAAAACCACTATCATTGAAATTGTCTGATGTACGTAAGCCAAATTCCGGAATCAAGAAGACATATGGTCTTGTCACTCTCCATTCTAGGTCTCCGAGAGACATTTAAGGGACTCAGTAGTGTAAAGCTTTTGAGTCATACTAGGAAATATAGAGACCACTTCTTCATGATATGCAAAAGACGACACAAGTTCTCATGTTCATATCAAAAGCATTTTTGTTATAAACTTGAAGTCTGTGTTCTCATGTACATGGAAAAAGTAAACTAAACTCAGTGGCCAAAGCTTTTGGTATAACACGATAGGGAATCCATACGCAATCTAACAGTAAATCATAGAAATAACGGAAACAGGAAGAACACAAGGATTTAATGTGGCTTCCGGCGTTGTGCCAACTAATCCACGGACATAAAAGAGATATTTTACTATGCACTAAAATTTAGATGGATTACACACTTTACAATGATCAATACAGTTTTTATTTATAGGCACAAATCCCTAAAACCCTAACCGCCAAAGGATCTTTGTCGGGTTGCCAAAAATGCCTGAGATGTGGGTCCCTCTGCTGACCCACCCCAGTTGATCACTACCCAAGTCATATATGAATGACAAAAAATATCTGTGACCACCCAATGATTCCAAATTTGATGGACCCCAGCAATAAAAATGGATATAATCAAGTGATGCTTTTGTACTATGTTTGCTTGCTGAGAACTTGCTTCTATGTAGCTTTCTAAACACACAGTGCTCACAAAAGTTCAGAGTCTTGACCTTATATCCCCCAAGAAAAAATGCTGAAGAAAAGACCTGCATACTCCTTTCACCCATGTGACCAACTCTCATGTGTCACAGCTGAGATGCCACAGCAGCAGAACCAGATACATCAGAGCCTTGTAACATCTTGATAACTTTGAAAACCACAACCGAATCGTTGTAGATATTTAGCTCTCCACCTTCTCTCTTGTAATAGGCCCTTATTTGGTTTCAGACTGGTTGGATCCATTTGGATCCAACTCAACATTTTATTTACCTACTATCTTATTTATTATTATTTTATTAATATTTCTCTCACCCATCATTTCACCATCAACAAATAAAATAATATTAATCAATTCATTTTATTCACCACCTACACTATTCAACCATTACTTTATCAATATAATATTTCATTAAAATTTCTCTCACCAATCATTTCTTCATCAACACAAATTTCAATACAATATTTCAACTTTATAATCATTACTTTACATTATTTTATTTTATTTTCTCTTTCATGACTCAATCCAACCCCAATCCAACCCGAAGCCAAACAGTGTTTTCCAGTAGACTAATGGATACCAAATTATTGGTCATCTGTGGAACATGTCTAAGATCTTTCAGTGTGTGAAATTTACCATCCTCTGTCCCTGGCTGAACTGAGCCAATTCAAACTATCTTACTGACCTTGTTGTTTGCCATAGAAATATGACCACCATTTATCTGCTCATGAGTAGAAAACCACTCTGTGTGGAGAAATATGATAGGATGCCCCAGAATCTTGGATCCAAACATAAGCATGATGTGTTGAATCCCCACCCACTAGAACCAGATCCTCATCAGAATGCTCAGCAGTCACAGCTGTTGTGCCAAAATTTCTCTCATGTTGCCTTCTCTTCTTTGGACAACCGGACTTCCAATGTCCCTGCTCCATACAGTAATTACAGACATATGTGGATATAGGACCTTTGGACCCTACCTTCTTGGACTTTCTTTTTCTGTCCATGCCCTTTACAACTACTGATGTAGACTACTAGTCCACGGCCTGGTTGTCTGTGTCTGCTGCCTTGTGTCTCAGCTCCCTGGCATGCAAGGCTGCACTTACATCCTCCAAAGATACTCTATCCTTCCCAACTATGAAATAATGCACAAGTTTTCATATGGTGCTGGTAATGACACCAACAGGATTAGAGCTGCATCTTCAGCTTCAATTTTAACGTCAATATTCCTAAGATGAAGTAATATTGTGTTCAGCTGATCAAAATGTTCCCTCAACTGACCTCCTTCATGGATCCTCAGACTAAACAGTCTCTGATTCAGCAGCAACCTATTGGTTAATGACTTTGTCATATACAGACTTTCAAGCTTTATCGGATTTCCATAAATGCCCCAGATATGGGTTCCTCTACCGACTCAACTCAGCCGATCATTGTCCAGATGTAGAACTCAGCTATGTTCAATATACCTCAGCAGACTCACCAGTCTGCTGACCCCAGAGGAAGCTCTACTGACTTCACCAGTTGATTTTCACAGACTTGAACACACTTCTCAGTTGATCATCACTCAATTGATCTTCAGATTAGTTGCACCATATTAGACATCAAGTCACTTTGCTGACAGCTTTTTGCAGCTTTTTTGTGATATTGACCGCGAATCCGCCAAAGCTCCTTGCATAGCTTCTAACGATACATTGCTCAGAAACCCTTCCGAAAGAAAGTATACCAAAACATATCAGTATTATTGCCCAACTCTTTAATTTGGCTTCCAAAGAGTTTGAATCAAAGGCTTTACACGACTATATATCTCATTTTACTAATTTCTTACAAACTTCATCATACATACATTTGGTTTCTGTGGGACGTGCATGAACTGAAAGTGAACAAACATACCCAACTTCTTGAAGTATGCTTGATTAATGTGCTGCTGGTTGCACTTGTAAAGCCCCCATGTAAATTATTTATATTTGTGTGTCGGTTTTGATTGAAAAAAATATTAAATTCAAGAGAAAATTGGTGAAAAAATCACACAAAAAATTTACATGCCTTCCTTTATTCATAACCGGCGGCGCCATTCGCGATAAGTTCACAGCAGGAAACATAAAACAGAAATAAAATAGAAAAGATGGAGATGGACTGGAACTGGTTTCTTCTAGCCATTGTTTGTGATTATTACAGACATAGGGAGCCCTTGATAGAATATTTATGTAAATTGGAATTTGCAGTTAGTTCTGAAACAATAGTTTTGGCCCATACAAAAATAATTCCTCTGGCCCTACAGTGAAGGCCTACATGGCATTGCAGTACGTAGGACTCTTCCTTTTCTTTTTATGTTGTTCAATTTGTGGTAGTAACGAGTCTGATCAATTCTGTGTTTAATGCTTGTTTCTATTCTTCGAGGCCAACTGTTGTCGCGTAGAGCATGGAGAGGTGACTCTTCTGTCGCTTGGCAGAAATAACACAAGCCCGAATCGGAGATGTGTCGATATGCTAAGAAGCTGTTCTATAAAAGAGAGTTATGGCACAGTTGCCATAGGAAAAAGTTGTACCTCAGGGGGGCATTAAGGCTCCAACAAGACTCCAATCCATAGTGTTTTGGTGCATAGTCCGATCCTCCATCAAATAAGAGTAGGAACTGTGAACCGAGTATTTACCATCACCCGAGGGGGCCCATATAATTAACATCATAGTCCCTCACCTGAAACCCTACCTGCAAGGCTTTTGCCGCTTGACATATGCCGCGCCAAAGACTTGAGGCTCCTGGTTTTGGGGTGTCAAAGGGCTACCATATATTCCAACCAACAGATCCACCCAGGGGGAGTTTTCATCCGTGAGGAGTTGCTACACCATATATAAGTGTATGTATATACACACACATATATACGTGCAATATTCATGCATAGCTCGGGTGCATTGCACATGTTATGTAATGCACATGCATTGCACATGTTATGTACTAAGTATATAAAATTAATTTGATGTCATTTTGTATTTTATATTTTAATCATATAATTCATGAGCATGATTATATGTGTCTATGCGTGTGTCTATGAGTGTGTGTGTATACACACACACACATATATATATATATATATATATGCGTGCACTGTTCGTGCATAGCAATACACGTGTAATGCACGTGAATTGCACTTGTTATGTACTCCCTCTATTCCAAAATAATTGATGCAATTGATAAAAACACGCATATTAAGAAGGTGAGTTAATGCTTCAATTTGAATTCCAAAACAGAGGATAATGTTTACTCCAGCGTAACAAAAAGCAAGCATACTTAATTAAGGTAACACAAATGTATTATCTATTTCAGCACTTTATTTTTCTTTACATCTATTCCAGAACATATACATATTATAGTACTTATTAGATGAGAGCTAGCAATGTACATGTAAACCGGCCTCTTTACTGAGCCTAAAAATGAAGCACTTGGATTTCCGGCATATATTCCTTTCCAGTTTCTTTACTTTCTTGAATTCATTCAGTTGTTAAGTTTCAAAGAATTCTAGGAATCATTAGTTAAGCTGTGTATATTACAATCAGACTACGCACAGTATTGATGCCATCTGACCACTCGAGAGATGTAGATATCATGTTCTCGAAATTTTTTCCGGAAACACTAACCACGAACGACTTCTTCTCATTCAACCCCTTGAATGATAAAACACAGGGTTCCACAATGATGTTGCATTCCGGAATCTGTGAAACAATATTGGCTCTGTATGTCGAGTTTATTTGACCGACGTTGGTGACAGGCTTTGGAAATTTTATTCAAAATGTGCTGGATCGGCTCAACTTTGCGGTCATTGTTGGGGAATTTAGATCTTTTGGTGCCAATGCATCTTCAATTGGGCACGTTGTGTTGTCTCCGATAATCAAGCGTAGTGTGTCGTTGCCGTATACCCAATGCTGCAAAACATTTTTGCATAATCAATTTTGCTAGTTTCATAAACTAGCCTCGGATATAAAGCCTTTGCTGGAATTAGAAAACCAGAGCCGAAGGAGAATTCCCTGTTTCCGTCTCCACTTTGACTTGCACTCATTCGCTTTGCTACAAGGAAAATTGAAAGAAAAAAAAGAGTTTGATCAACATCCTTAACATGGGTACATGCATTCAAAAGATATAAAAACTTTTCATGTGCATGTGGTAGAAAAGTATACATGTAGTTATTAACATCCTGGAAAATCGTCAAAATCAATTCGTGATTGGTACACATGGTCATCAAATCCTCTTCTTGGATGGAATGCGGATTAATCCATGACCTTGGTCATTTTGCTACTATGACCTTGGTCATTTTGCTACTGCATTTTAAGCGTTATTAGTTTTTTTGAATCTGTTGTTATTGTTTTTCTGTTGTAATTCTGCTCAGATGGTTTTTTGGTTTTCTGTATTTCTGTAATTTGTCCGCAAACTGTAACTTGTACCTCTTTCTTTGCTCTCTAGTCCCTTGCTAGAGAGTATTAATACAATAGCTATTCAAAAAAAAAAAAAAAAAAAACATGAAGTTATTAGAGCGGATTTAATATCTGGCGATGACCATTCTAGATGGTAGGATTTCACATAAGCAGCGGCACCGGCACCGGCAACATGGGGACAAACCATAGAAGTACCACATCAGAAATTAAATGGTGCTACTCTGGTATTTACGTGGGTACATTCAAATGATATAAATCATTTAGATCCAAATCCCTAAAATAAAAACTAATACCTCCTTAAATTTGTTAAATATAAAATCTCTTAATTCTAAGCTAATTGCGTCCACAACAAAATCTCTATTTCAGTTATGAACTATTGAGAAATCCATGCATATTTTAATGAACTATTGTCTGAATAGAGAATGTAAGTCTAAATAATTGCAAATGGTCTGAATGAATACAAAAGCTGGAGGTAATACTAAATATTAAAAGAAATACAAAATATTAAGTTCTCCTTCATTTCTCGTACGTCTCTTCAAGAAAATTATCGAGGTGAATCTGGATATTACGGCATTCATCCGAGCACACAGCACGGAAATACCTGTACATGACAATCTCACTGTTCACTGGAATTTCCTTGGTGCAATAGAAAAAAAACTTGAAAAATTCACAGATACCAGCTGGAACACCTCGCAGTGACGGCGGCGGCGGAATTTCCATAAATGTGTACACACACACACACACATATATATATATATATATATATATATATATATATATATATATATATATATATATATATATATATATATATATATATATATATACACGTGTTGTGTTCGTGCATAGCTCAAATGCAATGCACGTGCATTGCACATGTTATGTATTGAATATATAAAATTTATTTGATGTCATTTTTTATTTGAATCTAATAATACACAATTCATAAGCAAGAATGTGTGTGTGTACGCACACATATATACGTGCAATGTTCGTGCATAGCAATACACGTGCAATGAACGTGCTTATGTATTGAGTACATAAAGTTAATTTGATGTCATTCTTTATTTTATATATTTGAATTATATAATTCATAAGCGTGATTGGAAAACTATGTTATTGTTTCTTTGTTACAATGCTATGCCGTCAACTCTTTCGGTTAAATGCAATGCACATGGAATGCATGTGCAATTCGTGCTCATTTTACCAACCGTAAGAGTTTGCGATGGTAATTAAAACTATAGCTAGCATGTAGCACAAAATCATGATGGCGTAAAACTGATCGAACGACGGGCAGAATAAGAGATACATCATATGCTTCATCTATTAGGAATATTAACCTAGTTAAGTCACTTGCACCAAGTACAAAGATTACGGAAAGGTCATCAAATCTATCACAGAGGACAATCTTTCCTTTCAGTTTCTTTTAGTCTAAACATCCACAAGAGCTGGATACACAATAGCATGTATAACCGATATGAGTTTGTGATGATAAAGCGAAAGATAAAGAGTGAGTTAGTCACCTGTCACCACAGTAGTAATCTTGTTTGATCTTTTAACTTCCTTTTCATAAACTAACAGGAATTTCTTACCATTCAAGTCAAATGAGTTGACTGCATAGCCCTGTTTTGAAGAAGAAATAAAATCAACCTTATTTATAGTTTTATAACTATAAATAAGTATAAAATCAACCTTATTTATACTGAAAAAGAGATAAGTATGCCCCATTTCGAAATTGATGGACGACCTTGTTGCTATAAATAAAACTAGCTTAATAAAGTGAAAGTCGTTCTTACATATTCTTCACTCCTATTCCCTATTTGAATTTGTTCCTGATCAGATGGCTAGTAGTGCTTGTACCAACATTGAACAACCATGGTGCAACACTTGTTATTAAACCGTGATCCGCTTCATTTCCAGCCGCTTGCACGGTTAGTATTCCTTTTACCATTGCGTGAAAGCTACCAGTTGCGCGCTACCGGATCTTCTCCGAAACGAACCGGGATTTGACCGCTTGGAAATATGATTTAGCCAATTAATTTGATGTCATTTTTTATTTTATAATTCATAAGCATGATTATATGTGTCTGTGCGTGCGTCTATGAGTGTGTCTACACACACACACACATATATATATATATATATATATATATATACGTGCAATGTTCGTGCATAGCAATACACGTGCACGTGCATTGCACTTGCTATGTATTGAGTACATAAAATTAAATTGATGTCATTGTTTATTTTATATACGTGAATTATAGAACTCATATGCATGATTAGAAAACTATGTTTTTTCTTCTTTGTAAATTGATACAAGGCTACGCACACAACTCTTTCGACTTCAATGCAATGCACGTGAAATGCACATGAAATGCGTGCTCATTTTACAAACAATATTTAAAGTCATAGCATATACAAGCCGTCTGAGTATGTGATGGTCAATTCTAGGTTGTGAACCCCATCAGTTATTGTATCATCAAAGGCAGCCAAATTATCATCATTCTGGCAACTGTTGGAGAAATCGGGGGAAAAAGGAAAATGATTTTTAATCATTTTAAAATGATTTTTTAATCATTTTTTTACAACAACTTTAAAGTCGGTTTCGATTAATCTCTTGTATAGTTTATCAAGAGTTTAAGATGACTTCGAAATCTACGTGTAACGTAGATGAATACAGATCTTTGAATCATTCAATTCGGATATCGGATGAATGAGAAATTAAGGCTTGAAGTTGGTTAGTTGAAAAAGTTGAAGTGTTGAAACTTGGAAGTTGACGAGTTCAACTTCCTTAATCCCACATTTGGAAACGTGCTAATCATTTCTCAATATTTAAGTGGGTGGAGTTTAGTCAATGTTTAAGCTCTAATGAAAGGGAGAGAGTTCATAATAGTTTTAGATAGACAATTTTCTGCTAAAATTGCCACTCACGCACGCGCGCCGCCGCTGCCCGCCCGTGCCCGAGACCGTTGACCTTGGACAAAGTTACATTGAACTTGTCAATTAATTATTCAACATTCTGATGAGCTGATTCGAGCTCCCTTCATAGTCAGAAGCCTGATTCGATTCAGTTCGGCTCAAAGGCGGAGTCCCTTCCTCTACATCTGATGCATTATTACTAAGGCCGTGCCCCAGACCGTTGACCGTTGACCATTGACCTTAGACAAAGTTACATTGAACTTGTCAAATAATTATTCAACATTCTGATGAGCTGATACGAGCTCCCTTCATAGTCAGTAGCCTGATTCGATTCAGTTCGGCTCAAAGGCAGAGTCCCTTCCTCTGCATCTGATGCATTATTAATAAGGTAGTGGAGCACTTCAACTGATGTTTTATTGCTGGAGTTACAAGTGTTAGTGGAGATCCTTCACCTAATGTTTTCATTACACTTCAGTTTACTTCTCCTCTTTTGCTACCTTTATAAAGGTCCCCTACAACAATGGAAATGAACACACAGAATACACAACACATACAACACAACTCCTCTTTCTGCATACATTAGTTCAGAGTTGAAGTACCTCTCTTTGAATATGTATACTGAGTAAACCTGTGAGACAATTGCATAATCTTTGGGTACAAGCCGGAGCAAATTATTCTTAAAGATAGATTTCATCTCGCCTCAGTCCTTATATCCTTTCCTGTTTAGTTGTTCTTTTCTTTTTTCATTACTGTAATTGTAATCTCCTCTTAAATAAATAAATAAAATGTTCTTCATCTTTCTGTATCTTTATTTTATTTTTCATACGATACTATGGGTATATCAATCTTAAGACAAATTTTCTGAGCTTCCTTATGCTCTGAAAATTATCTGTGTGCGAAATAAAATTAATATTCAGTTTTTATTCTAAACAATTTTTTTTATTTCTCATCGAACTGAATATCATTTTTTGATATTCAGTAAACTTCATCTTATTTGGTCTCATTCAAAACGAACCTGAATCTAGTTGCTTATCTTCTGTTTTTGAACAGAAATGACTACTGTTAATGATTCGTCATTGACACCTACTACTGATACTGTGGAAAGTGGATGTCTGAATCCATTATCAAATGCAACTGTGCCTACTACTGTTGTGACACAATCTACTATTGTTGTGTCTAGTTCATCTCATGGTGAGAAGCCAGAAAAGTTTAACATGCTGAATTTCAAGCACTGGCAGCAAAAGAGGCTGTTCTACTTGACTACTCTTGGTTTGGCCAGGATGCTTATTGAAGAGCAACCAGTTGTGCATGCTGACAACATCGAACACAGAGCTCTGCTTGCTCTTGAGAGTTGGAAGCATAGTGATTTTTTTATGCAAACATTACATTCTTAATGGTTTAGACAATACTTTGTATGGTGTCTATTGTATGTTTGAGTCTGCTAAAGCATTGTGGCTTGCCTTAGATAAAAAAATATAAAACTGAGGATGCAGGTGCTATGAAATTTATTGTAGGTAAATTTCTGAAATATGAGATGGTCAATTCCAAAACCGTAGTTAAACAGGTTGAGGAATTACAAATCGTTATATCCGAACTTTTAGAAGAGGGTATGATAATTAATGAAAATTTTCAAGTATCCTGTGTGATTGAGAAACTACCTTCTTCATGGAAGGAGTATAAAAGTTATCTCAAACACAAGCGAAAGTAAATGTCTATAGATGATCTGATTGTCCGACTCCGTATAGAGGAGGACAATAGAGGATCAAAAAGAAGCATTCTGTGCAGGATGGACAGGCCAAGGCTCAAGTTGCTGAGGTCAAGAATGAGAAGAGAAAGAAAACTAGACAATCTTCCAAGAAAACTGGTGAATCGTCCAAGAGACCACAAACCACGTACATGTTTAATGGTGAATGCTGCAACTGTGGCAAATTTGGGCACCGTGCAAGTGAGTGCCGTGGAAAGAAGCCATTTCAGCCAAACGCGCATGTGGCTGAAAATGATGGTGATAATGACATGTTTTGCGATGTGGTGACGGAATGCAATGCTGTTGGGAATCCAAGGCAGTGGACACTGGAACCACAATACATGTTTGTGTTGACCGTGGAGTGTTCTCAACCTACAAGGCTGGAGCTGGTGACAACTGTTGATGGGTAACTCTTCCCATTCAACCATTCAGGGAACCGGGAATGTAGTTCTGAAGATGACTTCAGGGAAAAAGCTGACATTGGCCAATGTTCTCCATGTTCTTGACATTCGTAGGAATCTAGTTTCTGGTCCTATGTTGAGCAAGGATGGTTTCAAAATGATGTATGGTTCTGATAAGGTCATTCTGACAAAAAATCAAGTGTTTGTCGGTAGAGGCTATCTCACCGAGGGTATGTTTAAGTTGAATGTATTAGCCATTGTGCCTAATACTGTTGTGCCCGATGAGGCTAATAAAATTGCATCTACTTCTGCTTAATTGCTTGAGTCTTCTTGTTTATGGCATAATCGATTAGAACATGTTAATAATAAATCAATTCGTAGAATGATGAATTTAGATTTATTACCTAATTTAAAGTTTAATCAAACTAAAAAATGCCAAATATGTGTCGAAGCTAAAATGACTAAGTCACCATTTCCTTCAGTGGAAAGAAACACAGAAGCGTTAGATTTAATTCATACAGATTTGTGTGATTTAAAATTTGTGCAATCAAGAGGCGGTAAAAAATACTCTGTAACATTTATCGATGATTGTACAAGATATTGTTATGTCTATTTGCTAAGTAGAAAAGATGAGACAATTGAGGCTTTTAAAAACTATAAGAAGGAAGTAAAAAATCAACTTAGCAAATGTTCGTCCCAGAGAAGGGTAAAACTATAGTCAGAGGAAGGGGGGTGAATGACTATAGTGGAGTTTCAAAAACTTTTCTTATATTTAAATGCTTTTGGGCAGCGGATAAGTCCATTCTTTAAATGTTGGTTCAAAGTAAATGATGCAATCACAGATATGGTGTGTAATGAAGTAAAGTGCTATAAAGTAAATTGCTAAAAGTAAATAGACACGAAGGTTTATAGTGGTTCAGGGTGGTGTAATCCCTTAATCCACTATTCTCCTGTGATGATTGGAGGAATTCACTATTGTTTTCACAGATACAATAGTTAGATTGTCCTTGACTACACAAGCTTCACAATCCTCAAGACTATCACTCCCTGGCTACAAAAGGTTCAGTGACTCAGTCTCTTTCACTACTCCTTGAGAACAAATCTTTCAACAGCTATCACAAAGGTTGCAACTCTTTCTCAGATTCCTCTGATTCAATTTCTTTAGTAGACGTGAATTGAATTCACAGACTTGTGATCAGTCTCAGAGCTTGATATTGAATTTCAGTTCTGACTACTGAGTTGATCTCTAGATGTTTTCTTCAAGTACAGATAGAAGGCTTTTCAAATTGACTGAGTTTCTGCTTGTTTCTTATCAGATTCAATCGTTACTTTTTCCTGTCTGCCAGTGCCTTCTATTTATAGCCTTGATAATCCTGATTTGAATTTCCGTCCGTTGGCTATTTTACTTCCAGCATATACTTTTTCTATATGATCTCGAATAAAATGATGTCTTACGTCAATGTGTTTTGTTCATGAGTGTAGTACTGGATTTTTTGTGATAGATATTGCACTTGTGTTATCACACATGATTGGAATTGTCTTCTCATCCATTCCATAGTCTCTTAGCTGTTGTCTGATCCATAGCACCTGTGCACAACAACTGCCTGTTGCTATATATTCTGCTTTGTTGATATGGATATAGAGTTTTGATTTTTGCTAAAACACGATACTAGTTTGCTGCCAAGCATTTGACAGGTCCAGATGTGCTCTTTCTATATATCTTGCATCAAGCATATTCAGAGTCTGAATATGACATCAGTTTAAATCCTCCATCCTTTGGATACCAAATTCCTACATTGATGGTGTTCTTCAGATATTTGATGATTCTTTTAGCTGTTAATAGGTGAGATTTCTTTGGTTGAGCTTGGCATCTTGCACATACTCCTACTGCAAAAAGGCTATATCAGGTCTGCTTGTAGTTAGATAAAGTAAAGACCCAATGATTCCTCTGTAAAGCTTCTGATCAACGTCCTTTCCATTTTCGTCTTTTCTAAGAATAATTCTTGCACACATTGGTGTATCTGATGTGCCACTTGTATCCTACCATATTTGTGTATCAAGTCTTTTTTTATACTTGGCTTGATTGATAAAGATTCCATCACTCATTTGCTTTACTTGTAGACCAAGAAAGTAATTTAAATCTCCCATCATGCTCATCTGAAATTTGCTTTTCATTAGGTTTGCAAATTTCTCACACAGCTTCTCATCTTCTGATCCAAAGATGATGTCATCAACATAGATTTGAACTAACAAAGTGCTTGTTCCTTCCTCTAGCTTGAAGAGAGTCTTATCAGAAGTTCCTTTGTTGAATCCATTGTTGACCAAGAATTATGATAGTGTCTCATACCAAGCTCTAGGTGCCTGTTTGAGTCTATAAAGTGCCTTTTTGAGCTTGTACACTTTATCTTCTTTCCCCTTGAGTTGAAAACCAGGGGGTTGTTCCACATATACTTCTTCTTCCAAAAGTCCATTTAGAAATGCTCTCTTGACATCCATTTGGTAAACTTTGAAGTCTTTGTGGGCTACAAAAGCTAGAAAGAGTCTGATTGCTTCCAATCTTGCTACTGGTGCAAAAGGTTTCATCATAATCTATTCCTTATGCTTGAGAGTAGCCTTTTGCAACTAGCCTTGCCTTGTTTCCGACAACTGTCCCTTGTTCATCCATCTTGTTTCAGAACACCCATTTTGTTCCAATGATGTTTGCCATGTCTGGTTTGTCAACAAGTTCACAGTCCTCATTTCTCTCAAATTCATTTAGTTCTTCTCGCATAGCTGTAATCCAATCAGCATCTTGGATTGCATCATCTATTGTTTTGGGTTCCACATGTGATAGAAAACAAGATAGCATTCTTTCCAGTTGTCTACTGGTTCTAACTCCTATATGGATGTTTCTAATGACTTCTTCTTTAGGATGATCTCTCAGCCAGTTTAGGTCAGGTTGAAGTTGCTCTTGAGTTGGTTCTTCTACAACTTCAACTTGTGCATCAACTTCATGTTCTTGTGTTGGTGCCTCTTGTGCTGTGTTGACTGGTGCATCATCTTGATTGCCAAAGGTGTAGTTTAGAATAGTAGCTGATAGTGTTGTATTCATATAAACTTGTCTTTGAGCAGTTTGTTCTTCAAGTTCTTGTAGGCTTTCACCATTTGTGTTTGGTTCAACAAAGACTACATGAATTGATTCTTCAATCACCAAGGTTCTTTTGTTGAGTACTCTGAAGGCTTTTCTTGTGTCTGAGTATCCCATAAATATTGCTTCATCAGCTTTTTCAGTTTGTAGCTGATTCCTGTTCAAAACAAAACATTTAGGTCCAAACATATGTAAATGTGAGATGTTAGGTTTTCTTCCATTCCATATTTCATATGGAGTTTCCATGATGTTTGTTGATGATTGATTTGTTTTGAGTATAGCATGTTGTGTTTGCTTCTTCCGTCCAAAATCTGTTTGGTAAGCAAGCTTTTGCAATCATTGTTCTGACTGCTTCTTTGAGTGTCATGTTTCTTCTTTCTGCTACACCATTTTGTTGTAAAGTCCCTGCTGCTGATAGTTAATGTAGTACTCCATTCTCTTCACAGTAGGTTCTGATAATCTCATTTAGGAATTTTGTACCTCTATCTGATCTTATCTTGATAATCTTCAGTTCCTTTTCATTTTGAATTCTTCCTAGCAAATCTGCCAGCTTTTCGAGTGTCTCTCTTTTCTTGTTAATGAATTTGGAAAAGTCATCCACCACTTCTACAGTGTACTCCTTTCCACTTACACTTACTAGTGGGACTGGTCCAAAAGATCCATGTGCAACAGATGTAAAATTCTTGTTGTAGATTGATAGGGTTTTGACTTGAAAGAGCTTTTGATTTGCTTCCCTTTTTGACATGCATCACAGAGACTTTCCTTCTTGAATGTGATCTCTGGTAGGACTTCAACTAACTTGTTCTTTGACAGTGTGTTGATGGTCTTGAAGTTCAGATGATTCAATCTTCTATCCCACATCCAGCTGGTTGATTGCTTATTTTTGACAAGCAAACATGTTTCTGCCTTTGCTGTCTTCCAATCTACAACATACATGTTGGTTTCTAGTTGGTTTGGCTATGGATCACAGAATTGACGGATACTTAGCAGATTGAAATTCAGTCCTCTAACATAAGCCACATTCTGAATTTTCAAACTCTTTTTGAGCATTATGCCTTCCCTTTTAATTTTACCTGGGTTTTCTTTGCCTCCAAATGTTACTTTGGGTCCTTCAAAAGCTTTAAAATCAGTCAGCCATCCATTGTTCTCTGTCATGTGTCTGGAACATCCACTGTCTATGTACCAGACATCCTACCAAACAAATTAAGTGTGTTTAGGTACCCAACACTGTTTGGGTCCAAACCTGTTAGCAGTCATGCCTCCTACTCCAAGTGTATATCCAAAGGGACTTCTTTTTGGATAATTGAAGTCATCAACTTCATATGTATAAGGCATGGCAGAATAACTTCTAGTATTTCTACTAAAGGTATTCTGATACTTTTCTATACTTTTTGGTGCATTTGCATCCTTTTTCACTCTCCAATATGTAGGAGGAAGCTTATTTTCATATTGCTTCTTCTGTCCAGGAACATACCTTGGTTGGTTTTTCCTAAACACATGTTGCATAGCATGAAATGGTTTTTTCTTGTATTTTGGAGGTGCAACATTCCAATCATCTTCTGAAGGGTAAATTCTTCCCTTACCTTTCAGTAAGCCTTTGCCTTTAATTGGCTGATTTGAAAAAAAACTTGACTATTTCACTACACTGGGTTTTGACTTTGCCGGTCCATGATGAGTAGAGGAAACTATGGTCTGTCCTTTTCTGAATTTAGGTCCAGTTTTGGTCCTTGATTCAAAATTGTGTTGTCCATTGTTTCTTTTCTCATCCTGACTATTGTAGCCAAGAGAAGATCTGGATGCAAACCTTTTTTAGGGTTTGTTAGTTGGTGCCATTAGAGGTGCAGTGGTTCTTTTAACTGGTAGGGATATTTTCTCAGCTAGTCTTTCAACATCAGATGAGTGATCATCTGCTGCTTGTTGATCAGTTGAGTGAATTTTCTTATTAGTTTGTTCAGCTTTCATTTCATCCAGTTCTTTCTTTAATCGTTAATTTTTCCTTTTTCAAATTCTCACATTCTTGTTCCAGAATTTCATGATTTACTTGAATTTCTTCAAATTTACTCATGAGATTTTGAATTAGGTTTACAGAATCTAAGGGGAGAATAGAAGATTGTACAGTGTCAGATGTGGATGCACTAGATGACGAGTATGAACTAGATGTTACCTCAGTTTCATTAGATTCTTTAGCCCTAAGGCATTGGTAAGCTTTTTCATTGTCTGAGCTGTCAGTTTCATCATCATCATCAGAATCATTTTCAGATGATTCTTCATTCTTTTCACTGCTGGTTTCCGTTTTGAGTGCCTTCTTGCTTTTTCTCTTTTCAGTTGTCTTGTACTTCTTCTTATCCTCATCTTTGTCTTTTTCTTCAGGGCAATCAGCCTTGAAATGACATTTCTTCTTACAGTTGAAGCATCTGTATTCATCATCCTTTTTCTTCATGTCTTTTCTTGAGTTTGACATCTTGTTTGATGATGAATTTCCTTTAAATTGCTTCTTCTTGCTAAACCTGTCAAAGCGTTGAATGAGCAAAGCTACATGTTCTTTCAGCTCCTATGTCTCTTTGCTGCTTGAGTCAGATGTTTTCCTTTGCGAGGGTGCAACCAGTTCACTGGCCTTGTGTGCCTCTGCTGGTGCACTGTCTTCACCATTCAACTAAAATTCATAAGCGTTTAATTGAGACATCAGAGTTAAAGTATCACTGTTTGCAATGTTTGTTGTTCCTCTAAGCATTGATGTGATGATCTTTCATCTTTCAGGTTGTCCTCTCAAGATTTTCAAACACACTTATTTCTTTGGATATGTGTCCAAGTTGTTAAAGTTCACTGATGATGCTTGAGAATCTGTTGTCCATTTGATCAATGGACTCACCAGTCTTCATTTTAAAGTTTTCAAATTTCTGTTTTGCAACAGATAATTTGTTTTCCGTGACTGCTTCTGATCCTTCATTGATCAGTGCTAATTTATCCCACATCTCTTTTGTTGTTTTGCAATCTTTGATCCTCATGAACATATTACTGTCCAAAGTCTTCAAGATCATGTCTTTTACAACAAAATCTTGGTTTGCTCTTCTTCTGTCATCCTAGGTCCAATCCTTCTTGAGTTTGTCTATCTCCTTCCCTTGATCTGCTCCTGAGGCTATCACAGTTGTGCTCTTGATTGGGCTATCATTGATTACTTCCAGCATCTCCTCATGAGTTGCTGCAAGATGAGACAACATCCTTATTTTGTATTCATTAAAATTATTAACATTGAATACAGGTACCTTTGACAAGAAATTTGAGGAATCCATGAGTACAAATAAGAGATATATTTAGAAAGCACAAATTTGAAAACTACTAGGAACACTGCTTCGATACCAATTGTTGGTCCTAGAGAAGGGTAAAACTATAGTCAAGGGGAGTGTGAATGACTATAGTGGAGTTTCAAAAACGTTTCTTATATTTAAAATCTTTTGGGCAGCGGATAAGTCCCTTTTTCAAATGGTGGTTCAAAGTAGATTATGCAATAATAGATATGGTGTGTAATGGAGTAAAGTGCTATAAAGTAAATTGCTGAAAGTAAATAGACACAAAGGTTTATAGTGGTTCATGGTTGTGTAATCCCTTAATCCACTCTTCTCCTATGATGATTGGATGAATTCACTATTGTTTTCATAGATACAATAGGTAGATTGTCCTTGACTACACAAGCTTCACAATCCTCAAGACTATCACTCCCTTGCTACAAAAGCTTCAGTGACTCAGTCTCTTTCACTACTCATTGAGAACAAATCTTTCAGCAGCTATCACAAAGGTTGCAAATCCTTCTTAGATTCCTCTGATTCAATTGCTTCAGTAGACGTGAATTGAATTCACAGACTTGTGATCAATTTCAGAGCTTGATATTGAATTTGGGTTCTGATTGCAGAGTTGATCTCTAGATGTTTTCTTTAAGTACAGATAGAAGGATTTTCAAATCGACAGAGTTTCTGCTTGTTTCTTATCAGATTCAATCGTTACTTTTTATTTTCTATCAATGCATTCTATTTATAGCCTTGATAATCCCTGATTTGAATTTCCGTCCGTTGGCTATTTAATGTGGGGAATAATCCTTGATTTAATTCTTGATTCCCCTTTAATTATATTCTCCTTGATTTCAGTGATGGGATTTTTCCTCAAACGTCAATCAAAAAATTCGTCCTTGATTGATCCTCAATTGATTGTGCATTTAACGCTTGATCTTCATGATTTAAAATCTGAACAAGTAAATTTTACTTGGCCGTTCCCTGAACGGTTAAGTGATCCTTTTGAATTGGCTGTTTTAGTTCTTCCTTTACCGCTTTGTCTATACTCAGCCGATAGTCAGTTCACTCTGCCGGTTTACTGCATTGTTATTTTCTTTGATCTTTCAGGTACTTCTTGTACTTCACTGATCCTTTATTTGGGTGAGATCAGTGTACACCATATTTGAGAATGTACTCCATCACTTGAATTGTAACTTAGACTTATCCAAGGTCATCATAGATTTCCCTAGTTATAAGTCAGACCTTAATGTCTTATGCTTCTCTGCTGGTACTTGGATGCCTTCTCTCTACCGGATTTCTGTTTTACTTTGCCATGCTACCAACTAGTACAATACTTTTCTGACTCAACTTATACAACACGTCAGACTCTAATTAAAGTCTTATACAGAGATTTTTAACTTATTTCAGGCTTGCTATAACAGGTAGTATGGCTATCATCAAAACATAATAAAATGTTCTAACAGCAAACGAATAAAAATGTTCGTAGTGATAGAGGTGGTGAATATGATGCACTGTTTAATGAACTATGTTCACAATCTGGCATTATTCATCAAACTACTGCTCCGTACACACCTCAATCAAATGGTATTGATGAACGCAAAAACCGCACGTTGAATGAAATGATGAATGCTATGTTGATAAGTTTGGGTTTACCTCAGAACTTGTGGGGGGAGGTCATCCTCTCAGCAAATGTCATTCTTAATAGAATTCTATCCAAGAAGAGGGATAAGACCCCATATGAGTTGTGGAAAGGCCATAGACCAAGCTACAAATACTTGAAAGTGGGGGTGTTTAGCAATGGTAGAAGTGCCTAAAACTAAAGAAATGAAGATTGGGCCTAAAATGATAGATTGCATATTTATCGGTTATGCGAATAACAATAGTGCATATAGATTTCTAATGCATAATTATGACAACCCTGATGTACATGTGAATACCGTCATGGAGTCAAGAAATGCTGTGTTTTTTGAGGATGTCTATCCTAACAAAGACAGAAACAATGAAGACACGAGTCCCAATAAGTAGACGCACGAATCCATAGAGGATACCACTCCATAAAATGAGGAAATAAAATCCCGTAGAAGTAAATGGGCTAGGACTTCAACGTCATTTGGTCCGGATTTTGTCACCAATATGGTAGAAACGATCCAAGAACATATACTGAGGCTATGTCAAATCCAGAAGCGCCTTACTGAAAATAAGTAATAAAGGTGAAATAGACTTCATTATGTAAAATCACACTTGGGAAATGGTTAATATTCCACCAGGGCATAAAGCACTCGGTTGTAAGTGGATATTTAAGAATAAATTTAAAGTTGTTGGATCTATTGATAAATATAAGGCCAGATAGGTAGCCAAAGGTTATCGACAAAAGGAGGGTCTTGATTTTTTCGATACTTATTCAATGGTAACTAGAATCACTTCGATAAGGGTTCTTATTGCGACTGCTGCAGTATTTAACCTTGAAGTCCATCAAATGGAAGTTAAGACTACTTTCTTAAATGGTGAATTGGAGGAAGAAATATACATAGAACAACCCGAGGGGTTTGTAGTTCCTGGTCAAGAACACAAGGTTTGTCGACTCGTTAAATCATTGTATAGGCTAAAACAAGTGCCAAAACAATGGCACCAAAAATGTGATCAAACGATTTGGTCAAATGGGTTGAAAATTAACGAGTGTCATAAATGTGTCTATATCAAAAACACTTCTAATTCTTATGTGATAGTATGTTTTTATGTTGATGACATGTTGATCATGGGAAGTACTAATGATATAATCATGAATACTAAGAAAATGTTGACACGGAATTTTGATATGAAGGATATGGGAGTTATAGATGTAATTTTGAGGATTAAAATATCTAGAATGTCTGATGGGCTGGCTTTGTCACAGTCTCACTCTATTGAGTCTGTTTTAAAAATATTCAATGTCTTTCATGAAAGTCCTGCCAAAACTCTAATTGACTTAAGTTTGCACTTAGTCAAGAACAAAGGTGAACATGTGTCTCAGTTGAAATATTCACAAATCATAGGCTGTCTGATGTACATAACAAATTGTACTAGACCAGGCGTAGCCTATGCCGTGAATAAACTAAGCAGGTTTACAAGTAATCAAATATTGGATCATTGGAAAGCTTAGAATAGGGTGCTGAAGCACTTGAAGTTTACAATGAATCTGGGATTATGTTATACAAGATATCCAGCAATATTAGAATGATACTGTGATGCAAATTGGATATCTGACTCCAAAGATTTGAAAGCCACAAGTGCATATGTATTCACTATTGGTGGTGCTGTAATGTCATGGAAATCCACAAAGCAAACATGCATAGCTCGTTCCATGATGAAAGCTGAGTTTATTGCATTAGACAAGGCAGGAGAAGAAGCAGAATGGCTTTGTAATTTCCTAGAGGACATTCCATGCTAGACTAAACCTATAGCTCAAATAAGTATACATAGTCATAGTCGGTTTGCTATAAGTCGGGCACAAAACATCGAAGACACAATACTACTAAACAACTGATTACTTATTGTGTGATTTCCATCGATTTTGTTAGATCGAAGGAGAATCTTGCGGATCCGCTTACAAAAGGTTTACATAGAGATCAAATGTCAAAATTGACACTCGGAATGGGACTTAAGCCTATTACGACTGTCAGACATATTTTAATTTTTAATGATGAGTGCCAGACTAGATGTTATAAAGCAAAGGCAAAAAGATGTCTAGATCAAATGTATAGGTTTATTAGAGTTTGATCTTTGTATAAGTTTGATCAAACAAGCACTGTAAAAAGATCAGCTGACTTTATCAGCCGACCTGTCTAGGTCAGTAGAGTAA
Organism: Gentiana straminea; assembly: GCA_036785695.1. NCBI lineage: Eukaryota > Viridiplantae > Streptophyta > Magnoliopsida > Gentianales > Gentianaceae > Gentiana > Gentiana straminea. The sequence continues at coordinate 388,297 of JAVUPR010000456.1, forward strand.
CTAGGTTAGTATAGTTTCTAGGAACCTACTGATGAATGAACACTGAGGGTTCAAACTCAGTTATTGAAGGCTAAAGGATCAAACTTAGTATTTAAAGTCGATATGGAATCAGAATTTAGGGAAGTCTGTGATGACCTAAACTAATTACATATACCTTGTGTACAAGGTCTAAGTTCTATATGTTAAGTGGTGATTGGAACTTAGTTATAACCAAAATGGTGTACTCTAACTTCACAATAAAAAAGTCAGATGAGAAGCAGTTGGCTGAAGTGTTTTTAAAACACAGCAGACTTAAATCAGCTGACTGATATGAACATCAGCAGACTAATATACCCCAGGAATCTGCTGAATGGAAATCTCGATTTAATCAAAGTTTGCTTTGGAAGATTAAATGGATAAGGATGGATTACAAGCCTTGATTGTGTCAACAAATAAATGGTCAAGATAAAAAGAACGTTGGAAAGATTCAGAGGATTATCCAATGGTTATAAGTCAACAGGGGACAGTCTGAAAACTGACAAAAAGCTGACCGACAGTGTCAGTACTATGAATAGTGACAAAAAGCAAGTCAAGATGGAGACAAATCTGAAATGGCTATATTTGAAATTCAAACACAAGTCACATGATTCACACCTATAAATAGGAGACTACTGATTCAGTTTGAAGATGATGAACAACACATAATCCATACGAAGCTATCATTTTTTAATCAAGAAAAACACCCTGCTGACATACAATGAGCTTAATTTTACTGATCAAGATTTATATTCAAGTGTAACATGCTATAAAGTTACATCAAGTATACACACTTGAAGACCTCAAGATGCTGATCATTTCACATCCTGATCAGGCTGCTGAAAGCTGAATCATATACTTGATTCAATCCTTCTTCTACAAGAAGTTTGCTGAAGACAGAGAAGCATCATTTGGGTGTCAAGGGTAGTTGTTTGTGGTGGAGCTGGTGAAGACGCAATCCTAACCTTCAAGGACTAGTGGAATACTTTGGAGCAGCAATCCTACCTGCTTCAAGTGTTCAGTTTGAGATGCCATAGTCATTGGTGAAGGACAAACAGTTTAGTCATTTTTGTAACTGCAACCTCAAGAATCTCTAGTGAATTATCTCCAACATCACATAAGAAGAGTGGACTGACAGGATTACACCACCTGGAACCACTATAAATCTTGCATACTTTACTTTACCGCATTTACTTTCTGCATATTATTTTATCAGCATACTGATCACATCAACCTACTGAAACTAGCAACTAAATCACACACATACACTACTGAGTATCCAATACTTAGTATCATCTTTTTAACAACAAGTAATAAGGCTTATTTTAAATATAATCCGCTGCAACAAATTCAGTAACCGTAATAGTCAGCAGTCTATTGAGGGGTCAATAGACTACTGATAGTCAGCAGACCGTAAGTGTTAAGTTTATTCACTCCCCCCTCTAAACATAACCAAAGCCTTTTCGAGGGACTAACAATTGGTATCGGAGCAGTGCTTCTGTTCTGAAGTAATCCTACTTGTTGTGCTTATGAAAATTCTTTGAAAACTTTTTCAAGTTTTTGTTTTTCAAAGCTTTGCATCATGGATAACAACTAGTATGCTAGGACTATGTTGATGTGCTCTCTAGATCTTTTTGATGAGTATAAACATCGTATGCAGGCTTATTTAGCTACAACACATAATGAGATGATGGATGTGCTGACTGATGGACCACTGGAAATCACAAAAGCTATAACTGTGGATGGTCAAACTCAGTATGTTCCAAAGACAAAAAGAGAGTGGGGTGCTGATGATAGAAAAAGAGCAAACCTAAACAACATTGATATTGATATTATTTACAGACCTTGGATAGCAATATGTATATGAAAGTGAAGGATTCCAAGACTGGAAAGGAACTTTCGGAAAAATTACAACTAATCTGTGAAGGCACTGATGCTATCAAGAAAAACAAAGTCAATGTAGCCAAACGAAAGTTCCAAGATTTCAAAATGAAATCAAATGAAACCATTGAACAAATGGAGTCAAGGTTCAATGCTATCATGGATGAACACACCCTCCTGAATGTAGTTTACACAAAGGAAGAGATCAATACAAGAATTCTGGAAGCCCTACCAACAAAGGTAGTTTGGGAAATGAAGGTTACTACCATGAAAGAGTCCAGGAGACTACATGAAGAAGATACCTTGAAATTGTTTTCAGATCTTAAGGCCTATGAATTCAGTAAGGATCTTGTTCCTAATACTAAAAAAGAGGTACCAAAGACTACTACATTGGCTGCTGCACATAAAGAAGAATCATCAGGTGTTCAAGATGATCTACTGGATGAAATGCAAGATCAAATAGCCCTGCTGAGCAAGAAAATCAGAATGATGAAAACTGGAAGAGGTTCTCCAAGGAATTTCACCAAGAAATCAAATGAAAAGAAGAAGGAGGAATCCAAGAAAGATAATGACTTCTTGTGCTTTCATTGCAAGAAACCAGGACACTTCAAACCTGACTGTCATGATTTGAAACAAAAGAAGGAACCTTATTTTCTATGCTTCAATTGCAAGAAACCTAGACATTTCAGATCTGACTGTCCAGACCTACTGAAGAACAAGAATCAGCAAAGAAGATCTGGAAAGAAAGCAGTGGTTGCTGATGATGAATCAGGATATGAAGTTGAATCAGAAAAAGGGAAATGAATATGATGATACTGCACTTATTGCACATATGGATGACTATGCTTTAATGGAAAATATGGATGAGACTGAGGAGGTATACTATTCTATATCTGTAAACACTCCTGCTGAAAGTGATTGTGAATCTACTTGTGGTTCAAATCCTAAAATTTATGACAGTGAAGAACCTTTGGATGCCATCCTTAATCAACTGAGGAAAATACAATCTGGTTATGAGATTGAAGGCTGAAAAAGAGGCTCTTCAAGCAGAAATTCAAAGTGTTGGTCCCAGAGAAGGGTAAAACCATAGTCAGAGGGGGGGTGGGGGGTGAATGACTATAGTGGAGTTTCAAAAACTTTTCTTGTACTTAAAAGCTTTTGGGCAGCGGATAAGTCCCTTCTTACTAGATTATTTCAAAGTAGTTTAAGCAATGAATAATATATGATATAATATAAGCAATTAAATGAATGCAGTAAGGTAAATTGAAGAAAGTAAATTGACACAAGGCTTATAGTGGTTCAGGGTGGTGTAATCCCTTAATCCACTCTTCTCCTGTGATGATTGGAGGAATTCACTATTGTTTTCACGGATACAATAGTACGATTGTCCTTGACTTCCCAAGCTTCACAATCCAAAAGACTATCACTCCTTGACTGCAACTGCTTCAGTGACTCAGTCTTTTTCACTGCTCCTTGGGATCAAATCCTTCAGCAGCTGTCACAAACACAACTCCCTCTCAGATTGCTCTGATTCAGTTGCTTGATTTATGTGAATTGAATTCACCAACTTTTGATCAATCTCAATGCTTGATGTTTGATTTGTAGCTCTTAGATTTGAGTTGATCACTGGATATTCTTTTTAGCACAGATAGAAGATTTTTCACTTTGACTGAGTTTCTGCTCAGATTTATGATCGTTCGTATTTTTTTTTCTGTCAATGTCTTCTATTTATAGCCTTGATTATTCTTTATTTGAATTTACGTCCGTTGGCTATATTAATGAGGGGAATAATCCTTGATTTTATTCTTGATTCCCCCTTAATTGTATTCTTCTTGATTTTGGTGATCGGATTTTTCTTCAAACGTTTACCATAAAATCTGTCCTTGATTGATCCTCTCTTGATTGTGCATTTAATGCTTGATCTTCTGTATCTTCATCATATTTCAATAATCTGAGTAAGTAAGGTTTACTGAGCCGTTCTTTGATCGGTCAAGTGATCCATCTGACTTTGCCACTTAGATCTTCCTTCACTACTTTGTCTTTACTTAGCCGAAAGTCAGTTTACTTTGCCGATTCACTGTTTCCTTCATTCTTTCAGTTTAAGGAGAATCCTTGTACATCACTGATCCTTGATTTAGGTGAGATCAATGTACACCATATTTAAACATTAAGTTTCATCACTTGAAACATAACTTAGACTTATCCAAGGTCATCACAGACTTCCTTGGTTATAAGTCAGACCATATGTCTTTATTGCTTCTCTGTTGATACTTGGTTGGCTTCACTCTGTCGAAAATCTGTTTTTACTTTGCCGTTCTACCAACTAGTACAATACTTGTCTGACTCAACTTATACAACATGTCAGACCCTAAGTAAAGCTTATACATAGAAATTCTAACTTATTTCAGGCTTGGTATAACAGCTAGTATGGTGATACGGTTCGGGATCTAGATTAAGGATGCAATGAAAGAAGATACAAAGGAAAAACGAAGAAGAGAAAAGAAACAACGAGCAAAGATTTAGTATCCCTCGGAATCAGCACTTTGGGATCCTAAATTGAGAACGCCGCACAAGGATTGCTCAAATCCTTGATAAATTCTCAAGTCAATCAAATTACCTAATCAACAAGGTAACAAGATAAACTCACAATATTTTATATAATTCACTCAAAGTCGAAATCCCTATTACAAAGTCATAGAACACGCCTTATATAGGCTGAATTACAGATTTGGATACATGAATAAAGATGAAAAGACTTCCTAGAATAATGAAGAGACTTCCTAGAAACAATATTCAAGAGTGGCGCCAACCTAGGTTCAAGATCAGCCATGAATTAAGTCATTTAGGTACAAAGCACTTTGCTGAATCATTAATGCTCCAAATACAATGTACCTAGTTTCTCCAATGCTAAAAGTGGCGCCATTTTGAGTAGGATTTTCAGATTTTATTTAACCTTAAATATAAAATAAATACTTAGGATTGTATCATAGATATTTGTATCATATGGCCATCATCAAAACATAATAAAATGTTCCTAACAATTTCCCCTTTTTGATGATGCCAAAACCCTCATAAGCCTGAACATAAGTGTAACAAATTTTTCAATGATTATTATTAACAGAATAGAACTCAAAAATTTTATTCATCCATTTAAGGGCATCAAGATATTGCATCCATGTTATTCAAAAACAAAGGCCAATAGAAATAATTAAATTTGCACAAGGTTTACTTCTTCATTTCTTCAAACCTGATGCCTTTGATGCCTTTGCCCTTATCTGTTGGGCTTTCCTTCTTTCCAATGGAGCTTTCAGTTTCAGGCTTTGAGCTTCCTTCCCCCTTTTTGGTATCACCAAACCGTTCTTCAAGAATCCTGATTGCATCTTCAGATTCAGGGAGAGGACCATATCTTTTCTCCAATATTTTGTTGGTTTCCTCACCAACTTTGTGTAGGAGGTTGAGTTGCTTGCCAGAGTGCTCCATGACCTCATCCAGATGTTGAATTTGATGAGTGTGAGCATTTAAGTGTCCACCAAGGGTTTGAGATTGTTGTCAATCTTTTCAGCATGAAATTCAAGATTGGTTTGGACATGGTAGGGAATAAGATGATGTAAGTTGCAGAGCAAGTTTCCCTGTTTTTCCATGACCTCATCTTCTACCTTGATGTGACTGATGAGGGCTTCAATCTCAAGGTAAGGTTTCTGACTAAGTAACAAAACGGCTATAAAACGAATGGTGGTTAGACCATTCTATCAAGGCTGAGAGGGGCTAAGAGGGTCTAATGTTTGGGATTAGGCTTATTTGGCTCTGGTCGGGTCAAAGAAGCGCCAGGACCGTCATCCCGTATCCTACCTAGGTGAACCTTACTATTTCGCCTCGAGACTAGTGGTATGAGAGGTAGTAGTAATCAAATTGTGCACAAAGTGTAGCTTTACGTGGAATTAATAATCTCCATTCTTAAGATAATATCAAACCGCAGTATACATGTTCGGGGTCCCCTACTGAGGTGGTCACCACTCGAATGTGAAAATAACACACACAACACGATGCTAAAAACCCTTGAAATATTTTAAAAATTGACCAAAAATCGACTCGATCCCGGTCATTGATAGGAACCAACTTTACTGTAAATTTTTTTACAGTTTAACCCACGGTTATCATGTTTCTAGCATGTTTTCGGGTGAGTTTAGACCCTATAATGAGTGTAATGAGGTTTTCTTTGCACGGCGAGTAACTGTCGGTTTTTCCGTAAACTCGGCCTACTTTTAGCACTTTATACTCATTTCCCGAGCACCCGTAGTTTGCGGGGTTATGTGTTTGCTTGTTGTTTCCTTGTTTATGCAGGATTTGGGTGAGTCGGGAGCCCAGAAAACGATTATCTATGAGTCTAGACGTGTCCGAGGCGAGAAACGAAGGCTAAGTATGAAAGAGTGGAATTTTTGAAGTTAAGGCATCTATCCGTACGGACAAACGTCTGTCCGTACGGACAACTCTCAGATAGATACAAAAATATTGAACAGAGACTTATCTGTACGGATATCCATTTATCCGTACGGATAGAATGAAGCAGCAGAGAGCCATCAGGACGGATAGAAAGCCAGCTGTACTGACAGACACTTGGAAGCACAAAACAGAAGATGTGATCAGAGACTTATCCGTACGGATCAATTTCCAGACGTACGGATAACATGGAGAATCAAGAACTATCCGTACGGATAGCCAGTTATCCATACGGATACACTGAATTTTGCCCTAGGCTATAAAAGGGCACCTCAAACGTTTTCTTTAGCAGACTTTTTACGAATTTAGATAGTTTAGCCTCTTTTGGGTGATTTCTTTCATCCAAAAGCGTAGAATTAAGTACCATATACCATTGTTCTCATCTTTCGATCCTCTATTACATTAGACATTACAACATCAATCCGTTACATTTCGTTTGTCAAGATTTGATCTTTGTGAGCACAACTTTGGTACTTCATCAATTTTCAATAAAGTGGGTATGATTTCTTGTTCTCTTATAGTTTATATCATGAATTCCTTTACCGTTTATTGTTTCAATTCGATAATGAGTAGCTAAATCTATCGTACGGCCGAATTATGTGAAAGTGGATGAAACACCATTAGGGAGATGAACCGGGAGGTAGTTTAGCACATAATAAAATGTTCTAATCGATAATTCATATCACGAAACCTGCTTTAATCGTAATTGAGCTAGCTTGATCACCTAGTTCACCATCACACACACCTAGCTTATAAATGTATGTTGCGGAGAAGTGTGGGAACCAGGGTTTTGGGACCGTAGACGTTTTGGCTTAAAAGGTAGTTTGACACCTAACTGTGCACTAGATTGACACCCTAATCGTTAGGTCCATGTCCAATATGGGGTTTTTATCGTTCATTCGGGCGAGTCTAGAACTTAATCACGTTAGGACTCAACACCTGTGAGTTTATCATTACAGACAAGGAAGGTAGAGCACACTCCCGGGGTAGTTTGTCTGAGGATAGAGTAATCCGCTGGATCATAGTTCGGCTGTACCTCTTTTAATCTTAAGAAACCCGATTAGTATAATCTTTCTTTTATGCAATAGTATAACGACATACTTTTCTGGTTGACCTGAAATGAGTGCTAAGTCAGCTGTGGTACTCAAAGCCAATCTCTGTGGGTTTGACCTCGGACTCCTCAAGCACTACCTACAATCGATCCGGTCCACAGCCGGTTAGAAAGTAGATTTTGCTAAGGTTTTGAGTTTTTACTTTATTAACTGGATTGCAAAAACTTCTCTTATCAGTCATAGACAAAGAATACCACATATTAAGCACATTTAACAACGAAAATAAGAAAACGGCTAGGTCTCCCACCCCACACTTAAACGAAACACTGTCCTCAGTGTGTGAGAGATAAAAAGAGTAAAAGACTTAGTTGTTTGACCAAAACCCAGCAGAAAGGCGTTATTTTACGCACCCGCTTACCCTCGAAACTCGTGACACCCATCCCAAAACCTAAAGCGAGATCAACAGAAACAAAGAAAGCGCATGCGCGGGACTGAGTCCACGTGCTAGAAAGCAAGCAATAGGGTAAGCGGGTGCGTAAAATAACGAGTCCATGCCATAATGACGGGATCAAAGCATAAAGAGGAGGGATACGGGGATATGCAATGGAAGGAGAGAAAAGTATCAATGAAAAACAGAACATCCATTCATCTGATATAAACTAATAGAAAAAATACACGTCATCCCAAAGTATCAATCAAAGAAAAGGAGAACTTGCACGGTCAAGCAGGCCTCAAGGGCTCAAAAATAAGTGCGTGTGCATGCCAAGTGAAGTGTATCAACAGAATAGTGAAAGAGTATCAGAAGTAGGTGCATCAGACTAGCAAAATAAATAGAAGCATAAATAAATGCATGTCAAACTGGCTAGTCTGCCCCAGTGCCCTGTCCGTCAGGAGGAGGTGTGGTAGAAGCTGGTGCAGCCACAGAAGCTGCACTTTCCGGCTGTGTAGACCCCGCAACACCTGTCCTCTCTGGCTCTGACTCAGCCCCTGCTGTCCCAATCAGATCATCCAACAAAATATCATCAAACCCCTCCTTGGCCTCGTAAACAATCAAGTCCTCAGATACCCTCTGCAAATCTGCATCTATCTCTGCGGTATACTGAAATGCTGAAGTATCTAAATCCAATTGAGGAAGGTCAATGTGTCGAGCCTAAGAAAATACCCTCTGATTCTCAACAATGCCAATCAGAGTCAGCAGCAAATAGTCCATCCAATCCCATTGTTTGTTCAATCAGTAACCCCTGGCGCTCACTAAACCACGGTCCCCCGGTCGTCGATGTGAAAGGTGGAGGTGGAGGTGGAGGTGTAGTGGAGGGTCCAGTAGTGAATGGAGGATGCGGGGGTATTGTGGTGGTGGTAGAGGAGATGATAGGTGGAGGAATAGGTAGTGTAGTGGGTGTATTCGAGGTGGTAGGACGAAGGACCGTGTGAATAGGTCATGGGGTGGGCCTAGGAGGCTTTTGACCAGAGCGGGCATTGAATGGTTTTGGGACCAAAGGCTGATTTTTCTTCCTCAAAATCTGATCATCGGGATATTCCTCAACCGCTTGACTTTCTGGTTTTCCCTAAATTCCTCGAAAATTGTCTTCCCAACATCCACCTTGAGATCATAATGTATAGCATACAACAATTGCAAGTCCTTGATGTGGAAATGTGTGATGTTGTCTTTCGGTAGTAGGCGGTTTTGGGAGAACTTAGCTTCAACTTTCCACTCGTCCGGCCAGGTAGTCGTCACCAGTTGGCTCCGTGCATTTCCCCCCTTAGATATCCACTGTAATTCCGGATTTATGTCCCTCCTCATTTTCTCTAAAGGATCTTCAGTATTACCCAGTGCTGTTTTTCTTCAAACCACCCAACATAGTCTTGGCCCTCAAAAGCCGGTATCCGATAGAAGTCGTTTATCGCCTTGACAGACCACGGCACATCAACACCTCGTACCTTAATAAACCCGGACCCCAAATTGGCGACACTAAAATTGGCATACCACTCCCGAACAAGTGTGAGGTTCAGGTTCCCTTCCGGCTCATATATCAAATTATTCCATCCTCTCTTCGTCAAGTTGGTTATGAAGGATTTAGGAGCCGACTTGAGATCTAACCCCCGCTCAAAACATATGTTCTTCATGGCAATATACTCATTATAGTTGGTCAAGGCCACGGGTGAATTAAAACGTTGCTCAAAAGGAATAAGGTCTTGAGGTGGAGGGTTTTGAGGGGGATCTTGCTCGGGGTTACTTTGTGGCTGGAGTGAAAGAGGTGTTTTCTTTGTGAATTTGGCTTGCATTTGTGCGAGAGGTGCAGTCTCACTATCATGGCTTGTTGTCCCCTCACTATCACTATCACTGCTCGAGTTTCTCCCCTCACTATCCTGCTCAAAATCCTCATCAGATGTCTCATCCCGTAACTGTCCAAAAGGCCTAAGGGCTCTAGGGTTTCTACTCTCAGCTCGGCCCTGATCACTAATCCGGATACCACCTTTAGGTATTCTAGGAAAAACAAGGGTTTTCTGCTTCTTAGGCATGTGTTTCACTATCGGTTGCTTCCCTTTGCCTTTATTCTCATCCTCTTTCCGTTTGTTGTGTCTCATATTCTCTACACTCACCAAAACAGCACCAAACAACCGAATCAAAATAGTCCAAACCAACCCGGTTAACATCCAACCGGGATTTCACAACAAACAAACCCAATCAACGTATCATCCCACAAAGGCCACACCATTCCTCATCATCAACAAGATAAACAAAACAAAACACAAACAGGATATATGATTAATAACAGTCAATAAACGGGGTGGGGGTGTTAAACCAAAAAGGCCAAAACTAACCCTAACCGAAACTTAGACGTAAAACCAAATTGTACCTGTACTATGATTAAACAAGATGAGACGAATGATTTGGAGCGAAGCACGAGTCCCGAAGCGTTGATTATAGCCCAAAATGGCCTAGGCAAAAAGTTGCCCAAGGTCAAGATTGAATCGAGAAAACAGGGATTTCGTTGTTAGAATGGGTTGGTGAAAGCAAGAGAGGGGATCGAGAGATGTTGTTTGGCGCTTGAATCACTGAATTCGGAGTAGAAATGAGCTATTTTCGAGTGAAAGGGTGAAGGTGAAGGGGGCCGCCGGCGGTTTTTAGGTTATGGGGATGAGGAAGACTGAAACGCAGGTTTGGAGTAGGGGTATATAAAGAAGACTCATCCAAACACGCGTTTGGAAAGATGAAACGCGCGTTTCGCATAGCCCAAACGCGCGTTTGAGGTCTGAAACGGGCGTTTGAGAAGGGGCTTCACGGACAGAGAGTTAGGGGCTGAAACGCACGTTTGAAATGGGTTCAAACGCGCGTTTGGAAATGGCAGAGCAGAAACACACGTTTAGGATGGGTCTAAACGCACGTTTAACTCAAGGTTTTCACCCCACACTAGATTCTTACCGCCCGAGACCACTAAAAGGACTAAACTCACTCAAAAATTACGAAATGGCGGGTTGCCTCCCCCAAGCGCCTTTGTTTTACGTCATTGGTTTGACAAGATGGATTATACGGTGCCAACTCTTTCAAGTTATACCGTTGGCACTAGGTGAGAAAGGGTAGAAAGAGAGACGTAAGGATGGATTGAAGATTATACGGGTCAAGGTTTAGAGTCCATGACAAGACTTACACGATTCATCATACGGTATGGGGTCTTCAAGGCTCACTATTTCTAGTGCTTCGTCGTAAGGCAACCTCTCATACCTTTTCAACTGTAAGCCATTGGTAGTGAACGTGTCAAGCTTAGGATGGGTAATTTCAATAGCACCGGACGGATAGACTTTTGACACCACGTAGGGACCGGACCATCTAGATTTTAGCTTGCCTTGGAAGAGATGAAGACGAGTATAGTAGAATAAGACTTCGTCACCCTCGTTGAAAACACGAGGTTTGATCAACTTATCATGGAGTAACTTAGTCTTCTCTTTATACTTCGTCGAAAGATCATACGCACAAAGGCGAAACTCATCTAATTCATTCAATTGGGCCATACGCTTGTCACCAACTAAAGCGTCATCAAGGTTTAGCATTTTAATGGCCCAATAAGCGTTATGTTCGATTTCCACGGGAAGGTGGCAGGATTTACCATAGACTATCATATAAGGTGACATGCCTAGGGGTGTCTTAAAAGCGGTCTTATGGGCCCATAGAGCATCATCCAGTTTTAAAGACCAACTATTAACATTCGCATCTACCGTCCTCTCCAAGAGACGCTTAATACCCCTATTCGTGACTTCAACTTGACCACTCGTTTGGGGATGGTAAGCGGTACCTAGCTTGTGTTTCACCCCATACTTCACTAGGAGTTTGTCAAACGGTTTATTGGCAAAGTGGCTTCCATTATCGCTAATTATAGCCCGGGGTACCCCAAACCGACAAAAGATGTTTCTTTTAAGAAAACGGATAAAAACATTCCTATCATTGGTGGGTGAAGCTAAGGCCTCAACCCATTTTGACACGTAATCACAAGCGACTAGGATATACTTGTTACCGCATGAGGAAGGGTAGGGGCCCATGAAGTCAATGCCCCACACATCAAAAACTTCACAAACGATTATCGGCTTTTGAGGCATCTCACTCCTCCTAGATATACGCCCGGACCTTTGACAAGCGTCACAAGATTTCACATAGGAATGCGTGTCTCGGAATAGAGTGGGCCAATATAGCCCACTTTGTAGAACTTTCAAAGCGGTCCTTTCCCCCGAAAAGTGGCCCCCGGCCTCTTTATCGTGGCAGAAAGAGAGCGCACTCAAGATCTCACTCTCCGGGATACATCTCCCAAGATGTCATCCGAACACAACCTATTTAAGCAAGGATCCTCCAAACATACTTACCGACCTCACTAAGGAATTTACGTCTTTGATTTGAGTCAAAGTCGGGATCTATAAAACAGCACTCGTGATAATTGACAAAAGGTGCGAACCAAGGGCTACCTTCCTTACCAACTTTTAGGAAATTTCCTTTCTTAACTGGAAGAAGGGTGTCTATTGCACAAAGTTGCTCATGCAGGAAAGAATCATTTATCTCCCTTTGTGCCTTAATCAACTCCTCACTAAGCTCCATGCGACTCAAATGGTCCGCTACGACATTCTCACACCCCTTTCTAACACGGATTTCAAGATCGAACTCTTGCAAGAGCAAGATCCACCTGAAAAGGCGGGGCTTGGCATCTTGCTTGGCAAAGAGGTAGCGCAAAGCGGCGTGATCAGTGTGCACAACTACACGAGAGCCTACAAGGTGAGACCGAAACTTATCAAACGCAAAGACGATCGCTAGAAGTTCTTTTTCAGTGGTGGTGTAGTTTTGTTGGGCCGGATTCAAAGTGTGACTAGCCTAGACAATAGGCTTCAAGATTTTATCGATCTTTTGACCGAGGACCGCACCAACCGTGGTGTCACTCGCATCACACATCAACTCGAACTCTTGATCCCACTTCGGGGCAACTAAGATAGGAGCCGATACAAGCAATTGCTTGAGCAACAAGAATGCTTCAATGCAAGCTTGGTTGAAATCAAACGGGACATATTTTCCAAGAAGAAGGGTAAGAGGACGGGCTATTTTCAAGAAATCCTTGATAAACCTACGATAGAACCCCACATGGCCTAGAAAACCCCTAAGAGTCTTTAGGTTAGTGGGCATAGGAAGTTTAGCTATCGCTTCAACCTTAGCCTTATCAACTTCTATACCCTTACTAGATATCTTATGCCCTAAGACTATACCTTCCATGACCATCAAGTGACATTTCTCCCAATTTAGCACTAAATTTGTCTCCTCACATCTACTCAACACCTTTTCTAGATTATCTAGACACTCCTCAAAGGAATCACCAAAAATGCTAAAATCATCCATAAAGACTTCCAAGAATCTTTCAATCATATCCGCAAATATGGCAACCATGCACCTTTGGAATGTCACGGGTGCATTACACAACCCAAACGGCATTCTACGGAAGGTATAGGTGCCATAAGGACAAGTGTAGATAGTCTTTTCTTGGTCCTCTAAGGCTACATGTATTTGGTAATACCTACTAAACTCATCAAGAAAGCAATAATAAGCGTGACCACTCAATCTTTCTAAAATTTGATCAATAAAAGGGAGGGGGAAATGGTCATTATAGGTTTGGTCATTCAATTTTCAATAATCAATACAAATTCTATGACCACTTACCAAACGTATAGGCACTGCCTCACCTTCGTCGTTGATTTGAATGGTCATGCCTCCCTTCTTTGGTACCACGTGAGTGGGGCTCACCCACTTGCTATCCGAGATGGCATAAATGATCCCAAGCTTTAACATCGTGACCACATCCTTCCTCACAACCTCTTGGAGATGTGGATTAAGCCTTCTTTGAGGTTGCCTTACCGGCTTCGCTCCATCCTCTAGAATGATCTTGTGTTGACAAATGGTAGGACTTATGCCCTTGAGGTCACACATCTTCCACCCAAAAGCATGCTTGTGCTTCTTAAGCATTTTCACCAACTTCTTTTCCTGCAAAGCCGTTAGTGTAGCAGAAATAATCAAAGGAAGTAAATCATCATTTTCAAGAAAAACATACTTCAAATGAGGTGGGAGAGGCTTCAATTTCAAGTCTTTTGGTGGGTCTTCAATTGATGGCTTCTCTAGTTCTCCTTCAAGACCAAGATTTATTTTTCGCTCCATTTTTCTCCAATGAAAGCCATCTCTTCTAGTTCCATCACTTCTCTTTCCAACTCTTCATATTCATCAAGCACCGTGCTCACTCTTGCCACACCTTCACCAAGCTTATCCTTATATTCCTGCATGTTAACATGTTCCACAACGCAAGAATGTACAACATCAATAGAGAAACAGTCTTCGGTGCTTTCCTTAGGGTGTTTCATGGCCTTGTAAACATTTACCGCGACTTTTTCCTCACCAACTCGCAAAATAAGCTCTCCGCTCACAACATCTATCAAAGTCCTTCTGGTGTTTAAAAATGGACGTCCTAACAACAAAGGTGTTTTGGAGTCCATCTCCATATCTAGTACCACGAAATCTACCGGGAAGGCAAACTTGTCCACTTTAACAATGACATCCTTTATGACTCCCATAGGCTCCCTAATAGATCTATCCGCCATTTGAAGGGTCATCCCCTTTGGTTCCAACTCTCCTAGATCAAGGCTTTCATATATAGCACGGGGCATTAAGCTGTAATAGGAATAGTAAAACTACCATTGTCTCTTATCTTCGGGGGAATTCTAGATTTAGCATCAAAAATAGCGGAACACTCTTCACTTAGACAAACAACCTCTTGCATTTTACTCTTGTTAGCTAGCAATACTTTTAAGAACTTACAATAAGAAGGCATGTTTGCATGTGCTTTAAGAAAAGGAATTGTCAAGTAAATTTTTCGCAAAATCTCAACAAATCGGGTTTTTGCTTTATTCAAGCAACTTTGTCTATGATTCTTAGGGGGAAAAGGGAGAGTTCTCAAATCGAAATCTTTAGGAGGAGGAGGAATTATACCTTTCTTACCTTTGGCGCGTGGGCAAGACGGCTCTTTCATTGGCTCTTTCCTTTCTCTTCTAGTTGGTTCCTCCTCTTTCACATCAATAACCACATAGTCTCCCCTAGCTTGCGCTTCTTTCCTCTCAACTCCCTTTTTCTTGACATTCTCTTCATGATCTTCATCATCTTCAATCTCATCAATATCGCAATCCATGGCTCCCGCCTAGGTCTCAATAGGAACTCTTCTAGCTTTGTCTTCCTATAGGACTTTCTTTTCACCACTTGTCCTTAACAGTTTACCACTTCGAGTTAAGATGGCACTTACATTTCTTGGATTCTTTTCGGTGTTACTTGGTAAGCCGCATTTCAACTGTACATGTTCCACCACTTGCCCAAATTGAGTCTCATGATTTTTAATGGCAGACCCATGTTTGAAGTTCATCTCAACCATGTCCTTTTTTATCTCCACAAAGTTTTTGTTCATTTGCTCCAATATGACATCGGTTGCACTCTTTTGAGGTATAGGAGCCAAAGGTGGAGGGTTTTGATAAGTGCTAGAGCCTTGTTGATTATACCCTCCTTGATGTTGCCTTTGGTGTGGAGGTTGATAACAATGCCCTTGAGAAGATTGACCTTGATTTTGGCCTTGTCTATAACCTTGGTTTTGGCCTTGGTTTTGATTCCGGCTCCAACCTTGATTGTTGTTATTCCTCCAAGAACCATCACCTTGATGTCTATAATTCCCTCATTGACCTTATCCTACAAAGTTTATATCTTGAGGTTCTTCATACGGTGACCCACTTTGTTGATCTCCCATATATTGGCCCTGATAGGCGCTTTGCAATTGATTTTGATATTGAGGCCCCGCATTCCATTGCTCCATCGAACAAATATTCATCATCCAATTTGCCAACTCATTCATATTGTCTTGAGATAGAGTTCTAGGTTGTCCTTGATTTGAGGATTGTGGATAGGCCATATTTTGAGCCTTGGTCGTCATCCTACAATCCTTTGGCGAGTGTTATCCACTACAAATTTGACAAAGTCTAGCACTCTCATTCTCCTTTCGCAATCTCCCCAATTGTTGTTCCATAGCTTGTACTTGGGCATGATATTGATCACTTGCCTCAATTTCTTTCACTTCAACCAAACCGGGCTTCTTACTCCTTGTCCCATTTCTACTTGACGATATGTATTGCCTCGAGGTCTCGGAAATTTTCTCTATTTGGTTCATTGCTACTTCGGGCACCATACTCATAATATCTCCATTGCATGAAGCATGCAAGGTACTTTGATGAACTTGATCCAAACCCCGGAAGAAGGCATGAACTACCTCAGAAGATCTCAACCCGTGCCCCGGGCACTCTCTCAACAAGGCCTTAAACCGGTCCCATGACTCGTGTAGCTCTTCTCCTTCATAAGCGTTGAACGACATGATGGCCTCTTTCATATGCACGGTCTTCGATGGGGGATAATACTTGAGTAGAAAAGTTTTAATTACCTCATCTCATGTGTGTAAAGAATCATTGGGCAATGAATCATACCACCGCTTAGCTTGCTCTTTCAAGGCGAACAGTAAAAGCATAAGTTTGAGCGCTTCATCACTCACCCCATTGATCTTTGTTGAGTTGACTATTTGGAGAAAGTGATCAATGAACGAGTGAGGGTTTTCCATGGCGGTTCCCTTGAATATAGCATTGTCTCCCAACAAATGTATGATATTCCTATTCAATTCCAAATTATTGGTGGCTACCGGTGGAATTCGAATTGGGCTATGCCCCATGGTTGCCGTGGGAGCCATCACGAAGTCCCTACAAGTTAAACCACCTTGATTTTGCTCTTGTTGACCGTTAAACCAATTAGGCATCGCGTTTGCACCTTGATTGTGAGCTTGATTTTGGTTCTGTTGAAATTGGTTCAACATCCATGCATTGAATTGTTGCATAACAAGGGGATCCATTTGATTCCTTTGGGCCTCATGTTGACCATGATGTGGAATTTGCCCATTGACATTCCCAAAGTTATTTCCTTGTCCATTCCGACCTCCTTGTGCATTGTTGTTGACAAGAGGCGGGTTTTGATTCAGGACTCCATTATTGTCCCCCGAATTTCCTTCCAAGCCTTGTTCACCATTTTGTGCCATACCGGATCCTTCTTCCAACTCACCCAAACTACTCTCTTCAAAGACCGGAATCGACTCCTCTACTTGGGAACCTCTTCTTCTTTGACTATTTCTACGCCTCGCGTAAGCCTCAATCCCGTCTATGTATGGCTCGAGTGGTGTTTGAGATCTCTGGGTCATGCACTATAAAAAGCAAACAACAAGAAAACAATAAAATAAAACCTAGGCCCAAGCCTTTGGTTCACTTGCAAGATATCACAAATAGCACTCAATTCCCCGGCAACGTCGCCATTTTGATTGAGCTAAAATTCACCCTCCAAAAATAATTTATAAAGACTCGAAACCGTGGGCAAACTAACTCTCTAACCGGCAGTGTACCGGGTCGATTGCTAGCATAGCTACAGGAGTACGAGGTCGAACCCAAGGGAAAAATGTTTGAGTACCAAAGCGAATGTGTTACTTAGTCTAGGTGATCAATCTTTTTAAAGTGCTTGTGTATTACAACGACACTAAGGTGATTTTTACTAACGAGTCTAAAGATAGAAAAGGAAGAAAGAAGATTAACTACTCGGTTTTTAACGCTATACTAAGGGACCTAGCCGAACCATGATCAAAGTAGCTAGTTTCAACCCTAAGGGTAGACAAAACCGGGAGTGTGCATTATAACAAACGAACTCTCGCATTCAATTTCACGGGTGCGTGCTCTTAATTCCGGTGCTAAGGTCTGAACAACTCTCTCCTAACACCTTATGCCATGTTAACTACCCTTCCTTTTAGAAGATTCACTAACAAGACATGTTATGAACTAGATCCGCTTAAACGTTAAAACGAGTAACCTCGCATTGGGCTCGGGCTTAACAACTAAGCCGAGTCTATGCCGCGATCTTAGAACCCTTTATCCCACGTCTTCCTGCAAAATACATATGTAAGGTTGATGTGTGTGAATTTGACCTCGGTAGCTAATCTAGCCCAAATATGTTAAAATAAGTTCTAAGACATGAAACAAGCAAGATTAAACAATAAAAAGCACTACCCACTCCCAATTTCATCACCCAAAGGGTGATTTCACCAAATTTCACATGATTCGACTATGAAAAGAGATTAGCTACTCATTATACTTGTTAAAACATAAAAGAAACAGTAAATTAAAGACATAATAAGTGAAAGAGAGAAGAAATATACCATAGAAATGAGAAATTTGAATTTGAGATCCCAAAGTACAAAATAGAGAACTAATTAAAAGATGGTGTCTTAGTGTTTGAATTAGAAATCTGAGCTAGGAAATGGAAAGATTAAGCTAAGATTATATTGATTTAAGCTAAGAGAATATATTCTAAGCTATTACAAAATTCGAGCTAAAAAGGGGTAGAGTTTTGCTAAGAGAATGATTATTATTCAAGAAATGGTTCAAGGGGGGTATTTATAGGTGGGGGAAAATCTGCAGAATTTTGTCTTCAAACGCACATTTGGGTAGTGTAACTTGGCGTTTCATATCTTCAAACGCGCGTTTCGCTTCATTTCTGGGTAGGCTCTTGTTTGTTCATCAACTGGAACGCGTGTTTAGGGAGGTTGAAACGCGCGTTTGGAGGACTTGGAATGCGCGTTTAGGGCAGGTGAACTCTGATCAAAATGGTAGCTTCTGAAACGCCCGTTTGGGGGTTCAAACGCGCGTTTGAACCCCATTTGCTCCACAACTTCAACTTTTCTCCTCTTTTGATCACTTCTATCCCCTCGATCATGCTTTTCACCATGAATCATCACCTTTCGGGTCCTCAAGACACTAATACCCTACAACATCATGAACGACCAAAACATCCAAACAATTCCGGAGGGTAAAAGTGCTCGGGAATAGGGTTAATATCAACAAAAAGGGGTAATAATCCATCAAAGTGATGAATTCACTCCCCATGACATAAGCTCACGATATTACCCCAAAAACCGTCTAAACCACCCAAAAACATGTTAAACATGTGGCACACAGGGGCAGAAAATGCACCAGAATCACGTAAAGTTGACTCTCATCATGCGCCCACTTGGCAGATTAGTCATTGGTATCAACAATTCCATGTACTTAAATAGTTTGGACAATTGAGCAAAATGAAGTTGCCAATGGGATTGGTCTTTGTCTTGTTGGGTGAGCTCACTTGACAGATCAGTCATTGGTATTAAACTTCATCTTGTATTATCAGTTGGACAAAAGCAGAGCAGTTTTGTCAGTAGGCTGCTGAGCCAAAAGGAGATCAGCAGAGTAAATTCGAAGTAACCCTGCTGGAGCTCAACTCTGAAGACCAAGTCTGTTGAATTATACATTACGAAGACAGTCAAACTTTAATGAAAGTCAACAGTAAACAGATACTATTCTTATCCAGTATAACTGCGGTTACAATATCCAATGGTTAAACTGTAAATGGGACAAGTTAGTGGGACACGTTGCAGCATCACATTTATTCCAAGATTAATCATGGTTAAATGATACAGTACGTGCACATTACTTGCCTGATAGTTTTCAACCACTATTTTTTCTTATATTTACAGACATATACCCAGAGATTACACACAAAGGTCAGATTGATTTTCTCTGATTATACACAAGTGTGAACACAGATTTACAAAATTTTCTTCTTCATCTCTCTCAAATTCTTACAATGGCGGATAAGGATGTTCATCTTGGTACAAGCCAAAGTGTTAGAGGTTTTGTTGATGATGCTAACAAGACTGAGTTAGCAATCAATATTGGAAGAAGCATCAGAAGGTGTGAAGGACTGGAAACCGTCCTAAATAATAGATTAGAGAATATATCACACATCAATGTCAACAATTTCTGGTGGAATATGGTGATAAAGAATGATAGAGAGACATTTACTACAACTGTTAATGCCCAGGAGATTGAAATCACCTCAGACCTACTGAGGGAAGTGTTTGGATTTGGACCAGGAAATGGAGCCCCTACAAATCCAAAATTGATGGAGTTATCAAGATTGGAGTTTGTTGAATCAATAAAGACAAACAAGTATGTACCACCAGCCTTGACTATCAATGTGAAGAATTTTGGCTTGGAATATAACCTGCTGAGCAAAATTATTGCCAAGAATATTCTGGGATTTAGTAGAAGTCTTGATACACTTTCTGGACCAAAGATAGACCTGTTGATAATCATTTGCAAAAGCATGAAGTTTTATTGGGCCGGATTCTTTGTGCAATACATGAAGAAGGTTGTGTCAGATGATAGAGATGGCACAAGGAAATCCAAAACAAAACCTTTGGGTTTGATGATTCAGACCCTGCTAAATCACTTGCAGATTGCTGATGTTGCACCTGCAAAAATCAACAAGTCAAGGTACAAGCCTGAAACTAGTTATCGTGTCCCTGGTTTGGATGATGAGGAAGAAGATGATGAGCTGACTGAGAGTGATAATGATGGTGATGATAATGATGATGGCAAGAAGGAACAGTGGACAAAAGGTAAAAATGATGTGCAATCTATAGCACCAAAGAAGCCTGTGCCGAAAAGAAAGGCTGGTGAAACAAGGAAGATAAATGTAATGCCAAAGAGGATAAGGGAGCAATCAGTATACACTACTGAGTCTACTGAGGCTCAAGTTGAAGTTGATGCTACTGAGCCTGCTTGAGTTGCCAAGAAGACTGCTGCTGAGGTCTTAAAAGAACAACTCAAAGAAGATACAAGGAAGAGGAAATCTGCTGACAAAGAGCAGTCAGAAAAACAACTGCTTGAGACTGAGTAGCAACTTGCAAAAAGAAGAAAAACAGATTGCAAAGAAGAGGGTTCATGGAAAGGGAAATGAACTAAGGGTTCTGGAGGCCTAAAAGGAAGCAGAAATCAAAGAAGTTGTTGTTGAAACAACACAAGTGATTGAGCCTGCTGAGGCTACTGAGGTTGTCATTGAACAACAAGTTGAAGGACCACAACATACTGTTGAATCTGAACCTACTGTGGAAGTGAATGAACCAGTTGCAGACCCTGCTGTGATTATTACAACTTAGGGGGAAGAACAAACTGTTGCAGACCCTACTGATGAGCATATAAGTCAGGGGGACCAAGTGTTGAACATATGGAGGTGGTAGGTACAAATTTGCAACCTGAAGAACCTACCGACCTGTTTGTATCTGCTGAGGATAAATTAAGTCATCTTGTTGAAACCATTGGAGGACAACAAGTTGAACAACCTATTCTCAGGAAGCCTACAATGCCCTATGAGAGAAAACAGAAGAAATCATAGAAAGAGATAGTGGATCCTGATTTCAGGAGGGTTCAAAGATATTTTGAATGGAAGTTTGGTTTCTACAAGAGTCAGAAACCAGCAGCAGAACCAATGACTGGTTTTGAAGAATGGGCATTTGAAAATCTTGGAGTGGAAAATCTTTTGGGACTGATTGACACTTCTGTGTTAGAGATGAGGCTGATGGCACTTATAGAAGATGGAAACCAAAAGAAGAATGTTATGTTCAAAGATCCCAAATATACACCTGATAGTGATGATTCATCATCCTCATCTGATTCAGATGATGATCATCCTATGCATCCAGGAGAGTCAAGTGGGGTTGCTAGAGAAAAACCCACTGAGGATGCAGGACAAGGGTCTACTGACAAGACAGCAGATCAATCCGTTGATGGCAAGTCTACTGAGGGTCAACAGACTGGTAATTTGGATCATTAAATGGAAGCTACTACTATTGAGGACATGGAAGCTCAAATCAATGTAGAAACAACTCTTGAAGACTATACATTGATCAATGTGTCTGATACAATAATAATTGAGCAAGCTGATGTCAATTCTGAAGGATCAACTCAATATCAAGAGAGTATTGACACTGATGAAATTTTGGCACAAGCCTCTGAAACACTTAGAGAGATTGCAAATGTTGGAGGTGTGCAAGAAGAGAATTTGAATGTCTTTATAGACACTGTTGTGGAAATAGAGGTTCAGTCTACTGAGGAACAAACGGCAACTGAGCACAGGTTGGAATAGGAGGTCCTAATCACTGAGGATCAAACAGTGTTGGGACAAAGGTTGGAACTTTTGATGGGATTGGAGGAATCCCATGTGCACTGTATGGAGGATGCTGAAGAGCATGCTATTATTGATGAAGCCAGACAGAAAAATGCTGAAGAAAAGGCTACTGAAGAAAAGGCCACTGAGGAAAAGGCTGTTGATGGCAAAGATTGACAGCAAGCTACTGAAGATGTTGATGAAAACCAGCTTGTTGACTATGACTCAGTGATGAGGAATTTCAGATGCCTGAGGAAGAAGCTGAAGCAGAGTCCCAACAACCAAATGTACCTATATTTGAAGAAGCACATGTTTTGGAAGTTGTACAAGAACCTCAACCTGAGCAAGAACCTGTACTTGAAGAGATTTTTGGAGATGTTGTTGAAGAAGGTCCTGAACCCCATGAATAGGACAGGACAAGAGCTATTGTTGTGAGGCAACCCTGGGCTGAGATAATGTTGAACAGCCTGCTGGAGGATTTGCTGGGGGTATGGCTGGGATGAATGATATTCCAGTGCATATTTTGGATGAGTTGAGAGCTGTAAGGCAGGATATAACTCAACTAAGGACTCAACTAAATAGAAGTGAGCGGAGATTTGAAGAGTTGGTGAACTTAGTGGAAAACAGAGGGAGTACCACTGAGACAGCTGCATCAAACATCACTTCTCTTCAATTTTCAACCAATGACCTGCTGAGAGGGGTTGCTCATGTCAAGAATGAATTTATAAATAGAGATAAGAATATGGCAGAGCATATTTCCTCATTACACAAGAAAGTTGACAAACTTGCTCAGGCATGCAAGCCTGCTGTGGCACTTCAACCTGCTGAGGCACCTCAACCTGCTGTACTGGATCCTAAACTCACTGAAAGGATCAATCTACTGGAACAAACTATGGAAGGCAGAATTACTGCAGTTGACACAAGTACTGAAATCATAGAAGGTCAACTCTCAAACCTGCTGATCACACAGGATAATGTTCATGGCCTATTGAACCATTTTATTGATGATGTCAATAAAGGGGGAAGAAGGTCTTACAGTAGAAGCAAAGGAGGCAGCAAGGATATTCAACAAAAAATGGGAGGGTGACATAATGAGTTTAGAGAACTTGCACCTGGCAAGATACAACTGACTGATGACCTACTGAGAGAGTACAAAAAGCTGTACTATGGAAAGAAAAGACCTTACCATGACATGGGATTTCAGGAAGGACTGAATTCCTTTCTGGGACTTAAATTTTGGGAAGTAAGAGTCAAATCCTTGAGAGCTGCTAGTAGAGGTGGTAGGGGTGGTAGAGGTGGAAGAGGCCAAAGGATGGGTAGTTGGACAACAAGGGATTCACTGGAAGAATTCAAACACTTCTACATGGGACAAGGCTTCAGTGTTCATTCTATAAGGTTGGCCCTACCAAAAGCCTGGAAATGGTGGAAACAGATACATACCTGGATTGACTTTTCCACTTTGGAAATCAATGGATGCTAGATATAGTCAGGGAAATCAAGGAGTATCAAGAGAAGCAAGAACAAGACAAGAATAGAAACTAGATCAGCACACTTACTTATGCATTTACCTTTTGCTGATCCTAGTTTGTATACCTTGAACAAATATGATTATTATGAGATGTGACTGAATTTGTTTTGTTATTGTTTTATCTTTTTGCTTTGCTGTAAGGAGGGTATTGGCATCGTCACTAAAAGGGGGAAATTTTTAGACATATTTTAAGTAGTAATGATGAGTGTCAGACTAGTTGTTATAGAGCAAAGGAAAATAGATGTCTAGATCAAATTTATAGATTTATTAGAGTTTGATCTTTGTATAGGTTTGATCAAACAAGCACTGTAAAAAGGTCAGCTGACTTTATCAGAAGACATGTCTAGGTCAGTAGAGTAACTAGGTCAGTAGAGTGTCTAGGAACCTGCTGATGACTGAAGGCTGAGGGTTCAAACTTAGTTATTGAAGGCTAAGGGATCAAACTTAGTATTTAAAGTCAAGGTTATTGAATCAGAATTTAGGGAAGTCCGTGATGACTTAAACTGATTACATATACCTTATGTATAAGATCTAAGTTCCATATGTTAAGTGGTGATTGGAACTTAGTTATAATCAAAATGGTGTACTCTAACTTCATAATAAATAGTTAGATGAGAAGCAGTTGGCTGAAGTGTTATTAAAACACAACAGACTTTAATCAGCTGATAGGTATGAACATCAGCTGACTAATATACCCCAGGTATCTGCTGAATGGAAATCTCGATTTAATCAATGTTTGCTTTGAAAGATTAAATGGATAAGGATGGATTACAAGCCATGATTTTGTCAACAAATCAATGGTCAAGATAAAAGGAACGTTGGAAAGATTCAGAGGATTATCCAATGGCTATTAGTCAATAGGGGGACAGTCTGAAAACTGACAAAAAGCTAACTGACAGTGTCAGTACAATGAACAGTGACAAAAAGCAAGTCAAGATGGAGACAAGTCTGAAACGGCTATATTTGAAATTCAAACACAAGTCACATGACTCACACCTATAAATAGAAGACTCCTGATTCAGTTTGAAGATGATGAACAACACATAATCCATATGAAGCTATCAAAATTTAATCAAGAGAAACACCCTGCTGAAATACACTGAGCTTAAATTTGCTGAAAAAGATTTATCTTCAAGTGTAACATGCCATCATGTTACATCAAGTATACACACTTGAAGACCTCAAGCTGCGGATCATTTCATCCTAATCAGGCTACTGAAAGCTGAATCACTTACTTGATTCAGTCCTTCTTTTACAAGAAGTTTGCTGAAGACAGAGAAGCATCCTTTGGGCGTCTAGGACTGTTGTTTGTGGTGGAGCTGGTGAAGAGGCAATCCTACTCTTCAAGGACTAGTGGAATACTTTGGAGCAGCAATCCTACCGGCTTCAAGTGTTCAATTTGTGAAGTCATAGTCATTGGTGAAGGACAAACAGTTTAGGGATTTTTGTAACTGCAACCTCAAAAATCTCTAGTGAATTACCTCCAACATCATAGGAGAAGATTGGACTGACAGGATTACACCACCTGGAATCACTATAAATCTTGCCTACTTTAATTTACTGCATTAACTTTCTGCATATTATTTTATCAGCATACTGATCACATCAACCTACTGAAATTAGCAACTGAATCACACACATACACTACTGAGTATCCAATACTTAGTATCATCTTTTTAACAACAAGTAATAAGGCTTAATTGAAATAAAAACCGTTGCAACAAATTCAGTAACCTTAATAGTCAGCAGACTACTAACCTTGCTGAGTTTGTCAACTCCAAAAAGTTTTAAGTGTTAAGTTTATTCCCCCCCCCCCCCCCCCCCCTCTAACTTTTACCAAAGCCTTTTCTAGGGACTAAGAATGACAAAAACTTTGTAATGGTAACCCAACCATGTTGACTGGAGATCCCAAGATCATGGTTCAAAGGGACAACTAAGTTACGAAGGTTCAATGAACACTTACCCATTCTGTGAATAAAAGTGTTATCTGTCAGTGGTGTATAAGGTTAAGTGAAAACTTTTAATGATTCCTATAACTTGGTTAATTCAAGTGGGGTATGGTAGAATACTCTTGATAGGAGATCACCTACGTAGGTGTGAAGTGGGGCCGCTTCTGTGAGAATTCAGTGGCTAGAATTCTGTAACGCACTTTTTGAAACCAGGGTGATTCATGGCAAAAATGAACACAACCATGAGAACCAAATGCGGTGCTAAGGGAAATATTGTGTGAGTGCTATTGTTTGGTTTTACAATAAAGGCTGAACAGTCCAAGACATAGTTCACTGAATAGCCGAGTAGATCCGACAGCATTTCACTAAGGCGGGTTCAAAGCCAGAAGCTACCTCTCCTGGTACAATATTTTTCTGTCAGAAATCTCTTCAGGGTTTGCATTGGCATTAATTTCCATTCATGTGGGGGATTGTTGGAGAAATTGGGGGAAAAAGGAAAATGATTTTTAATCATTTTTTACAACCACTTTAGAGTCGGTTTCGATTAAACTATTGTATAGTATATCAAGAGCTTATTATGATTTTGAAATCTATGTGTAACGTAGATGAAGACAGGTCTTTGAATTATTCAATTCGGATATCGGGAGAATGAGAAATTAAGGCTTGAAGTTGGTTAGTTGAAAAAGTTGAAGTGTTGAAACTTTGAAGTTGAAGAGTTCAACTTCCTTAATCCCACATTGAGAAGTGTGCTAATCATTTCTCAATATTTAAGTGAGAGGAGTTTAGTCAATGGTATAAGTTCCAATGAAAGGGCGAGTTCAAAATGGTTTTAGTTAGACGATGTTCTGCTAAAATTGCCACATACGCACGCGCGCCGCCGCCGCTTGCCCGTGCTCGAGACCGTTGACCGTTGGGCTTAAGGAATTGGGCATTCATGGGCCCGAGCCAATACTTAATTTTTTGGACAAAGTTACATTGAACTTGTCAAATAATTATTCAAAATTCTGATGAGCTGATTCGGTTCGGCTCAAAGGCTGAGTCCATTCATCTGCATCTGATGCATTATTACTAAGGTAGTGGAGCACTTCAAATGATTCTTTATTGCTGGAGTTACAAGTGTTAGTGGAGATCCTTCACCTGATGCTTTCATCAAAGTTTAGTTTACTTCTCTTCTTTTGCTACCTATATAAAGGTCCCCTACTACAATGGAAATGAACACACAGAGTACACAACACATACAACACAACTCCTCTTTCTGCATACATTAGTTGAAGAGTTTCTGAAGCACAGCAGAGTTTGACGTATGTTCAGAGTTGAAGTACCTCTCCGTTGAGTAGGTATACTGAGTAATCCTGGAAGACAATTGCATAATCCGTGGGTACAAACCGGAGCAAATTTGTCTTAAGGACAGTGTTCATCTCGCCTCAGTCCTTATATCATTTATTGTTTAGTTGTTCTTTTCTTTTTTCATTACTGTAATTGTAATCTCCTCTCAGATAATTAAATAAAGTGTTCATCATCTTTTTGACCCTTTATTTTATTTTGCATACGATACTACAGGTATAACATCAACCTCTTTCTTTACCTCTACAGGCTTTTTAAACAGAGAATAGAGGGCACTGTTCCTACAGCAGCCCCTTGAGCAATTCTGAAAAAGCCTGTGTTTTGAACTACATTTCCCGCCAATGTGGAAGCGTGTGGGATCCATGCCCAACTTTATCCAATATTGAATCATCATTGCAGATCCTAGCTCCAATAATTTTGCTGCATAAGAATGTTATATGTCATCATCATGCAGTTTTTGATAGACAAAATTTAAGGTGTCATTAAATATATGTTGGGTGGATCACTCCTTTGTGGAGCCCAAGACCACTAAATAAATAAGGAAAAAAATATACGTCAAGTATTATTTAAGGGAACATGCTGGTTATTTTTCCAAATCTTCACATTCTTTTACAACAAAAGGAGAGGCAAAATTCGTAGGATTTTTGCTGTTGTAGCAGCCTCTTTCCGGTGACGAAACGGACTCCGATCAGCACGAAATTTTGACGGCTTTTTCGCCTCTCATTCATCTTCAATCTGAACGGTGTAATTTTTGTTTTAACGGTTCAATCTCCCGCAATAAGGCGGCGACCTGACTGCTGCGTTTTCGGTGATATTTTTCAATAACTTTTGTATTTTGCATTATTAGTTGATGCTTTGGTGTAGTTGAGTTTGTTGATGTGTTTGAAACACTTTTGTATCATCTTTTGCTGATTAGTGGAGTTTTTGTGGGCCTCGGCCTCGTGGTTTTTACTCTCTCACATCGAGAGGGGTTTTCCACGTTAAAAATTGTGGTGTTGATTTTCTTGTGTTTTCGTTTTGCTTTATTGCTGATTTATCTTCGTGGGGGCTGCCTCGTTTATTTCTGTTGTGCGTCATTGGGAAGACTTTATGGGTATTTGTGATACGTGTGGTATTGCGGTTGTTTGTTTTCCCAACAATATATACATTTAAAGTGTGTGTATATATATATATATATATATATATATATATATATATATATATATATATATATATATATATACGGCACAAATTCCTTTCCACTTCTTATATAGGTGGAGAGCTAAAACCACTATCGTTGAAATTTTCAGAGGTACGTAAGCCAAATTCCGGAATCAAGAAGGCCTACGATCTTGTCACTCTCCATTCTTGGACTCCGAGAGACATTTAAGGGATATCCCATGACTCTAGTAGGTTAAAGCTTTGAGTCTTACTAGGAAATATAGAGACCACCTCTTCGTGATCTGCAAAAGATGACACAAGTTCACATGTTCATATCAAAAGCATTTATGTTATAAACTTGAAATTTGTGTTCTCGTGTACAAGGAAAAAGTAAACTAAACTCAGTGGCCAAATCTTTTGTTATAACATGATAGGGAATCCAAATGCAAGATTGATAAGTAAACATATGCAATCTAACAGTAAATAATCACAGAAATAACGGAAACAAGAAGAACACAAGGATTTAACGTGGTTTCCGGCGTTGTGCCGAGTAATCCTCGGACCGAAAAGAGATATCTTACTATGCACTGAAATTCAGATGGATTACACACGTTACAATGATCAATACAGATGGTATTTATAGGCACACATCCCTAAAACCTAACCGCCAAAGGATCTTTGTCGGATTTCCATACATGCCCCAAATGTGGGTCCCAACATAGCTAATCACTATCAAGATGTAGAAATCCACTGTATTCGATATACCTCACCAGACTCAGCAGGATGTTGACCCTAGAGGAAGCTCTGCCGACCTCACCAACTAACTTTCATAGACTTGAACACACTTCTCAGCTAACCATCACTCAATTGATCTTCAAATTAGTTTCACCCTATTAGAGATCAAGTCACTTTGCTGACAAATCTCCACATTGACTTGAACTCTCATTCACAGTCAAGCATATTGCATAAACATATGTACTTGTACCAGATGCATTCATCAATGCCAGGATGTACTTGTACCAGACTTCTCCACAGAATCCACTCAGCTGACCTACCCTCAGCTGAGCTTCCAGATGTTCCGGATTATAAGCTTTGAATATTCAGCAAGTCCATACACAACTGAAACTTGCTCTGCTGAACTGGTTCAGTGAACATATCTGTTGGATTATAATTGGTGCTAATATTTTTAACTACAACCCTCTTCTCATTTCTAAGAAAATGATACCTCACATCTATATGATTGGTTCTCTCATGATGAACCTGATCCTTAGCAAGACAAATTTCACTCAAACCGTCACAATAAATCTCTGCTTGATCCTAATGTAGCCTTAAATCACTGACTAGTCCATTCAACCAGACACACACCTAGGCTCAATAAGAGCCATATATTATGCATTTGTAGTTGATAAAGTCATTGTGGCCTGAAGAGTTTCTTCCAGCTGGCAACTGAATTCCCCAATATGAAAATATAACCAGTCATTGATTTTCTGCTATCCACATCACCTGCATAATCAGCATCACGAGTAACATATGACCAAACCTTGAGTATCACCTCAATAAATGAGACTAACATCAATTGTACCCCTAAGGTACCTGAACATTCTTTTCACAGCTTTCTAGTGTTCCTTTCCAGGTTGAGCCATAAACCTACTGACAACAATGACTGCCTGAGCCAAATCAAGCCTAGTGCACACCATGGCATACATCAGACTGCCAGCTGCACTAGCAAAGGGAACTTTTGACATATACTCCTTCTCCTCTGCTGATTGTGAAGCATAAACTCACAAATGAACATTTGATGCCATAAGAGTGTATATTGGCTTTGTTGTAGACATGCCAAATCTGGCCAGTATATTATGTTGGCCGTAGGCATAAAGTGCATTTATTAAAATACCCTTCATCCCTAACGATTATGAAATAGTGTCTAGCAACACATCGTGACCCCAATCATTGGAAGAGTCAAAAGCAATGACTACTACCTTTCATGTGAAAATAGAATCATATCGTTGTCATAATATCCATACAATTGTATCACGAGTTTCAATGAATCAACGTTTGTATCTTATAATCTGGATATCATGCTCTCTCAGAATATGATTGTGTGTAAGTCGCTTAATACTAGCAAGAGGAATAGGTCAATCGGAGTATAGCAAGGTGAGTCAAGGTCGATCCCATAGAGACTATTATTTAATTACGTTAAACACAACCGCAATTTATAAGTCAACCGGATAGGGTGGTCTTTGACAAACATTAATAAATAGTAAATGAAAGAGATGCAAATAAACCAATAGTAAATCATATTGAAAAGGCATTAACCAAACCATTCACAACTAATCTCTCTTTAATCCTTATATGATCCATATTTGTAATTAAGCTATGGGTGCAGTCTCCTAACCTTATCTACTTCCATTGAAAGGACAAGTAGACATCTATGTGTAGTTAACCTCCTTCATTGGTTGTATTAACCCACACGCAATAAGTTCTAGAAAGTGCCGGCTCAAGACCGAGAACCTCCCTAAGCAACTATCGTGGATTGACTAGCACATTCCTAGGGATCGATCCAGACTATATCCTAATTAACGCTTCACTTTATCGTCCTTCATGTTAATTTACGATGTACGACAGATTGGCCAGATCTAACCTATCATTAATTAAACATGTCGATCAACGTAGCTGACACCGAACCACAGAATTAGAGTTTACTAGGTGTCTCGATTCGGTGATAAAGACCATCGCTAAATTGAGAGAACCCAACCCATAATTTTGCGTTTAATATTAACAAATCGAATAATAAGGATTAATGTTCATTTAATTAATTCATAATTGATTAGATGCAAGCATAGTCTAGATCTATCACAAAAACAATCATGAATCTAAGATGCGAAATAAAATATTTGAATAGATCTTACCCATAATCAAAAACAGATCTACTTTTCAATTCTCTCTCTCCGGCGATCCAAATCGATCAATGAGGATCGTAAACCAAGCACAATTCAATAATGAAAGACACATTATTTATTTGCAAGAGAAAATAAGAAAATAAAAGAAGACTTCATTCACCAAAAGACTACATTGTATCTAGTTGATGAAAGAAACAATAAGAATAAGAATAATGATTGCATACAAAATTTGTAGCCCTAATGCCTCTTATATAGTGTATAAACCGACCTAAGGGAAAACCTAATCCTTGGATGACAAGAAAACACGTTCTGGAAGGTTCTCGGTTGATCGATTCAGTGGCTGCCACACTCGATGATTCGAGGTCAATTTCATACTTTTTCTTTTGCCGACTTAACTTGGAAGGTTCTAGAATATCCTAGGCCCGTTCCTTTTATCAGATTCGGTATTTGAACCATAACATGACCTCCGCAACTCCAATTTGGATTATTGAAAGTGCATTGGAATCCTTGTTTCAAGACTTCTAACTTTCATGTAGAAGTACAAGCTCAATTCGTCTTGTAAGTATCCTCAAATAGCGTTGAAATATCACCAATCAGATTCGGGTCCAATATCCGCTCGAAACACTTCAACCTTCAGCTCGGTTAACTTACTTATAATTGAATATCATATTCAGCCCATATGTTGCTCCAAACACTCGTTCATCTGTCAATAAAACCATAGCACACATAGTAGCTTCTATTTATGCCAAATAACGCATAAAATACACGATCAACACACATAATACCAATTTAGTCACCCCGGACGTGGCTTAATCATATTTAGATAATTAACCCATGATTCATACATATCATCCCCATTGAGAAAACAAATCTGGGGTAAGTTGATGTTTAAATATCATACCAAGTTGACCGTCATCAACTACCCCTCACTTAGCTTTTGATTGTCCCGAGAAAAAACCAAATCAAACAAACCCCATAAACAATTTCAAACTAATTAAGAACAGACTCATTCAAGAATTATAAATAAGATGAGGGTAAACACATATATATCAGTAATCCATTAAGTACTATCGCGTAGTAGAACTGACGTGTGTGTGTGAATAACTCTCAAACGACAGTCATTATATCAATAAGGATTTCAGGCAAAATGTGCATTATGCACAAATCCATAAGTTCCCCATTAATCATCACCAACCAATGTATCAATGTGTCATGTGATAAATCTTTCGTGACACTGCATTCAAGAAAAGAATGAAGTTATAGCGACCCACAACCTTTACTTAACAATGTGCACAATCGCTCCTCTTGCCTTCATACTCAGGCAAACAACATGAACCCTTACTTGGGCCGGGCGGACTTGGGGACCAAGTATTACTCTTAGGTCCTCGTTTGTTTTATTTTTATGCAAGGGTCGTTCCCTTTTGCTATGAGTTCTCTTCCCTCACTACCTTTATTATATTATTTTTTTCTTTTTTTTGGTTTTGGCAGATTTCTCACTATTTATTATCTCACTCTCGCAAGCCCGTTGTATCCCGTTTTACCTTTTATGGCCTCATTGTTGCTAGCCTCATCGTATAACAATTGGTTAAAGTATATTCACCGACAAATATCGATTCTCGGTCTAAGTTAACTCTTCATCTTATCCAAATACTTCTTACTCAGATTACGTGCTCAAAAATTCATTGCAACGGTAAAATAATAATTAATAAGTAACTACTTCATGCAACATAACGCATGCTCATTCTTCTATACTAAATTGAATAATGCGTCATCTAACTACACACTAAAGAAGTGAGTTATACGTGCTTAAAAAGGTCGAGTCCACAACAAGATAGATGATTAATAAAACACTACTGCAAATAGTTGAAAAATGGGAGGTTTATAGGTGGTGTCTCCACACGGTGTGGAGACACGCGTGACATCATATGGACCGTCTGTTTTTAAACTGGATTTAAATTGTGTGGTCTGAATCATTCTATGTGTCAAGTCACCCCAAATGGAGTTAATGCCTAAAAATTCCCCAAACAAACCCCTTATTCATCAATATTCAATTGAGTATGTAATTAAGCAGTTTCAATGGTATAAGAATTCTATTTCATTCAATTCATTGCATCAAAATTCACAAAAGTAAGCGCAAGTGTCTCAATTTTTTCAAACTTAGTGTCATGCCTACCCCCACTTTAAAACTCAACATTGTCCTCCATGTGGAAAGTAAAGCAAAAAAAAGTAAGAAGAAGAAGAATACTTAGCTTCTGAAAATAGAAGAACTTGACTAACTGTCTGAAGCGAATCATATCAGTGAACTGGAACCAATGACTAATCCTTGCACTGTGTCAGCTAATACAAACAATTCTTGCATAAGGCCATTAGTACCACAAGACGCGAATAAGTAACAAAATCATTATGTCATATGGCAGTAAATAGCACAACTAAAAAGAAGAAGTGCAATAAACAATTTAAGCCAATACATAACAACTTAATTACTTAAACACAACTATAAAAATAAAAATACACAAGATAAGAACCAAATAATCATGTGAAGTAAAAAAGACTCCCGCACATGCTTTGCTCAAAAGCCTTAGGAACATGGCGATGAAAAAAAACCTTCCCACTTTTATTCGATTATCAAAAAGAAGAAGAAAACTGACAAAAAAGGTTAACTATAAATTAATGGCTATGCTTAACAATTAAATAAATAGTCCCCGGTAACGGCGCTGAAAACTTGATCGCGTGTAAGTCGCTTAATACTAGAAAGAGGACTAGGTCAATCATAGTATAGCAAGGCGAGTCAAGGTCGATCCCACAGAGAGTATTATATAATTACGTTAAATACAACCACAATTCATAAGTCAACCAGATAGGGTGGTCTTTCACCAACATAAATAAACAGTAAAAGAAAGAGATGCAAATAAACCAATAGTCAATTATATTGAAAAGGCATTAACCAAACCATTCACAACTAATCTCCCTTTAATCCTTAAATAATCCATATTTGTAATTAAGCAACGGGTGCAGTCTCCTAACCTTATCTACTTCCATTGAAAGGACAATAGACGTCTATGTGCAGTTAACCTCGTTCCTTGGTTGTATTAACCCACACGCAATAAGTTCTAGAAAGTTCTGGCTTCAGACCGAGAACCTCCATAAGCAGCTATCGTGGATTGATTAGCACGTTCGTAGGGATCGATCCAGACTATGTCCTAATTAACATTTCACTTTATCGTCCTTCATGTTAATTTATGATGTACGACAAGAAGATTGGCCAGCTCTAACCTCTATCGTTAATTAAACTTGTCGATCAACATAGCTTACTCCGAACCACAGAATTAGAGTTTACTAGGTGTCTCGATTCGGC
This sequence comes from Gentiana straminea, assembly GCA_036785695.1. Lineage (NCBI taxonomy): Eukaryota > Viridiplantae > Streptophyta > Magnoliopsida > Gentianales > Gentianaceae > Gentiana > Gentiana straminea. The sequence continues at coordinate 422,575 of JAVUPR010000456.1, forward strand.
AATATAGACCATCTCTGAATCGAAAGAACGCAACACGTAATTCTGCGTTTAATATTAACGAATCGAATAATAAGGATTAAGGTTCGTTTAATTAATTCATAGTTGATTAGATTCAAGCATATTCTAGATCTATCACAAGAAAAATCAATAATCTAAGATGCGAAATAAAATATTGGAATAGATCATACCAATAACAAAGAACATGTCTACTTTTCAATTCTCTCTCTCTCTCTCTCCGACGATTCGAATCGATCCATGATGATCGTAAACCAAGCACAATTCAATAATAAAAGACTCGTGATTTATTTTCAAGTAGAAAAGAAGAAAATGAAAAAGGCTTTATTCACCAAAAGACTACATTGTGTCTAGTTGATGAAAGAAAGAATAGGAATAATGATTGCGTACAAAAATCGTAGCCCTAATTCCTCTTATATAGTGTATAAACCGACCTAAGAGAAAACCTAACCCTTGGAGGACAAGAAAATGCGTTCTGAAAGGTTCTCAGTTGCTCGATTAGCGGCAGCCACCCTCGATGAATTGAGGTCATTTTTGTATTATTTCTTCTGCCGACTTAACTTGGAAAGTTCTAGAATACCCTAGGCCCGCTCCTTTCATCAGATTCGGTATTTTAACCATAAATTGACCTCCGTAACTCCTAGGTGGGTGATTCAAAGCGCGTTGGAATCCTTGTTTCATGCCCTCTAACTTTCATGCAGAATTCCAAGCCCAATTCGTCGTGTAAGTATCCTCAAACAGCGATGAAACATCACCAAACAGATTCTCGGGTCCAATATCCGCTCGAAACACTTCAACCTTCAGCTCTATTCACTTCCTTATCAATTGAATCTCATATTTAGGCCATATGATGCTCCAAACACTCGTTCATGTGTCAATAAAACTATAGCACACATAGTAACTTCTATTTATGGGAAATAACGCATAGAATACACGGTTAACACACACAATACCAATTTAGTCACCTCGTACGTGGCTTAATCATATTTAGCTAATTAATCCATGTTTTCATACCCCATTGAGAATACAAATCTGGTGTAAGTTGATGGTAAAATATGATACCAAGTTTACCGTCATCAGAATAACTTATTTACTCCCGCTTTCCAAAGATTCACGAGAGCCAGACATTCTGTATAAGAAGGCCATTTAGGACGAACAAACATGTATCCTATGCATGCTTCAATATCATACGCGAGCACTACCGCATGATCGCTCCATGGCTAGGGGAACCTCAATAGTGTCAAAAAAACACGATAATCCACACTGTGATGCCATGAAGACTTCGGTCTCAAGATATAACACAACTGCCACATACTGCGACACTAAATGTAAGTGGGTCAATCTAACGTAAGCATTCTCTAATACATGTCCACGTACAGTCCAAGTGTCTCTACACTTCGATAGACGAGATATATCCCTATCTTCAATAAGATAGAAGACATCAAATACATGCTAGTCTAATCGTACTATCAATGTCCCGTTTGAAGTACAAAACACTAGAGACATTTAATTATCAAACTTATTAAGGCGATTAGAGATATCATCAACCATAATCACTACCATGGTTTCTCTATCACGGTTTAATACTAAGGACGTTACTATATATTCAATAACATAATTGGTTCATAAAGATAAACAAAACATATAATAACAAAAAGTGCTTCTATTAATCGTAATAAACTTATTACATGAACTAAATACACTGTAAATGACCCGACCCGGTCGGATCCGGTCCAACTCGATTGAGTTTAGAACACTATTTCAACATGAAGCTCAGTCAACCCCTGTTCAGTTGAATGGCTTGGATTAGACTCCCGTTCAACAACCAGATTAGAAGAGTGCGGACTTGATTCAGCAGAGTGTTGCGTATCAGTTGACTCTACCTGAAGCTCCACCTTACTTTTCCATCTCTCAATTTCAGCACTGGTTTCAGACTCCGTAGTCCCTATCACTGATGAGCTGAGTATAGAATTTTCATCGAAAACCACATCACTTTTGAGTATGACCCCCTTCTCTGCTGATGACCGAATTCTATGACCCTTCACCCCATCACCATAAACCATAAACACTCTTTTCTTGGCTCTTGTCTCCAGCGTTCCTTCACTAACATGATAATAAACTGTGCTTTCAAAAACCTTTAGAATTGAGTAGTCTGTAGGCTTTCCTGACAACATCTCAAATGGTGTCTTGAGATTGATCCCTGTGTGAGGACTTCTTTTGATTAAGTAGCATGTTGTGCTTACAACCTCTACCAAAAATCACCTTGATAAACCAGCATTATATAGCATACATCTTGTCCTCTCTAGAAGAGTTTGATTCATTATCTCAGCAACACCATTCTGCTGAGGTGTATTCCTGAATGTGTGATGTCTGGAAATGCCCTCCACTTTACAGAATGTATCAAACGCAGACCAGCAGAATTCTAGACCATTATCTATTTAGGCCTTTTGATTTTCTTGCCTGTCTGATTCTCGTTAAAGCCTTCCACTGCTTGAATCCATTGAATGGTTCATTCTTGTGATTCATCATCACTACCCAAGTCATCCTTGAATAGTCATCTTTGAATTACACAAAATATATGTGACCACTGAATGATTCCACATTTGATGGACCCCAGGAATTAGAATGAATATAATCAAGTGATGCCTTTAACTGTGTTTGCCTATTGAGAATTTGCTTCTATGTAGCTTCCCAAACACACAGTGCTCATAAAAGTCCTAACCTTATATCCCCCAAGAAAACATGCTGAAGAAAGGACATGCATACCCCTTTCACCCATGTGACCAAGTCTCATCTGCCACAGTTGAGTCTGCTGTGACTGATGAACTTCTAAGATGCCACAACAGCAGAGCTAGATACAGTAGAGCCTTGCAATAAATACAAGGTTCCTCTCTTGATAACTTTGAGGACGACAACTGAATCTTTGTAGACATTCAGCTTTCCACCTTCTCCCTTGAAATTGGAACCCTTGTTCTCCAATAGACTCAGAGATACAAAATTCTTGGTCATCTGTTGAACATGTCTAACATCTTTCAGTGTGCGAAATCTACCTTCCTCAGATCTCAGCTGAACTGAGAGAATTCCCATTATCTTAAAGACCTTGTTGTTTTCCATAAAAATATGTCCACCATCTATCTTCTCATAAGTAGAAAACCACTCTGTGTGGACAAATATGATAGGATGCCCTAGTATCTAGGATCCAAACATCAGCATGATGTGCTGAATCCCCAACCAGTAGAACCAGATCCTCATCCAAAAGCTCAACAGCCACAACTTTTGTGCCAGAATTGCTCTCGTGTTGCCTTCTCTTTTTTGGACAATTTGACTTTTAATGAACCTGCTCCTTACAGTAATTAAAGACAACTACCTTCTTGGACTTTCTTTTCTTTCCATGCCCTTTCCCACTACTACTACTGACTACTAGTCCAGTGGCCTGGTTGTCTGTGCCTACTGGCCTGTGTCTTAGCTCCCTGGCATCCAAGGTTGCCCTTACATCCTCCAAAGCTACTGTATCCTTCCCAGCTATGAAAGACTGTGAAAAGTTTGCATACGATGCTGGTAATGGCACCAACAGGATTAGGGATACATCATCATCTTCAATGTTAACATCTATATTCTTGAGATCAAGTAATATTGTGTTCATCTTATCAAGACGTTCCCTTAACTGAACTCCTCCATGGATCCTTGCACTAAACAGTCTCTGCTTCATCAGCAACTTGTTGGTTAATTACTTTGTCATGTGCATGATTTCAAGTTTTGCCCATAACTTGGCAGCTGTGTCTTCCTCAGCAACTTCAGTGATAACATCATCAGATAAGCACAACATGATGGTTAAATGTTCTATCTCTTCCAGACTGGCATAATCTGCAGAACTGACATCTCCTTTATCAGATAAAAGAGTCCATAACCCTTGTTGCTTTAACAAGGCCCGCATCTTGATTTGCCAAAGACTAAAACTTTTTCTTCTTGTAGATTGTTGATTTTTACGTTAACTGCAGTCATCTTTCTTGCAAAAGAACAGAAGTTTTATCAGAGAATCCTAGAACCTATGGAGGGCTTAGTGAAGATAATGTTCGTTCATATAGATGATTCCCAAAAACCTTTGCTCTGATACCAGTTTCTTATAACATGATAGGGAATCCAGATGCAAGATAGATAAGTAAACATATGCAATTTAATAGTAAATAAGCACAAAAATAATAGAAACAAGAAGAACCAAGGATTTAACGTGGTTTCCAGCGTTGTGCCGACTACTCCACAGACATAAAAGATATATTTTACTATGCACAAAAATTCAGATGGATTACACACTTTATAATGACTAATACAATTGGTATTTATAGGCACAAATCCTTAAAACACTAACCGCCGAAGGATCTTTGTCAGATTGCCATAAATGCCTCAGATGTATGTCCCTCTGCTGACCCAACTCAACTGATCACTATCCAGATGTAGAACTCAGCTGTGTTCAATAAACATCGGCGGACTCGGCAGCCTGCGACCCCGAGAGGATGCTCTCCCGACTTCAACAACCGACTTTCACCGACTTGAACACACTTCTCGACCGACCATCGCTCAACCGATCTTCATATTAGTTCCACCGAATAGAGATCAAGTCACTTTGCTGACATCTTTTTGCTGCTTTTCCGTGATATTGACCGCAAATCCGCCAAAGCTCCTTGCATAGCTTCTAACTATACATTGCTCAGAAACCCTTCCAAAGAAAGTATACCAAAACAGATCAGAATTTTTGCTCCAACTCTTCAATTTGGCTTCCAAAGAGTTTGAATCAAAGTCAATACATGACTATGTATCTTTTTTACTAATTTCTTACAAACTTCATCATACATACATTTGGTTTTGTGTGACGTGCATGAAATGAAAGTGTTGTATACCCAACTTTTTGAAGTATATGCTTGAAAAATGTACTGCTGGTTGCACCGGTAAATCCCCCATGTAAACTATGTATATCTGTTTGTCGCTTTTGATTTAAATAAAAAATTACTAAATACAACACAAAATGGGAGAAAAATTCACACAAAATATTTACATGCCTTCCTTTCTTCATAACCGGCGGCGCCATCCATGATAAGTTCACAACAGGAAATATATAACCGAAATAAAATACTACAAAAGATGGAGAAGGATTGGAACTGGTTTCTTCTAGCCATTGTTTGAGATTATTACAGAACAGAGGGAGCCCTTGAGAGTATTTATGTAAATTGGAATTCGCATTTAGTTCCGAAACAACAGGTTTCGCACAGACAGAAATAATTCCACCGGCCTTGCGGTGAAGGCCTACATGGCATTGTGGTAGGACTCTTCCTTTTCATTTTATGTTGTTCAATTTGTTGTAGTAATGAGTCTGATCAATTTTGTTTTATAATGCTTGTTTCTAATTTTATAAACTCAAGTTTTATTATTTTAATTTCTTCCGCACTTTTATGTATCTTTTATTTTCATGTTAAACTGGATCGTACTTTGCATAAAAATAAGTGGCTGGATATTCACCCCAATTTTACTGTCAAAGCTTTTCCTAAATCTTGCTCGGAGAACAAAATTATGTTGTACAGCTCTGCCAACTTGATGATCGCGTGTAAGTCACTAACGTCGATATTACTAGCAAGAATACTAGGTACATCGTAGTATAGTAAATACGAGTCAAGGTCGATCCCACAGAGACAATGCAACTATAAGTATAAATGATTCTAACCTAATTAAGAAGAAACATAGAGGCGGTCATTGACCAACAATAACGTAAAAGAAAATAAAGAAGGTATACCTCTCCCTCTCCTCACCGATCTACTAACGTGGATTAGTTAATCATTCTGTTTACTTCCCCACATAATTTCCTTATATTAATCGTGAGCTTTAGTTTTAATTATCATTATCAGCTAGGGGTACAATTCCTACTCCTATCTACTCTGACAATGGCAGTAGATAATCTATATGCAAGCTACCCTCCTTAATTGGTCCGTAATAGCCCATACGCATAAAGAACTAGAACTGCCGATATTGAGCGCTAACTCATACCGCTAACCCGCCTAGACAGTTGTCGACATTGACCAGCACGTTCCTAGGGTCCATTCTAGACTATGTCCTAATTAACACTTCACTAACAGTCCATCATGTTAATTTACGATTACAATAAGCAGATTGGCCAGATCTAACCTACTGTTAATGAAACCTGTCGATCAGCGTAGCTGTAGTGAATCCTAGTTTTAGGTTTTCTAAATATTGCCTCGGTAAACTAGTATAGACCGCCGGGTTACCGGGGGCGGCTTTTCCTAATTTCTGGAACTACATTCCTCAATACGATTAAAATAAGTAAATTATGGGGTCGTTAAACATGCAAATTAACTAAAACACTTAAATACGAACAAATCTCCCATATTGAAGACAATAAAGGAACGTTCAAAGCTTCATACCTTCAACAATGGAGATCTAGCTCGATCTACTCAAGCTAGAGATGATGGAAGATGGGAGGAAACCCGAAATAACTCTCCAAAGCTCAAGAAAATTTTATTTCATCAAAAGTGTATAATGTAATTGATAAGATATGAGATTGTATGCAATAATCTGTAAACGCGGCCTTATATAGGTACAGTGACCGACTTAAGACTCTCTCTTTCCTAGTAGCGAAGGAAAAGGGCAGGGCTTTTTTCGTATTAATAGTGGGCAGCGTATTGCGCCTCTCTCGAAGCCAGCCTTTTATCCCAAAGCAAAAGAGAGAGCGTCTAGACCCTAACCGACCTAGATAATGCGGCAGGATCAATTTATTGTCGAACAAGTCGCCGGTTTACCGGGCCTTCTTTTCTCCTTTTTCTTCAGCAGGCTTCTTCTTGGACTTCAATTACTTGTCCCAAAGTACTTCTTTCGGTCCAGATCCATTCTCCAATGCTCCAGATTCGGTACATCCTATAAAACAAGCAAAACAAAACAAAACAGTACCAAAACCTCAGGAAAATAGTATAGATGCAGAATTATGATCCTGGAAACACTCACATAGCATTTAACATATATTTCATATAATAACGAGCCTATTTATCCTCTCTTGAGTAGAAATCGGGGTGAATATAGGTATAATTATTGGTACTATTTAGAGCGTTATCAACTACCCCCCACGTAGCTATTGATTGTCCTGAGCAAAAATGCGAAAAGAAAACAACACTTAGATCAATATACAAGTTAATTAAAAAAAACTATGCCTCATGAGTCAAGATCAAGATTATGCCACTCATATCCATTAGTAAGGCATTAAACATTATTCATATCATGAGCCAATGTGTGTGTGCAATAACTTTCCCAACCGCTTAGTAATGCGAGACTATCTCACATTACGTCAACCCGTAGTCGAAATAACCGGTCTCGAACATGTTATTATGAATTGATTGAATTTGTCAAGACGGATCAAGAGCTGAGTATATAGTACTCTTAGGCTCACGTTTATCGGTCTATGCAAAAGTCGTGCGGCTTACGCTCCATCGACTAAGATATTGCCAAACAGAATATAGATGTATATATTTCAATGCACTTCTCTTTCTTGGTGGGTGAACTTCTATTGATTTAACAATCCTCACGGTCTCACTCATGACAAACTACCGAATCCAAAATTCTTTTGCCTTTCTAAGCGTTGGTGGAACATGATTCATGAAAAAGCCAGGGTCAACTCTAGTCAAAGTAATATGCTATCGACTACACATCAAGGGAAGTGAGTTATACAGGCTTAAAATGGTGGCTCATAACAGGATATCCGCTTAATACGCCACTACTTCAGAAGTTGACACTTTCTCTTACTCATACAAAGTAAAAGAAAGATGAAGTCAATTAACTTGAAAAGATCAAAGATGTCATATTTATTTCGAAATTCTATCGAAACAAATCAAATTCCAAGTGGTGAATCATGCATCAAAGAGAATCTAGATAATCACACAATTCATTGAATATAGTGCTATGAAGCTAAGTGACGTTCCTCTACCCCCCACTTAATCGAAACATTGTCCCCAATGTGTAAGATGGAAAATAAAAAATGAAAAGGGACTTAGCTTTGGTTAAGCGTGGAACCATAGAAGAATCGGATTGTCGAATAATTAATTGGGCTCATGTAAATAATCCTTGAAGAATCTGCGCTAAATAACTCAAACAAACCAAGAAGAACAGCGGTGACAAGAAACTGTATAATAAAATGGCGGCAGTAAAAGAGAAAAATAATTAACTTGAAAACAATTTAAGGCGACAAAATCATGATAATATCAAATTCTGCTACATCAACTAAGTAGGAAAGAAAACAAGAAAATGGAAAACAACAATAAAAAGAAATTAAGACTAGTCCTCATCAGAATAATCCTCCCAGTCATCTCTAGGCTCAAAACCGGGAGATGGACCAGAACTCGAGGCAGCAGCGGCCGAAGAAGAGGCTCGGTGATGTGGGGCAGTCCTATGTGGCTGGGTCGAGGCAGGTATACCAAAGTAATCGATAATCGTATCCATCTTGTGGTGCAGACTCGCAATCTCTCGTGAGTGCTCCTCAAGCAAGGCTCTCTGAGTTCGGGGTGCTCCGTGCACCGGAGTACGCTCCCTCTCAGCTTTACCAACCCATCTTGGTGCTTTCTGAACCGACTGCGAACTGATCTTCGGCTCAGGGTCTTCTCAATCATCACTGACGAGCATCTTCACCTCGTCCTCCAAAGCAAACATATAAATCATTGGCCCATATAGTAACAGCTCACACTCAGAAGCAGCAGCAAGCCCGTGAATACGGCTATGCATCAGTAGACCAATTTTGATTGAAGATCCCTGCTCCAGATAAAACATCAATTCCGTCCTCTTCGTAGTGACAGAGACCATGTGCTTGGTCGGTAGAAGGCGGGCACAAACACTTCGTTTTTATGAACTTCGAGTTACAACCGATTCAAACATGACTTAGTCGGTTTCTAGTTTTTAAGAGCATTAACTGAGTTTTTACTCTTCTTTAAAATCTCAGTACTCTATCCTTCATTTGATTATAATTGACTAAATCAGAGTACACCATTTACAATCAAATCATCTAAGATATCATTGTCCTTATGATTCTTAGTCCAGTATACAAGATCTATAAAGTCAGTTCAGGTCATCACAATATTGCTTGAAGTCTAACTCTACAGTATCGACTTAGTCTTCATAAACCGAGTTTGAACCCTCGGTTCTTCAGTCTTCAATAAGTGAGTTTGAACCCTCAGTTCTTCTATCTTCTAGATAAGTCAAGCGAGTCTCCGTGTCCCTCGGCGAACTTACCTTCTTCAGTTTCTGTTGGTGTGCTCTTATGTCAGTTTTCCAGTATCTCTTTTGGATATCAGTTTCCTCAAATTACTTACTCAATTTCTCAATTCGGAACCTAGAACTATTACAGTGCTTGTTTGATTAACTTATACAAATATCTGAATCTATTAAATCCTATACATTAATTTCTGGACATCTTTTTGCTTTGCACTATAATAGCTAGTTATGACACTTCATCCATGGGGTCTAAAAACAATAATTAAATAAGTGATGAATCATCATTAAAACATAAATTTTATTTCCAACAATTTCCCCCTTTTTGATGATGTCAATACCCTCCTTAAAAGCAATGCAAAAAGATAAACACAAAACAAATAAAAACAAAACAAACTGAGAAACTGAGATATTATTGAATAAACTGAGTTACAATACATGAGTATTAAAATACAACACATGAAAAGAAACTATGTGTAAGCTTCTTCTCCTTTCACTTGCTAGCTTCACTGAGTTTGTTGCCATATCTTTCAGCATACTCCCTCATGGCTTCATTCGTTGCTGTGCTTTCAATTCCATGAATATTCACATAAATATTCCATGAATTGGACATATTGTGTTTACTTGAAAAAATTGCTCTTGAAAAGTACAACAAACACAAACACAATCTGTCTCAATTTTTTGCTCGTGCCAAGTTTGAGTAGATCTATGACAAACTCGGGTTCAGCTTTCTCAACATGTTCTGAGACTTTCTCTAAAGTGCCATTTCTCTCCCATTTGCTCAATTTGTGCCAGAAATGCATAATCACCTTTTGCATGTTCAGAAAGGTTGATAAGCCTTATTCTCTTGATTCTCCTTCTCTTAAAGGTAGCTCTTTGAAAATGTTGTAGAGATGAGAATCTAGACCAAGTCTTTTCTCAGTGGGTTTTGCAAATTTTGCGATTAACTCTATTTCTTCATCAGTAAAATCTCCTCTAGCTTTCTGCAGCTCGACCAATTTATCATCAATGTTTGTCCGAACTTTTGGCATATCTAGCTCATTGACTTTTATCATATCCGGACTTTCCCCCTTATTGACATCATCTTTAATGATCAAACTCTTGATGTAGGAGTTTATATGTTGCTGAGTTGATGCCAGTATGGTCTAAGTAACAACTGAATCCTTCATTCCATTATCTAGTAAGGTCATTTTGTCAACCAAATTATTAAGAATGCCTTCCCATCTCTCAGTTGTCTCAGTTTTCCTTGAATCATTCTTAGTGGTAGTCTGTCGAATCTCGATCAAAGTGTTCTGGCTATCACTTCTGACATTATTCAATCTTTTCTCCATGTTAGTCCTCTCAGTCTTGCTATATTCTAAAGACTTTAACACTTTTCCAAACAAGCTTATATAATCTTTTTGAATGCATATCAGCTCATTGTGATAGAACTTGATGATATCAACCTATGAAAGTATGTCAGTTTCAGCTTTTAGGTCTTCAACTTTACTTGCTTCAGCTTCAGTTACTTTTGTTTCTTTGATAGGAGTAGGAACAATCTTCTTGAGTTCCTCTTTATATTCTACAGACTTTCTTCTTTCCTCGATCGTTTCCTTATTTCTTCCAGGCGTGACTTATTAGTTTTCTCGACTAGTGATATTTCCAAATTGAAATCATCATCGAATCTTCATCAGCTTTATCAGCTTCAGCCAATGCTATCTCTTGAATAGTTTGATCAGTTGGGGACTGATAGCTAGTTGGGGACTGATAAGCTTCTTTTTCTTCATTTCCAGATTCAGACTGAGTTTCAGTGTCTGAATCACTACTGCTTTCTTCAGAACTATCTTCATCATCATCAGCAATGTTCTTATCATCTCCAGTTTTCTTTTTGCTTGAGATGAAGTGCCAGTTCCTTTTTGCAAATTATGATCACCTTGGGAATCATCATCATCATCATTGTCGTCTTTCATAGAATTTCCTTCTACTACAATTTTCTTCCAATGACTGTCTTTGTTCAACACATATCGAGTATTCAAAAATTCATCAGTCTTGATTAGTTCGGACAAATGAGTGATGTTGTAAAGATTAAACACCCATTTATCTGTGATCTCCAACTCTACTAACTGACTTCTTTGATCTGATATGGAGCTGAGTTTCCAGTTTTTATGTGCATGCAATCTCTTGCAATCAGCTACAATCAATTCTCTAATGTTGACAGATGATTCAGGCGGAGTTGTGATTACTTCACTTTCTCTTGGAATCTCCAGATTACTTCACAGGAGCCACTATCTTTTTAGCTTCTTCTCTTTTCTCTAGATCAATTTTGCTGGTTTCAATTTCAGGAACTGAGATGGTAAGCTCAGTTTTAAAATTTTCTTCAACAAATTTCAGTTCAGCAACTGGTTCCACCTCAGGTGTTGGTTTAATAACCTGATCTTTTGCTGGTTCAATGTCAGCAACAGTTTCTCCTTCTTTATTTTCTTCTGGTGTAGTTTCTTGTTCTCTGACAAGCTCATCTAGAGTGATGACTTGTGTAGGTCTTGATTCAATCTCAGCAGGGTCTTTTCTTCGGGTTGAGAAGCTTCAAATTCCTTGAATGATTCATCATATTCATTTGTAGATACCGATTTTTATGGCGTGGATCTAGACTTGGAGAGTGGCTTGAGCATGGTCATTGTTTCTAAGTCAATCAACCTCTCCTCGCCGTCGCATCTTCTTCAACAACTTCAACTCTCGGGTCTATTCCTCCCGAGTGTCGGCCTTCCTTTCCGAATGTCCGCTTCGGTAGTGAAGGAATAACTTCTTCTCTAACCGAAATTTCCTTTTCAGAAGTGATAACCTCATTTTGAATTGGTTCGTTGGGGGTTTCTTCAGTTCTCAGTTTCTTTGCTGAGCTTTCAGCAACGGAAGTAGCCGATTTTGTTGGTGAAGGCTCTAAGACCTTCTTTGCAGTTTCATTAACCTTTGTTTGAATTGAAGCATCCAGCTTCCTCTTCCTATCTAACATTTTATCAACTTGTTCAAAAACTTCAGCACTACTTCGAGGTTTCTTTGATCTTCTGCTCTTCTTCTTATGTTCGATTTCGTAACCCTCGGCCTTTCCTCTTTCCATATTTTTCCTTGATTGCAACAATTTCGCTTTCCTTCTTCTTTGCGATTTTAAAGTAGTCAAGAATTCTTTGAACTAATATGGCCGAGTCTTTTTGTGATAGAATCGCCTTTCTTCACATCAGTTTTCTTCTTGGGTACATCAAAACATTGTGCCATCAGCTGATCCAGAATGTACCTTTGCCAGTTGAAGTTTTCTTTGAACCAAATGATGTACAGAAGATCCAATTTGGTTCCAGAAGATTGCTAAAATTTCCTACGTTTCCAATCACGCAATTCGCCAGCATCTTGGTCAGAAAGTTGAATTCAGGATTGAGTAGACTTATGCTCCCAGTTTGCAATACTGGTGATTTTGAATTTATTGCAATAACTTTCCATAACTTTTCTTTCTGCTCCTTGCTCAACTTGATAGATGCCGATCCTCCAGATTTGTCAAAACCAAAAATATCTGCTATTAGATCTTCGGTAACTTAATTTCTTTTCCATTGACGTTTGTTGTAAGAGTATGAACATCTTCTCCTTCAATGGACGTCTTTCCAAATTCATAAAAATCTCCATTGCTATCGAGGCAGACACTTAGCAGATTTATATTGAACACCTGCTCTAGACCCTTGATTCCTCGAATTTTTGCTATAATTTCTTTGGTGAGGGTCTTATCAGTGTACTTGGCGATGAATTGATCAAGTGAAATGATCATTCCAGGTTAAATTCTAGTAAAGGCCATTGTTTCTGAAGATTGGGTTGAATTTGAGAAATTTGAGAGAGAGAGAGAGAGAGAGAGAACTTCAAAGGATGATTATATAGAAACTGATTGTAAAGAATTAATGGGAAAATAGAATGGTATTTATAGGTGGTGGAAGTAGTGGTTAAAAAAATCTTACTTGGATTCAAAACATTTCGTTGAGATTGCAAAAAGGGAGATGAGTGGAAAAGATGGACGATTGAGATTAAAAATAGGCACATCTGTCCTGTCATTTATGGCTTGTAACAGTAAATGCGGTAGGTGCATTGTATCTCCAGCTGTAAATATCCAGTTTTGTCCTTATCCAGAACATGCAGTAAATGTCCTTTGATAATTCAAAAACTCAGTTGTGAGTACAACTCAATTTTAAGAATTACAACTTCTCAGTTTTCAGTTTATGATTTTCTCCTGCAAAACAAAATGAGAGATCTTTGGTACCCATATCTTTTTGGGTCCTTTTTTATTACTTTTTTTCTGTAAGTCTGAAATGACTTATCAGTTTTATACTTATACCTATCTTGATATTTTGGTAGTGCATGGTCAATTTTCATAAAATTCTTATTTTTGGATTCGAACATCCTTTTCTTGGGAATTTCGTGAAACTGAGTGATCATTGGTGCATTCCAGTCTTTATCAGTGGGAAAAAGTCTTCCTTTCCCTCTGAATCTAGTATTCCATGAATGATTTTCATTCCTTGATGAATAAGACTTGAACGTCCTTTTAACTGATCTCTGATGAGTTCTGCCCTTGTCTGCCTTTTGATATTTTCTTTAAAAATTTTTAGTTTGCTGTTTGCTACTGATTGATTTTATAGTTTTGTCCGTTTTAGATTGAGGCTGTGTTGAGTAATTGTCAGTTCTAACAATATTGTCAGTTTTCTGAGTTCCTGACTTTTTTGCAGCTACAAACTTAGGTGCAACTGTACTAGGTCTGAACTTAGAATTTTGTTGACTGTCAAACCCTAAACCGTTCTGTCACCAAACGGTTTTCCAGGTTTGAACTGAACGTTACGAATTGGATCAACTGATGATTCTGCAATATTTATTACCTCTGTTAGTTGATCAGTTGAGCAAATTTCTTTAGTTTCATTATTAGCACTGATAAGATTGATTTCAGCATTCAATCTTAGAACTTCAGTTTTCAATAGATATTTTTCCTTTTTGACATTCTCATAATTATTTTGAATTACCTCTAATTTCCTTTATGAGTATGTCCAAGGTTTCATTGAAATCTTCATTTCTATGATTGTTCATGGCAGTGTGAGTGTCGAACGTGGAAGTACTTGCCTCAAATTTGATAGATGAGTCTTCAGTTCTGGCTTCTTCATCTTCTATTATCTGCTTTCCTTTCTCTAATCCAAGAAGTATGATTTCTTCATCACTTTCACCATGATCATTTCCACCAAGGCTTATAGGTAGGGTTTCAGCATTATCTTCATTGTTTGTGGGGGATGGTTCATCAGTGAATGTTTCAATCAGCTTTTCTTGAGTTTTAGCCACCAAAGCCTGAAATTTGTTTTTGTATTCATCAAATCTTAAAAATGAACAGTTTATCAATTTTCTAAAGTGGTCTTGTGTATCCATGATGTAGTTTTGGAAAAATTTTAAAGACTTAAGCAACGAAACTGATAGAACTCAGTCTGAGATTTCTTCAAAGTAGAAGATATGCTCCGAAACCAATTGTTGGTATCGGAAACGACCGATGCCCGAAGTAGTAATCGATTTGGATCACCTCTAAAAAGGAAGAACTGCTCCGATACCAATTGTTGGTCCCTTAGAAAGGCTAACACAAGTTTAGATAGGGGGTGAATAAACTCGTAACCAAAAACCTAACCCAAAAACTTCATCTTAAACCAGATTTAGTTTAACTAAAACTTGTGCGGAGTTAGGCTAACTTAACTGAGTATAAGTCATAACTGACTTATCCTTAGCTGAGTTAACCAGAAGCGGATTATTAAGCCTTTGTTAAATATGAGTTATCAGTTAATATATTAACTCAGTTTCTGATGTTTGCTGAGTATGTGAACTAGATGAATATAACTATAATGCAGTAAATAAATGCGTAATGTAAATAACAAGAATTATAGAGGTTCCAGGTGGTGTAATCTTGTCAGTCCTCTCTTCCTCTGTGATGCGGAGGAAAATTCCACTATAACTTTTGAGATGGCCCAGTTACAAAAAGTCCTAAACTGATAGTCCTTGACTTATCCCTAGCTTCACTATCTAAACACTTGTAGAACAGGTAGGATGGCTGCTCTCCAATTGTTTGAAACACTGGTCGTTGGAGGGTTGTCTTGCCTCTTCACCAACTCATCACAAACAGTCTTCCTGACCGCAGCTCAACTGTCCTTCACACCTTCTAGGTGTTTCACAGTCTAAAACCTTTGATAAAATCAAAGTTGAGACTTGAATCAATAACTATGATTCAATTTGTGATTCGAGCTTTCTCTTCGAGATAAAACAGTTAAGAAAAGCTCTATTTTCTTCAAATTAATGATCATGATGTTTCTTGAATGCTTGTGATCACTTGAAGAAATTTCTAGATCTTGCAATTAAGTGCTTACCATGAATTATTTTGATTTACTTTCCCCTTTTATATGACCTTTCTTGACATGATTGATTATTAGAATTCCGCACTACTTCTTGTGGTAGAAGCAGTCTATTTATAAGGGTTTCTGTAATGGTTAGATCATTTGAATTTGAATCCTTATAGCCATTAGTGGTCCTGCTTTTCTGTATGTGTGTCAGTGTCCTTTCTGACATTCATTACGGTCTGATCCATCTTCAGTTTTTCCAAACTTTAGTTACAAACTGATTCAAACATGACTTAGTCAGTTTCCAGTTGGTAAGAACATTAACTGAGTTTTTACTCTTCTTCAAAATCTTAGTACTGTATCCTTCATCTGATTATAATTGACTAAAGCAGAGTACACCATTTACAATCAAATCATCTTAGATATCATTGTCCTTATGATTCTTAATCTAGTATACAAGATCTATAAAGTCAGTTCAGGCAATAACAATTAATCTTGCCGAAGTCTAACTCTAAAGTCTCGACTTAGTCTTCATAAACCGAGTTTGAACCCTCGTTCTTCGATCTTCAATAACCGAGTTTGAACCCTCGCTCTTCTATCTTCTAGATAAGTCAATTGAGTCTATGTCCCTCAGCGAACTTACCTTCTTCAGTTTCCGTTGGTGTGCTCTTATGTCAGTTTTCCAGTATCTCCTTTGGATATCAGTTTCCTCAAATTACTTACTCAATTTCACAGTTCTGAACCTAGAACTGTTACAGTTCTTGTCTGATTAACTTATACAAATATCAGACTCTATTAAATCTTGTACATTAATTTCTATGCATCTTTTTGCTTTGCACTATAACAGCTAGTTATGACACTTCATCCATAGGGTCTAAAAACAATAATTAAATAAGTGATGAATCATCATCAAAACATAAATTTTATTTCCAACATTTACGACTCCCTGTCTATTACAGTGCTTGTGTGATGCAACCCATACAAAGATCAGACTCTAATAAATCTTATACATTGAGTTCTAGACATCTTTTAGCGTTTCACTATAACAGTTAGTTCCAGCACTTCATCAATGGAGTGTAAACAAACAATTAAATAAATATAGATGAATTATCATCAAAACTTCAAATTTTAGTTCTAACAATTTCCCTATTTTTTATGATGGCAAAACCCTCCTTAAAAGAAAATCTTAAGGATAAAAACAATCTTAAACTAATAAAAACAAAGTAAAACTGAAACTGGATTTGTCATTAGATTTCTCAAAAACAGGTTCATACACATCTGATTACAAAAGTTAATTTTAAAAGCTAAGCTTCTAAGCTTGATGTGTACCTTTGATAAACAATCTTTCCTTGTCAAACATCCTATATTGATCTTATTTGGCTAAGCCTTCTTTGGAGAACATCTTGTTGTAGTCAACTTGACTTGTTTCTTTCCATTTTCTCCACGATGCTAACTAGAAAAGATCTTCATTGTCTCTGTAGTAAGGTTCAAATTCTTCAATATCGATATTCATTTGTTCTCTTTTGTCTTTGACTCCAGGTCTCTCATTTATTCTTCTGAGTTTCTTATGTTCACTCGTCTTCTAAGAATAGAACATACTTGATAAGAATGTTATCAAAGATTCTTCATAAGTCTTGTGTCTGTATTTGGTTTTCAGATGATTGTAGTCTTTTTGAAATTCCATCTAGACATCTTTTGTAAGGGCCACCCTCTTTCTCCAAGTTCTCTGTACTTCAAAATAAGTTCTTCATCACTAAGTTGAATAGGATCTCTGAATTCCAAAACTGATTTTTCTTTGTCATCCATGAGTTTTGCTTTATTATCCTTGAGCTTTGATATCTCATCTTGAAGTTTCAGCTTTTCTTGTACTTCCCCCTTTTTGGCATCACGCAGCTGAACGATTAAGCCATGAGTCAGTTTCTGGTATTCTACAATGCCTTTCAATGAGGTGTAGAGTTCTGATAATAGTGTTTCCAGACCATAAATTCTTTGATTGAGATGCCATTCTACTTGAGCACAAATTTCACGGTCTTCACATGTTGTTGTCTCCAATTTTTCTTTGAGTTGGAGAATTTATAAATCTGAGTTTGATGTAACTTGTTTGATTGTACCTAATTTTGAACTCATAGTTACATCAGTCTTCTTCCTGTAGTCTAAGTATCCTGAAATACTTGACAAGAGATTGTTGTAGTCTTCTTTATGAGTGAGTATATCACCTAAAGATGGTTGTACTTTACTCAACTCATCAGCTGTTAGGAACTCATTTGGATCAGTTTCTGAGGATCCACAATCATCAGTTCTTGTCCAATATCTTTAGTTTGCTTTTGATTGTCAGTTGTTTGTGACCTAACTGGAAATTCTTCTATCTGATCAACTAATATTCCCTTGCTTACAGTTTTGCTTTCAGATTGCAAAACTGAATCTTGCTCTGTCAGTTTCTTTGAATCATCATCCTTATCTTTCTCATCATCCTTCCTTGGTTTCTCCTTGGGTTCTGATGAATCAACTGACTTCTTCTTCCTTTGTTGAGCTTTTTCTTCAAGTAGCTTGTACCATCTTGTTAGAAATTCTTCTAAGGGAAATAATGTACACAAATTTTCTATTTCAAGGTTCTTCAGAAACCATTATTCTTCAGATCTCAATGCTTCCTTGAATGGTTCCTAAGTGTCCACAGTTTTCAACTTCATTTTTATGAGGTTGATTATCCTTTCGGGTGCAACATAGCTCTCTTCAGGTTGTTTTTGCTCAGTTTCTTCTATGATATCCATAGAAGAACCTTGTTTCTCTGATATCTTTTGCTTTTTGTGTAAATCACCTTCAGCTAACTGAACATCTTCAGATGTCGGTTTGAGTTCTTGTTCCCCCTCAGTTGTAGCCTTATTGCTTGTTTCTGTTTCCCTAACTGAAATTCCAGAAAACAAAGTTCTTTCCACTGCTCTTTTTCTTCTGAGTCAACTTTAAGCTTGACTCCTTTCTGTTCAGCTATTTGCTGAGAGACGGTTTACCTTCCTTCTACCTTTGAAGGTTCTTCTTTTGAACTTACAATTGCTGTAGTTGAGTAAGTTTTTCCTGATGTAGATGCTTGTTCAGCTGTAGAGGATGAAATTGAGTTTTGCTTTTTGCTAAACCATGACACACGTCTATTTCCAAGTAACTGACATATGCCTGATGTTCTTTTTCTATCTATTTTGTGTCTAGCATAATCCGAGTGTATGTAAGATATTAGTTTGAATTCTCCATCTCTTGAATACCATATTCCTACTCCTTGTGTATCCTTTTGAAGCTTCAAAGTTCTATTGACAACTGTCATATGACTTTCCTTTGGTTTAGTCTAAAATCTTGCACAAACTCCTACTGCAAATGATATATCAGGTCTACATGCTGTAATTTATAGTAGACTTCCAATCATTCTTCTATAAAGTGTTTGATCCACATATTTTCCATCTTTATCTTTATCCAGCCTAACATCTGTTCCAGTTGGTGTTGTTATTCCTACACTATTCTCCATTCCAAACTTACTCATTAGTTCTCTTGTGTATTTTGTCTAATGAATGAAAATTCCATTGTCCATTTGCTTGATTTGTAATCCTAGGAAACAATTTAGTTCACCCAACTCATTTGAAATTTGATCTTCATGAGGCTAGCAAATTTCTCACAAAGTTGCTGATTTTTTTTATCCAAAAATGATGTCATCCACATAGATTTGAACTAGGAGAGTGCTTTCACCAATCTTCGTTCGGAACAAGGTTTTGTCAATGGTTCCTATGATAAATCCATTGCCCACTAGAAACTATGATAAGGTTTCATACCATGCTCTAGGTGCATGTTTAAGTCCATAAAGTGCTTTTCTTAATCTGAAAACTTTATCTTCTTGGTCCTTGATTTCAAATCCAGGAGGTTGTTGTACATAAACTTCCTCTTCAAGTACTCTATTTAAGAATGCACTTTTAATATCCATTTGATATACTTTGAACTTCTCGTGGGCTACAAAGTCAAGAAATAATCTGATTGCCTCTAATCTTGCAACTGATGCATAAGTTTCATCAAAGTCTATTCCTTCAGCTTGAGAATATTCTTTGGCTACTAATCTAGCTTTATTTCTAACAATGTTTCCATCTTCATCAAGCTTGTTTCTAAAAACCCATTTGGTGCCGATTGTATTTGCATGATCTGGTCTGTCCAGCAACTCTCATACTTGATTTCTTTCAAATTCATTATGTTCATCCCACATGGATAGTATCCCATCTGGATCTTTCAAAGCTTTTCTACCTCCTTTGGTTCAGTTTGAGAAAAAAAAAAAACATGCTATCATTGCATCTAACTAATTTGTTGTGCATACTCCTTGTTGAAAATCACCAATTACTTGTTCTTCAGGATGGTCTCTCATCCATTGAAGTATTGGAGGTAGAATTATTGGAGCTTGACTTGCTTGAACTGGTTCTTCATGAATTTCAGCTTGATTCTCTTGAGTTTGGTTATCCTGATCTTGAACTAGTTCAATTTCATCTTGTACTGGTTGTTCAACTGTAGGTTCAGTTATTGGTAACTGAGACTAATCTTGATCAGAGGATTCGGTTAGTCTTAATCTTCCTATATCAATATCAATAAAAACTAGAGATGTGTCCTTCTGTGACTAAGATTGAGAAACTGCTTCTGGTTGGTTCTCAATTGTCTCACCAGTGAAGTTTGGTTCATCAAAAACCAAATGTATTGATTCTTCATGTTTAAGTGTCCTTTTGTTGAAGACTCTGAAGGCTTTGCTAACACTAGAATATCCTAAGAATATTCCTTCATCAGCTTTGGGTTGAAAAGTCCTGAGCTGATCCTTCCCATTGTTATGAATGTAGCATTTGCTTCCAAAAGCATGAAAGTATGAGATATTTGGCCTTATTCCATTCCATATTTCATAAGGTGTCTTCTCCAACCTTTTGTTCATCGTGGCTCGTTTTGAGTGTAGCAAGTTGTGTTAACGCTTTCTTCGCCCAATTTCTTTCAAGTAACTTTGATTCACGTACAATTTTTCTTCCGGCTTATTTGAGTGTCCTATTTCTTCTTTCTTTCGCCTACACCATTTTTTGAGGTGTTGTTATTGCTACAAGTTGATGCAACACTCCATTTTCCTCATAATATTCAATGATCAAATATTTAAAAAATTTAGTTCCTTTACCTGATCTTATCTTTACAACTATAACACTTTTCTTATTTTGAAGTCTCTTTAGCAGTTCGGTTAGCTTCTGCTTGGTTTCACTCTTCTTTGTCAAGAAAATCACCCATGTATATCTTGAGTGATCATCAATCACTACTAGTGTGTACTTCTTTCCACGAACACTGATAGGTGTGACAGGTCCAAACAAATCCATATGTAAAAGTTATAAGACTCTAGTTGTTGAATATTGAGATTTGGTCTTGAAACTGTCTTTTACTTGCTTTCCTTTTTGACAAGCGTCACATAAGTTGTCCTTTTTGTTAGAAATATATGGTAATCCAATTACTAATTCTTTCTTGACCATTAGATTGATGTCATCAAAGTTGAGATGACTCAGTTTCTTGTGTCATAGTCAACTGACTTCTAATTTGGTATGCACAAGTAGACATGTTTCTGAAACAGCTGTTGTCTAGTCCAAAACATACATATATTCTTTCCTTTTTGCTAGCAAGAACTACTTGGTGATCAGTTTCACTTATAACAATGCAAAATTCCTTGTCAAAGGTGACTCTGTATCCCATGTCACAAAATTGACTAGTGATGAGCAATTTGTAGTTGAGTCCTCAACATAAGCAGCATTTATGATCTTCAAACCATTCTTGATTAAGGTTCTATAGCCTCTTGTATAACCAGATTTGTCTTTTCCACCGAAATTGTCTTTTGGTCCATCCTTAGCTTGAAAATCAACTAGATAGTCTTTGCTTCACTGTCAAAATACCATATATCCTTCAAAACAAATTAATGAGTTTTAGGTACCCATTATGTTTGGGTCCATAAGGGTCAGTTGTAAGTACAACATTTGGAATATTTCCATAGGGTCTCCTTTGGAAATTTTTGCACTTATTGTCATGTATATAAGCTACATCGCATAGTATCTATTTTTGGATTGTGTCTTATTTATACGTTCTCTCATGTATTTTAGTCTAAAATGATTTGTATAATGCCTTCTGTTGTTAAAGACTAAGTAGTAACCATCATTCAGTTGTTTATGATAAACAGTTTTGTACTAAGGTCTAAACAAACTTCTGTACTGAGGATTCAACTGGGATCTTGGGTAAGTTCTCTGTTGAGTCCTTGACTGAGACTTATAATAAGTTCTCTGTTGTGAATGATTGTTCCTTCCAGTATCAATAGATTCAAAAAAATTCAATCATCGTCAGAAGGAAATAATCTGTCTTTCACCCTGAGTTTGTAATTCTTTGAATGATTAACATTCCTTCAATTAGTTTGATTAGTCCTTTTCTGGTTCTTAGCTTGGTCTGTTTTTTTAGATCTGGCATTTGGTCTACCATCATTGTTTCTATGATGTGCAGCCGTCTTACCTTTGATTTTCCTTTGTTATCATTTCAGCTGACTACTTATAAAATCGATGTCTAAACTAGGTTGTTTCATTTTGAGCTGACTTAACTGGTTCAGAATTCTTCTTAGTTTGAGGAATTTGTTCAGCTATGAACTTAATGCCAGTTCTGACATGTGATTCGTTCGACCTTGCTAGTTCCTTCCTTTGAAGTTTGCTGTGTATCAAATCCTAGGCCAGTCCTATCACTATAAGGCTTTCCAGATTTGAATCCAGCTGCAGAACTTGACTGAGCTAATGATTTAGCTGCTGCTATTGAAGTAGTAGGTTGATGTTGATTCTTTACTGGGTCAGTTCTTAGTACTCTCAGAATGTTCAACTCAGCTTTTAATCTTTCAATTTTCCAAAAGTATAGATTCTTTCTTAGCTTTGTTGATTCATAACCAACTTGTATTACCACCAACTGATTCATCAAGGCATCAAGAGTTTATTCTAATTCGGGATTTATTGGATTAGAACCAGTTGTTGAAGAACAAGCAATTTGTGTAGAGTTGTGTGCTGAGGTATACTTAGAATTATATTCACATACCTCAGTTGTGTCTTCCATATGAGCCATTAGAGCTGTGTCATCTGATAGAGCTTTTTCACTTTCAGCTTCATTACCTGATTCATCACCAGCTAATAATGCTCTTCTAACAGTTCTTCTTTGACGTGTTCTCTTGTTGGTCAGTTCTGGACATTCAGCCTTGAAGTGTCCAGGCTTTTCACAGTTGAAACAGATATATTCATCGTCTTTCTTCTTCTCGGGAGTTTTCTTGATATACTTCTGAGTACATGGCTGACCACTTTTCATTCTTCTAATTATTTACATTATAAGAGCCATTTGTTCCTCCATGTCATTCAGTTGTTGAAGATTGCTAGCTGATGTCTCCAAAATGTCATTAGTTGGTGCAAGAGCTATAGTCTTTGGAGCTTCATG
This sequence comes from Gentiana straminea, assembly GCA_036785695.1. Lineage (NCBI taxonomy): Eukaryota > Viridiplantae > Streptophyta > Magnoliopsida > Gentianales > Gentianaceae > Gentiana > Gentiana straminea. Next base: position 445,686 of record JAVUPR010000456.1, read on the forward strand.
TGCTTTGATTCTTGCGAGAGATTATTGTGAAATCTTCACTTAACTTTTAAGCTTTTAGATATGAGAAAATCTTGAAAGTATCTTCTTCTCCAAGCTTTGTAGATTCTTCCATGGTTGTGACCTTCATTTTCCAACATATGGGTAAGTCCTTCAAATTTCGAACATTGATTTCCTTCTTGGTGTAGACAATCTTGAGAAGTGCTAATTCATCCAAAATTGCAATGAATCTTGTCTTCATTTGCGCAATATTTTCACCAGGTTTCATCTTGAAGTCATGAATTTTTTTTAACACTTAAATCTTCTTTTCTTTGATTGATTCAGTTCCTTCACATACTAACTGTAACTTCTCCCACGTTTCTTTAGCAGTTGTGCAGTCATTGACTTTCAGGTACATGTTGCTATCCAAGGTTTTGAGTATAATGTCCATAGCCATATTGGTGAGATTGTTTCTCCTTTTTTATCGTTATTCCATTCACTCTTGGGTTTGGGAACTCTAACTTCAGCACCACCTTCAAGCTGTACGTATGTCGGTGATCCGAATAGGTCCATTAGTCGAACATCCATTATTTTGTCATGTGTGGCAACAAGAAATGCCCGCAATCGACATCTATACTCATCAAAGCTATCCATGTTACACATAAGAATCTGTCTAGCATACTGATTGTTGTCCATGATGCAAGTTTAGAAAACTTTGTTTTGAAAAACTATGAACTGTGAAAACTGATCTTTTTCAGAAGAACAAGTAGAGGATATTATCAGAACAATTCCGTATCAAAGAACACTACTCTGATACCAATTTTTTTTCCCGTGAAATGGCTAACACAAGTTTAGAGCGGGTGAATAAACTGTTAGGAACATTTTATGTGTTTTGATGATGGTCATACTAGCTGTTACAGCAAGCCTGAAATAAGTTAGAATTCTCTGTATAAGTCTTCACTTAGAGTCTGACCTTTGTATAAGTTTAGTCAGACAAGTGTTGTACTAGTTCATAGGATGTCTAAGTGAAACAGAAATTCGGTGAAGTGAAGACAACCAAGTACCAGCAGAAAAGAATGAAGACTTATGGATTGACTTATAACCAGGGAAGTTTGTGATGACCTTGGATAAGTCTAAGTTATATTACAAGTGATGAAATTAATTGTTTAAATATGGTGTACACTGATACCACACAGATCAAGATTAGTGAAGTGCAAGAAATTCCTGAAAGATCAAAGAAATCAAAGAAAGAGGTAAACCGGCAAAGTAAACTGTCTACCGGATAAGTAAGGAACAGCAGTGAAGGAAGAACTAAACAGCTAAGGAAGTAGAGGCACTTAACCGGTCTAGTAGCGAGTTAAGTGAAGGAACAATAGAGCAATCTAAGCTTATTCAGAACGTGGTGAATATTAAGAAGATCAAGCATTAAAAGCATAATCAATCAAGGACGGATTTGATGATAGACGTCTGAAGAAAATCTAGATCACTTAAATCAAGGAGAATTAAATCAGGAGAAATCAAGGATTAAATCTAGGATTATACTCCACATTAAAAAGCCAATGGGCGGATTTTTAAATCAAGTATTATCAAGGCTATAAATAGAAGGCATTGATAGACAAACAAAAGAATGATTTAAATATACAGGAACAAGCAGAAACTCTATCAATTTCTTAAGCCTTCTATCTGAATCTAAAAGAACACATCTAGTGATCAACTCAGCACTCAGAGCTACAATTTCACATCAAGAACTGAGATTGATCAACAAATCTATAAATCTTATTCACACCAGTTTGCAGCAATTGAATCAGAGAAATCTGAGAATGAATTGCACCCTTTGTGATAGCTGCTGATGGATTAGTTCTCAAGGAGCAGAGTTGAAGACTGAGTCACTGAAGCTTTTGTAGCCAGGGAGTGATAGTCTTGGAGATTGTGAAGCTTGTGTAGCCAAGGACAATCTTACTACTGTATTTGTGAAAAACAATAGTGAATTCCTCCAATCATCATAGGAGAAGAGTGGATTAAGGGATTACACCACACTGAGCCAATATAAACCCTTGTTCCATTTCATGCGTCTGAAACATCCACTTTCTATATACCAGACATCCTACAAAACAAATTAAGTATGTTTAGGCGCCCAACACTGTTTGGGTCCAAACCTGTTAGCAGTGTGCCTCCTACTCCAAGTGTAAATCCAAAGCATCTTCTTTTTGGATAATTGATGTCATCAACTTCATATGTATAAGGCATGGAAGAATAACTTCTAATATTTCTACAAAAGGGATTCTGATACTTTTCTCTAATTTTTGGTGCATTTGCATCCTTTTTCACTTTCCAACATGCAGGAGGAAACCTATTTCCACATTGCTTCTTGTGCCAAGGAACATACCTTGTTTGGATTTTCCTAAACACATTATGCATAGCATGGAATGGTTTCTTCTTGTAGTTTGGGGGTACAACATTCCAATCATCTTCTGAAGGGTAAAGTCTTCCCTTACCTTTCAGTAAGCTTGTGCCTTTAGTTGGATGATTTGATGATTTACTCGACTGTTTCACTACACTTGATTTTGACTTTTCCGGTCCAGGATGAGTATAAGAGACCATAGTCTTTCTTTTTCGAACTTAGGTCCAGTTTTGGTCCTTGATTCGTAATTGTGTTGTCCATTGTTTCTTTTCATCATCGTCGTCGTTGAAGCCAAGACAGATCTCGCATCCAAACCTTTTTTAGGGTTTGTAAGCTGGTGCAATTTATGGTGCAGTGGCGCTCTTAACTGGTTGGAATATTTCCTCAGCTAGTCTTTCAATATCAGATGAGTGATCATCTGCTGCTTGTTGATCAGTTGAGTGAAATTCCTTACTGGTTTGTTCAGCTTTTATTTCATCCAGTTCTTTCTTTAATCTTTTGTTTTCCTTTCTTAGATTCTCACAATCTTGTTCCATAATTTCATGATTTACTTCAATTTCTTCAAATTACTCATGAGATTTTGAATTAGATTTGCAGAATATAAAGGAAGAATAGAAGATTGTGCAGTGTCAGATGTGGATGCAATTGATGATGAGTATGAGCTAGATGTTACCTCAGTTTCATTAGATTCTTTACCCATAAGGCATAGGTATGCTTTTTCATTGTCTATGATGTCAGCTTCATCATCATTAGAATCATTTTTAGCTTATTCTTCATTCTTTTCACTACTGGTTTCAGCTTTGAGTTCCTTCTTGCTTTTTCTCTTTTCAGTTGTCTTGTACTTCTTTTTATCCTTATCTTTGTCTTGTTCTTCAGGGCAGTCAGACTTGATATGGCCTTTCTTCTTGCAATTGAAGCATCTGTATTCATCATCCTTTTCTTCATGTCTTTTCTTGAGCTTGAATTATTGTTTGATGATGAACTTCCCTTGAATTGCTTCTTCTTGCTAAACCTGTCAAAATGTTTGATCGGTAAGGCTACATGTTCTTTCGGCTTCCTGTGTCTCTTTCTTCGCTTGTCTCATTGTTTTGCTTTTTTGGGGTGCTACCGGGGCACCGGCCTTGTATGCCTCTGCGGTGTCTTGTCTTCACCGTTCAACTCAAATTCATGAGCCTTTAATTGAGACATTAGAGTTAAAGTGTTAGTAGTTGCAAGATTTATTGTTCCTATGATTACTGATGTGATGATCTTCCATCTTTCAGGTAGACCTCTCAATATCTTTAGACAAACTTCCTTCTGAGGGTATGTATGTCCAAGTTGCTGCAGTTCACTGATGATGCTTGAAAATATGTTATCCATATGGTCAATGGATTCACCAGTCTTCATTTTAAAGTTTTCGAATTTCTGTTTTACAAAAGATAATTTGTTTTCCTCGACTGCTTCTGATCTTTCATTGATCAGTGCTAATTTATCCCACAACTCCTTTGTTGTTTTGCAATCTTTGATCCTTATGAACATATTACTGTCCAGAGTCCTCAAAATCATGTCTTTTGCAACAAAATCTAGGTTTGCTCTTCTTTCGTCATCCTTGGTCCAATCCTTCTTGAGTTTGTGGATCTCCTTCCCTTGATCCGCTCCCGTGGTTACCACAGTTGTGATCTTGATTGGGCCATCATTGATTACATCCAACATCTCTTCATGAGTTGCTGCAAGATGAGACAACATTCTTATTTTATATTCATCAAAATTATTAACATTGAATACAGGTACCTTTGACATGAAATTTGAGGAATCTATGAGTACAAATAAGAGATATATTTAGAAGGCATAAATTTGAAAACTACTTTGAAAATATGTGATCTCATTGTTACCGAAATTAGATCCGAACATGGTTCGATACTAGGAACACTGCTCTGATACCAATTGTTGGTCCCAGAGAAGGGTAAAACTATAGTCAAATGGGGGGTGAATGACTATAGTGGAGTTTCAAAAACTTTTCTTTATATTTAAAAGCTTTTGGGCAGCGGATAATTCCCTTCTTTAAATGTTGGTTCAAAGTTTATTATGCAATCACATATATAGTATGCAATGAAATAAAGTGTTGTAAAGTAAATTGCTGAAAGTAAAAAGACACAAAGGTTTATAGCGGTTCAGGGTGGTGTAATCCTTTAATACACTCTTCTCATGTGATGATTGGAGGAATTCACTATTGTTTTCTTAGATACAATAGTTAGATTGGCCTTGACTATTTGTTGGTCCCTTGGAAAGGCTAACACAAGTTTAGAGGGGGGGTGAATAAACTTGTCCCTAAAAACTGGATTTAAATCAAATTATAATTCAGTTAAAACTTGTGTGGAGTTAAGCTGACTAAGCTGAGTTTAAGTCAAACTGACTTAAGCAAAACTGAGCCAACCGGCAGCGGATATAGTTCTAGCCTTTTTCTTGATCTTGTTATTCTATTTGAAAACTGAGTGTGTTAAACTGAATTCTAGTGAATGTCAGTCTGTGAGCTGTGAGGTGTATAACAATCAATTATCAGAATGCTGTAGATAAATGCTAAGTAAATAAATAAATGTGTAAAGTAAATAAGGCAAATATTATAGAGGTTCCGGGTGGTGTAATCTGTCGGTCCTCTCTTCCCCCGTGGTGTAGGAGGAAAATTCCACTAGAACTTCTTGAGGTGAGCTGTTACAAAAAGTCCTAAGCAATAGTCCTTGGCTAATCCCTAGCTTCACTATCTAAACCATTGTAGAACAGGTAGAATTGTTGCTCTTCAATTGCTTGAACACTGGTCCTTGAAGGGTTACGAATGCCTCTTCACCAGCTACCACCAAAAACACAGTCTACCCGACTGCTGTGACAACTGTCCTTGGCAAAACCTTCCTGGTTTGCTTCACAGTCTAAACCTTTGATGTAGAATCAAAGTTGGGCTGAGAATCAATAAATTGATTCTTGTTTGTGGTTCTTCCAAGTGTCTAAATCTGGATAAATTCTGTGTAGCTTGAACACTTGATGAAATCCTAGATATGATCTTGTTATAGCGCAGAAATGATAGCAAATCGAATAAAACGACTAATGCACAAAAATGCTTGTTGATCTTGATAAATCTGTTGTTTTTTGTTCTTGGTGCAAAGTCCTCTATTTATACTATGAGGTCCAACGTTCATCTTGTTTGAATTCGAATTGTATCGACGTCTGTCTTGTAACGGCTATATTTTCTGACCGTTCTGATGTGTCAGTATTTCATCCAATAGAATTGCTTCCTTTAAAACGTTCGAATGTACTATCAGTTTGTTGGATGGCTGACATATAAAACTGAGTTTACTGATCAGTTTTCTACTGAGTTCATCAGTTGTCAGTTTCTTGACTGACTTGGAGCATTAACTGAGATTTTACTCTTCTTCAAATATCAGTACACCATTTTTCATCTGATTATAATTGACTTAATTAGAGTACACCATATACAATCATCTTCTAAGAATTTATTGTCCTTATAATTCTTAGGTCTTCATACGTGATCCATAAAGTCAGTACAGGATACCACAAACTTGCCTGAAGTCTAACTTTATAGTCTCGACTTGTAATCTTCATAACTGAGTTTGAACCCTCAGTTCTTCAATCTTCTATAACTGAGTCTATGACCCTCAGTTCTTCAATATTTTGGATAAGCCAACTGAGTCTGTGTCCCTCGGCGAACTTATCTTCTTCAGTTTCATATAGGTGTATTCTGAGTCAGTTTGTTTTCTAAATGACTTCCAGTTTTCTAATTGACTTCCAGTTTTCAGTTTCACGACACACTAAGTATTACAGTGCTTGTCTGATGTAACCTATACAAATATCAGACTCTAGTAAGACCTATACATTCAGTTCTAGACATCTTTTAGCTTTCCACTATAACAGCTAGCTTCAGCACTTCATCAATGAGGTTAAGATAATATTCTGAGTAAATATGATGAATTATCACCAAAACAAAAATTTTATTTCCAACAACTACACAAGCTTCGCAATCTTCAAGACTATCACTCCCTGGCTACAAAAGCTTCAGTGACTCAGTCTCTATCACTGCTCCTTGAGAACAAATCTTTCAGCAGCTATCACAAAGGTTGCAACTCTTTCTCAGATTCCTCTGATTCAATTGCTTCAGTTGATGTGAATTAGATTCACAGACTTGTGATCAATCTCAATGCTTGATGTGAAATTTGAGCACTGATTTCTGAGTTGATCTCTAGATGTTTCCTTTAAGTACAGATAGAAGGCTTTCAAATTGACAGAGTTTCTGCTTGTTTCTTATCAAAATCAATCGTTTTTCTTCCTGACTGTCAATGCCTTCTATTTATAGCCTGGATAATCCTTGATTTGAATTTCCGTCCGTTGGCTATTTAATGAGGGGAATAATCTTTGATTTAATTCTTGATTCCCCCTCAATTATATTCTCCTTGATTTCAGTGATCAGATTTCTTTCTTAAACGTCTATCAGAAAAATCCGTCATTGATTGATCTTCAATTGATTGTGCATTTAATGCTTGATTTTCATAGTATAGAATCTGAACAAGTAAAGTTTACTTGGCCGTTCCCAGAACGGTTAAGTGATCCTTCTAACTTGGTTGTTTGGTTCTTTCTTCACTGCATTGTTTTCACTTAGCCGATAGTCAGTTTACTCTGTTGGTTTACAACTTACTTGTACTTCACTAATCCAAAATTTGGGTGAGATCAGTGTACATCATATTTGACAATGTATTCCATCATTTGAATTCTAACTTAGACTTATCCAAGGTCATCACAGACTTCCTTTGTAACACCCCGGTTTCCAATACCGTCGGCCGCCGGTATTGGTCACCGTAGTGCCACTCATCGCGACACACAGTCGTGGCGGTAACATTCAACGTTCCACAACAGAAAGAAAATAAACATTTACCATTCATTATTTTGAAAGAAAATATTAAAGTGAGTACAAATCCGGAAGAAAATGTAATTATGCGGAACATCAAAATCTTTAGAATTTAAAATTCAAATAATGTAGACAACATGTGACTGCGACTACGTGGCTCTCAAACCCCGCGACATCCCAGCAACAAGCAAACATCCATAGAAGTACCTGCTACGAATCTGCTCCCCATAAATGGATCATAGCAGGGTCAAACGAAAGTACAAACCGTCAACTATAAAGTTGAGTAAGAGTAAATCTAGTGTACAAAAGTAAAACCAACTCAAGAAAGGTATTAGTAAATTTATGAAGGACCCAACCAATCTATAAAAGTTACGACCCGCCCATAACAGATACCAAACATCACGACTAGCCACCTAAAGGTCCCGAATGTGCACATCCCTCAAGAGGGTAAAGCCCAGAGAGGAGGGTCCTAAAGGTCATCCAATGGTACCATACTAGATGGACCATCACGTGCCGGGGTGCAAGGAAACCTTCCCGGGTTCCCGGCTTCGGGTACTACCCTATCCGGCCCGACCACATCCGTTGTCCGCAACTCCCCAAACACGTAGGGTCATTGAAGTCGTAAGGAAACCTTCCCGGGTTTACGGCTTTGGGAGCTACCCTATCCGGCCCAACCCCTAAGGGTCTACGAACCTCAATGCCCAACACCAAGTCCCACAATGATATCAAAGCCTCTGACTCATCAAAACCCAACTTACCATACATATTCATAAGACTTATCAACAACCCACAAAGAAAGGAAAACAACCTAGACTGGACGCCCGTCTGGAAGACCGAACGCCCGTCCAAACAGTCAGACGCCCGTCCAAAACATCCGAGTTAGATCCTGAATGTAAAACAACCCCTAAGACGCCCGTCCAAGTAACCCAGACGCCCGTCCAAAACCAACTCAAAGCAAACGCCCGTCCAGAATGTACAGACGCCCGTCCGCTTTAGCAGAGTTAGATCCTGAATGTAAAACAACCCCTCAGACGCCCGTCCAGGCAATCCAGACGCCCGTCTAGGATTAAATCAAGGCAGACGCCCGTCCAGGAGGCCTGGACGCCCGTCCACCTGGGTTTCATCTCGAACCCTAACAATTTTCTACGCGATTCTGAGCCGTTTTTCAACAGAACAGCAGCGAAAGCAACCCCTTAAGCCCAGAAAACCCCATACAAAGGTATCATATCGACTGTAGATTTTAACTAACACAAAAACACACTACTAGGAACGTTTAACACACCAAAACCGTGGCACACAAGCATAGAAGTCTTAAATTAAACTTTTACAGCATCAAGTTAAGCCTTTTGACAGCATAGAATTATCCTTACCGGAATTGCTGCGTTTTTGAAAGCTCTTGCTAAGCTAGAAACGATCCTCAACGAAGCTCGAATCTATAAAAGAAAACAGCGATTACCGATGACGAATTCCTAAACACCAAGGAGAGATTTTTCTCTCCTTCCTCCTCACAAGCAAGTCGGCGGAAAGGGAGGGTTTTGAGGCTGAAAAATTTTTGCTTGGGGAAAATAAGGGAGGAAAAAAAAATGGAGTGAAAACCCTTTTAATTCATTAAGTGATTAAAACTCCTTTTTAATTACTAATAAATCCCTTCATAAAAATTATTAAATCCCATAATTTCCCGAATAATTAGATCCTTTATTAATCAATTAGTAAGTCAAAATTTCGGGATATTACATCCTCCCCCCCCCCCCTTAAGACAAAACTTCGTCCTCGAAGTTCAGGTTCGTATCGGGCGTTAATCCACCCCCCCCCCCCCCCCCTTAAAGCACCCTTCGTCCCCGAAGATAAGCAAAAGGATTTTACGAACAAGGCTTGAGAATTGCATACCTTAAGAGAACAAATGCGGGTACTTCTGTCGCATAGCATCCTCAGCTTCCCATGTCGCCTCCTCGGTGGCATGGTTAGACCATAAGACCTTGACGATGCTAACCTCACGTCCCCTTGTTTTCCGTACCTTAGTATCTAATATCTGCACCGGTACCTCCTCGTAAGTCAAGGACTGGTCTAGCTCAACCACCTCCGGTTCAATCACGTGGGAAGGGTCACTCACGTACTTGCGCAATTGGGATACATGGAACACGTTATGCACCTTATCCAACGCCGGTGGCAAGGCGAGTCGATATGCCACTTCACCTATACGGTCCAAGACCTCATATGGCCCCACGTACTTGGGACTCAACTTCCCTTTTTGCCAAAACGCATTACTCCTCCGGTTGGTGATACTCGTAGCAATACCTTATCGCCCACGGCGAACTCAATATCCCGGCGGTGTAAGTCTGTATAACTCTTCTGCCTATCTTGGGCAGCCTTCATCTTTTCTCGGATCGTCTGTACCTGCTTGACCGTATCTTCGATCATTTGCGGTCCCAAAATCATCGCCTCGGACGAATCGTCCCAACAAACCGGACTCTTGCACTTCCTACCATAAAGTGCCTCAAAAGGTGCCATCTTAATACCGGCATGGTAGTCGTTGTTGTATGAAAACTCAATAAGATCGAGCTTTTCCTCCCAAGAGCCTTTGAATTCTAACACACATGCCCTCGCATGTCTTCCAAAGTTTGTATGGTCCTCTCCGTCCGACCATCGGTAGCAGGGTGAAAAGTCGTACTCATTCGTAGCTCCATCCCCAAGGCTGTCTGTAGCTCCTGCCAAAACCGAGATATGAATCTCGCATCTCTATCTGACACAATGCTGCTGGGTATACCATGTAGTCTCACAATATTCCTCCGGTAAGCCATAGCCAACTCCGTCTTACTCCAAGTGTCTTTCATCGGAATGAAATGCGCCGCTTTGGTCAGTCTATCCACGACGACCCAAATAATATTATTCCTTTTAGGGCTCCTCGGTAATCCGCATACGAAATCCATGGAGATGGAGTCCCACTTCCAAACCGGCACATCCAACGGTGCAAAGCATACCCCGTGGCCGCCGATGTTCAATCTTGATCTTCCGACAAGTCAAGCACTTTGACACAAATTTCGCTACTTCGCGTTTCATATTGGGCCACCAAAAGGTTTTCCGAGATCTTTATACGCTTTTCTCCTCCCGGGTGAACCGAATAAGGCGTACTATGAGCTTCACTCAAGATCCGCCTCTTAAGTTCTTCGTCGGCTGGTACACACCACCGACCCTTAAACCGGATACTACCGTCCTCGTGTAACGTAAAATCAGCCGCTCCGTCTGTACCAATCTTGGCCTTATTTGCCTCAATTACTTTGTCGCCCACTTGTCTCACCCGGATTTCAAGCATACAACTCGGGTTGCAAGACGAAGTCGCTTTTATCTCCGCCTTTCTGGATGACACAAATATCCATACGGTCCAACTCTTCTCCCAATCTGATCTGTGCTACTTCCTCGCACAAGGAATTAATCGACTTCCGACTCAAAGCGTCCGCCACTACATTGGCCTTCCCTTCGTAGTATTGAATTTCCATGTCATAATCTTTAATTAGCTCCAACCAACGCCTCTGACGCATGTTGAGCTATTTCTGTGTAAATATGTACTTCAGACTCTTGTGATCTGAAAACACCTTGAAAGTTATTCCGTACAAGTAGTGTCGCCATATCTTCAATGCGAAGATCACAAACCGCCAACTCTAAGTCGTGAGTCGGGTAGTTACCCTCGTATGGTTTCAGCTGCCTCGATGCATATGCGATCACTCGCCTCCGTTGCATCAGTACGCAACCCAGACCATTCTTCGATGCATCAGTATAAACCTCGATGTCCTCACTCCCGTCGGGTAATGCTAGCACCGGAGCTGTGGTCAACCGTTCCTTAAGTAGTTGAAACGCCCTCTCGCAATTGTCATCCCACTTAAACCGGTTCTCTTTCTGCATCAACGCAGTCATTGGCACCGCAATCTTGGAAAAGTCTTTTACAAATCTTCGGTAGTATGCAGCCAAACCCAAAAAGCTTCGAATTTCTGCAACATTCTTAGGTGTTGGCCACCTCGCCACCGCCTCTATCTTGCTCGGATCAACGGATACCCCGTCTTTCGAGACAACATGCCCCAAGAATGCCACTCGTTCCAACCGTAATTCACATTTAGACAGTTTCGCATACGGTTGTTTTTTTCGTAAAACTGCAAGTACGAGCCTCGTGTGCTCGGCATGTTCTTCCTTAGTCTTAGAGTAGACCAGGATGTCGTCGATAAAGACTACTACAACCGGTCTAAGTAGGGTCCGAATACCCGGTTCATTAAATCCATGAAAGCCGCCGGTGCGTTGGTCAATCCGAAAGGCATGACCGTGAACTCATAATGTCCGTACACCGGTACGAAATGCGGTCTTTGGGATATCCGCATCCGCTACCCCGAGCCGGTGATATCCCGATCGCAAATCAATCTTCGAGAAAATACCGCCCCTCGTAGTTGATCGAACAAGTCATCGATCCTAGGTAACGGATACTTGTTCTTCACTGTGACGTTGTTCAGCTCCCGGTAATCAATACACAGCCGCATACTACCATCCTTCTTCTTCACAAACAACACCGGTGCTCCCCACGGTGACACACTCGGTCGGATATACCCCTTATCGAGCAGTTCTTCCAATTGTACCTTTAGTTCTGCTAATTCCTTAGGTTCCATACGATAGGGTGCTTTCGATATCGGTCTGGTCCCGGGCACCAACTCCACTGCAAACTCTACTTCCCTCTGGGGTGGCATGCCTGGTATCTCATCAGGGAATACAACCCCGAAATCACGGACTACATCAATGTCCGCTAGTTTAGGATCCCCCGTGCTTACATCATGTACGTGACACATAAACAACGGGTACCCTTTCTCGACGAGAGATCTCAAAGTCATCACCGGAATAATCTTCACATTAGGTTTATCCACAAATCCCTTGTAAGATACCCGTACCCCTTTAGGACCTCTCAAAGTCACCTTCTTCTGCTCACAGTCAATTTTGGCTTTATGCCGGTTCAACCAATCCATACCCAAAATAACGTCGAAGTTCTCGAGAGGGAACTCGATCAAGTCAACCGACAAGTTGACTCCCAAAATCACTAATGGTACATCTCTATACAACATAGAACATGGTACTAACTCTCCTGATGGTTGCATAAACTTACTGTCAATCACCTCGAATGTAACTAGGCCTAACCTCGAAACATGCGAACTTGCTACAAAGGAACATGATGCACCCGAATCAAAAAGTACATAGGATAAAAATGAGTTAACCGTAAAATTACCCGTCACTACGTGGTTGCTCGCTCGGCCTCCTCTCTCGCCTAGTGCGAATAATCTCCCGCCCGATTTTTCTCGTGCCCCCGAACCGTGCCGGCCGACCCCGATGGTCGATTTCGTTTCCGCCGGTGGCCGTAGGTGCACCCCCTTGTCGGCTCTGTGCAGGAGTACCGCTCTGCTGCTGGTTACCCCTACCCATGTTCCCCGTGTTGCTCCCTGGAGTCCCACCCATGTTGCTTCCCGTAACCGATGCCGACCCGGCAGGTGTGGGAGCCGTAAAGCACTCATACCGTCTATGTCCAAACTTCCCGCAATTGTGACACTGAACCTGCGCACCTGAACAATCGGTACCCGGATGATTTCTCTGGCACCGCTTGCAATGATAACTTCGTGGCCGACTAAACCCCTGAAAGTTACCTCTCACTGGCTGACCACCACTGCCCTTGGTAAGGTGGAAATTTTCCGAAAAGGACGGTCGTACTGGTGGGTTTCCGGAATTGCTCCGCTTTTGCTGCCCCTGATTGTCCTCAGAGACACTCTTCCTCTTGTTAGTAGTGTACGCCGCTTTAACCTCTCTCCGAATCCTCTCAATGAAAAATGTTGCATGCTACTTCACACATCTCTTTTAAGCTCGTGAAGCCCCTGCTTGCACCCATACGATCCCGGATCGCTAAATCTAAGTGTTGCTCAAACTTCACCATCTTGGCCTCTTCAGTCGGCACCAGCTCAGATGCATAAACTGCCAAGTCGACAAACTTCTCGTAGTATTCTTGAACAGTCATATCCCCCGTCGGAGATTATCGAACTCGACCCGCAGCCTCTTTCCTCTTAGATTCGGGAAAGAATTCACGCCTCCCTCCCGCTTAAACTCGGTCCGGTTCGGTGGTACCAATATCGTTTCCCCTTGCTCATTTACGGTCCGAGCCAACCGATCTTTGTTAGCACCCCACCACAAATCGCCCCCGTCAACCAAGTAGAAGGCGCCTTGGTCGACCTTCGGCTCCCGGGACGCCTAGAGTGGCGAAGATTTTCTCAAACTCCCTAATCCACCGCTCGAGTACCTTAGGATCTCCTTTACCATCGTACTGGCTAGGCCTCTGCTGACTCACGGCCCTAGTCATGCCGGTGGTCGACCCCTGAGAACGATCCTTTGTCAGCTTGTTGACCGCCTGAATCAGGTCTTGATTCATCTTAACCAACTGGTCAATCAGCTGGTCCCTCTCATTTCCATTCCTAGGAGGCATAGCTAAAACTACAAAAGTAAACAATCATACATTCAATTATCGCCTATATCATGCCACAGAATATTTCACATATACTAACACTCACTGTCCAAAATGAATTGCAACATGCAGCCACATTTCCACATACATCAGAATTCACCGTACCTTCCCTACATAGACCTCAATACCTACCCCACACATCCTCACTGTGCTTATTTTAGTGAATTTATTCTTAAGGTTCATTTTAGGTGGTGGTCCTGGAGTCGAACGGCTCCGATACCACTTTGTAACACCCCGGTTTCCAATCCCGTCGGCCGCCGGTATTGGTCACCGTAGTGCCACTCATCACGACACACAGTCGTGGCGGTAACATTCAACGTTCCACAACAGAAAGAAAATAAACATTTACCGTTCATTATTTTGAAAGAAAATATTAAAGTGAGTACAAATCCGGAAGAAAATGTAATTATACGGAACATCAAAATCTTTAGAATTTAAAATTCAAATAATGTAGACAACATGTGACAGCGACTATGTGGCTCTCAAACCCCGCGACATCCCAGCAACAAGCAAACATCCATAGAAGTACCTGCTACGAATCTGCTCCCCATAAATGGATCATAGCAGGGTCAAACGAAAGTACAAACCGTCAACTATAAAGTTGAGTAAGAGTAAATCTAGTGTACAAAAGTAAAACCAACTCAAGAAAGGTATTACTAAATTTATGAAGGACCCAACCAATCTATAAAAGTTACGACCCGCCCATACGATACCAAACATCACGACTAGCCACCTAAAGGTCCCGAATGTGCACATCCCTCAAAAGGGTAAAGCCCTAGAGAGGAGGGTCCTAAAGGTCATCCAATGGTACCATACTAGATGGACCATCATGTGTTTGGGGTGCAAGCAAGGAAACCTTCCCGGGTTCCCGGCTTCGGGTACTACCCTATCCGGCCCGACCACATCACTGTCTGCAACTCCCCAAACACGTAGGGTCATTGAAGTCGTAAGGAAACCTTCCCGGGTTTACGGCTTTGGGAGCTACCCTATCCGGCCCAACCCCTAAGGGTCTACGAACCTCAATGCCCAACACCAAGTCCCACAATGATATCAAAGCCTCTGACTCATCAAAACCCAACTTATCATACATATTCATAAGACTTATCAACAACCCTCAAAGAAAGGAAAACAACCTAGACTGGACGCCCGTCTGGAAGACCGAACGCCCGTCCAAACAGTCAGACGCCCGTCCAAAACATCCGAGTTAGATCCTGAATGTAAAACAACCCCTCAGACGCCCGTCCAGGTAACCCAGATGCCCGTCCAAAACCAACTCAAAGCAGACGCCCGTCCAGAATGTACAGACGCCCGTCCGCTTTAGCAGAGTTAGATCCTGAATGTAAAACAACCCCTCGACGCCCGTCCGTGCAATCCAGACGCCCGTCTAGGATGAAATCAAGGCGGACGCCCGTCCGGGAGGCACGGACGCCCGTCCACCCGGGTTTCATCTCGAACCCTAACAATTTTCTACGCGATTCGAGCCGTTTTTCAACGAACAAACGGCGAAAGCAACCCCTTAAGCCCGTAAAACCCCATACAAAGGTATCATATCGACTGTAGATTTTAACTAACACAAAAACACACTACTAGGAACGTTTAACACACCAAAACCGTGGCACACAAGCATAGAAGTCTTAAATTAAACTTTTACAGCATCAAGTTAAGCCTTTTGACAAAGATAGAATTATCCTTACCGGAATTGCTGCGTTTTTGAAAGCCCTTGCTAAGCTAGAAACGATCCTCAACGAAGCTCGAATCTATAAAAGAAAACAGCGATTACCGATGACGAATTCCTAAACACCAAGGAGAGATTTTTCTCTCCTTCCTCCTCACAAGCAAGTCGGCGGCAAGGGAGGGTTTTGAGGCTGAAAAATTTTTGCTTGGGGAAAATAAGGGAGGAAAAAAAAAAAGGAGTGAAAACCTTTTTAATTCATTAAGTGATTAAAACTCCTTTTTAATTACTAATAAACCCCTTCATAAAAATTATTAAATCCCATAATTTCCCGAATAATTAGATCCTTTATTAATCAATTAGTAAGTCAAAATTTCGGGATATTACATCCTTGGTTATAAGTCAGACCATAATGTCTTCATGCTTCTCTGCTGGTACTTGGTTGGCTTCACTCTGCCAGATTTCTGTTTTACTTTGCCATCCTACCAACTAGTACAATACTTGTCTGACTCAACTTATACAACATGTCAGACTCTAAGTAAAGTCTTATACAGAGATTTCTAACTTATTTCAGGCTTGCTATAACGGCTAGTAGCCATCATCAAAACATAATGAAAATGTTCCTAACAGACGCTGCACAATCTTCCATTTTCCCATTAGATTCTGCAAACCTAATTTAAGATCTCATGAGTAAATTTGAAGAAATTCAAATAAATCATGAAATTCTTGAACAAGAATGTGAGAATCTGAGAGAGAAAAATAAAAGATTAAGGAAAGAACTAGATGGACTGAAGCTGAATCAACTAGTAAGGAAGTACACTCAACTGGTCAACAAGCAGCAGATAAAGGTAGAGAATTGTATCAAAATACTCTTAGTAGAAATATTAGAAGCTATTCTGACATGCCTAATACGTATGAGGTTGATGACTTCAGCCATCCAAGAAGAAGATCCTTTGGATTTTTACTTGGAGTAGGAGGCATGACTGCTAATAGGTATGGACTCAAACAGTGTTGGGTACTTAAACGTAGTTAATTTGTTTGGTAGGATTTCTGGTACAAAGACAGTGGATGTTCCAGAAACATGACAGGAAAGAAAGAATGGCTGACTGACTTTAAAGCTTTTGATGGACCCAAAGTTACCTTTGGAGGCAAAGAAAACCCAGGAAATATTAAGGGGGAAGCCATCATGTTGAAAAAAAATTTGAAGATTCAAAATGTGGCTTATGTAAAAGGATTGAATTTCAACAATCTAAGCATCAGTCAATTTTGTGGCAAAGGCAACAATGTGCATTTCAGCAAAGAAGAATGCAAATTTATTCACAATCAAACCAGCACAGTTGTACTTGCAGGAAAAAGAGAAGACAACATGTATGTTGTAGATTGGAAGATAGCAAAAACAGAAACATGTCTGCTTGTCAAGAATAAACAATCAACCAGCTGGATTTGGCACAGAAGACTAAATCATCCTAACTTCAAGAATATCAACAAGTTATCAAAGAAAAAGCTATTTGAAGGCCTTATAGACATCACATACAAGAAGGAAGTCTTTGTGATGCATGTCAGAAAGGGAAACAGATTAACAGCACCTTCAAGTCAAAGCCACAACAATCAACAACCAGAATTCTACACCTCTTACACATTGATCTGTTTTGATCAATCACACAAGTAAGTGTAAGTGGAAAGAAGTACACTTTAGTGATGGTGGATGACTTCTCCAAGTTCACATGGACTATATTCATGAACAAGAAAAAAGAGACACTCAAGAAGCTACCAGATTTTCTGAGAAGAATACAAAATGAAAAAAAAGTTGAAGATCATCAAGATATGATCAGACAGAGGAACAAAATTCCTAAATAAAGTTATCAGATCTTATTGTGAAGAAAATGAATTAGTACATCCACTATCAGCAGCAGGGACTCCACAACAAAATGGTGTAGGAGAAAGAAGAAATAAAACTCTAAAGGAAGCAGTTAGAACCATGGTAGCAGAGGAAAGCTTGCCAAAGAGATTTTGGGATGAAACAGAAAATACAATATGTTATACTCAAAACAGATCTATCATCAAAAAACACCATGGAAAAACACCATATGAAATTGGAATGGAAGAAAACCTAACATTTCACATTTGCATATGTTTGGATCTAAATGTTTTGTTTTGAACAGGAATCAGCTACATACTTTTAATGAAAAAGATGATGAAGCAATCTTCATGGGATAATCTGACACAAGCAAAGCATTCAGAGTACTCAACAAAATAACCTTGGTGATTGAAGAGCCAATTCATGTAGTTTTTTATGAATCAAACACAAATGGTGAAAGCTTACACACCTTTGAGGAAGAAGCTGCACAAGAACAAGTCTACATCAATACAACAGTTCCAACAACGATTCTAAACCACATCTTTGGTGATCAAGATGATGTACTAGCCAATACAATAGCAGAAGCATCAGCACAAGATCATGAATTGATTCACAAGCTGGAGCTATGGAAGAACCAGATCAAGAGCAACTTCAGCTTGATTTGAATTGACTGAGAGATCACCCTGAATAACAAGTCATTGGAGATATTCATACAGGAGTTAGAACCAGAAGACAACTGGAAAGTATGCAAACTTGTTTTCTATCACAGTTTGGACCCAAAACAATAGATGATGCAATTCAAGATGATGATTGGATTACAGCCATGCAAGAAGAACTCAATGAATTTGAGAGAAATGATGTTTGGGAACTTTTTGATAGACCAGACATGGCAAACTTCATTGGAAAAAATGGGTATTCAGAAACAAAATGGATGAACAGGGAACTGTTGTCGGAAAGAAAGCAAAACTAGTTGCAAAGGGATACTCTCAAGCTGAAGGCATAAACTATGATGAAACCTTTACACCAGTAGTAAGATTGGAAGCAATAAGTCTCTTTCTAGCTTTTGCAGTACACAAGGATTTCAAAGTATATCAAATGGATGTCAAAACCGCATTTAAGAATAGACTTCTAGAAGAAGAAGTATATAAGGAACAACCCCCTGGTTACCAACACAAAGGGAAGGAAGTCAAAATATACAAGCTCAAAAAGGCACTATATGGAGTCAAACAGGCACCGGCCTGGTATGAAACACTATCACAATTCTTAATCAACAATGGATTAAGCAAAGGAACCATTGACAAGACTATCTTCAAGCTAGAAGAAGGTACAAGCACTTTACTAGTTCATATCTATGTTGATGACATTATTTTTGGATCAGTAGATGAAAAGCTATGTGAGAAATTTGCATCTGATGAAAAGCAAATTCCAAATGAGTATGATGGGAGAGCTCAATTATTTTCTTGGTTTACAAGTGAAACAATGGAAGATGGCATCTTTATCAATCAAGCCAGGTATACAAAAGACTTGATACATAAATATGGTATGCATACAAGTGGCACATTAGATACACCAATGTCTGCAAGAGTTATTCTTGGGAAGGATGAAAATGGAAAGGATTTTGATAAAAAGTTATATAGAGGAATTATTGGTTATCTACTCTATTTAACTGCAAGCAGACCTGATATAGCATTTGCAGTAGGAGTTTGTACAAGATTTCAAGCTCAACCTAAGGAATCTCACTTACAAGCAGATTTGAGAATCATCAAATATTTGAAGCAAACAATCCATGGAGGAATTTGGTATCCAAAAGATGAAGGATTCAAATTGATATCCTATTTGGATTCGACTATGTTGGATGTAAGATTGCTATAAAAAGTACTTCGGGAACTTGTCGATGCTAGGCAACGAGACTAGTATCATGGTTTAGCAAAAAAGCAAAATTCTATATCCACTTCAACAACTGAAGTAGAATATATAGCAAACAGGTAGCTATTGTGCATAAGTATTATGGATCGACAACCGCTAAGAGACTATGGCATAGAAGAGAAGACAATTCCAATAAGGTGTGACAACACAAGTGCAATATCAATCACGAAAATCTTGTACTTCACTCATGAACAAAGCGTATTGATGTAAGACATCATTTTATCAGAGATCATGTGGAGAAAGGAGATGCTATCTTGAAATACATATCTACTGAAGATCAATTGGCTGATATTTTCATAAAACCACTCAGTCATGAAAGATTGTGTATGTTGAGAACTGTGTTGGGAATGATTGAAATTGATTAAGTAAGAAGGAGCAGCTAACTGGAGTAATCAGTAGAGTGACTTCACCAGCTGACTAAACCTTTGCCATTTTGGGTGTGCTGACTTGGCAGGCAAGGCACTGGTAACCAGTGAAGTCCACTTCACTGATTGTTAGGAATAGTTTTATAGAGTAGCTTAGTAAATAAGCCACTCAACCGGCTTAGTAACCAACCAAGCTACTTCACCACTATAAAGTTGGAGAATGACATCAAAGCAAAGTGTGAATAAAATCAGTGTTATACATGTGACAAATCAAAGAATTTACGAAGAATTGTTTTATGGAAGATTGCACACGTGGATGTTATATTACACTCGTGGAGGTTATTTTTTAATCAAAGGAATGGCGGCAACGCCTCAATTCCTAGGATTTATCATTAAATACCTCAATCCAGTCCCCCACTACACTCAAAAACCTTGATTTATACACCCAAAATCACGCCATTACTCCACAAAATCCTTCCATATTCAACCGCATTCACACTATCAAAAAATTCTCCTATATAAACAACACTTAGATATTTTCATAAAGTTCTTACAATATCTTTGCAATTTACAAACCCTATTTCTCTGAAAAATCAAAACTTTTCTCCTTTCATATTCTTCCATTACAATGGCTTCATATTCTTCAAACACTCAAACTGAAAAACACTAATTGATCATCACTGGATCATTCTTCCGACTCGAGCACTATCTACCTTTCGCGACAATGATCCATAAGCTCGTAGGTTGGTTGATGGATTCGAAATCTAGGGCTGATGACATTCATGAATCCTCCAATTTCAGGAATCTGCTATGAAAATCAGATTGCATTATGGATAAATGCAAAGTTCCTAACCAGTGCAAGGAAGAATAACCCAGATTGCATTGTGAGTACCATGTTACAAGTTATAACCCTAGGTCTCCTCCATAGATGCTTAAATCTCTCCAACGCTAGTCCAGTAGATGTGAAAAAGATGCAGATCGTCATCAATGCGTTCTGGACTAAGATAGCCGAGAACCCAAGAAGGAAGAAATACAACTTTCCCAGATCGGCACTCAAGCACCTTTTTGCCGAGTTTTATCCTTTAATCACAAGGAACCTTGAAGGGAAGAAGGGTTCCATGGAAAACATTACCGAGGTCAGAGTCAAACTTAAGGCTGTTATCTACCAAGGTCTTTAGTTCAACTAGCTGCTGTTCATCTTCAACAGATTGAAGGACCAAATTCAAAGGGAGATTGATCTAGGCGCTTTGGCAGAAAATAGAATCTAGCAAAAGCAAGGTGATTTCTAGTAAAGGAAATCATATGGGATTCCTCTTCAATATTTGTTTGATCAATCGAAAGTGAAGCCCACTGCTTGTATCAACTGCATAAGGCCAAGGTGATGTTCTCCTATGTTAAGGCCTCCCAGAAACCACAACTCACAACTGGAAGGAAAATGAAGTAGCCTGAAAGCAGCAGGTCAGGATTGGGAGAAGGACCAGATCCCAAACAACAACATCTCAACACCAGAATCTACCCAGGACTGTGGATAGCCCTTTAAGGATAAGTGATGATGAAGAAAACCAGGAAGAAGAAATCTATTTGCAAGAAGGTGAAGAAGGATACGACCTCACTCCATCAGAAGAAGAAAAAGAGGTTAAGGAAGAGGGAGAGGCTACTGAGGGCCTCTACATAGCTGATGATGACTTGACGCTCCAGGAAGTTATTCTTCAGAGCACTAGCAAAGTTCAACAACAGCTGAGTGAACCAGCTTAGGAACATGACTCAATTGACCAGGAAGGAACCCCCAGCATTGATCAAGAGGGAATACCAGCTGAGCAATTTGATGCTGCAGTACAAGATGAAGCAGCACACTCCCCACCAGGACTTGAAGGTGAGGGAAACTCTAGACATTCTCTATCTGATCCATAGATTGAAAAAGAAGAGAACAACAACAACAACAAGCTGATGCATCTGCACCAACACAAGAAGATCCGAAAGAGCTTTCAATCTAGACAAAATCTCAAAACTGCACTAAAATGAAATGAAACCTTCATGCATCACAAGATTGAGGCTCTAATCAGTCATATTAAATTTCCGGATGCCGTGATGGAGAGGCAATGAGACTTACTCTGCAACCTGCAGCATCTAATTCCCTATCATGTCCAAACAAATCTAGAATTCTTAGCAGAGACACTTGATGCAAAACTCAACCCCCTGGTTGATACTCTGAATGAGCACACTCTCCAAATTCAGACTCTTGATGTATTCTAGATGAGTCAGAGAAGCAGCTTAACACTCTCATCCAAGTATCTGAAGCCACAAATAAGATTCTGGAAGAACGGTTTGATGCTACCAAAAAGAGGGAAGGTATTAGTAAGCCTAAAATCTCCAAAAGGGAAAGGAAACTCAACAGGCAAGGGCAAGGGCAAGGGCATCATGTTTGAAGAGAAGAAGTACCCCTTTAATAACAACTTTTTCTTTTGAATAATTTTGAATGAACTTTTTATTGCCCTTCATGGATGAATAAAATTACTGAGTTTTATTCTTTATCATATGAAAAATGTTTACTTAGGTTCAGGCTTATGAGGGATTTGGCATCATCAAAAAGGGGAAAATTGTTAGGAACATTTTATGTGTTTTGATGATGGCCATACTAGCTGTTATAGCAAGCCTGAAATAAGTTAGAAATCTTGGTATAAGTCTTTACTTAGAGTCTAACATGTTGTATAAGTTTAGTCAGACAAGCATTGTACTAGTTTGTAGGATGGTTAAGTGAAACAGAAATTCGGTGAAGTAAAGACAGCCAAGTACCAGCAGAGAAGAATGAAGACTTATGGATTGACTTATAACCAGGGAAGTCTGTGATGACCTTGGATAAGTCTAGGTTATATTACAAGTGATGAAATTCATTGTTTAAATATGGTGTACACAGATCCCACACATTTTAAGATCAGTGAAGTGCAAGAAATGCCTGAAAGAGCAAAGAAATCAAAGAAAGAAGTAAAACCGGCTAAGTAAGAAACAGCAGTGAAGGAAAAACTAAACAACTGAGGAAGCAAAGGCACTTAACCGGTCAAGTAACAGTTAAGTGAAGGAACATCAGAGCAATCTAAGCTTATTCAGAATGTGGTGAATAATTAGAAGATCAAGCATTAAAAGCAGAATCAATCAAGGATGGATTTGATGATAAACGTCTGAAGAAAATCCGGATCACTTAAATCAAAGAGAATTAAATCAAGATTAATCAAGAATTATACTCCACATTAAATAGCCACCGTTTCATAAGCATTGACACACTGACAAAACAACAATTTAAATATACAAGAACAAGCAGAAACTCTGTCAATTTCTTAAGCCTTCTATCTGAATCTAAAAGAACACATCTTTTGATCAACTCAGCACTCAGAACTACAATTCCACATCAAGCACTGAGATTGATCAACAAATCTTTGAATATTATTCACACCAGTTTGCAGAACCGAATCAGAGAAATATGAGAACGAGTTTCACCCTATGTGATAGCTACTGAAAGATTAGTTTTCATAGAGTGGTGTTGAAGACTGAGTCACTAAAGCTTTTGTAGCCAGGGAGTGAAAGTCTTGGAGATTGTGAAGCTTGTGTATCCAAGGACAATCTTACTATTGTATTGGGGAAAAACAATAGTGAATTCCTCCAATCATCACAGGAGAATAGTGGATTAAGGGATTACATCACCCTGAACCACTATAAACCTTTGTGTTCATTTACATACTGCACTTTACTTTATAGAATTTACTTACTGCACTCTATTTATACTCTGTGTGTGCATAATCTACTTTGAACAAGTTTTTAAGAAGGGACTTATCCACTGTCCAAAGCTTTTAAAACAATAAAAGTTTTTGAAACTTTAGCATAGTCATTCACCCCCCCCCCCCTCTGACTATTCTTTTTCCCTTCTCTGGGACCAACATAAACTTGTCACCATAAATACATCACCCTGAACCACTATAAACCATTGTGTTCATTTACATAATGCACTTTACTTTATAGAATTTACTTACTGCACTCTATTTATACTCTGTGTGTGCATAATCTACTTTGAACCAGTTTTTAAGAAGGGACTTATCCGCTGCCCAAAGCTTTTAAAACAATAAAAGTTTTTGAAACTTTAGCATAGTCATTCACCCCCCCCCCCTCCCCTCTGACTATTATTTTACCCTTCTCTGGGACCAACATAAATTTGTCACTATAAATACATCACCCTGAACCACTATAAACCTTTGTGTTCATTTACATACTGCACTTTACTTTATAGAATTTACTTACTGCACTCTATTTATACTCTGTGTGTGCATAATCTACTTTGAACCAGTTTTTAAGAAGGGACTTATCCGCTGCCCAAAGCTTGTAAAACAATAAAAGTTTTTGTAACTTTAGCATAGTCATTCACCTCCCCCCTCCCCTCTGACTATTCTTTTACCCTTCTCTTGGACCAACATAAACTTGTCACCAAAAATTGGATTCTTAAAAGCTAAGATGGATTCAATTAAATTTGTGTGGAATTGAGCTAACAGAGTTGAGTTTAAGTCAAACTGACTTATTCTCAAACTGAGTTAACCGGTAGCAGATTAAGTTTTAGCCTTTTTAAACTGATCTTGTTGTAACTATGAAAAAGCTGATACGCAAAAGCTGAGTTATGTCAACTGTGTGGTCTTTGTGAAATACAATAAATTTGTATGGTTGGACAAACAAGATTATAACAATCACAAATAATGTAAAGTAAATAACCATAAGTAAATGCATAAATAAAGTACGTAAATGAGGCAAGAAATTATAGAGGTTCCGGGTGGTGTAATCATGTCAGTCCTCTCTTCCCCTATGATGTAGGAGGAAAATTTCCGCTAGAACTTCTTGAGGTAGATCGGTTACAAAAAGTCTTAAACAATAGTCATTGGCTAATTCCTATAGATTCACTATCCAAACAATCAAAGAACAGGTCGGATTGCTGCTTTCCAACTGCTTTCACTGATCTTAGAGAGTTTAATTGCCTCTTCTCCAGCTCCACCACAACCACAGTCTGCCCAACTGCAAAACAAATAACTACCCTTGACAAATCCTAGACCGGACTTACTTCACAGTTTCAACCTTCGATTAAAAATCAAAGTTGGGCTTCGAATCAAGTAAGTGATTCTTACTTATGGTTCTTCAATGTCTTGATGTCTTGAATAAGTCTTTTGTAGATTGAACACTTGCAGATTTCTTGATTTATCTTTGTAAGCACGAGGTGATAGCAATATTCTTGATTGCATAGATGAACAAAACTTAGGCTCAATAACTCTTGGTGTTGTGTATATTGTTTGATTCTTGTTGCTAAGTATTGAATCCTTGTAGCTATCAACGGCTATATGTCAGATTTGTCAGTGACCATTCTGACATGTCAGTCCATTATCCAATGAAAATGCTTGCTTATCAACGTTCTTATTTTTCTTCAGTTCTTGGATGATTTATGTATTAAACTGAGTATTTCTAGGTATGTTAGTTTTAGACTTGTATAACTGATTAGGTCAGTTTTCAGTTTTTAGTTTCTAACTGATATAGTGCTTTAACTCAGTTTTGTATTCTCTTCTAAAACTGAATACTCTAACATCATCTGATCTTTAATGATTTGACCAGAGTACATTATATAAATCCATATCATCTAAGATATTATTATCCTTATGTATCTTAGGTCTTCATGCAAGGTCTATAAAGTCAGTTCAGGCCATCACAGACTTACCTGAATTACCACTTTACAGTCTCGGCTTTGGGTTTCATGAATGAGTTTGAACCCTCAGTTCTTCTTTCTTTAATAACTGAGTATGTGTCCCCCAGCCTTCATAAACTGAGTTTGTCCCCTCAGCCTTCAATTTCTAGATAAGTCAACCGAGTTTGATCCATCAGCGAACTTACCTTCTTTAGTTCTGAGTACTTAATAGTTTCAGTGCTGAGTAACACTATCAGTTTCTTTATCATTATGATATCCAGTTTCCATATGACTTCCAGTGTTCAGTTTTACGACTCCCTATTTATTACAGTGCTTGTCAGATGCAACATATACAAAGATCAGACTCTAATAAATCCTATACATTGTGTTCTAGACATCTTTTATCTTTTCACTATAACAGTTAGTTCTGACACTTCATCAATGGGGTGTAAACAAACAATTAAATAAATATAGATGAATCATCATCAAAACTAGAAAATTTATTTCATCAAGAATTGCTTGATTTACTCAAATTGTGCAAGAAAATAAAGAAAGAATCAAGTCACACGTATTTTTGACAATCAACGTGCATAATACTTTGCTTTAAAACAACAAACAACATACCAAGCTATATGCTGAAGACAATATCGGCTTTATACTAAAACAGACAATCAATATGAAACTATTTCCTTTGGTTGATCAACTCCTTATCCAAATTTTTTGACAAAGGTGTGTAAACGCATAAGTTTAAAAAGTATCTGGGCTCGCTATGCCTTGATTCTAACTAAAAAAGAATCAAATGACTAAGCATGACACAATAAGTTGTGTTTATTTCACAAGACCAAATGCCTACCCCCACTTCAAAATTTACATTGTCCCCAATGTAAACAAGGGAGATAAAATACACTTATCTTGGGATAATGTGGATCATATGGATGAACTCTCAAATCGCTTAACAAATACGCGGAAGCAGATTGAAATACATATAGATCTCTGCAAGACAAACACTAGTCGAATATCGAAAAACGAATGTAAAAAGCACTTACCCTATTCATAAGGAAGTAGCTAGAAAAGGTAAAAGCAAGAAACAAATTAAACCAATCAAAATATGATAAGTAACCATACATACCGCATATCAAAATAAAGTAGATGAACTCGAACATTGTAACGGCATGCTCGAAGCGCAGTAAGTACAAACCAAGAAAAATAAATAGTCAATAGTCTAGTGAACAAGATAGTTAAATATACTATGGATCACTAGTAGCATCCATAACATCAGTATAAGTAGGAGGACCTAAATCAATGGGTGTTGAGGAAATGGAAGGTCCGGATCCATCATTGCATGCCTTAGGAGGATGAGAACGTAGGGGAGAGACAAAAAGTAGTACGGCTGGATGATCTTGAGGCCCATGGGCTTATATGGTCCTTAATACTTTAGTCACCCCGCACTAACCTCGTCAACTTCTCAATATCTCTCTCTTGTCTCTCTACCAAGCATGTCTATGGTGCCTCCATTCTCTACGGTCTATCAAAGATATTTAACAAGAATTGTATCTACATAAAGGGTTCTCTTAGAACCGTATGAAGTGTGGTGGTCTAACATGAACTCACCCCTCAACTCTGGCTCCCCTCTGAGCTCTCCTTGGAGGAATAGTGCTTCAAGAGGTGGCATTGGAGCAAAACATTTGTCACTCGTAATATTTCACAAACCATCCTCACACATAAAATGCAGGCATCCTAGGGAAGGGTAGGCTATTGATCCAAGTGGATCGGGCTATTGCATGGATGTGATCAAGGTAGCATCCGTAATTTCCTTGTATGATTGGAAACCTTTAGATAGTAATTCTACCACACTTGTAACCTTTGTAAAATTTCTTTCCACAATAGAAGTCAACCTCCCCACAGTGTATTCCAAAGTGCCTCTAGCAAGTGGGGGAATATATGGTCAAGTTTGAGCGTTGTTGTTGGACCCAATGTATGTCTTCCACAAGTTTAGAGGGAGTGAATGAACTTGTGCATAAAACATTTTTCCTTGCATAGAGTTCAAATGCAGCAGATATTAAAGTGTTGTAAGCTCTATTTTCGAATCTGTTTTATTTTGACGTCTAAGTGCTGAGATATGAATGCAATGCTTCTAAAAAAATCTTTAAGAATGTAAGGTGCATAATATAAATACGTAAAGTAAATGACACAAGGTTTGTTATCAATGTTCAGGGTGGAGTAATCCTATAGTCACTGCTTCTCCTGTGATGTTGGAGAAATTCACTATTGTTACATAGACTCATCAACAATAGTGCGATTTTGATATGATCTGAGTATCTTCAATTTTGATTTTTAATATCCTCAAATCTGATTCTCCTTTCAGCTTAAATTCTCAATTTCCCTCATTTTTAAATATACCGAGATCAGAGTACTCTATATTTATCTTTTCATAACATTTGCAAGTATCATAATGTTATTCAAAGACTTCACAAACTTACATGAAGATAACTTTATGATCTTGGTCTCTCAAACTCTACAACTGTGAGTCTGATCCCATTAGTCTTTACATCATTAATCATTCCATTGAGTCTTACTCCTCAGCCTTCATTCTCTCATACGTATCTTTGATTGAGTATGAAGACTTATAGAATTTCTACTATAGTGCTTGTCTGAATGAACCTATACAATAATCAGACTCTAGTAAATCCTATACATAGATCATATCTGGCATGACAGATTTCTATCACCACTGGTCTTGACCATCATCACATCTTCAAAACCAAACTACTTAATAATAATCAACACTAAACCTAACAATTTCCCCCTTTTGGATGATGTTAATAATTTCCCATTTTGATGATAGATTGTTTTTCTTTTGATGCATTTGATATGTCAAATACCGTTGTAATCCTATCTAGATCTTATCAACTAGTGTCATTCAAAAAGTAAACATAAGTAACTGAGATTCTTTGAAGAAATATTTTCATTTCATTAATATGGATTCAACATTACTTGTTTTTCTTAAAATGAAAAATTTAGTTCTCCGATTATGTTCCTTCAACCAGCTATGATCTTTCCTTTTATCACAATTTACCTTTTTATTTCTTCTTTGTATTCCCAGATTTGTCAGGACTAAATCAACTATGATGCTCCCATGCTGAACTAGTATCAAGCTATCTGTGGCTACATTTCTTCTCATCGTTATGAATTCTTCAAGTACTTCCTCAACATCTAGAAGAATGGAAACTTCAACTGATTCTATTCTTTTTTGTATCTTCTGGGCTTAACATTTATCGGATCTGGGTATTTATCACCTAGACTATTCCATGCATTTGTCAGGGGTAATAACAATAGATCATATTGTGTATCTTTGGTTCTGGTAGTTACCAATTTATCATGCTTCTTTTGTCGCTTTGTTTCTTAGTTTTCCTAACTGACTAGATCGTATCCGGATGTACTTTGCTATGAATTAGGTCTGGTATTAATAGTTTTGAAGCTTTTTCCTTGAAGACTACAAGGATTTTGTTGGTCCCTTAGAAAGGCTGACACAAGTTTAGAGGGGGGTGAATAAACTTGTCACCAAAAACTTGATTATAAGTCTTGTTAGTTCAATTTTAAACTTGTGGGGAGTTGAGCTGACTGAGCTGAGTATAAGTCGAAACTGACTTAAGCCAAAACTGAGTCAACCGGCAGCTGATTAAGTTTTAGCCTTATTGCGGATCTTGTTGTTTCTGTAAAAAAAACTGAGTATGTAGAACTGAATTCTGGTGAATGTCAGTTTGTGAACTGTGAGTGAATATTAACAATCAGTTTCGGTACCCTTTAAACAATCATAAATATAAATAAACTAAATAACAGTAAGTAAATGCGTAAAGTAAATAGGGCAAGATTTATAGTGGTTCCAGGTGGTGTAATCCTGTCAGTCCACTCTTCCTCTGTGATGTACGAGGAAAATTTCCACTAGAACTTTCTGAGGTAGCCGGTTACAAAAAGTCTTAAATGATAGTCCTTGACTAATCCCTAGCTTCACTATCTAAACAACTGTAGAACATGCGAGATTGCTGCTCTACAACTGCTTGAAACACTGGTCCTTAGAGGGTTGTATTGCCTCTTCTCCAGCTCCACCACAAACACAGTCTACCCGACTGCAAAATCAACAATTGTCCTTGGAAAATCCTAAACCGGATTGCTTCACAGTCTAAACCTTTGATAAAAATCAAAGTTCGGCCGAGAATCTATAAATTGATTCTTGCTTGTGGTTATTCTAAGTGTCTAATTTTGGATTTAGTCTTTTGTAGATTGAACACTTGAAGAATTCTAGATATGATCTTGTTGAGCGCAAAGATTGATAGCAATTCGGATGAAAAAGACTTGGGCACAATACTACTTGTATTCTCATTAATTAGTTCGGTTGTTTTGTGTTTGATCCATGATGCCAAGTCCTCTATTTATAGTGTGAGGTCCAATGTTCATCTTGCTGGAATTTGAATTATATCAACGTTTAAATCCATATAGCCGTTAGTGGTCCCGTTATCCGTCGGTGACCGTTCTAGATTGTCGTGCTTCATCCAATAGAATTCCTTGTTTTGTAACGTTCATATTTACTTCAGTTCCTTGGATGACTGACTGAAAAACTGAGTATCCTAATCAGTTTTATACTGAGTATGTCAGTTATCAGTTTCTCAACTAACTTAGAGTAATAACTAAGTTTTTACCCTTCTTCAAAACTTAGTACTCTATTCATATGATTTTATATGACTTAATCAAAGTACACCACATTCATAAATAAATCATTAAAGATATCATTGTCCATATGATTCTTGGGTCTTCACTCAAGATCCATAAAGTCAGTTCAGATCATCAAAGACTTACCTGAATTCTAACTTTATAGTCTAGGCTTTAATCATCATAAACTGAGTTTGAACCCTTAGTTCTTCATTCTTTAATAACTGAGTATGTGTCCCTCAATTCTTCTTCCACTGAGTTTGTTCCCTCAATTCTTCAATCTTCTAGATACGTCAACCGAGTCTGTGTCCCTTAGCGAACTTACCTTCTTCAATTCTGAGTAAACTTCTGTTCTAGGTGAACTTTTTAGTTTTGGGTAAATACTTTAGTTTTGAGTGAGTATCCAGTTTTTTAGATTACTTCCAGTTTTTAGTTTTACAACACTTTAAGTATTACAGTGCTTGTCTGCTATTACCTATACAATTATCAGACTCTAATAAATCCTATGCATTCAATTCTAGATATCTTTTAGCTTTTCACTATAACATCTAGCTTCAGCACTTCATCAATGGGGTGTGAACAAGTAATTAAATAAATAAGATGAATAATCATCAAAACATAAATTTTATTTCCAAAAATTTCCCCCTTTTTGATGATGCAAAAATCCTCCTTTAAAGAAAAGCTTAAAGATAAAGACAATGCAAAACAAGGTAAAACTGGAAACTAGATATATCATTAAAATTTGCAAAAACTGGAACAAGTTACACATTTGTTATCAACTATAAAAGCTAAGTTGATCTCTGTGTAACTAGAAAGAATTTCATTTCCTTATCATGAAGATGATATTCATCTTCCAACTTTGTGTCTTCTTTGGAGAATGCTTTGTTATAATCCACTTGACTTCTTGGCTTCCACTTTCTCCAAAGAACTAACTTGGGAATTTCAGTGTTGTCTCGGTACTATTTTTCATATTCATCAACATCTGTCTTCATTTGCTCTTTCTTATCTCTGATCTGAAGTCTCTCTTCGATTTTCTTTATCTTCTTGTAGTTAGCCATCTTCTGATTGTGAAATTCATCTGACAATAAATAATTAAGAGATTCTTCATAATTCGTGCTTGTACTTGGTCTTGATTGGTTTGTAATCTCTGACAAACTTCATCCACAGATCCCGAGTTAGGGTAGCTCTTTTATCACCGGGTTGATCGTATTTTAGAATGAGTGATCATCAATGAGTTCTTTACTTTTCCCGATGTTGGATTCGTTGATGATGATTTCCTTTCTTCAAGTTCTGTCGAGTTCGCTTCAAGCTTCGGTTTCTCCTCTTGTAGCTTTAGCTTTTCTTCTTTACTTCCCTCTTTGTGGCATCATACATTTGATTGATCAAGAGATGAGTTGCTTTCCGACCCTCTCGCTATGCCTTTTTAAGAAGTTAGAACTTCCTTAAGCCGAGTTTCTAATCCATAAATCCTCTCGGTTTAGGTGCCATTCTCGCTTTAGCTTGAGTTTCACGATCTTCTTCGGTTGTAAGCTCAAACTTTTCTTTCGCCTTAAGGATTTCGTAAACTCGGGTTAGAAGTTGTCTTCTTGATTGTGTCAAGCTTCGTATGAACTCATACATCAATCCGTGTCGTGTAGTCCAAATATCAAGAAATTATGGATAGGAGAGCATTGTAGTCTTTCTTCGATTTAGCATAATGTCCAAGGTTGATTGGAGATTGGTCGGTTCATCACCGTCAATCTTTCGGTTGGATCTTCATCTTCCTTGATTACTGATCGAGTGTCATCTTCCATCACCATCAATTGCCGATTTTCATCTCGCTTTTCCATTTTCTTCCTTATTGTCAATTGTCTAATTTCTTACCGCCAAATCTTCCGTTGAGTATCAGTTTGCCTAATTTGATCTTCAGATTGTACGTCTGGTTGCAAAACTGTACTTTGTTTAGCTTCTTTTCTTGAATCATCAGCTTTATCATCATCTTTCTTCTTTAAAGCATCCTTGGGTATAGATGATATGATTGATTATTTTCTCAAAGCTACTTCTTTGAATATCCTATAGCAATTTGTGAGAAACTCATTCATAGGAAATAGTGCATATAAGTCCTGTATTTCAAGTTTCTCCAACAATAGCTTTTCTTCTTGATGTAAAATATTCGTGATAGCTTCACGAGAATCTTCAGTCTTGAGCTTCATTTTCATCAGTTTGATGATCCTTTCAGCTTCAAAGATGTGATTTGTTTGCTGAACTGGTTGCTGCTGAAATTGTTGTTGCTCTTGATTGACGTCCATAACGGAAACTTGTTTCTCTGATATTTGCTGCTTCTTTAGAGAAACATCTTCAGCACACTGACTAACTTTAGTTGTCGCCTATTGTTCCCCCTCAGTTGGTGTTATCTCACATGAAGTACCTAGGAACAAACATCTTTCAAGTGACTTAACCTTCTGTGAGTCAGCTTTCCTCTTAACTCCTTTTTGTTGAGCTATTTGCTGAGACATAGTTTTCTTATTGGCTTCAGGTTTGGGAAGTCGTCGAGATTTCTTTCCTGGAGCTTACTAGTGTTGCTCCTTGTGTAGATGCATCAACAGTTTGTCTAGATGCAGCAGAATTTTGTTCTACCTCCTTTCCCTGACTGAGTTTTTCCAAATAATGCTGAATTATTCTACTTAGTGATTTCTTCAACCAAAATCTGCAAACTAACTGTCTTCCTTCAGCTTTGGTTTTGCTGACACATGCTAATTCAACTAAGTGTTGTTTCTTGATTTGGTCAAAAATGTATCCTGCCCAGTTGAACTCAAGTTCATCCCAAATGATGTTCATCAGATATATCCCATCTTCAGATAAATTATCCAACCCTTTGTGATGTCCTATGACTGATGTCGGGTCAAGTAATAAAAATACTCGATACCTAAATAACACACTAGCAAGAGAACTCGGGTTCAATCGTAGTATAGTTAGATAGAGTCGAAGTCGATCCCACAGAGACTCGGCTTAAATATAACTTATTAAACTAAAAGCAAATTAAAGGCGGTCTCCGACCAACAATAACGTAGAATTGAAATTGACACAATAGAAACACAAAACCAACAAAAGACACAACGACACTAAGACACTTATTATTATAGGTTTTATAAATGATTAACAAATGGTATTCATAATGCTAGTAATAATTACTCCATCATGCTATGTAGATTGACGACAAGACAAAATAAGACATTTAAGATTAATTATTCTGACTGTGGGAGTCATCCCCTAAAATAGATCTAGCTCCGGATAGGCCATCTAGATCAACGTGTCTCTGTTACGTGACTTCACTTCGTAGGCCTCCATCTCATATAACTTCTGACACAATTACAAAACTAGGGATGCCGGTATAAACCGTAACCTCATCTAAGCAACATTCCTATGGTTAGGCGTACTTCTTAGACGCCGATTCAATCTCTGTCCTAAGTAACAATTACTTTTTGAGTCTCATGTTAAATTATGATGACAAATAATTAAGTTGATTAGGTTTAATTACTCGTTTTGTAACACCCCAAAATATTTGGGTTGTAGCGGGACACATAAGATACCATATTTGGTTATATTGATTACGGTGGTCGTTATAAAATAAACAAATAAAAACATAACATAACCTCTTTATTGTTATTTTCGTTTGTAAATGACCGTACAAATAAATATATATATATATATATATATATATATATATATATATATATATATATATACTAGATGTCGTCTACGTGCGATGCACATTTTTGCCCTCGTTTAGGTTTGTTTTGTTTGTTAGAAACGTGTGTGATAGTGAAGTGTGTTTATTCTTGCTCGGCACGTAAATGTTTGTAGTAGCAATAATGCATTGGTTATTTTTGCGAACATGGTATATACATTGCTAAGGAGTTACGTAGTTACAAAGTTGTAGCAAAATAGTTAAACAGCTTTTAGCAAAATAGTTACATATTTTTTTTTTGGGGTTGTCACCGCAATGTTTAGGAGCCTATGAAAATGTGGATTGTTAGGAGGAAGTCATGTTTTCCACAGTACGAGAAAAATACGAGCAAAATAGTTAGTACTTGTTGATTAGGGAATGAATTGTTTTATTAAATAAACATATTATAAATACAAAGCTGCAATACGGTAGGTACAAAGTGCCTTCAACAATGACATCAAGACCAACTGGTGTGCGAACGTCTATTCCTTTCAACTTTGCATAGTCATGAGATACTTCTGAAACATGTTACTTTCAGCTGCAGAGGATAAATACCATCATCCTAACAGCAGAAAGATCAAAACTTTGAAGCATCATCTTATCTAATCAAGCTCAACCAATAATCAAACAAACCACCTGGTGACCCAAACAGTAAAATTGTCCCTACTTGTAGAAATTTCTCGAACTAATCTAGCTCGTAAAGGCAAATTTAACAACCACAAATCCAAAACAAGTTCATAAACGAAGTAGGGCACTACAAAATACACAAAAATCAAACCACGTGTCGTGGTTTGATTGGACGCAAGTGGATCTCCTTATTGAGGACACTCCGCGGTAGAATTTCCCGACGTTTATAAGGTAGGGATCAACACTACAAAGCCATTCAGGATTCACCAGTTTAAACAACACTACACTATAACCACTACATTCATGAAAATCAAAGGGTATTTTAGACCTTAAGAACTAACATTTACCTACTTTCTTAATAACGTGTGAAAATCTAAAAAGTCACACATACCAAGAGAGCAAAATTAGTGAGTCAAGTGGTAGTAAGATATCTCATTCGAAAAATAACAAAAATCTAAAAAGTTCCAATGATTAAGCTAAAAGCAAAAAAAGATTACTACCTCTAGAGTAGATAAAAATATCTTTCGCATTCTATCGGGAAAAGACGAACCTTTTTCAGGAATGCAATTGCTAAACAAATTCAAAAAAAAGTGAAGCGACCACTACTACGTTTACGATATCGAATCAAGTTATCGATGGAGAAAATGGATATTAAAGGCATGCAACCATCTGGAATATAGTCGGTTTTCGATGAGTTTCAAATGTCGGTGAAGAGCTCGTGTAGTGGGGTGCAACGAGTTTTAGAGCTTATAGTAGTAATTTGAATTCGACCGAGCAACATAGAGATCAAACCCGCCGCCAAAAGTCATCGGGCTACGTTGTAAAAGAAATGACCTACTTACTTTACGAGAATCATAGATTGCAAGAGCTTTAGACATGTATCACGGATGAAACGGAAAAAATACCTTTTCCACAAGTAATTAAGCGGCCTTCAAGAATAGACCGGTGAAGATACTTAATACACCGTTCGCATCCTCATTTGTCTCCATTGTTACAAAGCCGAACCCACGAGACTCTTTTGTATGAGGATCCGTGACAAGTCGGCATTCCGTAACCCGAAACAGAAAAAAAGGACCCGATCACAAAATTTCAAGCAAATTATCTTCAAAAGAAATGGAAAGAACATATATCCATTTGTGTATTATATACCTTTTAAGGGTCAATAAATTTAATTTTGGATGAGCAAATAAAAATTCATACTTACAATGCCCGCATAACATTAAAACCCCATATTAAGATGAGATTAAAACAAATATGCTCGCTTCATGGTTAAAAAGAGCAAGACGAAATTTACTAAATCTAGCAAGCATGAAATCTATCCAAAAGGCCACAACTTTATCGGGGATACCGCCATGTA
Organism: Gentiana straminea; assembly: GCA_036785695.1. Lineage (NCBI taxonomy): Eukaryota > Viridiplantae > Streptophyta > Magnoliopsida > Gentianales > Gentianaceae > Gentiana > Gentiana straminea. Next base: position 481,405 of record JAVUPR010000456.1, read on the forward strand.
ATTGTCAAAATATTGACTCAAAAAAGGAAGACCCTACATCAAAATTCGCATTATTTATCTCCAAGTATATATTCATAAGTTGGAATACATACACGCGCACACATAGTTGAGATGCTCAATTCCTAGTTTCAAATGTACAAAGACCATGCAAACCAAATTTATCATTTTCGTATCCCGTATCCATGCTCGTGCCCTTCGGATAGCAGAGAAGAAACCAATGCTGATCTATCTGGCAAAATTCCCAATGAAATCATACTATATCTACGTTGTTTTCCTCACAATTTACTCTACGGCAAATATTCGACTCCTGATGCAACAAACATCAATGTCAAATAATCATCACAAGAATAACAAAATGAATGAGAACACAGACCCTAAAGCAAACCGACTAACCGAGTACTTGAAACTCAAATATTCAAGTAGCTCGAATCAAGCTCAAACTCAAAAAATAGAATACCGAATCGAGTTAAACACTTTTGCAAGTCGACTATGGGTAGGATAGCCCGGCCCACTTACGTCCCTATACCCGATGACCAACAAGACATCACAATTTAACCATGGGATACTTCTGAAACATGTTACTTTCAGCTGCAGAGGATAAATACCATCATCCTAACACCAGAAAGATCAAAACTTTGAAGCATCATCTTATCTAATCAAGCTCAACCAATAATCAAACAAACCACCTGGTGACCCAAACAGTAAAATTGTCCCTACTTGTAGAATTTTTTTCGAACTAATCTAGCTCATAAAGGCAAATTTAACAACCACAAATCCAAAAGCTATACCTGGAACGGCTCCTCCGAGATCTAGACAATGATCTCGAACTGCGACCTCTACGTGGCGGTGAAGACGTAGAGCTTGGAGGTGTATTGGACCTATTGCACAACAGAAAATATTAATTTAATTCGAAAGAAAAACGTTAAAGACGCATTCACAATGAAGAAAAACAACATTGTCCTTAATCAACATGCAAGAAATTGATCACCGAGGGAGTACCTTCCACCTCTTGGATTTGACATCTGCATAAAGAGAAAAGGAAGTGAAAATTTTGAAAAATCGCAAAATAACAATTGGAAATAGTGAAATTGAAGAATCAGAATCTAAGAATCGAGAGAGAAAAGGGATAATGATGACATTTGATATGAAGGGAATTCAACGCGGCCAAAAAAAAGATGAAGAAGAAGCAAGAAATTAACAGAATATTGAAGTATAATGAAACCTGATTCAAAGCCCTTTCAGTCGAGTTCTTCAGGAGAGAGGCAGAGCAATTAGAGCCCAAGGACGTTGGCGGTGGAGAACGAAATCGGGAGTCGGCCAGTGGAAGTTTGGATAGGGGCGAGGCAAATGGCGAAGAAAGCTTTGATTTTGTTTATTTCTTCTGTGAATGAAATGGTCATCTGAAGGAAGAGACCGATAAACCACAAAGAAGAGGCGGTGGATGCATCGGAAAAGGACACATAATGGCTGTTGAAGCGGTGGTGCGGTGCTGCATCTGTGTTCAAGGTAACACGTGTGCTGAGAAAAGGACGCGTGTTTATGATTAAAACGACGTCGGTTTTCTTTTCTCAAGGCAAAAATAAATAAAAAATAGGAATAGCGACGATAAAAACGTCGCTAAAGCAGGACGACCAAAAAGGCCGCAAAAAGCTGTACTACCAAATAGCAACTTTAAATAGTATATACTACCATATTGATATATATATATATATATATATATATATATATATATATATATATATATATATATATATATATACACACGTTTAAGCTCTTCTAATTCTTTTTTAAAAATAACGATTTCACATCTATCTCATTTCCTTTTTCAAAACATATTGATTAGGTTTGTTTTTTTTTCCTTTTTTTTTAAACATAATGATTAGTTTTATATTTATATGTATATATTCAAACATAGATACACGGTTGCTTTTCTTTTCCAAAAGAAATGATAGGATTGAAACTCTTGATAAGGGATAATGACGTAGGTAGTTGTCGGGAATTTTTTGTTTTGATATTATGTGTTTAATTTAAGGATAAAGTGTAGGTTTGAATATCAAAATTTAGGATAAACTAATATCAAAATTAAGAGATAAGAGATAAGAGATAAAGTTAAATCAAAATTTTAAATATTGAAGTAGGACTTATCCATAGAAGTTTAGTACTATAAATAGGATATGGGACTTACTCCTTAGCACACAGAAAAAAAAAAAGAGAGAAAAAGTAACTCTTCTAGCAGACGGTCGAAGGAAGGATAGTTGGAGCGAAATTGTGACTGTGAGTTCCATTTATTAGTGTTTTTTTTGCTCTATTTCTTAATTCAAATTTTTTATTCACTTTGTTCCGTTTTGTTTGCAGTCACTATTTCAAATATTATTATTTTGTTTCTCTTTGTCACTACTACAGAGGCATTTGGAAACAAAATAGTACTAGCGTAGTACCTTATATGTACTATATTATGCTTTTGGGGCCGGTAATCTTATTTAAGAAAATATAAATATATGGGTATTGATTTATTTATATTTCTAGGGTGATAATGAAACTAGTGAATAGGGGAAGACAACGTTTCCTTATAATTTATGGTAGTATTTAGTCAATTATGGAGGTCGTTTCTTAATCTTTTGAAAAGCTAATTATGCGTGTTTAATTTTATTTTTTCTGTGTAAACGATTTTAATAGAGTGTTGATTCGGCATTTTTATCGTATAAGAAATTTTAAAATGATAGTGTTTTTGGTAAACAATTACTTTTTCTATTGATGTGGGATCACCAACTCCGATTTGGTTTTGGCCATGATAAAATTCGCGTATCTTTTTAAGTAAACTTAACGGTACGTTATGTGCATTATTCCGATCCATTTATAATAATACTTTAAAGTAATAATTAAGTATTTTGTTTGCAAACATAATTGTTTATCGTCGGCATTTTTTTTTATAACCTTTGAAAGCACATATAAATATTTGTCTTGGTAAATATTTGTAAAATATTTGCATGGGTTTCTTTAATAAATATATTTCTTTTTCGTAAAGATTGCTTGGGTTTGTCGAGTTGGGGTTCACAAACTGTCTATTCGTCATTTTTCTTTCATGAAGTCCACATCGTCCGGGAATGGCTTCTAATCTGGAAACTGTCATGTCCGAGGTTTAAAATTAGAAAGACGACTAGAGAAGATGTCGGTGCCTGTTAGACACGAGTTGTTAGCCGTTAGTGATGTCATATGTGTTGTCATTACTTTATGTCTATTTTCTATTATTTGAGTATTTTATCTTATTGCCGAAGTAGTGAAGGGCTATATAAATTAGAGATGTAAACATGGATATTATTATGATGATGAATGGAATATCTTTCTATTTTCTCTCCTAATTTCCCTTCTATTCTTCTCTCTGCTTCTTCTTCTATTTCTTCCCCAATTTCCCTTTCAATCTCTTTCTCTTTTGCTTAATTTCTGGAATTCCTAGCTCAGATCATGACAGAAACGATTGCTGCAATAGTTAATGTCAAGAGATAAAAATTGGTCGGGACGAGCGCCGATTACCACAAAAACAATGACACACGAAAAATATTTAAGTCACGTTTCTGCTTGATCGTATTGCTTGTGCAGTTAAAACTCTAAGCACTAGAGGAGTTAGGGTTACCGCACCGCAGAACGGCTAGTCACCGGTCTCGGGGCCTCTTGACTTTGGCTCATCGACAGTCCTAGAGTAATGGTACCAAAATTCCCCAATGTCCCATGTGCATGGCCGGGAAAGCAAGGGCCGACGGCTATATCATGGTTCAGAGGGCAGTGGGGTTGGCTGGAGTCTTTTGGGAGGTTCACTAGGCGAAGGTCTGAATCCTTTCCCTGACAATCGGCCGGAATTGTCAGGCAATAGCTTGCTTGCTTGTGAAGTGCGGTAGAGAAACATGCTGGAGTTGGTTGGTAATGACTCATCGACTAAGCCACGTCGGTGTCAAGCGATTAATAGACTTAAATTCAAGAAAATTACTTGACGTTTATATTTTTTTTTGCAAATATCATATTTTTGTCATGTACTAACTACTATTAAGTGCAGGTAAGGAAAGAGCCTTTTGTTGTAACATTTTAACGGTTTTGTAACTACTATTTTTTTTTATATATATAAAGATTCCCGGGCACACACTGGAACTCACTGGCTTTTTTTAGCTCACACGTTTGTGAAATGTTTTCTTAGGTTTGGAGGAAGAATACCAGGGTGGTGAGGTAAGCAGAGTAACCTTGGAGGCTGTTCTGGGAGAGGAGTAGACGAGGAGTTCAATGTGGATCTGACAGCTTAGTGTCAAGCTTGATATTTGTTTTTTCAGTTCCTTTCAGTTTCATGTTTCCAGTGTAATAAGAGTTTGACGATGTTCTTTCATTTTGGAGTCACGACATTTTATTTTATTTTTCTGGATTTAGTAATGTTTGAATAAAGATCTAGTTCCCTCAATCCTTTTCTTGAGAATTTAGAACTTGGGCGGTGGATCGCCGGCTTGTCCCTTTGACTAGACCCCAGTGGACCCTAGGGGTCGGGGATAGGCCTATTACAGTTGGTATCAGAGACAGGTTTGATAGAGGTGTTAGGATAAAGACCCATAAGAACTTGATGTTAGATGAGGGAACATAGGAAGAACTCGCTCTATAAAACTTAAACCTAGTATAAAACAAACTTCTTGCTTTGATATCACTTTTTTTTTTGATATTGTATTTTTCAGGAAATGGCTTCTCCACGGAATAATGAGTCAATCAGTAGACAAGCTAAACCAAAGAAAAGGGTGGGGGCGATCAGGACTTTTCCCCCAAATATAAACGGGCCAATCTGGAAGAATGGTCAAGAGGGAACTTCTACGGAGCATACTGATGAAGAGCTTCACAAAGACCTACCTGTTGACGTCATCATTGTGGAAGACGATGATTCCGAACCTGAGGAAGACCCTGAAGAAGAGGACCCTGAGGAGGGCGACCCTGAAGGAGAGGGAGATCATGGGGTAGAAACAAACATGGAGCATGAAGACACGCCAACTCCGGCGTATATTCCGGAACCCCAGCCAAACCCGATGACCACGGTTCACCGATTTGGGGAGTAACACCATTATAGGTTGTTTACCTCTATGACCCCTTGACAATCCGGGGTAGACCGTATCACTGGGCCAATGGATATGAAAAGCGAGTTTGGGACGAATGTTTGGCCCTACGAGTTGAAATTCGGGACTTGAAAGTGGAATTATGTGATGCGAAGAGGAAGATCGAACACATGAGACAGGGGATCATGTGATAGGCTGATTCTCTTGCAATGTTCTTTTTTTTTAGGAAAATAATCTTTTGGTTTGGATAATTTTGTTTGGTAATAAACACTTTGGCAGTTTTAGGTGGTTGAAATTAATAAAATTATTATTATGGTTATCATTATCCTCTACTTTTATTCTACTTTTACGGTCCGAAATGGTTGTAGTCTCGAGAGATATTAAACATTAACTCCTTGCAGATGGCACGACGCAGTACACGGGTGAACTACCGCAACATGATTCAGGGTGGTGGCTCTCAAGGAGGAAGGAACTTGGACGAGAATGAGCCGGTGGAAAGGTTGGAAGAAGACCCAAATCCGAATGACGAACAAGAAAACGTCGAACAAACCCAAGGCAACGTTAATCAGCAGAACATTCCAGGGGTAGACCCAACCTTAGCTGCCATCCTGGGACAACTGAGTACTGCGGTAACCTTATTGGCCAATGATCGTAACGGGCCTCATGGACAGAACCGGCATATGGGAAATGGAGGAGGCCAGGTCAACCAAGATGAGGACAGACAGCTTGAACGCTTTCTAAAGTTTGGTCCCCCAGAATTTTTCGGTATTCCAGACCAAGCTGACCAAGCGGAGAGATGGTTAGAAAGGATGGAAGATATTTTCGCCGCCCTTGGATATGGGGATCGACAGAAAGTGACGTTCGCAGCATTCAAATTCCGGGACGATGCTAGGGATTGGTGGCAGAGTATCAGAAGGCAGTGGGAAAGACTTAATCGGCCAATGACATGGAATGCCTTCACAGAAGAGTTTTACAACCGTTTCATACCCACGTGGGTAAGAAACCAAAAGGAAGAGGAATTTATGAATCTGAAACAGGGTTCCATGACGGTAACTCAGTATGAGGCAAAATTCACTAAACTTTCCAAGTATTGTCAGCGGTTGGTAAACACCGAAGATCACCGAACTAACAAATTCCTGAATGGATTGAGGCATGAACTTCAGACGGCCATGGCTGTAATACCTCCTACTACTTATAAGGCAGCGGTAGAGGCAGCCACAAGGATAGAAATTAAGAGGAGGAATGAAACTAATGCTCGCCAGGCTGCTCAAGCTCGACAGGCAACAAAGCGGGCTTTTCCTTTTGATGAAGGATCTTTATCTGTCGAGGGAAAGAAACAAAGGGCGCCTGCACCCACCCCAAATGCTACACCAGCAGCTGCCTCGACGGTCCCTACGGTGGCATGTTCATTCTGTGGAAAGTCAGGACATATCGATACGCAATGCCGAAGGAAGTTGGGACTATGCTTATTTTGCGGGAGTAAGGATCACATAGCACGAGATTGTACATTCAGAGCAAACCGCCCGGCACAGACCACGGATCCCGCACCAAGAGTGGCCCCACAACAAAATGGAAAGCCAGGCAATGGAGGGAAGAAGCCCCAAGTGAATGCTAAAGTCTTTGCCCTGGCACAGGAGGACGTAACGGACGATGCAAACGTGGTTGAAGGTACGGTACTTATTCTTGGTCTTAAGGCTAAAATTTTGATCGATTCCGGTGCATCTAATTCTTTTATGGCTACCAATTTCGCATCTAAGTTGAAATTTATTGAAGAGGAACTCCCACATATGGTAGTAGTCAATACCCCTACCGGCGCTAGGATGGTAACTGATAAAATTCATAAAAATTGTGTAATGATCATAAATGGTAGGAGTATGAATGTAGACTTGATATCACTCCCAATGAAGGGATACGATGTGATTCTCGGAATGGATTGGCTTTCAAGAAATTTCGCACAGGTGGATTGCAACAGAAAATTGGTACGATTCTGTGAGCCTGGAAAACAGGAAGTGACATTTTACGGAGATAGACGCCGAAAGGGAGTGCTGTTAACTACGGGAACTGAGGCCAAAGAAGGGACAAAACAAAGCTGCCTCGCGTATTTAACTGCTCCGCCTAAACGGCCGCCAAGCATTTTTGAGGTAGACATAGTCAAGGACTTTGAGGATGTCTTCCCGGAAAAATTGCCCTCATTACCACCAGAGCGTGAAGTGGAGTTCACCATTGAATTGACGCCTGGAACTGAACCAATTTCTAAGACCCCATATAGGATGCCGCCTAAGGAGCTCAAAGAACTAAAAGCGCAGCTGGAGGAATTGTTAGAGATGGGCTTCATACGACCAAGTACTTCGCCCTGGGGTGCACCTGTCCTATTTGTTAAAAAGAAGGATGGGAGTATGAGACTCTGCATTGAATATAGAGGGTTGAATAATGTGACTGTAAAGAATAAGTACCCATTGCCCTATATTGATGGGCTGTTCAACCAGTTACAAGGGTGTGGGTGGTACTCGAAACTAGACTTGCGGCAAGGATATCACCAGGTAAGAATCAAAGAGGAAGACATATCCAAAACAGCCTTTAACACCAGGTACGGGCATTTTGAGTTTGTAGTAATGCCTTTTGGCTTGACAAATGCACCTGCGGTATTTATGGACCTTATGCATCGGGTCATTCAGCCATATGTGGATAAATTCGTAGTCATTTTTATAGACGATATTTTAGTGTACTCTAAGACTAAGGAAGAGCATAGTGAACATTTGAGGATGGTGTTGCAAGTACTAAGAGAGAATAAGTTGTATGCTAAGTTTGGGAAATGCGAGTTTTGGCTAGAAAAGGTGGCTTTCTTGGGTCATGTAGTCTCGAGAGAAGGTATTTCGGTCAACCCCGCAAAGGTGGAAGCAAGTGAGTAATTGGAGTGCCCCGAAATCGTCACCGAGATTCGGAGTTTTCTCGGCATGGCAGGATACTATCGCAGATTCATCCAGGATTTTTCGAAAATCGCCGGTCCGATGACTCGGCTGTTGTAGAAAAACGTTCCGTTTAGATGGGACGCCAAGTGTGAAGAAAGTTTCCAAGAATTAAAGAGGCGCTTAACTACGGCACCAATACTGGTGTTACCTGAACCTGGGCAACCTTATGTAATTTTTACGGACGCTTCAAAGGAAGGACTTGGTGCCGTACTTATGCAAAGTGATAAGGTCATTGCTTACGCCTCAAGGAAGTGAAGCAAAATGAGCTAAATTATCCCACTCATGATATCGAGCTTGCGGACCATAGTTTTTGCCCTAAAGAGATGGAGACATTATTTGTATGGAGAGGAATTCCAAATCTTTACGGATCATAAAAGTCGAAGTACCTCTTCTCTCAAAAGGATCTTAATATGCGGCAAAGAAGGTGGATGGAATTTCGGAAGAATTCAAATGCCCAATTAACTACCATCCTGGAAAAGCTAACGCGAGCTTGCCGATGCGCTAAGTAGGAATGTTGTAGTAGCGACTATGAAAGTGCAAGAGTGGGATATGCTAGAAGAATTAAGTAGATGGAAACTAGAAAGAGTAAATGATGGATTGGTCCTTGCAAATATCAAGATTGAGTCAGAGCTGACAAATGAAATCCGTAGGGAGCAGGATCATGATGACAACTTAGGGAACATCAAGTCCAAGGTTGGAACAGAGAAAGCAAAGGATTTTGAATTGGACGGCACTGGAATATTGACGTTCAGAGGAAGAGTGTGTATACCCGATAAAAAGGACCTAAAATCTAAGATTCTGGAGGAAGCACACCAATCCCGGTATACTATTCACCCTGGCGAGACAAAAATGTACCATGATTTGAAACAACAATTTTGGTGGCAATGAATGAAGAACGACATTGCCCGAGTTGTTTCCTCCTGTCTAAGTTGCCAAAGGATAAAAGCAGAGCATAAGAGACCGGGAGGCAAACTGCAACCTTTACCCATACCGGAGTGGAAGTGGGAACACATTACGATGGACTTTGTCACCGGTCTTCCAAGATCAGGGAGCGGGAAGGACGCAGTCTGGGTAATCGTTGATCGCCTCACTAAAACCGCCCACTTTTTGCCGATCAGTATTAAGGACTCATTGGACAACTGGCTTCTCAATATGTAAAAGAAATAGTAAGATTGCATGGCGTACCAGTGACGATAGTATCGGATCGAGATCCAAGGTTTACATCCAAATTTTGGCCTAAGTTTCAGAACGCAATGGGGACAAAACTCAACTTTAGTACGGCTCATCATCCACAAACAGATGGACAGTCTGAACGAACCATACAAACCTTGGAGGACATGTTGCGAGCATGTGTTTTGGATTTTGGTGAGAAATGGATTGATTGTTTGGCTTATGCAGAATTTTCCTATAATAATAGCTATCACTCATCCATTGGAATGGCCCCATACGAGGCTTTGTATGGGCGACATTGCCGTACACCTCTTTTCTAGGAGGAAGTAGGAGAACGTAGGGTGTTACCCGAAGACCTTCTAGCCAAAATTGACGAAACAGTTAAGAAGGTACGACTCATACAGGAGAACTTGAAAACCGCACAAAGCCGCCAGAAAAGTTATGCCAATAACCGTCGTAGGGAATTGGAATTTGATGTCGGGGATAGGCCTATTACACGTTTTAATTACAAAGCAGAGAACCTGACGTAGTCGAAGCCGTTCACAGGCAAATCAAGAACATCACAGATCTCGTTCCCAGCGAGACATAGGCTCGCTGCCAGCGAGCTCAGATCAGAACCAGATTTGCTCGTGAAACGCCTTTTACGTCTTAGATCAACATAAACATGGGTTCGTTAATTAACTACATCATGAAATCAATACACAAAATGACTACTCCATCACGAAATAAATTAGATCTATGAATAAAGATTGCATAATTGAGTAGACATTACCCTCAAAGATGAAAGTGATTCCCACTCCTCGATACGATCTCTAACCGGCGATTCTAAAGACTCCGTAACGAAAGAACATAAAATAAAGAAAACTTGTATTGAAACTAGAACCAATGTTGTGAAATTGTGTTTTTCTAAGGTGTGTCTAATAAAATTTGTGGCTGCTTCTTTATATAGAGACTTAGGCCGACGTAAAGATATGTTTGAAAACCCTAAAATGCGTAGAGATAACTCCCAGCCGATCCTCGAGATTTCACGAACTCACCCTCAGCGAATCATGGGCTCACTGCCAGCGAGCTCACTGCCTTCTGATTGGCTCGCTGGCTTTTCTTGTTCCTTACTCCAATTTTCGTGCTGCTTCGGTATTTATCTTTAATGCAGTCCGATTTTGCCTTGATTTCTCTTGAGATTTCCTTCCTCCGTTGGTAGATAACCTCCGATTCATCGCAATCTATAAAATCAATATTTATCGCACAATAAATAATATTTAAATAATAAAAATAGATAAATACCAATTTATATCTTACACATCACATTACATTAAATAATCATTATAAACATGTGATTTAATATAAAATATATATTATTAAGCTCGATTTAAGGACAACGTTGATGACTTTTACGGGTATAATTTGACCGTCATCAATGACATGTTGGCCAATCAATCTGCTGAGTAAAGCAAACTCGGTATTGAGACTGTTGAGCTTCATATTGAGGTCGGCAGGTTCATTTGTTGCTGAAATTTGTCTGAGGAAGGCTTCTCATTTGAGCGGCAAACGGGCTAGGTCTATTTATTCCACAAGTGGTTTCTTCAAATCGAATAGCTGCTTGATTATCTCTTCATTGATAATCACATTTTCTCCATGAACTCTTGTCACTAGTGAGTTCCTTACCATCTTCATATTTTTCCAAAATTGCAAAATCCCATCCAAGTCATGATCTTTTTGCAATTTTATCTCCAAGAGGTTTTGCAAAGCTTGTAAATTCTTGATATTTTCATGTATATAACTAGAAAGAAGAGCATTGTTGCAAAAAAATTCATAATCTTCAAAAGAGAGGCTTTGTACAACGGCGATTAATCTGGATTCTTGAGTATGTTTAGAGGCGGCCATTGTAAGAAAAATAAGAGTAATTTTTTGGGCTTTGAGAGAGAGAGAAGATTTGAATCTTTGGTGTATTTGAGGAGATAAGATAGTGGGAATTAATATAGGGGTTGTATAGATAGAGTTGACGGTTCTGATTTGAACCCATGATCTTCTGACGATTTTGTACAAAATTTTCAAATTCCATGAGTATTTGTGTAACCGATGCATGTACTATCTAACAATAGTGAGGGTGTACATGCAACAAATTCTGACAGAAACGGCGGTAATTAAATACGATGTAACCGCTGTCAGTTTTATCCTTTAGACTTTTGACTTCTTTTGACTGGATAAAAACTGAGGCTGTGGTCAGTTCCTTGTTGGATTCAGTTCCGTCATTCTTTTTAGTTTCAGTAGTCAGTTTGAGATTGTTGATGTCAATGACTGATCTATCAAGTGAGCTCACCCAGCATGACAAAGATCAATCCCCTTGACAAATCTCTGAGCTTAAACTGACTTAACTGACTTTGATAATTCCCAATTCAGTTCTCAGTTTTGCAAACCTTTCTTTGTCCAGTGGTTTTGTAAAAATGCCAGCCAACTGATCTTCAGTTGGGACATAGAGAACTGTAACGTCCTTTTTCTCTACATGATCCCTTATAAAGTGATGTCTCATATCAATGTGCTTTGTCCTTGAGAGTAAAACTGGATTGTCAGTTATGGCAATGGCACTTGTATTGTCACACATTATAGGAATAAGTCCTTCTTCTATCCTATAATCTCTCAATTTTTGTCTTATCCATAAAACTTGAGCACAACAGCTTCTAGCTGCTATATACTCAGCTTCTGATGTTGATGTCAAAATTGAGTTTTGTTTCTTACTGAACCATGACACAAGACTGTTTCCTAGCAACTGACATGTGCCTGAAGTACTTTTTATATCCACTTTGCATCCAGCATAATCTGAGTCTGAGTAGGATATCAGCTTGAATTCTCCTTCTCTTGAGTACCATAGACCTACTCCTTCTTTGTCTTTTAAATACTTCAAGGTTCTCTTGACAACTATGAGATGACTTTCTTTAGGTCTAGTTTGAAATGTGGCACAAACACCAACTGCAAAGGATATGTCTGGTCTACTTGCTGTGAGGTAGAGTAGACTACCAATAATTCTTCTATAGAGAGTTTGATCCACATCCTTGCCATCTTTGTCTTCATCTAACCTGATGCGGGTTCCAATAGGTGTTGCAATGCCAGCTGATTTCTTCATTCCAAACTTTTTGATCAATTCTCTTGTATTGGTCTAATGAATAAATATACCTTCATCCATTTGTTTTACTTGTAGACCGAGAAAGTAATTCAGTTCTCCCATCATACTCATCTGAAATTCTCTCTTCATTAAACTTGAAAATTTTTCACAGAGTTGTTCATTTTATGATCCAAAAATAATACCATCAACATAGATCTGAACTATGAGAGTACTTTCTTCAACTTTCATCCTGAATAAAGTCTTGTCTATGGTTCCTTTGATAAATCCATTGTCTACTAGAAACTGAGATAGAGTTTCATACCAAGCTCATGGTGCCTGCTTTAGTCCATAGAGAGCTTTTCTCAGTTTAAAGACTTTATCGGCCTTGATCTTTCATTTCAAATCCAGGGGGTTGCTGTACATAGACTTCTTCTTCAAGTATCACATTCAAAAATGCACTTTTCACGTCCATTTGATACACTTTGAATTTCTTATGAGCTGGAAAGGCAAGAAATAGTCTGATTTCCTCTAACCTTGCAACTGGGGCATAAGTTTCATCGAAGTCTATCCCTTCTGCTTGTGAGTAACCTTTGGCTACAAGCCTAGCTTTTTTTCTGAGAATATTTTTATCTTCATCAAGCTTGTTTCTGAATACCTATTTGGTGCTGATTATGTTGACATGATTTGGTTTATCCACCAATTCCCAAACTTGATTTCTATCAAACTCGTTATATTCTTCTTGCATGGCTAAAATCCAATCTAGATCTTTCAATGCTTGTTCTATCTCTTTAGGTTCAGTTTGAGATAAGAAACATGCAATCATTGCATCTAGCTGATTTCTTATGCGAACTCCTTGTTGAAAATCACCAATCACCTGATCTTCAAGGTGATCTCTCATCCATTGGCATATAGGAGGTTGTATAAGAGGGTCTTCATTTTGTTGAACTGGTTCTTCATGAATTTATTCTTGATTTCCTTGAGCTTGATTATCTGGAATTGGGTCAGTTTCATGTTGTTCAGCTGTAGGTTGTTCAGCTGATGAAGTCTGATGCTGATCCTGATCTGAGGATTCTGAAATTCTTAATCTTCCAAGGCCAACAAAAACTGATTCTGGTATTACTGATAACTGAGACTGAGAAACTGGTTCTTGTTTATCTTCAATTGTTTCACTGGGAAAATTAGGTTCATCAAAAACTACGTGAATAGATTCTTCATTCTTGAGTGTCTGTTTGTTCAGTACTCTAAATGCTTTATTGACACTTGAGTATCCTAAAAATATTCCTTTTTCAGCTTTCGGCTGAAAAACCTTAAGTTGATCCTTTCCATTATTGTGTATGAAACACTTATTTCCAAAGGCATGAAAGTATGAAACATTCGGCTTTCTTCCATCCCAAATCTCATGTGGAGTGATGGAGGTCAAGTTAAATTATTAACTCGATGCCTACTAACACACTAGCAAGAGAACTAGGTTCAATTGTAGTATAGCTAGATAGAGTCGAGGTCGATCCCACAGAGACTCGGCACAAATAAAACACAACTTTATCCTATTAGAACTAAATTGAAAGGGCGGTCTACGACCAACTAAATGCAGTAAATAAAATAATGACAACCACAAGACACAAAAGCCCACAAAGACAGACTAAAGACTACTAAAACACGGATAATACGGTTGATATTATCTAAACAAATGGTATTGATTACGCTAGTAGATTATAACTCCCCCATATGAATTAGGATGATAACGAGATAAAACAAACGTTAAAGATCAATTATTATGACTACGGGAGTCATCCCCTAAGGTAGATTTAGCTCCGGTTAGGCCATCTAAATCATCGTGCCTCCATTACGTGACTTCGCCTTTTAATGCCTCCATCTCATATAACTTCTGACACAATAACAAAACTAGGGATGCCGGTATAAACCGTAACCTCATCTAAGCAACATTCCTAGGGTAAGGCGTACTTCTTAGATGCCGATTCAATCTATATCCTAAGTAACAATCACTTTTTGGGTTTCATGTTAAATTATGATGACAAATAATTAAGTTGATCAGGTTTAATTACTCGTTTTAATTCCAATTCAGAGAATCTGACGTAGTCGAAGCCGATCATAATATTGCCCTACACATCACCACGCTCGGTCAACCGAACGACAGCACTCGGGCGACCGAATGACATGTCTCGGTCGACCGAACACAGTTCTGTGTTGGTACAAATCATGATTACTTCTTAACGTTTCTAACCTAACTCATGGGTTCGTAAATTAATCTACATCACGCAATCAATACAAGAAAAACTATTCCATAATAAAATACATCAGATCTACGAATAAAGATTGCATAATTGAATAGTCATACCCTCAAAGACGAGAGTGACTCCCACTCTTTAATGCGCTCCCCAACCGGAGAATCCGATGAATCCACAATGTACGAACATAAAGAAAAGAAAACTAAAACTAAAAACTCAAATTGTATAAACTGTCTTGTGTTGTGTGGTGTGTTTTTCTCAGCATCGTGGCTGCTGTTTATATAGGAGTTGTAGCCGACATAGGGAGAATCCAGAAGATTGACATGCATTTATCAAATTAGGTTCGGGTGACCGAACCTACACGCTCGGTCGACCGAATGGCTAGGCTCGGTCGACCGAGCCTTCCCTTGTTACGCGTTTTCACTCCGCTTTTTCTGACTTGTTCCCCACTCCATGCTTTTGAATTGATCTGATTAATCTTTTCTTCAATGCTCCGATTTTCTTCTCTTTTATCTTGAGATTTCTCGATTGCGTGATAATTATCTTCCCAATTCGTTATGATCTGCAAAAATCAGTATTTATCACACAATTAATTGCTCTTTTATAATAAAAATAGCTAAATACCAATTATCACATTAATAATCACTTATCATTAAATAATAAATATAAACACGTGATTTAATATGAAATATATATAATTAACTCTGATTTAAGGTTAGAATTGATGACATAAATAGGTATATTTTAACTGTCATCAAAATGCCCCCCACTTAAACTTTGCTTCGTCCCGAACAAAGCATCAATAAGTCATTCCCCAAGACAACATTTTCCTTGGTCATCTCATACTTACACAAAAAACCCGAGTCAACTCATACCAATCATGCTCATAAGATAAGCATTATTCACTACTCGCTATGAATCGAAGTGATTGTGTGCATGTGCATTGGCTTTATATAAATGTAGCAAGATTAGAGCTTATGCAGACTTCATATCAAAATTCACCAACATCAGCATTCATACTTCTTATGCCTCGCAATGGTTAAAGCACTAGAACAATAAGCAAGAGCGTATCTATAGGGATTTTGGACTTGGAGACCGAGTACTACTCAAAGCCTCTAAAAATTCGAATTTTTTTTTTCAATTTTGCATATTTTTCGAATACTACTAATCTCAAGGAAGAAAAATTTTCACAGAGTATCCCCCTATCTTAGATTAAGCATAGCATCGAATATTACCACAAGCGTGGGGCTACTTTGGTAATGTTACTACAAGCCCAGTGTTTTAATGCATTGTCAAAACACAGGTACGTCCCAAGCTTATTACTCCGCTTTTGTTGGCTAGAAGACCAGAATACATCAGTCGACAAATATCGACACTAGGTCCTCATAACCAATTATCTACGCAATGTACACATACTTCTTTCAATTATTATAACTCATGCGGTACTAAGCGATTCACTTGTTGAGTAATTGAACAATACCTAACTACTTGCAATTGTTGGCATGAATATCCTTAAGTTTACTAACAATTTATCGCAAAAGTATAATATGACCACGTACTTACGCAACTTGGTTCCTTTCCTATCAATTATAAGTATAAGAGCTTCACAAGTTTAAGGGTACGAGTTAAACAACTTGGCATTTATCCATAAATTTTTTTAAATTTGGCTCAATATTGTCTCAATATTCCGTTCCCCTTGACTTTTTCAACATACAGCT
Source organism: Gentiana straminea (assembly GCA_036785695.1). NCBI lineage: Eukaryota > Viridiplantae > Streptophyta > Magnoliopsida > Gentianales > Gentianaceae > Gentiana > Gentiana straminea. The sequence goes on from JAVUPR010000456.1 coordinate 497,683, forward strand.
AAGTCCCTTGCCCCCCACTTAAACATGGCATTGTCCTCAATGACAAAAATAAATGAGAGTTCAAGATGAAAGACTTAGCTCTGGAAATGGCTCCCAAGTAAAGAAACAATATCGGAGTAATCATCGGCACATCGTGGTGAGACAGACACATCCTGTACAAGCAAACAAGCTCCACGAAATCGTCAAATACCATGTCTATGGAAGTTATAAAGGAATGTGGCGGTAATTAGATATAAATATCTAAAAACAGTTCAAGCCACTTTACTTTATACTACCATGGACAAGACCAAAAGGGATTTAAACCTAAATAAAAACTCATATGACGGCTATCAAGGAAAAAACCTCGTTTATTCCGAACTTAGACTCGGAACATGGCGAGATGAAAAAAACCGTGATAGGCGCATGCTACTTTATTAAAAAGAAAAACGAAAAATATAGTTATAGGTAGTAGTTCTAAATTTATAGTCGCTAGCTCGACTCAGTTCAAGATGGTTTATTCATAGACAGGGTCGTCGAGGTACAAAACCTCCTCCTCAGAATCAGGCGGAAGCCCTTGATAATGCTTCACACGATGTCCATTGACCACAAATCTGGACCCGTCTTTAAAATTGAATAGCTCCACCGCTCCAGAAGGAAAGACTTGTTGTACTTGAAATGAGCCACACCATCTTGATTTCAACTTACCCGGGAAGAGTCTTAAGCGTGAATTGTACAAGAGAACCAGATCACCCTCTTGAAAGGTCCTCTCCATAATTTTCTTGTCATGGAACTTCTTCGTGCGCTCCTTGAAAATCTTGGCATTCTCGTATGCCTCTAAACGAAACTCCTCTAGGCGAGTTAATTCTAACATCCTCTTCTCACCGGCCAATGTCTCATCAAAATTTAACATCCTTGTTGCCCACATGGCCCGGTGCTCCGAGCCCACGGGTAGATGACATGCCTTTCCAAAAACAATCCTATACGGTGACATTCCAATCGAGGTTTTATATGCGGTCCTATAAGCCCATAAAGCGTCGTCTAAACGTAACGACCAATCCTTCCTAGTCGTATTGACAGTTTTCTCCAAGTATACGCTTTATCTCTCGATTGGTAACTTCTACATGTCCACTAGTCTGGGGGTGATATGCAGTTGCTAGCTTATGTCGAACCCCATACTTAACCATCAGCCTTTCAAAAGGTTTATTACAGAAATGACTACCATTGTCGCTTATAATCGCCCTAGGCGTCTCAAACCTTGTAAAAATATTCTTTTTCAAGAATCTAACCATAACCCTAGCATCGTTAGTAGGGGAAGCAATGGCCTCAACCCATTTGGATACATAATCAACAACAACTAAGATATATCGGTTAGATAATGATGAACTGAAGGATCCAACGAAATCTATTCCCCAAACGTCAAATAGTTCTACTTCTAAGATGCTCTTAAGTGGCATCTCATTCCTCCGTGAAATATTTCTGTCATTTGACAAGCATGACATGCTTTTGCATATTGGTGTGCATCCTTAAACAATGTCGGCCAATAAAAACCGCATTGAAGGACCTTAGCCACAGTTTTATCTCCCCCGTAGTGTCCTCCAACTTCATAAGAATGACAATGCTTCAGAATATTATTATACTCTTCCTCGGGCACACACCTTCGAAAAACATTATCAGATCCTAGCTTAAACAAATAAGGCTCATCCCAATAATAGTGTCTAAGATCTTTAAAGAATTTTTTTCTTTCTTGGACAGTGAGATTTGGTGGTGGGTACTTTGCGGATAGATAATTAACAAACAAACTAAACCATGGTTGCTTCTTCTCCTTTACAACCTATATTCGCGAAGAAACTGCAACACAATCATCATGTCCCCCGATGGTGGTGATGGAGAAAAGTTGTTCATCAGGAAAAGATTCTCCTATCTCAGGTAATTCCTCACCATCCTCTAATTGTAAGCGCGATAGATGATCGGCCACCACGTTCTCACTTCCTTTCTTATCTCGGATTTCTACGTCAAATTCTTGCAGCAGTAGAATCCATCTCAACAATCTTGGCTTTGAATCTTGCTTTGCTAGGAGATACTTAAGAGCCGCATGGTCAGTCCACACAGTGACTTTAGATCCCACTAAGTAAGATCTAAACTTGTCAAAAGCAAAGATAATGGCCAAAAGTTCCTTCTCCGTTGTGGCGTAATTTCTTTGGGCAGCGTTCAAAGTCCAACTTGCATAATAGATAGGTCTGAAGATCTTATCTTTTCTTTGACCCAAAGCGGCGCCAACAGCAGTATCACTTGCATCGCACATCAGTTCAAACGGAAGTTCCCAATTTGGTGCGACCTGAACGGGTGCAGTAATCAGCCTACTTTTTATTTCGTTGAAAGCTTTTATGCACTCATTAGAAAACACGAATGGCACATCCTTGGCCAATAATTCAGTAAGAGGTCTAGAGATTAAGGAAAAGTCCTTAATAAACCTACGATAAAATCCGGCGTGGCCTAAAAAACCTCGCAAAGTTTTAAGATTAGTAGGTGGAGGTAATTTATCGATCACCTCAACTTTGGCTCTATCCACCTCTATACCGTTCTTTGATATGCGGTGGCCTAGTACTATACCTTCCGTAACCATTAAATGACATTTCTCCCAGTTAAGCACAAGATTCGTCTCTTCACATCTCTTCAACACTCGTGCTAGATGTGTGAGACATGAATCGAAATCGTTTCCAAACACGGAGAAATCATCCATAAAGATTTCCAAGAAGTCTTCCACCATATCCGCAAATAATGACATCATACATCGTTGAAATGTCGTGGGGGCGTTACACAATCCAAATGGCATTCGATTATATGCAAATGTCCCATATGGGCATGTAAACGTTGTTTTCTCACGATCTTCGGGCGAGATGTGGATTTGATAGTATCCCGAATACCCGTCAAGAAAACAATAGAAAGCATGCCCGCTCAGTCTCTCGAGCATTTGATCGATAAAGGGAAGAGGAAAATGGTCCTTACGAGTCGCATCATTTAGTTTCCTAAAGTCTATGCGTACTCGATGACCGGTGATTAGCCTTACAAGAATTAACTCATTCAACTCATTGGCTTGCACCGTCAATCCTCCCTTTTTGGGAACTACATGGATAGGGCTTACCCATTCGCTATCAGCAATCGGAAATATGATTCCCATTTCTAACATTTTTATAACCTCATCCCTAACCACTTCCTTTAATTGTGGGGTTAAACGCCTCTGAGGTTGTGCAACCGCTTTCTTTTCAGGGTCCACAGAGATCTTGTGCATACATACGCTAGGACTAATGCCCTTAACGTCAGCTATGGTCCATCCAAATGCTCCGCGGTACTCTCTCAGAACTCTCATTAGTTTCTCCTCTTGTAAGTCCGTCAAGGAAGAAGATATAATTAGCGACAAAGCCTCATCTTGAAGAAATACATACTTCAAATTTGCGGGGAAGAGGTTTTAAAGTCAAATTTGTGGGAGGCTCTTCCAAAGAGGTCTTCAACTTTTGACCGTTGAGTTTGAGTTCGAAGTACTTATGCCACGTTGGTCTATGATAGAATCTTTCAATCTCCGCAGCACTTACTTCCTCTACAGGCCTTGGGGTCCCTCTACTACATCATGGCCATATCATCTTCTCCTCCTCACTACTCACATACTTGACTTCATCTTCTTCTTCTAAGACAACATCCACGAAATCCTTTATACTTTCATGTTGTTGAAATTCTTGAACGATCCTATCAATGGAATCTAACATGAAACATGCATCCTCTCCATCATCAGGTTGCTTCATAGTGTCGAAGACATTGAATGCAACTCTCTCTTCATTCACTCTTAACACTAACTCGCCCTTGTAAACATCAATTAGCGTTCTACTAGTGGCCATGAAAGGTCTCCCTAATATCAAGGGTACTTCGTAATTAGCTTCCATATCTAATACCACAAAGTCGACAGGAAATACAAACTTTTCAACCCTTACTAGGACATCTTCAACCACTCCACACGGTTCCTTGACAAAACGGTCAGCTAATTGCAATGTGATTGAGGTCTTCTTAAGATCTTTCATGCCTAGCTTCCGAAAAATAGATAGTGGCATTAGATTCACGCTTGCTCCTAGATCACACAAAGCTTTGTTTAGACATACGTTACCTATGGTGCAGGGAATGAGAAAGCTTCCCGGATCTTTGCATTTTGGGGGTAACTTATGTTGAAGAATGGCTGAGCACTCCTCATTAAGGCATATGGTCTCTAAATCTAGAAGTTTCCTTTTAGTTGAGACGGCATCTTTTAAAAACTTGGTGTACTCAGGCATTTCAGCTAGTGCTTCAACTAGGGGTATATTGATTTGTAACATACTAAACATATCCATGAACTTCTTATACCTCTTATTATCAAACTTAGGCTTCGGCTTTGGTGGAGGATAAGGTAGAGTTGAAGGATCGACATCAGTGAAAATTGGATACTTGTTATCGTAAAGTTCAACTCTAGGGCCAGCAGGTTCTTTATACGTTCTTTGCTTAGGCAAAGACTCGGAAGTATTAGTCTCATTGCTTGGCTCACCATCCTTATTCTTTGTGATTCTCTCTTTCTCTTGCAGGGATGGTGGAGTTACTTCTTTTCCACTCCTTGTCATGATCGCATTCAAATCCTTAGGGTTCTTCTCAGTGTTGCTTGGCAACCCTCCAGGAGGTCTAGTTGAGACTTGCTCGCCTAGTTGTCCTATCCGGTGCGTGAGGTTTTGGACTAGAGCTTCTTGATTGGTCACCTTAGCATAGGTCTTCTGACAATATTGGCTAAAGTTAGTGGCTAAATCAGCCATAGATTTTGAAAGTTGTCCTATATTCTCAGTGACGACATTACTCAGTTTTTCTATCGCAGCTTCCCAACCAAAAGTTTTAGTTTGCTGTGGTACATAAGTGGTAGGTGGTTTAGGCCTTTCTCCTGCATTAATGTCACTATATCGGAATCCAGGATGGTTATGATTAGGCATGTACCCTCCCCCGATATAATTGGCTTCTTCAGTACCAGCATTCTCACTTTGAGGTGCTACCTCGATTCCAGCCCCTTTCTCTACTCTTGTCATCCTCTCTTGCATCCCATCTACCTTATTGTTGATAACAGAAAGTTGTTCTAAGATTTTGGTAGATGCACTATCATCAAATATGTCAGCGGCCATCTTCACAGTAGCTATGTCGGGCCGCCCCTTTCGTCTGCTGCTGCGCTGTTTATCTGCCAGGATGCCACCAAGAAGACGCAGAGCCGCTCAGTTTGTGGCTGTGGAAGGCGATATTCCAATGATCAACGGGGTCCCACAATTCGCGAGTCGGGAGGTATATTCTTCGTTTACTAATCATTTCGTTAATGCCCCCGTACATCGAGCTCGAGGTCTAGATTTGGAAAATTGTGGAGACGAGCTTCTAGAATTGGTGGAACGCTATCAATGGCGCGATGTAGCACCCCCTGGCCGGGTCAACGTCAACTGGGTAAGAGAATTTTATGCTTATTTACGCGTACACCCCGACACCAATATCGTCCATATTCGTGGCCGACCAATTGTAATTTCTCCGGGTACGATTAATGCTTATTTTGGGGTGGATGTCTCGGAGGACGGGCCAGAGTATATGGGTACGTTTGATGGGTCCGATGCTTGGTTGGAGGAAGTTGGAGCCTATCTGGGAATAGAATGGACAGTAGGGGAGGTTGCCCGCACATTTGCGGAAACAGACTTTAGGAGATGGGAGGATAAGTGCCTTAATCGGCTTATTCGTTCCAATATCTTCCCGGCTAAGCATGTATCTACGGTTTACTATACTCATGCCACTCTGCTCTATTGGTTGTACATGGGATGGCCTGTGAATGTGGGGGCATTGATACGCAAGGAGATGACAGACGATGCTCTCAAGCCTCGGCATACCTTACCTTTTGGTTCACTAATCACTACATTCTCGTGAGGAGCCGAGTGCCCGGTGTTAGGCGGCGATTCCTATGTGGAGCCAATGCCTATCCTATCTTTGAGTTCGTCCCACCGCCCGTCGTTCACGGCCACGACCAAGAAGGGGAACCCGAGGATGATGCTAACGACGCCGGCCCGAACAATTTGCAACTAGCACCATTCAATCCGGGATGGGATTAAGTATTTTAATTTGAGTGTTTGCATTTCCTATAATTAACGAGTTTTTATTTTGACTCCATTCTACTAGTATGTCGTGTTATATAGAGCAAGTTTCTCTCGTTACCTAAATTGAACTCATGTAATGTTTTGGACTTGTTGAAATGTATTGCAATGTAATCATTAAATTATGGACTTAAATATGTTTAAGGAAATTGTTATCCCTTTTACGGTCCCTTTTTCGATTATTACTGTTTGGACTAATCCTGTAACGAGTTGCGAGCTTTGTTTAAGATATGTGTTGCAGTGATTATGCTTCTGCCCTGCTATGGAGCCAATTCTTGTGCCCGATGAACTTTTCCGGTTTCCTAAGACTTGTTCACACTTCCACGCTTATCCAGAGCTAAGTTCCTCTTTTTTTGAGTTTGTTCTTTCGTTTTTTATACATTGAGGACAATGCATTGTTTAAGTGGGGGGTACAAGTCACTTAGCTCAAATGAGTAATTCCATATGTTCCCATATATCAAATAGTAAATAAAATGAGTAAAAAAAAATTTAAAATTTACACTTAGAATCACATTTACTTTTGTGAAGTCCTGATAACTATATCTAATAAGGAATAACCCATATTTCATGAGTACGTGATCACTTTATACTTCGCGATTTATTGATTAGTAAACTTAATGATATTCATATTGTCCGTTGCGAGTAGTTGTTTATTATTCAATTATTCAATACCCGAATCGAGTTGTACTACGCTTGTTATAAAAGGTAAAAATTATAATGTGTACATTGCATAGATAATTGATTATGCTTACCTAGTGTCAAATTTATCGTCTGATGTGTTCCTAAAAATTCTAGCCACAAAAGCTGAGTAATAAGCTGGAGACGTACCTGTGTTTGACAATGTTAAAACACTGGTCTTGTAGTAAGTTACCAAAGTAACCTCGCGCTTGTGGTAATATTCGATGCTAATATTTGATCTAAGATAGAGGGAAATTCTAAAAAGTTTTCCTTCTTGAGATTGATAGTATCTGAAAAATATGAAGATATGAAAAGAATATTCAACTCTTGAAGAGGCTTTGAGTAGTACTCGGTCTCCAAGTCCAAAAACCCTATAGATACGCTCTTGCTTATTATTCTAGTGCTTGAAAAAAAATTAAAAGGCTAAGAAGTGAGAATACTGAAGTTGGTAGGTTAAGACTACGAAGTTTGCATAAGCTCTAATCTTGCTACGAATGTTTAAAACTCAATGCACATGCACACAACACATCGATTCATGATGGATAGTGGATAATGGATATCTGATGAGCATAGAGGATATGAGTTGATTTGAGTTTCTTGTGTCAGGATACTGTGACCACTGGAAAGTAGTTTATGGGGAATAACTTGTTGATATTTTGATCGGGACGATCAAAGGCTAAGTGGGGGGTAGTTGATAACGGTCATTTTGTGCCCATTATTCTATGACCTTTATCCCCGATTCTAGTTTAAAGGAGCTATATTAGAGTAATAATAAGTCGTAATACGCTTAATTCACATATGTCGAGAGTTACGATTCATTATTATGTATTAAGAGGTTTTGTTATATTATTTGATATTACAGACTGTACTTCATGTTATATTTGTAGTAACTCATTTGGGAGCACAAGGATGGACTTTGGAGAAGCTTTAATGGATCACGAGACGAGTTAAGAAAGCCCAAGACATAGAAGAGGAAGAAAGCCCGGGAGCATGTAAGGCTCGGTCGACCGAGCCTATGCATTCGGTCGACCGAGTGGGCTCCGTAGTCCGAGAAGAAGTTCGGTACATTATTTGAGGCGGTTAGGGTTCAGTAGTGTCGGCATTTAAGTCGGTTTTCTATGTCGGCTGAGGCTCTATATAAACACAAGTCCTTTGTATTTTTTATTAGGCATTCATCAACATTATTTCATACTTACAAATATAACACATAAGGATTCTTTAGGCTTGTGGAGGTTGCAAGGGTTGCAAACATGTAAGCCCTAGTTTATCTTCTTGTCTTCTTTTTAGTAATCAATTTCCCAATTATGCTTTGATTATTTGGGTAGGTATTCATATCTAGATGATGTAGATCTAGGATATGACGTTAGAGGCAGCGGTGATACCTTGTCTATAAGGATCCCAAACCCTACGTCCTCTACCTAACATCTACGGATGAATCCGTGTGTTTAATTTACGTGTATTTAGATTAGTTTATATGATGTCCCGATAATTCGCTATATAATCCGATTTGTATATGAAACGCCGAGAAAGATGTTCGGGGATGTAAATCGGGGATTTAGACTCTCGGGTGACCGAGAGGTGTCACTCGGTCGACCGAGAGCACCTATTCGGTCGACCGAGCGTTAGCAAACCTTGTTTTCATCCGTTAATCATCACGTCTTTATGATTAGGTTAGCTTAATTGAATCTGTTATCTCGTAGGTATGGTTATGGCTACGTCACTCACTTGATTTAATTAAAACGTGTAAAAAGGAAATACCGGTATAAAACTCTTAGGTAGGCTTATGAATTGATCTTCGGACTTTCAGCATTATCTAGGTAGGTTTATATTAGGGAATTGCGCGCACCTTGATACACGTAGATCGTAAACTAGCATGAGACTATAACTTGGTAATTGTTAGTTGGACGAGAGTTTGAGTGATCGTCTAGGAAGTACGCCTAACCAAAGGAATGTTGCCCGGACGAGGTGTACGGTTAATATCGGCATCCTTAGAGTAGTAAGCGTGTGAGTTATATGAGATGGAGGCACCAAAAGGCGAAGTCACGTAGCAATACCACAGTGATATAGTGACCTACCGGTGCTACATCAAGTTGTAGAGGATGACTCCCGTAGCCAATATAAAGGGATATGAACGGATTAATAGTAGATGAGTTTTGTTGTCATATAAATTATCTAGATCCAAGTAATTACGGTTATAATTGGGCGTTGATTACGTTATGTGTTTACGTGTTGTTTATATATTTGAGTGTGTTTTGCTTTCCTAGTACTTTATGTTGGTCATAGACCGTATTTGTTCAACGAAGTAACTAGTTGACTATTTAAGTAGGATCCACAAATTGATTCTCTGTGGGATCGACCTCGACTCTATCTAGCTATACTGCGATTGAACCTAGTTAGTAATCGACCGTATTGCTAGCAATTTCTCGACTCCCCGGCAACGGCGCCAAAAACTTGATGACGTGGTCAATCAGGTTATAATATACTTGACCACCATAAACCAATACTAGCAAGAGGACTAGGCCCATCGTAGTATAGTTATAGTGAATCAAGGTCGATCCCACAGGGAACCAATTGTGGATCATCTTATATACAAACAACTAATTAAACATGCCAAGGACATAGAGGCGGTCTACGACCAACATAAGACAAGAAAAGTAAAGACACGACTCGACACAACGTAATTAACCTCCCCAATTATAGTCATTATCGTTTGGACCTAGATAATTTATATAATAAACTGAACTTATTAACTGTCAATCCATTTGTATCTATCTTAGATTGGCTACGGGAGTCATCCTCTTTAACTTGACTTAGCACCGGTAGGTCACTAAATCACTGTGATATTGTTACGTGACTTCGCCTTTTGGTGCCTCCATCTCATATAACTCACACGCTTACGACTCTAAGGATGCCGATATTAACCGTACACCTCGTCCAGGCAACATTCCTGTGGTTAGGCGTACTTCCTAAACGATCGCTCAAGCCCTCGTCCAACTAACAATTACCAAGTTATAGTCTCATGCTAGTTTACGAACTACGTATAACTAGGTGACGTCAATTCCCTAATACAAAACCTACCTAGATCTCGCCGAAAGCCCCGTGAAGATCATTCATGAGCCGACCTAGAGCCCTATATTGGTATTTCCTAATCGTACACGATTAAAACCGAGCGAGCAACGTAGCCGTGGCCATACCTACCGAGATAATAAATTCTATTAAGTTAACCTAACCATAAAGACGTGGCTATTTAACGGATAAAACAAGGCTCGGTCGACCGAATAGGTGGGCTCGGTCGACCGAGTGAACTCATTCGGTCACCCGAATCAATTTCGTCCCCGATTACATCCCCGAACATATCTCTCGCCGTTTCATCATACGTAACAAATTAAACAAGAATTCGTAAAGCATTCATATAAACTAACATAGATACACATTAATTAAACAATGCAGATTCATGAATAAATACTAAGTGTATGACGTAGGTTATGGGATCCCCCTAAACAAGGAGTCGCCACATCCCTATCGTCATAGCCTAGATCTACATCATCTAGCTATGATTAATTAACTCAAACGATAAAGCATAATTGGGAGGGATTAATTACTTAAAAAAAGAAAAGAACGAGAAAATAAAGGCTTACATAATTGCAACCTTTAAATTTCGCCGGAAACCTTCAATCTACTTATGCTACATTGTATCAAAAAAATCAAAGTAGAATTATATTCTAAAGTATGAAAGGTGTGTATTACAATTGCTCATGTTTGCGTTGCTTATATAGAGTTTCGGCCGACTTAGGAAGGATCTAGAGGATAAACACGATTAAAGTCGAAACCGCCCCGACCGACAGGCTCGGTCAACCGAAGGGAAGCACTCGGTCGACCGAAGCACGAGGCTCGGTCGACCGAACCGGATTTTCCAAGTTCTCCACGTTTTCTTCGTTTGCCTTGTTCCCCACTCCACGCTTGCGTGTTGATCTGATTTCTCTAATTTATCTCTTGATTAATGCTCCGATTTCCTTCCTTCATTATCTTGAGATCCATTGATTGAATGACATTTATCCTCTCGATTTGTTGTGATCTACAAAATCAATAATTATCGCACAATAAATCGGCTTTAAATAATAAAAACGGCTAAATACCAAATATCATATTAATAATCACTTAACATTAAATAATAAATATAAACGTGTGATTTAATATAAAATGCGTATTATTTGGCTTGATTTAAGGATAATGTTGATGACATTTACGGGCATAATTTGACCGTCATCAACTACCCCCCACTTAGACTTTGATCGTCCCGAACAAAGCATTAATAAGTCATTCCTCAAGGCAACATTTTCTATGGTCAAATCATACTTACACAAGAAACTCAAGTCAACTCATACTAGTCATGCTCATAAGATATCCATTATTCACTACCGACTATGAATCGAAGTGATGTGTGCATGTGCATTTATTTTATATATTCGTGGCAAGATTAGAGTTCATGCTAACTTCGTAATCTCAACCCACCAACTTCGCATTCATACTTCTTATGCCTTTTATTTTTTGAAGCACTAGAGCAATAAGCAAGAGCGTATCTATAGGGATTTTGGACTTGGAGACCGAGTACTACTCAAAGCCTCTTAAAGAGTTGAATATTTTTTTCATATCTTCATATTTTTCAAATACTATTAATCTCAAGGAAGAAAACTTTTTAGAGTATCCCCCTATCTTAGATCATGTATAGCATCGAATATTACCACAAGCGCAAGGCTACTTTGGTAATGTTACTACAAGCCCAGTGTCTAACATTTTTTGCTAAAACACAGGTACGTCTCAAGCTTATTACTCTGCTTTAATGGCTAAAAGATAAGAATGCATCAGCAGATAGATATTGATACTAAGTTCACATAACCAATCATCTATGCAATGTACACATAATTTCTTCAGTTATTATGATTTGCACGGTATACTCGATTCACAGGTTGAGTAATTGAATAATAAATAACTACTTGCAAAAACGGGCGTGAATATCCTTAAATTTACTTAACATAAGTATAAAATGATCACGTACTCATGAAACTTGGTTCCTTTCCTATCAATTCTTAGCTAGGGATTCACAATTCTAAGGGTACGAGATACCTAATATGGTATTTATTCAATTTTTCAATCATGTGCCGTTTCATTCAATTTTCCATTATAACATAACATGGCTAAGTCTCCTACCCCCCACTTAAACATGGCATTGTCCTCAATGACAAAAATAAATGAGAATTTAAGAAAAAGACTTAGCTCGGAAACGGCTTTTAAGTAAAGGAATAATATCGGAGTAAATGTCAAGCACGTTGTGGAGAAGCAAGTGAAAACCCGTATAAGACAAACTCCACGAAACCGTAAAATATCATGCCTTTGGAAGTTATAGAATAATGTGGCGTAATTAGGTATGAATACCGAAAAACATTTTAAGCCACTTTATTTTATACAACCAAAGACAAGAAAAATCAAAAAGAAAAATACTAAATAGAAAGAAAAATAAACAAGCAACTAAAGATGATGGTCTTCATCTACAACCTCCACCGCCTAAATATTCTTAAAACCGGGTGGAGAAGACAAAGATCAAAAAGCATAACCCCATGTGGGAAAACACGAGGTGGACTAGATCGAAAAGGTATTCAATCCAGGAAAAGAGAAACTTGGTAAGGTATAACAGATTGAATGCGACCTATTGGCTAAAGATAAAATCAAATACTTAACGCAGAAACTTCTCGCTTGCATTTGATATCAACAACTCAGGGAGATGTAGCTACTTCTCGAAATTACTAATAACCCAATGTATCACGTAAAAGTCATAACCGTCATCAACAAGGTCTGATTGGTGTGATAGTTCGAACAAAACTTATCATCTAGAAATGCCGGAATAGACGGAAAAAATGTGAAATTTAAAACTTCCGGTAGAAAGATAAGTTGTACTTTGATCGAACCAAAAACCTTTAAAATCTAGCTAGGGTCAGCGCTACACTTACCCCAACTAGGATCATGAAAATCAAAATGATAAAAGATAATCATTAACGCTGAGCAATATTTCAAATTCCGCAACACAAAGGTATTTTGTAAACAAAATGGAGGTTGAGATTATGATGGGTTTAGAAAAAGATACACATAAGGTTGGGAAGAAAAGATAAAGGGTGGGTAAGAAATTGTGTTTATGGGTGGGTTGAAAATGGTTAAGGCATCGAGATTGGGTGGGAGAGTGAACTGGATGGAAAGTAAGAGAGGCGATGAAAGAATGGTTAGAAATGTGAACTGTTGGGGCAGATTGGTGAGAGGATCGAAAAGGTTGAAGGTGAAAAAGTGTAAAAGGAAAGGTAAGGATAATTGTAGAATGAATTGCACACTACTTTGGATTTTCACTTGGATCACCATTCTAAAAGGTTTTGGAAGTTGGCCAAAATTGTTCTTGTTCGCACCAATCATTCTCTGTTACATTTTCAGTAATTCTCAAGCTCTCTTAATGCTTCCATCTTAAGGTTGATTGCTAAATTTCCTTTTATTTAGCAATTTCTCGACTCTTGCTAGTTCACTTGCTAGTGGTTTTTGGCGCCGTTGCCGGGGAATCAATGGTCCAGTTGCTTAAATAATCTACTTGATTATTTCGTTTTTGTTTCTGTTTTCTTTTGCAAGTCAGTAAAATAAAAAATAAAAAAAAAATATAATAATAATAATAAACAAATAAATAAATAAAAGAAAAATTTATATGTGTTCTGTATGTTCGGTCGACCGAACGATGTTGCTCGGTCGACCGAGCCCTTAATTGTTTTATATTATCCGACAAGATCGTTTCCCTCTCGTTTCTATTTTTCCCCGTCGCAGGTTGTAAGCCTAGCGGGGTACGAGTAATCGTACCGATCGCTAGTTTATTGACCGTTTGTTGTTTTTCAAATATTGCGGATAATTGGACGGAAATCACTCACATAACCTCGCTCAAGATCAAAGCAAAATGTCATCAATCGATTTTACCAAAGACCAAGAAGAAGTCAAGGTTTTACGAACAAAAACTACACCAAGGAAGCCGCTAACACCGAAGCTCATGGAAAGGATAGAAAAGATGAAAGCGAAAATCCGAGAGGCGAGGAAATCAAGAGAGGCTAAAGAAGCCTATTGGCAAAAAGGTATGTCTATTTTGAATCCAGAGGAAATCTCTTCGGATTCGATTCAAACTTTAGATTATGATGATTACATGTCCGAGATAGAATCCGAGTCGAGGGTAGCACAACTATGAAGAGCCCCGTTGTCATCTCGTTCTAGAGATGAAACATTGATTAAAGATGAGTCTCGACCGATGCCAAAGTTAGCGGACCGGGAGCTTTTATGGTTGGAGTAACCCTAGAACAAACCCATCTAGGTTTAGCCTTGATTGATTCCGGTTCAAGCCTTAATATCTTTCCTAAAAGCCTTTGTGATAGGAATGTCATTTTAACACCCACTAACACCCCGCTCCAAGTTAGATTAGCGGATGGAACTAGGACAATCATGACTGGGAGACTGAACAACATGATTATTGGTGTGGGGCAACTACGGTTTAAGATAGACGTAGTGGTAATGGAAATCGAGGAACATCCTGAATGCCCAATCATTTTGGGTAGATCGTTTATCAACACCGCTAGAGCTTTCATGCGGATGACCAGACATGAGATAGTATTGTTTGACGCTAAAGGTTCTGAGTGTTATGGGATAACAAATCCGAATTTCCCTGTACCGGCAAGTGTGAATGTGTTAGAAGTAGTTGGTTCGGAAAAGCTTGATGCCGCTCAAAGTCTAGGAAAGGATGCTGATGATAATGTCGATGATAAAGATGAGAGGGAAGTCCTTACTATTCTAAGTCGGAATAGGTCAGTTCAGCCCGCACCAGCCCCGACCAATGTTGAAGCTGTAGACCTACCTAAGGATAGGAGGACCAGAGCGAAGAAACGAACTAGGAGAGTTCGTAACAAAAACTCGTCGAAATCAGAGACAAATCCAAAAGTAGGCGCTTGTCTGGATGGTCAAGTCGACTGTCTTTTCATTGGACTGAAACCCAAGGGAAGGGCACTTGTAGAAAAGGACGGTCAAACTTTTTCGGTGAGAGCTGGCCGGGTGAAAGCCTGGCAAGTCAAGGGCAGTGTTTTAGAGTGATATTTTTGGAAGTCGAGCTACCGACTTAAACTGTAGAACTATTTCTATCCTTCGTTATTTTTATTTTTTATTTTATTTTTATTTTTTTTATAATAAAAGTAGCATGAAACGATAAGAAGTTTTTTTTTCTATTTTGCCATGTTCCGACGACTGTTGAGTTAAGGATGTGCAAAATAATTTTTTTTATTTTATTCGAATCGTTTTTATGTGAAGTGAAGCGCTGCAATTGAATCTTTGTAGAAAAATTGTTGATTAAGGAAATGATAATGCGTTATTTTACAAATGCTTAGACCAGATTGTTTGATTTATTTATGATAAAAATGGGGTTGCTTTTATGCTTGAGACGACCTATTGGTTAGAAAATTTTTGCGGTGAGAGTGAAATAATACATTTTGCCTTTCGTTATATATTGTAGTTATTTTACGGTATGTGTCAAATTTATTAAAATGGTCAACACCATTAATTTCTACACATCCCCACTCACCTTTCCCTCTTCCCAACCTTTAACCTTTTTCTCTTCCCAACCTCTTTATTATCCTAATTCAAATTTTCAAATTCCACCTTTCCACCTCATCAATCCCCAACAACTTTTCTACACCAATCACATTCCATCTCTTCAAACTCCATTTTTCTATTTAACCCACCATCCTCTCTTTCATTTTCCTCATTCCTATTCCCCAATTCCTTCATCCCAAATTCTCCATCCACCTTGTTTTCTCAAACCCCCGTAGAAATCAAATGGAAATGTTCGAAAATCTTCATCCATTTCACCATTTTCACTCACCTTGAAAAGCCTATCGAAATTTTTTCCGATCAATTGATTCGATCACGGGAAGGGTAGAGAACCGGAGGTCGTTTCGTCGATTCTCCACACTCGGTCAACCGAGTGATTGCTCTCGGTCGACCGAGAGTCGGGCCGCCCCTTTCGTCCGTCGCCGCGCCGTTTATCCGCCAGGATGCCACCAAGAAGACGCGAGCCGCTCGCCTTGTGGTCGTGGAAGGCGATATTCCAATGATCAACGGGGTCCCACAATTCGCGAGTCGGGAGGTATATTCTTCGTTTACTAATCATTTCGTTAATGCCCCCGTACATCGAGCTCGAGGTCTAGATTTGGAAAATTGTGGAGACGAGCTTCTAGAATTGGTGGAACGCTATCAATGGCGCGATGTCGTAGCACCCCTTGGCCGGGTCAACGTCAACTGGGTAAGAGAATTTTATGCTTATTTACGCGTACACCCCGACACCAATATCGTCCATATTCGTGGCCGACCAATTGTAATTTCTCCGGGTACGATTAATGCTTATTTTGGGGTGGATGTCTCGGAGGACGGGCCAGAGTATATGGGTACGTTTGATGGGTCCGATGCTTGGGCGGAGGAAGTTGGAGCCTATCCGGGAATAGAATGGACAAGTAGGGGAGGTTGCCCGCACATTTGCGGAAACGGACTTTAGGAGATGGGAGGATAAGTGCCTTAATCGGCTTATTCGTTCCAATATCTTCCCGGCTAAGCATGTATCTACGGTTTACTATACTCATGCCACTCGCTCTATTGGTTGTACATGGGATGGCCCGTGAATGTGGGGGCATTGATACGCAAGGAGATGACAGACGATGCTCTCAAGCCTCGGCATACCTTACCTTTTGGTTCACTAATCACTACATTCTGTGAGGGAGCTGAGTGCCCGATGTTAGGCGGCGATTCCTATGTGGAGCCAATGCCTATCCTATCTTTGAGTTCGTCCCACCGCCCGTCGTTCACGGCCACGACCAAGAAGGGGAACCCGAGGATGATGCTGACGACGCCGGCCCGAACAATTTGCAACTAGCACCATTCAATCCAGGATGGGATTAAGTATTTTAATTTGAGTGTTTGCATTTCCTATAATTAACGAGTTTTTATTTTGACTCAATTCTACTAGTATGTCGTGTTATATAGAGCAAGTTTCTCTGTTACCTAAATCGAACTCATGTAATGTTTTGGACTTGTTGAAATGTATTGCAATGTAATCATTAAATTATGGACTTAAATATGTTTAAGGAAATTGTTATCCCTTTTACGGTCCCTTTTTCTGATTATTACTGTTTAGACTAATCCTGTAACGAGTTGCGAGCTTTGTTTAAGATATGTGTTGCAGTGATTATGCTTCTGCCCTGCTATGGAGCCAATTCCTGTGCCTGATGAACTTTTCCGGTTTCCTAAGACTTGTTCACACTTCCACGCTTATCCAGAGCTAAGTTCCTCTTTTTTTTGAGTTTGTTCTTTCGTTTTTTATACATTGAGGACAATGCATTGTTTAAGTGGGGGGTACAAGTCACTTAGCTCAAATGAGTAATTCCATATGTTCCCATATATCAAATAGTAAATAAAATGAGTAAAAAAAAATTTAAAAATTTACACTTAGAATCACATTTACTTTTGTGAAGTCCTGATAACTATATCTAATAAGGAATAACCCATATTTCATGAGTACGTGATCACTTTATACTTCTGCGATTTATTGATTAGTAAACTTAATGATATTCATATTGTCCGTTGCGAGTAGTTGTTTATTATTCAATTATTCAATACCCGAATCGAGTTGTACTACGCTTGTTATAAAAGGTAAAAATTATAATGTGTACATTGCATAGATAATTGATTATGCTTACCTAGTGTCAAATTTATCGTCTGATGTGTTCCTAAAAATTCTAGCCACAAAAGCTGAGTAATAAGCTGGAGACGTACCTGTGTTTGACAATGTTAAAACACTGGGCTTGTAGTAAGTTACCAAAGTAGCCTCGCGCTTGTGGTAATATTCGATGCTAATATTTGATCTAAGATAGAGGGAAATTCTAAAAAGTTTTCCTTCTTGAGATTGATAGTATCTGAAAAATATGAAGATATGAAAAGAATATTCAACTCTTGAAGAGGCTTTGAGTAGTACTCGGTCTCCAAGTCCAAAAACCCTATAGATACGCTCTTGCTTATTATTCTAGTGCTTGAAAAAAAAATTAAAAGGCTAAGAAGTGAGAATACTGAAGTTGGTAGGTTAAGACTACGAAGTTTGCATAAGCTCTAATCTTGCTACGAATGTTTAAAACTCAATGCACATGCACACAACACATCGATTCATGATGGATAGTGGATAATGGATATCTGATGAGCATAGAGGATATGAGTTGATTTGAGTTTCTTGTGTCAGGATACTGTGACCACTGGAAAGTAGTTTATGGGGAATAACTTGTTGATATTTTGATCGGGACGATCAAAGGCTAAGTGGGGGGTAGTTGATAACGGTCATTTTGTGCCCATTATTCTATGACCTTTATCCCCGATTCTAGTTTAAAGGAGCTATATTAGAGTAATAATAAGTCGTAATACGCTTAATTCACATATGTCGAGAGTTACGATTCATTATTATGTATTAAGAGGTTTTGTTATATTATTTGATATTACAGACTGTACTTCATGTTATATTTGTAGTAACTCATTTGGGAGCACAAGGATGGACTTTGGAGAAGCTTTAATGGATCACAGACGAGTTAAGAAAGCCCAAGACATAGAAGAGGAAGAAAGCCCAGGAGCATGTAAGGCTCGGTCGACCGAGCCTATGCATTCGGTCGACCGAGTGGGCCTGTAGTCCAGAAGAAGTTCGGTACAATATTTGAGGCGGTTAGGGTTCAGTAGTGTCGGCATTTAAGTCGGTTTTCTATGTCGGCTGAGGCTCTATATAAACACAAGTCCTTTGTATTTTTTATTATGCATTCATCAACATTATTTCATACTTACAAATAAACACATAAGGATTCTTTAGGCTTGTGGAGGTTGCAAGGGTTGCAAACATGTAAGCCCTAGTTTATCTTCTTGTCTTCTTTTTAGTAATCAATTTCCCAATTATGCTTTGATTATTTGAGTAGGTATTCATATCTAGATGATGTAGATCTAGGATATGACGTTAGGGCGCGGTGATACCTTGTCTATAAGGATCCCAAACCCTACGTCCTCTACCTAACATCTACGGATGAATCCGTGTGTTTAATTTACGTGTATTCGATTAGTTTATATGATGTCCCGATAATTCGCTATATAATCCGATTTGTATATGAAACGGCGAGAAATATGTTCGGGGATGTAAATCGGGGAGTTAGACTCTCGGGTGACCGAGAGGTGTCACTCGGTCGACCGAGAGCACCTATTCGGTCGACCGAGCGTTAGCAAACCTTGTTTTCATCCGTTAATCGATCACGTCTTTATGATTAGGTTAGCTTAATTGAATCGTTATCTCGGTAGGTATGGCTATGGCTACGTCACTCACTTGATTTAATTAAAACGTGTAAAAAGGAAATACCGGTATAAAACTCTTAGGTAGGCTTATGAATTGATCTTCGGACTTTCAGCATTATCTAGGTAGGTTTATATTAGGGAATTGCGCGCACCTTGATACACGTAGATCGTAAACTAGCATGAGACTATAACTTGGTAATTGTTAGTCTGACGAGAGTTTGAGTGATCGTCTAGGAAGTACGCCTAACCAAAGGAATGTTGCCCGGACGAGGTGTACGGTTAATATCGGCATCCTTAGAGTAGTAAGCGTGTGAGTTATATGAGATGGAGGCACCAAAAGGCGAAGTCACGTAGCAATACCACGTTGATATAGTGACCTACCGGTGCTACATCAAGTTGTAGAGGATGACTCCCGTAGCCAATATAAAGGGTTATGAACGGATTAATAGTAGATGAGTTTTGTTGTCATATAAATTATCTAGATCCAAGTAATTATGGTTATAATTGGGCAGTTGATTACGTTATGTGTTTACGTGTTGTTTATATATTTGAGTGTGTTTTGCTTTCCTAGTACTTTATGTTGGTCATAGACCGTATTTGTTCAACGAAGTAACTAGTTGACTATTTAAGTAGGATCCACAAATTGATTCTCTGTGGGATCGACCTCGACTCTATCTAGCTATACTGCGATTGAACCTATGCGTGAGTTGTTTGTTAAGGAAACTCATGGGGGAGGTTTGATGGGACATTTCGGGGTAGATAAGACCTTAGACATGCTTAAGCAACATTTTTATTGGCCTAAGATGAAATCTGATGTGGTTACTTATTGTTCTTCGTGTTTAGTTTGCAAGCATGCTAAGGCTAGGTCACAACCACATGGGTTATACACACCACTTCCTATTCCCACTTCACCTTGGACTGATCTTTCCATGGACTTTGTCTTAGGTTTACCACGAACTAGGAACGGTCATGATTCGATTTTTGTGGTTGTTGATAGAATGTCTAAGATGGCACATTTCATTGCGTGTCATAAGACTAATGATGCTTCGCTATTGCCGACTTGTTCTTTAAGGAGATAGTACGTCTGCATGGTGTGCCTAGATCCATTGTTAGTGATCGTGATACCAAGTTCATTAGCCACTTTTGGAGAGTGTTATGGAAGAAACTAGGTACATCCTTGTTATTTTCCACTTCTTTTCACCCCCAAACCGATGGTCAAACGAGAGGTTACAAACCGTACTTTAGGACGCTTGCTTAGGACCGTGGTGGGTAAGAACCTTAGGACGTGGGAGAAGTGTCTTCCATTTGTTGAATTTGCTTATAATCGTGCTCCTCACTCAGCTACTAAGGCTGCACCATTTGAACTTGTTTATGGTTTTCTACCCTCTCGCTCCTTTCGATTTTGTTCCTCTTCCCGCGGTACACATGTGAGCTTAGATGCGGAGGAAAAGGCTGCGCTTGTTCGTGATTTGCATACTAAAGCTCGTTTGGAGGTTGAAAAAGCTACGGAGAGGTATTTCAAACGAGGCTAATAAAGGGCGCAAAGAGATGATCTTCAAGCCGGGGGATTGGGTGTGGTCGTATCTACGCAAGGAACGTTTTCCACATCACCGGAAGAGCAAACTGAACTACCGCGGTGATGGACCGTTTCAAGTACTGCGTCGGATCAATGACAATGCCTATGTCATAGACTTGCCTCCGGATTGGACCATGTCCTCCACCGTCAATGTTAAGGACTTATCGCCATTTGACGATCCTCATTATGATCTGAGGTCAGATCCTTCCGAACTTGATGACGTGGTCAGATCCTTTAGAATATAATTCTACTTTGATTTTTTAATACAATGTAGCATAAGTAGATTGAAGGTTTCCAGCTTAAAGGCCGCGAATTATGTAAGCCTTTATTTTTCGTCTCTTTTCTTTTAAGTAATTAATCCCTCCCAATTATGCTTTATCGTTTGAGTTAATTAATCATAGCTAGATGATGTAGATCTAGGCTATGACGATAGGGATGTGGCGACTCCTTGTTTAGGGGGATCCCATAACCTACGTCATACACTTAGTATTTATTCATGAATCGCATTGTTTAATTAATGTGTATCTATGTTAGTTTATATGAATGCTTTACGAGTTACCGTTTAATTTGTTCGTATGATGAAACGCCGAGAGATATGTTCGGGGATGTAATGCGGGGACGAAATTGATTCGGGTGACCGAATGAGTTCACTCGGTCGACCGAGCCCGGCTATTCGGTCGACCGAGCCCCGTTTTCATCCGTTAAATAGCCACGTCTTTATGGTTAGGTTAACTTAATAGAATTTATTATCTCGGTAGGTATGGCCACGGCTACGTTGCTCGTCGGCTTTAATCGGCGTACGATTAGGAAATACCAATATAGGGCTCCTAGGTCGGCTCATGAATGATCTTCCGGGGCTTTCAGCGAGATCTAGGTAGGTTTTGTATTAGGGAATTGACGTCACCTAGTTATACGTAGTTCGTAAACTAGCATGAGACCTAAAAGGTAATTGTTAGTTGGACGAGGGCTTGAGCGATCGTTTAGGAAGTACGCCTAACCACGGGAATGTTGCCCGGACGAGGTGTACGGTTAATATCGGCATCCTTAGAGTCGTAAGCGTGTGAGTTATATGAGATGGAGGCACCAAAAGGCGAAGTCACGTAACAATATCACGGTGATTTAGTGACCTACCGGTGCTAAGTCAAGTTAAAGAGGATGACTCCCGTAGCCAATCTAAGATAGATACAAATGGATTGACGAGTTAATAAGTTCGTTTATTATATAAATTATCTAGGTCCAAACGATAATGACTATAATTGGGGAGGTTAATTACGTTGTGTCGAGTCGTGTCTTTACTTTTCTTGTCTTATGTTGGTCGTAGACCGCCTCTATGTCCTTGGCATGTTTAATTAGTTGTTTGTATATAAGATGATCCACAATTGGTTCCCTGTGGGATCGACCTTGATTCACTATAGCTATACTACGATGGGCCTAGTCCTCTTGCTAGTATTGGTTTATGGTGGTCAAGTATATTATAACCTGATTGACCACGTCATCAAGTTTTTGGCGATATAAACGGTCAATTTTATATATAAATAATTTTCTTATTCATGTCAAGTTTTCTGTTTTAGAGTCTGTTTTTACGTTTTGAGTCCCTCTGGTTGTCTGCTCTGTCTGAAAATTCCAGCTTAAAAAAAAATAATAATAAATAAAAGTCCGGAGTATTTGCAACTGGACCATTGATTACTAACTCGATGCCTAAATAACCACTAGCAAGTGAACTAGGTTCAATCGCAGTATAGCTAGATAGAGTCGAGGTCGATCCCACAGAGAATCAATTTGTGGATCCTACTTAAATAGTCAACTAGTTACTTCGTTGAACAAATACGGTCTATGACCAACATAAAGTACTAGGAAAGCAAAACACACTCAAATATATAAACAACACGTAAACACATAACGTAATCAATCGCCCAATTATAACCATAATTACTTGGATCTAGATAATTTATATGACAACAAAACTCATCTACTATTAATCCGTTCATATCCCTTTATATTGGCTACGGGAGTCATCCTCTACAACTTGATGTAGCACCGGTAGGTCACTATATCACTGTGGTATTGCTACGTGACTTCGCCTTTTGGTGCCTCCATCTCATATAACTCACACGCTTACTACTCTAAGGATGCCGATATTAACCGTACACCTCGTCCAGGCAACATTCCTTTGGTTAGGCGTACTTCCTAGACGATCACTCAAACTCTCGTCCAACTAACAATTACCAAGTTATAGTCTCATGCTAGTTTACGATCTACGTGTATCAAGGTGCGCGCAATTCCCTAATATAAACCTACCTAGATAATGTCGAAAGTCCGAAGATCAATTCATAAGCCTACCTAAGAGTTTTATACCGGTATTTCCTTTTTACACGTTTTAATTAAATCAAGTGAGTGACGTAGCCATAGCCATACCTACTGAGATAACAGATTCAATTAAGCTAACCTAATCATAAAGACGTGATCGATTAACGATGAAAACAAGTTTGCTAACGCTCGGTCGACCGAATAGGTGCTCTCGGTCGACCGAGTGACACCTCTCGGTCACCCGAGAGTCTAACTCCCCGATTTACATCCCCGAACATATTTCTCGGCGTTTCATATACAAATCGGATTATATAGCGAATTATCAGGACATCATATAAACTAATCTGAATACACGTAAATTAAACACACAGATTGATCCGTAGATGTTAGGTAGAGGACGTAGGGTTTGGGATCCTTATAGACAAGGTATCACCGCTGCCCTAACGTCATATCGTAGATCTACATCATCTAGATATGAATACCTACTCAAATAATCAAAGCATAATTGGGAAATTGATTACTAAAAAGAAGACAAGAAGATAAACTAGGGCTTACATGTTTGCAACCCTTGCAACCTCCACAAGCCTAAAGAATCCTTATGTGTTTATTTGTAAGTATGAAATAATGTTGATGAATGCATAATAAAAAATACAAAGGACTTGTGTTTATATAGAGCCTCAGCCGACATAGAAAACCGACTTAAATGCCGACACTACTGAACCCTAACCGCCTCAAATAATGTACCGAACTTCTTCTGGACTACAGGCCCACTCGGTCGACCGAATGCATAGGCTCGGTCGACCGAGCCTTACATGCTCCTGGGCTTTCTTCCTCTTCTATGTCTTGGGCTTTCTTAACTCGTATGTGATCCATTAAAGCTTCTCCAAAGTCCATCCTTGTGCTCCCAAATGAGTTACTACAAATATAACATGAAGTACAGTCTGTAATATCAAATAATATAACAAAACCTCTTAATACATAATAATGAATCGTAACTCTCGACATATGTGAATTAAGCGTATTACGACTTATTATTACTCTAATATAGCTCCTTTAAACTAGAATCGGGGATAAAGGTCATAGAATAATGGGCACAAAATGACCGTTATCAACTACCCCCCACTTAGCCTTTGATCGTCCCGATCAAAATATCAACAAGTTATTCCCCATAAACTACTTTCCAGTGGTCACAGTATACTGACACAAGAAACTCAAATCAACTCATATCCTCTATGCTCATCAGATATCCATTATCCACTATCCATCATGAATCGATGTGTTGTGTGCATGTGCATTGAGTTTTAAACATTCGTAGCAAGATTAGAGCTTATGCAAACTTCGTAGTCTTAACCTACCAACTTCAGTATTCTCACTTCTTAGCCTTTTAATTTTTTTTCAAGCACTAGAATAATAAGCAAGAGCGTATCTATAGGGTTTTTGGACTTGGAGACCGAGTACTACTCAAAGCCTCTTCAAGAGTTGAATATTCTTTTCATATCTTCATATTTTTCAGATACTATCAATCTCAAGAAGGAAAACTTTTTAGAATTTCCCTCTATCTTAGATCAAATATTAGCATCGAATATTACCACAAGCGCGAGGCTACTTTGGTAACTTACTACAAGCCCGGTGTTTTAACATTGTCAAACACAGTACGTCTCACTTATTACTCGGCTTTTGTGGCTAGAATTTTTAGGAACACATCGACGATAAATTTGACACTAGGTAAGCATAATCAATTATCTATGCAATGTACACATTATAATTTTTACCTTTTATAACAAGCGTAGTACAACTCGATTCGGGTATTGAATAATTGAATAATAAACAACTACTCGCAACGGACAATATGAATATCATTAAGTTTACTAATCAATAAATCGCAGAAGTATAAAGTGATCACGTACTCATGAAATATGGGTTATTCCTTATTAGATATAGTTATCAGGACTTCACAAAAGTAAATGTGATTCTAAGTGTAAATTTTAAATTTTTTTTTACTCATTTTATTTACTATTTGATATATGGGAACATATGGAATTACTCATTTGAGCTAAGTGACTTGTACCCCCCACTTAAACAATGCATTGTCCTCAATGTATAAAAAACGAAAGAACAAACTCAAAAAAAAGAGGAACTTAGCTCTGGATAAGCGTGGAAGTGTGAACAAGTCTTAGGAAACCGGAAAAGTTCATCGAGCACTGGGGAATTGGCTCCATAGCAGCGGGCGAAGCATAATCACCGCAACACATATCTTAAACAAAGCTCGCAACTCGTTACGGGATTAGTCTAAACGGTAATAATCGAAAAAGGGACCGTAAAAGGGATAACAATTTCCTTAAACATATTTAAGTCCATAATTTAATGATTACATTGCAATACATTTCAACAAGTCCAAAACATTACATGAGTTCGATTTAGGTAACGAGAGAAACTTGCTCTATATAACACGACATACTAGTAGAATTGAGTCAAAATAAAAACTCGTTAATTATAGGAAATGCAAACACTCAAATTAAAATACTTAATCCCATCCTGGATTGAATGGTGCTAGTTGCAAATTGTTCGGGCCGGCGTCGTCAGCATCATCCTCGGGTTCCCCTTCTTGGTCGTGGCCGTGAACGACAGGCGGTGGGACAGAACTCAAAGATAGGATAGGCATTGGCTCCACATAGGAATCGCCGCCTAACACCGGGCACTCAGCTCCCTCACAGAATGTAGTGATTAGTGAACCAAAAGGTAAGGTATGCCGAGGCTTGAGAGCATCGTCTGTCATCTCCTTGCGTATCAATGCCCCCACATTCACAGGCCATCCCATGTACAACCAATAGAGCAGAGTGGCATGAGTATAGTAAACCGTAGATACATGCTTAGCCGGGAAGATATTGGAACGAATAAGCCGATTAAGGCACTTATCCTCCCATCTCCTAAAGTCTGTTTCCGCAAATGTGCGGGCAACCTCCCCTACTGTCCATTCTATTCCCAGATAGGCTCCAACTTCCTCCAGCCAAGCATCGGACCCATCAAACGTACCCATATACTCTGGCCCGTCCTCCGAGACATCCACCCCAAAATAAGCATTAATCGTACCCGGAGAAATTACAATTGGTCGGCCACGAATATGGACGATATTGGTGTCGGGGTGTACGCGTAAATAAGCATAAAATTCTCTTACCCAGTTGGTGTCGAGATTTTGCATCATTAAAACAAAAGAAAATTTATAAACCTATACTACCATGCAAAACTACCTCCTAACCGGCCGAATACCGGGTAGTTGCTAGTAAAGTTGGATAAGTACGGGTATCGATCCTCAGGGAATTGGGATGTCGAATCTAACTTCATTAATTCCTCCTTTATTAACTAAAACCTAAACCTAAACTAAAACGGAAAAGTAAACCGGACGAGAGGATTGTTAATCCAAAGCCGGGAAGGATAAAAGCGATAAAAACATAAATAAAACTACATCTACGAAAGCGGTAAATCTATCTACTGAACAACCATAAACAAACCATGATCAACCTCTTCCCAACAACCATCACCTCACCGAAAGAAATAAGATTAACACATATTCATTCACAAGTTATCTTGGATTATTATCTTATCTAAAGAAGCGTTTCCTCTTCCGATTTATCACGCCATTCATTAGTTTGCCTTCCGGTCTTAACTAACATCTATACGAAGCAAAGATACGGATTAAATCCTAATCTAACAACCTTATCCCTCAACTTCCGTTTGTTGGAATAATAATTGTTAATCTCTATCATGGCAATCTAACGAATTTATTAACTTCCGTTATCTAAATTCGATTAACATACGGCATCTCAAAGCATGAAAAAGAACAAGTTAACTCACCAAATAAACACATGAAAAATCTCATCTTTCCGGTGATAATGATACTCAATATCTCCCTAGGATAATTTTGCAACGAATTAATTCAAATTGTGGTTCTCTCGTAAACCTAGATAATTAATCTACGAACTTCCGTTATGTATAGATTAAAAATCCAAACTTTCCTACGGTGATCTAATCTACACCGACTCTCGTCATACGGTAGAAATCAAATCATGCAATCATCTTTCGATTTATAAAATTGCACGATACAAATAAACATAGGAAAGAAACAATTTAAATAAAAACTTACAAAACATCCATCGAAAGAGAATTAAAGTTGCAGCTGGAAAAAGGGAGCTTCAAGGCTCATCCATGGCTGTCTCATGGCGGCAACAAGAAGATAGAAGAAGAAAACGAAAAGAAACGAACACCTAATCTAACCACCGGCCGACCAAGCAAAGAGCTTGGCCGGCCGGGCTGCCCTCTCGCTCAAAATTTAGGGTTCAAGAGAAGCTGGGGCGTATTTCATAATGATTAGGGTCGAAGAGAGCTGCTGTATTTATAGAAAATCGAGGCGGTTGCTACAAGTAACGGTTCCGGACGCCCGTTTGAAGATCCGGACGCCCGTCCACTATTTTCAGCAACAGCATCCAAACTTGTAACGCTCATATATCGGGCCTCGTAAGTCGGAATGGAGTGATTCAAAATCCTGTAGAATCCTCTCTTCAAGCCCTACAACTCTTCTCTTGAGGTCCAGAGTAAAATCGGTTGTTATCATATCAAGAACTGCGTTGCAAGGTCGGCTGCTTGAAAGCTTCATTCCAAGCTTTATCTCCATCTTTATCCTCTTCCAAGTCAAAAACATGTATCTACATTGCATCCAAACACCACAAAAACGTAACAATATCCACAACCATATAAAACAATCAAATAATCGTATAAATTGATACGTTTTCATATTTAACTCTTTAAATCACCATTCACTCAATATTTCACTATAAACCTCGAATTCTATGAAAATCATACGTATATGGGGGAAATTGAGGTGAAACATATCCTTAAAAACACTACAATTTGACCCTTAACAACACCCCCACACTTAAACCTTGCTCGTCCCGAGCAAAACAAAACAAGATAAAGGCTCGGAAAGAATATAAACATCTCAACACATATACCATATAGTCAATAAATCAGAAGTTCACCCTAGTGTGTGTGCATAGCCATAGAAAATTTCCACTAAATCCAAACTCGAATATTTCAAGCAAAACTTGCTAATACCCCCTTCAAACTAGTAATAAAAGATACTTATAAGATGCACCCTACAAAACGGAACATATCCCGGAAAAGATGATAGAACACATTTAAGACCTTTCCGACATACTTAGAGGATAATTCCTACAGCATATCCATCGGTTTATACTGGGGATAAGATTAATGATAACTAAGTCTCATTTCATTCTTTTCATACCAATTCTTAAGTTGATTCAATTGATTTCACATTTAAACACACATCAGAATAAGCTATTGCTCATCATAGCAGAATAGGACATACGTGGTATACCCTACCTTACTCAAATCATAAAGCAGCTTTTTCTGACTGTCGTGAGCTTTTGGTCATCATAGTGGAATAAAACATTTCGAGATAATGCCTTACCGCACTCAAATCATCGACCAGCTTCCGACACACCCTTATTAATCAACTATTAACTTAACTTTTTCAAATGACATTAGTTACGTATTACTTATCACATTCAAACCTCTAGATATTCACAAGTATATCATACTTGGAACTAAACACAAACTATCATAAGTCTCACGATATGAACATTAGCACTAAGCACATGACTTATAAGGAATCAAACATCACTAATCAAAAGGGGTATAACTTTATAATATAGCTCATCATTCACTATGGCTCGTGGAAAATAATATCGGGTGAAGAAACTAACTTACGGAACATACGGCATACAGCATCAATGAATATAACAAACCGAACAAAAACATGCATTGCTCACTCGAGACAAAACAAAATTTTTAAAATTTAGCTCATTTCATAGAAATATAATAGTATGGCAAATGAATGTAGAAACATAAAACCATTTCCCTCCCCCACACTTAAATTACAACATGTCCTCAAGTTGTGCAGAAATAAAAAGAAACAGAAAACTTAGCTGATTCGTTGTTCGAAAGGGAGCTATTCTGGTAGTGGGTCGACCTCACCCAGAAATGCTCAACGAATCCGAGAGATCGTGGACCATCCACCGGAAAAGCGAATTCATCTATAGCTCACAAACGCTAATATCCCGCACACTTGAAAAACACGGAAGTATCTCGGGGACAAGGGGGAAGATAACATATAAAGCACGGGAAAGGAAGTCTAGAGAATTTTCGATTAAGCTCAAATAAAAATGGAAAATATACATGAAACATTACAAAATAGTAGGCTAGGTGCAACTACATGAAACTATAGTACAATGCAAACTACATGAAAAAATCCTAAGAAAATAAAAGAGTGATGGTATATGGAAAGCCAACAAGTAACCATACTCGAAAAAAAAACGAGGTAGTATTACGGAAACCAACGATTAACTACACTCAAGAAAAATAAAAGAAAGAAATAAATGATGTGGTGTTACGGGAACCGACAAAGTGACCACACTTAAGAAAAATAAAAGGAAAAATAGAAAAACAATGCAACTAGATGGAATGCAACTAAATGAAATGCATTTAAATGATATGCAAAAAGAGAATAAAATAAAAGAAAGAAAACTAGCCCACTATATGCAACACGACATATATATAAACGTCTACCACATAATGACGAGTTACGATAAACGACAAGCAGTCTTGTCACTAGTGCCGACGCGCCTTAAGACCTATCGAAAGTGATAGACTTATGGAAACCAACAGTCATCTATCTAAACAGGTATAACTCATATGGAGAAAGGACGTAGCATACGGAAAACCGACAGTAGCTACCCATATGAACTATAAAAACAAAGGAAGCACATACGTCTCAAAGCTTAAAAGATTCATCGGAGCGGTATGTAGCATACGGAAACCGACATTAGCTACTAATTAACCATAAGAACAGTTATAGCTTACGAGAACCGACGAGTCACTATAACATGCCTAGATGAATCATATATAAGGAATTGATCAATTATCTAACATGGATTCATAGATGGAAAAATAAAATCACATAAGTTCAGGACATCTACGTAAAAATCAATTAGCCACAGAAGCTCGAATGAAAAATCCACATCAAATAAGAGCATTGAAAATAAAATCAAGAAATTTAGAACCTGGACTGAACCCCGGACGAACGTTCACTTAGCGTTCAGAACTGGACGGGCGTTCCACCTTGCAGACGCTCGTTTGGTCCTCTAAATCAGAACAGGATTGAAAATATTTGAACGGACGAGCGTCCAATACTTCCCAACGCTCGTTCACCTGCAGATGAAGAACTGGACGGGCGTTCCACCTTGCAGACGCTCGTTTGTACAACAAGAATGCACAGACAGCAGGAAAAACACAGCAAAACCCTAAATACTTATGAACACAACACAGCAACACAGATCACAGCACAGCAGCCTTATCAAATTAAGCACAGGGGTTAGACTAGGTAACACATAAACATATAAACTTCACGTAAAAAAAGTTGAGTAAAAAACTTTTGCACATTCTTAACCTAACGGTCATCGAAACACGGCAAAATAAAAACTCTCAACTTGGTATATGCTACTTTTATTAAAAACAAAAATAAAACGTAACAAAATCGAGAACTAACAAAACTAGATTCAACATGACACCTATTCCCCGGCAACGGCGCCACTTTTGTTGGGGAGATTTTGCATCATTAAAACAAAAGAAAATTTATAAACCTATACTACCATGCAAAACTACCTCCTAACCGGCCGAATACCGGGTAGTTGCTAGTAAAGTTGGATAAGTACGGGTATCGATCCTCGGGAATTGGGATGTCGAATCTAACTTCATTAATTCCTCCTTTATTAACTAAAACCTAAACCTAAACTAAAACGGAAATGTAAAGCGGACAGAGGATTGTTAATCCAAAGCCGGGAAGGATAAAAGCGATAAAAACATAAATAAAACTACATCTACGAAAGCGGTAAATCTATCTCTTGAACAACCATAAACAAACCATGATCAACCTCTTCCCAACAACCATCACCTCACCGAAAGAAATAAGATTAACACATATTCATTCACAAGTTATCTTGGATTATTATCTTATCTAAAGAAGCGTTTCCTCTTCCGATTTATCACGCCATTCATTAGTTTGCCTTCCGGTCTTAACTAACATCTATACGAAGCAAAGATACGGATTAAATCCTAATCTAACAACCTTATCCCTCAACTTCCGTTTGTTGGAATAATAATTGTTAATCTCTATCATGGCAATCTAACGAATTTATTAACTTCCGTTATCTAAATTCGATTAACATACGGCATCTCAAAGCATGAAAAAGAACAAGTTAACTCACCAAATAAACACATGAAAAATCTCATCTTTCCGGTGATAATGATACTCAATATATCCCTAGGATAATTTTGCAACGAATTAATTCAAATTGTGGTTCTCTCGTAAACCTAGATAATTAATCTACGAACTTCCGTTATGTATAGATTAAAAATCCAAACTTTCCTACGGTGATCTAATCTACACCGACTCTCGTCATACGGTAGAAATCAAATCATGCAATCATCTTTCGATTTATAAAATTGCACGATACAAATAAACATAGGAAAGAAACAATTTAAATAAAAACTTACAAAACATCCATCGAAAGAGAATTAAAGTTGCAGCTGGAAAAAGGGAGCTTCAAGGCTCATCCATGGCTGTCTCATGGCGGCAACAAGAAGATAGAAGAAGAAAACGAAAAGAAACGAACACCTAATCTAACCACCGGCCGACCAAGCAAAGAGCTTGGCCGGCCGGGCTGCCCTCTGCTCGAAATTTAGGGTTCAAGAGAAGCTGGGGCGTATTTCATAATGATTAGGGTCGAAGAGAGCTGCTGTATTTATAGAAAATCAGAGGCGGTTGCTACAGTAACGGTTCCGGACGCCCGTTTGAAGATCCGGACGCCCGTCCACTATTTTCAGCAACAGCATCCAAACTTGTAACGCTCATATATCGGGCCTCGTAAGTCGGAATGGAGTGATTCAAAATCCTGTAGAATCCTCTCTTCAAGCCCTACAACTCTTCTCTTGAGGTCCAGAGTAAAATCGGTTGTTATCATATCAAGAACTGCGTTGCAAGGTCGGCTGCTTGAAAGCTTCATTCCAAGCTTTATCTCCATCTTTATCCTCTTCCAAGTCAAAAACATGTATCTACATTGCATCCAAACACCACAAAAACGTAACAATATCCACAACCATATAAAACAATCAAATAATCGTATAAATTGATACGTTTTCATATTTAACTCTTTAAATCACCATTCACTCAATATTTCACTATAAACCTCGAATTCTATGAAAATCATACGTATATGGGGGAAATTGAGGTGAAACATATCCTTAAAAACACTACAATTTGACCCTTAACACTGGAGGCATCTACTCTAATTTTCTCAGTCTCTCTCAACCCATGGTAAAAAGTTTGCATTAAAAGCCAAAGAGAGATGTCATGATGAGGACACTTCCTCATAGCTTCCTTGAAACGCTCCCAAACTTGATCAAAACTCTCCCCAGGTTGTTGCTTAAATCCTAGGATGTCTTGGCGTAATTTAAAGGTTTTTCCCAAGGGAAAATACTTATTCATGAATTTTTGCAACAATTGTTCCCAAGTAGTGATAGATCCAGCCTCTAAAGAGAGAAGCCATTGCTTAGCTTTATCTTTCAAAGTGAAAGGGAAAAGCTTAAGACGAATGTTACCCTCCGGGATTAATTCTGGTTTCACTGTGCTAACGATTTCCAAGAAATTCGTCACGTGAACACCAGGATCCTCATTCTGAATTCCATGAAAATTAGAATAGTTGGTCACCATTTGAATTACATTAGGCCTAGAGTGATAGACTTCCGCAGCATCTTGCGGTGCTACGATAGCGGGGATGAATTGCTCAATAGTGGGCGTTGCTTAACTTTGCAAAGTGCGCCTCGCTCCTTGAACTAGGGCTTGGTTCTTATTATTAGCATTTGCATTCACATTATTGGCATTATTGATAACAGGATTAATAACATGATTAGGTACCTGGTTCAGATTGACTGGATTGCCTTCCATTTCTGTTTCAGATTCGGAATGTTCAGGATGATCGGTTGTATGTCCTTCTTCCACTTCTTGCTCGCTTTCTTCAAGATTTGGATCCTCTTCTCCTTGTTTAGCCAGTTCCCTAGCTAACTTCCTATTCCTTCTCGCAAATTTCTCTATTTCAGGATTATAAGGGTCAAGCGGTTCCTTCGATTTCCGAGCAGCGTACTATAAAATAATAAACAACAATAAAACAATTAATCACTAGTAAAGGCTAGGCCTTTAACTAACTAAATAAAACTAGAACAGACTCGAAATAAGTTTGAGAAAAGAAAACATAAATAAAATAGAAGCAGAATATTATAAAACTAATACAGAACAGAAACAGAAAAGAAAATAAATTATCGGTCGACCGAGAGCTGTGGTTCGGTCGACCGAACTCTCTTTTTTTTTTTTTTTTACGACACTGTTTAATATACAGACTCTTATTCACAGAATATTCACGAATCCAGTTCTAACAAAATAAGCTATATCTTAATTTAATGACTCGAGTCCCCGGCAACGGCGCCAAAAACTTGATGGAGGTCAAGTTAAATTATTAACTCGATGCCTACTAACACACTAGCAAGAGAACTAGGTTCAATTGTAGTATAGCTAGATAGAGTCGAGGTCGATCCCACAGAGACTCGGCACAATTAAAACACAACTTTATCCTATTAGAACTAAATTGAAAGGGCGGTCTACGACCAACTAAATGCAGTAAATAAAATAATGACAACCACAAGACACAAAAGCCCACAAAGACAGACTAAAGACTACTAAAACACGGATAATACGGTTGATATTATCTAAACAAATGGTATTGATTACGCTAGTAGATTATAACTCCACCATATGAATTAGGATGATAACGAGATAAAACAAACGTTAAAGATTAATTATTATGACTACGGGAGTCATCCCCTAAGGTAGATTTAGCTCCGGTTAGGCCATCTAAATCATCGTACCTCCATTACGTGACTTCGTCTTTTAATGCCTCCATCTCATATAACTTCTGACACAATTACAAAACTAGGGATGCCGGTATAAACCGTAACCTCATCTAAGCAACATTCCTAGGGTAAGGCGTACTTCTTAGATGCCGATTCAATCTATATCCTAAGTAACAATCACTTTTTGGGTTTCATGTTAAATTATGATGACAAATAATTAAGTTGATCAGGTTTAATTACTCGTTTTAATTCCAATTCAGAGAATCTGACGTAGTCGAAGCCGATCATAATATTGCCCTACACATCACCATGCTCGGTCAACCGAACGACAGCACTCGGGCGACCGAATGACATGTCTCGGTCGACCGAACACAGTTCTGTGTTGGTACAAATCATGATTACTTCTTAACGTTTCTAACCTAAACACATGGGTTCGTAAATTAATCTACATCACGCAATCAATACAAGAAAAACTATTCCATAATAAAATACATCAGATCTACGAATAAAAATTGCATAATTGAATAGTCATACCCTCGAAGACGAGAGTGACTCCCACTCTTTAATGCGCTCCCCAACCGGAGAATCCGATGAATCCACAATGTACGAACATAAAGAAAAGAAAACTAAAACTAAAAACTCAAATTGTATAAACTGTCTTGTGTTGTGTGGTGTGTTTTTCTCAAAGCATCGTAATTTCTTTGTTTAAATAGGAGTTGTAGCCGACATAGGGAGAATCCAGAAGATTGACATGCATTTATCAAATTAGGCTCGGGTGACCGAACCTACACGCTCGGTCGACCGAATGGCTAGGCTCGGGCCTTCCCTTGTTACGCGTTTTCACTCCGCTTTTTCTGACTTGTTCCCCACTCCATGCTTTTGAATTGATCTGATTAATCTTTTCTTCAATGCTCCGATTTTCTTCTCTTTTATCTTGAGATTTCTCGATTGCGTGATAATTATCTTCCCGATTCGTTATGATCTGCAAAAATTAGTATTTATCACACAATTAATTGCTCTTTTATAATAAAAATAGCTAAATACCAATTATCACATTAATAATCACTTATCATTAAATAATAAATATATACACGTGATTTTATATGAAATATAAATAATTAACTCTGATTTAAGGTTAGAATTGATGACATAAATAGGTATATTTTAACTGTCATCATGGAGTCTTTTCATGTCTTTTGTTCATGAGTGCTCTGTTCTGTGTGTAGGAATTTGTATTAACTACTTCTGCCCAATACCTTTCTGGTAACTTAGATTCACAGATCAAGGTCCGCCCTGCTTCTTTGAGAGTTCTGTTCCTTCTTTCAGGTACTCCATTCTGCTGAGGTGTT
Source organism: Gentiana straminea (assembly GCA_036785695.1). Taxonomy (NCBI): domain Eukaryota; kingdom Viridiplantae; phylum Streptophyta; class Magnoliopsida; order Gentianales; family Gentianaceae; genus Gentiana; species Gentiana straminea. Next base: position 533,208 of record JAVUPR010000456.1, read on the forward strand.
GCTGTGGCTATAAGCTGATATAGCACTCCATTCTCTCCACAATACTCAATGATTATATTATTGAGAAATTCGGTTCCTTTATCTGATCTTATCTTTACACTGTTACACATTTCTGATTTTAGAGTCTCTTGAGAAGTTCTGTGACATGTTGCTTGGTTTCACTTTTCATTGACAAGAAAATTACCATGTATATCTTGAGTAATCATCCACCACCACCAATGTGTGCTTCTTTCCATTAACACTGATTGGTATTATTGGTCCAAACAAGTCCATGTGTAAGAGTTCTAGGACTCTTGAAGTTGAGTGCTGAGATTTTGTCATGAAACTTGCATTGACTTGTTTTCCCTTTTGGAAAGCATCACATAAGCTATGCTTCTTGTAAGAAATCTCATGCAATCCAATTACTAATTTCTTTTTGACCAATATGTTGATGTCATCAAAGTTGAGGTGACTCGGTTTCTTGAGCCATAACCACCGATTTCGATTTGGTATGCACAAGCAAACAAGTTTCGCTTTTGTTGACCAATCTACAACATACATATTCTCTTTTCTTCTTCCATAAATAACTACTTGATATGCAGTTTCACTAACATCAATGCCGAACTCGTTACCAAAAGTGACTATGTATCCCATGTAACAAAATTGACTAGTGCTGAGGAGATTGTAGTGCAGTCCTACATAAGATACATTCTTGATTATGAGTCCATTTCTGATCAAGGTTCCATAACCTTTTGTGTATCCAGGCCTGTCCTTATTTCCAAAGTTGACTTTTGGTTCATCCTTAGCTACAAAATCAATTATAAAGTCTTTGCTCTTTGTCATGTGTCTTGAGCATCCACTGTCAAAATACCAAATATCCTACAAGACAAATTAAAAAAATTTAGGTACCCAACTCTGTTTGGGTCCATAGGGTTCAGTTGTCAGTACAACTCGGGGGATATTTCCATAAGGTCTTCTCTGGAATTGCACTTAGTTTTATATATATAAGCCACACTCGTATAGTATCTATTTTTGGATTATGCCTTATTTACATGATATCTCAAGTCTTTTGGCTGAAACTGGTTTCCATGATGCTTTTTATTATTGAAGAAAGAATAATAACCATCATTCTGTCTGTACTAAGGTCTGTGCTGACTTCGGTACTGAGGCTTTTGCTGAGGACTGAAGTGAGTCCTCTGCTGAGTCTTGGACTGAAACTTTAGATACGTTTTTTGTCTAGAATGATTGTTCTTATCAATTTTAATAATGGGTTCAGAAAAATTACAATCATCATCAATGGGAAATAATCAGACTTTCCCCCTGACTGTGTGAATCTTTGAATGATTAACATTCTTAGATTTACACTGACAGAAGTTTTTCTGATTCTTGACATGATCAAATTTTGTAGATCTGACAGTTGATCTACCATCTCTGTTTCCTTGATGTGCAGCTGATTTACCTTTAGATTTGCTTTTGTTATTGAACGCAGCTGACTTCTTGGAAAACTGATGCTGAGACTGAGTTGATTCACATGGAACTGGTTTTACTGTTTCATTATGATTCTCAGTTTAAGGAAGTTTCTCGGCTACTAACTTAACGCCGGTTTTGACATTAGGTTCAGCAACTTAGCTCGTTCCTTCCTCTGAAGATTGTTGTGTATCAAATTCTAGTCTAGTTATATCTCTATATGGCATTCCAGATTTGAATCCAGTAGCTGAACTTAATTGAGAAAAAGATTCGATTCTTGATGCTCGATGCAAGTAGGGCCGATCGATTCTTTCCTTTGTCAGTTCTGGTCAGCTTCAACATGTTCAATTCATCTTTCAATCTTTCGACTTCTAGAATTATAGCTTCTTTTTCAGCTTTAATTGATTCATAACCAGCATGTATGGTTACCTGCTGATTCATGAATTCATCAAGAGTTTCTTCTAATTCTGGATTTCTTGTATTGGAGTCAGGAGATGAAGAACAAGCATTTTGCATGGAATCTATGCTGAGTTATACTTAGAGTTAGATTCACGTACTTCATCTGGATCTTCCATGTGAGCCATTAGAGTTGTGTCATCTGATAGTCTTTTAGTGCCAGCATCATAGTCTAACTCATCTCCGGCTATGAGAGCTCTTCTACCGGTTTTTTGCTGAGTCTTCTTACCAGTCAGTTCGGACATTCAGCTCTGTAGTGTCCACGCTTTTTGCAGTTAAAGAAAAGATATTCATCATCTTTTCTTTTCCTAGGGGTCTTTTTGATGTACTTCTGAGTTACTGTATGACCACTTTTCATCATTCTAATTATGTTCATCATGAGAATCATATATTCTTCCATTTCATCTAAATGATGAAGATTGCAAGAGGAAGTTTTTTGATTGTCATTTGATGCTGCTGCAAAGGTTGTTGTTTTAGGTTCTTCTAGTGCTTTGATTACTGCTGCTATCATTGTGAAATCTTCACTGAACTCATAAGCTTTCAGATCTGAGAAGATTTTGAAGGAATCTTCTATATCAAGACTTCTTGACTCTTCCATTGTTGTGACCTTTATTTTCTAGCACAGAGGTAAAGCTTTCAAGATTCTGGTGTTGATTTATTTTTTGGTATATTCAATCCTGAGTAGAGCTAGTTCATCCATTATAGCACTGAATCTTGTTTCCATCTGCTCGATGTTTTCACCTGAGATATTTTTTTCTTTGATGGAATCAGTTCCTTCACAAACTAGCTGAAGTTTCTCCCACATTTCTTTTGCAGTTGTGCAATCCTTGACTTTCAGATACATGTTGTTGTCGAGAGTTCTGAGGATGATATCCATAGCAACATTGTTGAGGTTGTTTCTTTTCCGATCATCGTTGTTCCACATGTTTTTGGGCTTGGGGACTCTAACTTGATCATCATTGACGGTTTGCATGTAAGTGATTTGAATAGGTCCACCAGTGAGTACATCCATCATCATGAGTGGCAGCTATAAAAGCCTGCAAACGACGTCTATATTCATCAAAACGGTCCAAGTTTCACATAAGCATCTATCTGGCATACTGATTGTTATCCACAGTGTAAGTGAGTTTTTGCAAGAATAGGGAACTGAAAACTGAGCTTTTCAGGAGAACAACTAGAGTATAATCAGAACAAGTGAGCTTTTAACAAGGACTTGTTAAAGAACACAGCTCCGATACCAATTGTTGTTCCCTTGGAAAGACTGACACAAGTTTAGAAGGGGTGAATAAACTTGTCACCAAAAACTAGATTATAAGTCTGATTAGTTCAGTTTAAAGCTTGTATGGAGTTGAACTGACTGAGCTGAGTATATGTCGTAACTGACTTATGCCGAAAATGAGTCAACCAGCAGCGGATTATGTTTTAGCCTTATTATGGATCTTGTTGTTTCTATGAAAAAATTGAGTATGCAGAATTGAATTCTGGTGAATGTCAGTTCATGAACTGTGAGTGAATATATGTAGCAATCAGTTTCAGTATGCTTTAAACAATCACAAATATAAATAAACTAAATAACAGTAAGTAAATGCGTAAAGTAAATAGGGCAAGATTTATAGTGGTTTCAGGTGGTGTAATCCGGCCAGTCCACTCTTCCCCTGTGATGTAGGAGGAACATTTCGACTAGAACTTTCTGAGATAGCCGGTTACAAAAGTCCTAAATTATAGTCATTCACTAATCACTAGATTCACTATCTAAACAACTATAGAAAATGTGAGATTGCTGCTCTGCAACTGCTTGAAACACTGGTCCTTAGAGGGTTGTATTGCCTCTTCTCCAACTCCACCACAAACACAATCTACCCGACTACAAAAACAAAAACTGTCCATGGAAAATCCTAAACCGGATTGCTTCACAGTCTAAATCTTTGACAAAAATCAAAGTTGGTCTGAGAACAATACTCTCAAGGATCAGTTCTTGAAAGAACAATTTGCCTCCATTCACAAGAAGCTTGACAAACTTGCCGAAACACCCAAGCCTCGCTTTGTGGCTAACCCCTTTGAAACACTTCAACATGCCGCATTGGATCCTAAAGTGACTAAAAGGATCAATTTTCTGGAGCAAACACTAGAAGGAAGGATCACAGTAGTTGACACAAGAATAGAAATTATGGAAAGTCAACTGAATAACTTAGTGATCACACAGGAGAGTGTTCATGGCCCGCTTTCCCGTTTTGTTGATGATGTCAATAAGGGGGAAGAGAGCCAGACAGCAGTAGCAAAAGAGGCTGCAAGGATTTTTGCTCAAAAGAAATGGGAGGTGATACAAATGCATTCGAGAGAACCCGCACCGACGGACTTCGAACGATCGATGACCTCTTCAAGGAATATAAGAAGAAATACTACAATAAGAGGAGACCTTACCATGACAAGGGTTTCCATGAGGGCTAAACTCTTTTTTAGGACTTAAGTTCGGGAAGCTAGAGTTAAATCTTTCGAGACCTTCACACGAGAGATGGAAGAGGTGGAAGAAGTCTACCTACTACATCGGTAAGAGAATCATTGGAATAGTTCAAGCAATTATACATGCGTCTAGGATTCAGAGTACACCAAATTAATCTAACTCTACCTGAGGCATGGAAATGGTGGAAGGAAGTAAACCCCATATTGAATTTTCCCATATTGAAAATCAATGGATGAGAGATATGGTCGAGACATAAGGGAATATCAAGAGCAACCGTAAAAAAGAGAGACGGGGAAAGAGAAAGGAGGAACTAGTTCGGCCGACTTACATAATTCATTGTCTTTTGCTGAATCTAGTTTGTAATAATGATGAACACATATGATTATAATGAGAATTGACTGAATTTGTTCTGTATTTTGGTTTTTATCCCTTTTGCTTTGCTGTAAGGAGGGTATTGGCATCATCACCAAAAAATAGGAAATTGTTGGACATATTTTAAGTTTTAGTGATGAGTGCTAGACAAATTTGTTATAGAGCAAAGGCAAAAAGGTGTCTAGATTAAATGTATAGGCTTCTTAGAGTTTGATCTTTGTATAGGTTTGATTAAACAAGCACTGTAAAAGGTCTGCTGACTTTCGTCAGCAGACTTGTCTAGGTCAGTAAGGTACCTGAGTCGTTGACTAGTTTAAGAACCTGCTGAAGACTGAAGGCTGAGGACTCAAACTTAGTTATTGAAGGCTAAGGGATCAAACTTAGTATTTAAAGTCAAAGTTATGGAATCAGAATTTAGGAAAGTCTGTGATGACCTAAACTGATTACATATACCTTGTGTACAAGGTCTAAGTTTCATAAGTTAAGTGGTGATAGGAACTTAGTGATGTTCAAATTGGTGTAATCTAGCTTCACAATTAAAAGTTAGATAAAAGACTGTCAGCTGAAGTGTCTTATAAACACAACAAACTTCAAAGAGCTTACCGATAAGCATTTCAGCAGACTTACATACACAAAAACCTGCTGAATGCATATTTCAATTTAATCAAAGGTTACATTGGAAGATTACAAGTTAAAGGACAGATAACAACTCTTGATTTTATCAACAAATCAATGGTCAAGATAAAAAGAACGTTGGAAAGAAACAGAGGTTTATCCAATGGGTACAAGTCAAAGGGCGGACAGTCTGAAAACTGTCAATGAGTAAACTGACAATGTCAATACTATGTACAGGGACAGAAAGCAAGTCAAGATGGGGACAAATATGAAACAGCTATGTTTTGAATTTCAAATATAAGTCACAAGGATTCTCACCTATAAATAGAAGACCCCTGATACGGAAACCATGATGAATTTTGAGTAAAAGCAACAATCAATCCTGAGAAATCAGATTCTCATCAAGAAATCACCTTGCTGACATTACTGAGCTTAACGCTGCTGTTCTAGTAAATTCTTCAAGTGTAACCTGCTATCAAGTTACATCAAGTACACACACTTGAAGATTCCAAGTTGCCGATCATTTCATCCGATCAAGTCGTGCGAAAATTTGAATCACTTACTTGATTCTAACTTTCTTTTACAAGAAACCTGCTGAAGACAGAGAAGCACTTAGGTGTGAAGAACTTTTGTTTATGGTGGAGCTGGTGAAGAGGCAATCCTACCCTTCAAGGACCAGTGGCAGAATTTGGAGCAGCAATCCTACCTGTTCCAAATGTTCAGTTTGTGAAGCCATAGTTATTGGTGAAGGACAGACAACTTAGGGATTTTTGTAACTTCAACCTCAAAAATCTCTAGTGAATTACCTCCAACATCATAGGAGAAGAGTGGACTGACAGGATTACACCATCTGGAACCACTATAAAATCTGGCTACTTACTCTCTGCATTTACTTTCTGCATTTAGTATATTAAGCACATCAACCTATTGAAACTAGTAACTGAATCACACAATCACACTACTGAGTATCTAATACTTGGTATCATATTTCAACAACAAGTATTAAGGCTTAACTTGAATATATTCCGCTGCAACAAATTCAGTAAAATCAACAGTCAGCCGACTACTGAGTGGTCAGCAGGCTACTGAACTTGCTGAGTTTGTTAACTCCAAAAGTTTTAAGTGTTAAGTTTATTCACCCCCCCCCCACTAAACTTAACCAAAGCCTTTTCAAGGGACCAACAATTGGTATCGGAGCAGTGCTTCTGTTCTGAAGTAATCCTACTTGTTGTGCTTGTGAAAATACTTTGAAAACTTTTTCAAGTATCTGATATTCAAAGCTTTGCATCATAGATAACAATCAGTATGCTAGAACAATGTTGATGTGTTCTTTAGATCGTTTTGCTGAGTATAAATGTCGTATGCAGGCCTTTCTAGCTGCAACACATGATGAGATGAAGGATGTGTTAACTGATGGACCACTGGAGATCACCAAATCAGTAACAGTGGGAACTGAAACTCAGTATATTCCAAAGCCAAAAAGAGAATGGAATGCTGAAGATAGAAAGAGAGCAAACCTCAACAATATTGCCATTGATATCATATACAGAACCTTGGATAGCAATATGTACAAGAAAGTGAAGGATTGCAAGACTGGAAAGGATCTTTGGGATAAGTTACAATTAATTTGTGAAGGCATTGATGCAATCAAGAAGAACCAAATCAATGTGGCAAAGAAGAAGTTCCAAGATTTCAAAATGAAAAGATTGAACAAATGGAATCAAGATTCAATGCCATAGAAGGTGACTGCCATAGAAGAAATTAGAAGTCTACATGAAGAGGACAACTTCAAATTATTTTCAGATCTCAAGGCTTATGAATTCAGTAAGAAACTTGTACCTGGGACTAAAAAGGAAGAACCAAAGACCACTGCATTGGCTGCTACACATCAAGAAGAAACATCAGGAGCTCAAGATGATCTACTGGATGAGATGCAAGAAAAAATTGCCCTACTGAGCAAGAAAATCAGAATGATGAAAAATGAAAGGGGTTCTCCAAGGAATTTCACAAAGAAATCTAGTGAAAAGAAGAAGGAAGAATCCAAGAAAGACAATGATTACTTGTGCTTTCAATGCAAGAAACCAGGACACTTCAAACCTGACTGTCATGAACTAAAACAGAAAAAGGAACATGATTATCTTTATTTCAACTGCAAGAAACATGGACATTTCAGATCTGATCATCCAGACCTACTGAAGAGCAAAAGTCAGCAAAGAAGATCTGGAAAGAAAGATATGGTTGCTGAAGATGAATCAGGATATGAAGTTGAATCAGAAAAAAGAAATGAATCTGATGATACTGCACTTGTTGCTGATATGGATGATTATGCTTTAATGGAAAATATGGATGAAACAGAGGAGGTATACAATTATGTATCTATAAACACTCCTTGTGAAATTGATTGTGAATCAACTTGTGGTTCTAATCTTAAAAATTTTGACAATGAAGAAACTTTGGATGCCATCCTTGATCAACTGATGATAATACAATCTGGTTATAAGATTGTGAAGGCTGAAAAAGAAGCTCTTCTGCTCTTCAAACAGAAGTTGAAAGGTTAAAAGCTGAATTAAGAATTCTCAAGGGAAAGGAAAAAGAGGTAGGACAGAATCAGCATAAGCCTACTTGTACATTCGGTAGGTCGCTTGAATCGTTGAACAATCTAGTTCCTCTATTGCATTCAAATCTAGAAAGCCTTATGGTGATAGAACAGGCCTTGGATTTGGAAATCAACAACCCAATAAGAGTGGATCCAGTAAGGTTACTGAACCTAGTACCAGAATTGGTCGTAAGTTTGTACCTGCATAAGATCCAACTCCCAAAAATATTCTTTGAGACGGTGAAGCCTACCGAGAATACTTCAAGGAAGCAAAATCGAAGTTAAAAAGGTCAACGGTACTACAAAAGGAAGTTAGTCCGGATGGTTAAGGGATCACCTGTTGAGTAGGCTTACTCATGTATGAACATGTCCAATAAATTGTTAGTACGGATGATCTCTAAGCCAATTCAAATTAGGTTGAAGTTGTGCTTGATTTGATGCTTCTTCGGTTCCTGTTTGTACATCATTTTCTAGAGTTTGAGTTGGTGACTCTGCTGGAGTGATAACATGTACACTTTCTTGATTTTCAACTGAGTTATTTAGTATCGTGGTTGGTACTGTTGTATCCATATAGACTTGTCTTTGTGTAGCTTCTTCTTCAAGTGTGTGTAAGTCTTCACCACTTGTGTTTTGTTCATCGAACACTGCATGAATTGATTCTTCAGTCACCAAGGTTCTCTTGTTTAATACCCTGAAAGCTTTGCTGGTATCTGAATATCCCATGAATATTGCTTCATCATCTTTTTCATCAAAGGTATGTAACTGATTCATGTTCAAAAAAAAATATTCAGATCCAAACATATGCAAGTGAGATATGTTAGGTTTTCTTCCATTGCATATTTCATAAGGGGTGTTTTCCCATGATGTTTATTTATGATAGATCCGTTTTGAGTGTTACATGTTGTGTTTGTTGCTTCAGCCCAAAATCTCTTAGGTAAGTTGGCTTCTCGCTATTATTGTTCTAACATCTTCTTTAAGTGTTTTGTTCCTTCTTTCTGCTACTCCATTACGTTGTGGACTTCATGTTGTTGATAGTTTACATAAAACTCCATTTGCTTCATAGTAGGTTCTGATTGCTTTATTTAGGAATTCTGTGCCTCTATCAGATCTTATTTTGATAATCTTCAGATCATTTTCATTCTGAATTCTTCTCAATAAATCTGGTAGTTTATTGAGAGTTTATCTTTTCTTGGTCATGAAAATGGTCTAGGTGTACTTGGAAAAGTCATCAACCACTACTAAAGTGTACTTCTTTCCACTTACACTTACTGGTGTGACAGGTCCAAATAGATCCATATGCAACAGGTGTAAGATTCTTGTTGTTGATTGATGTTGCTTTGACTTGGATGACCTTTTTATCTGTTTTCCTTTCTGACAAGCATCACAAAGACTCTCTTTCTAGAATGTGATGTCTGGTAGGCCTTCTACTAGGAGACCTTACCGACATCTAGTTTTCTTAGATGTTCATTGAATTTGGTGATCCGGTTGTGCTCTCGTTTGACATTCTTTTCGAGCTATATTTAGTTTTATTTATTCCGCTTTACTCGATTGATTGTTATGAGTCTTATGTATATATTACTTTTGTGATTTAAAAATTTGATATATGCATGCACTGCCATTCTTTACGGATAAGGATTCGGTATCCAGGATGGGACATCACGGTTGATTGGTATCGGAGCGAAAATTCTTATCTTATGTCTATGTTCGTAGCTAAAGTTCAATTTTATAAGTATCTTTATGAACTTAGCCGATCTTCTAATTCGACAAATGGCTATGAAAACCACAAAGAGCACTAGTATTTCAAGTGAAGGACGGACATGTCGGGTATTACGGTTTCGAGTAGATGGAGACGGGTCATAAATTGACTCAAATGGACACGGGGATCTGTTGGAGGCTCATGATGGTCGGGATTTTCCGGAGCAGACCTCAGGGGAGGAGACTGTTAGGAAATCAAACGAGTAGTGCAACAGAAAATAAAAAATTGATTTCCGATCCAATGATCGACATCGTTTAAACAATAAACATATAACGAGGAGGACAAAGATTATACCTTTCTTGATCTTAAAATTCGAAGCTTTGATCGTCCGGTAGAAGTAGATGCACATAATCCGTCCAAGCGTCCGGCCTCTATCAGTTATCCACATGAACACCTCGCCGGAATACTCCTGGATTGCTATTAGAAAATTTTGACTGCTATGTCGACCTTTTTCTCCCTCACAATACTCTCTCTAAGAAGCTCTCTATTTTTCTCAAGAAATATTAGCTCTTGGAATTATGATGTGCAAAAGAGCTAGCAAACCCCTTTCTTTTATAGATGAAAGTGGCGCCCCTCTCTTCTCCTAAACTGATTAGGATTAGCTTCTAGTAGATTGATGAGAGAGAAAAACCTTCTCCTAATAAAATAAGGAAAATCACTATAATTGATTTATCTCTTTTATTTTAATATCTCATATTAAATAAAAACTAAATATTGCAAATATCTTATATTGAATATTTTTTTCTTATTACCATAATACTATTTTCCAAAAATCAATTAATATCCAATATTAATATTATGGTAATCTTATTAATTAAATTGCACAATCCAAATAAATCTTATACACATGTCTTCTGCGCCCCATATGCCAGTTAATTGGCTTCCGGAATATTCTTTAATTAATAAAATTAATATCTTGTATTTAGTTTATTCATAATAAATAAATATCACCATATTAATTTTCCACTATAACCTTTATAGTCTTGAGATAAAACTTTCCTTATTTGGTCATCAACTATAAACGCATTTTAATCCGACTCGACATTCATATATGTGTGACCCAATAGGCTTCCTTCCGAATATGTTGGCTGTAGACATAATGTGCAATTATGAAAATGCCCTTCACCTCTAACGATCATGGATAACGTCTAGTAACACGTCCATGACCCCCAATCATCAGAAGAGTCAATACGCAATGACTGCTTCCTTTCATGTGCTCGGTTAGCGTGTAAATAGAATCCTATCGCTGTAGTAATATCCATACGATCGTATATTGATCGTATCCCATAATCTGGAAATCAAGCTCTCTCAAAATAACTCATTTACTCTCACTTTGCAAAGATTCATGAGAACTAGACATTCCTTATGTGAAGGCCCTTTCGGATATTCACTCCTACTCATATGATACGTGATTCCCAGACGACCTAACATGTATACTATGCATACTTCAGTGTCACACCCAATCACTACCGCATGATTTCTCTATGGTTAAGGGAAACATCAAAAGTGTCAAAGCACGACAATCCACACCGTGGTGCCACGTAGACTCCGGTCCTAAGGATAGTTACACAACCGTCACATAGTTTGACACTTAACAGTGTAAGTGGGTCAGTCTAACATACGCATTCTCTAATACACGTCCACGTACAGTCCAAGTGTCACTACACTTTCATAGACGAGATCTATCTCTGCCCTTAAAGACAGAAGACATCTAATACGTGCTAGTGTGTTCGTACTGTCAAAGCCCTATTCAACAGTACACCTGCTTAGAGACATTTAAGTATCAAACTTATTAAAGCGATTAGAGGTCTCATCAACCATAATCACTATCATGGTTTCTCTATCACAGTTTAATACTAAGGGCGTTATCATATACACAATATCACAAATTGGTCTAATAAATAAACAAAGTATATAATAACAAAAGTGCTTTTATTAATCAAAATAAAGTTATTACATGAACTTAAATAGACTGTAAATGACCCGACCCGGTCAGATCCGGTCCAACCCGATTGGGTTAGGAAACCTATTCAACAATCTCTCACTTGGCCTAAAGCCAATCACCCATATGCTTATGCCCATACATGTGAACTTGTTTCTCATGTTTTGCTTGTGATAATGCCTTGGTCAACGGATCAGCTGTATTATCATCCGTGTGGACTTTCTCTATCCTTACATCTTCTCTATCAACTATCTCTCTAATCAGGTAATAGCGCCGTAATACATGTTTGGACTTTTGATGAAACCTTGGTTCCTTTGACTGAGCAATTGCCCTATTATTGTCACAGTACATTGGAGCTGGACCTTCAATGGACGAAACCACTCCAAGTTCAGTAATGAACTTCTCCATCCAAACTTCTTCATCCAAATTTCTTCATTTGCCGCCTCTGAGGCTGCTATGTACTCGGCTTCCGTCGTAGAATCTATAGTAGTCTCCAGCTTGGAACTATTCTAGCTCACTGCTCCACTGTTAAGCGTGAAAACAAATCCAGATTGTGACTTAAAGTCATCCTTGTCAGTCTGAAAACTGGCATCTGTGTAACCTCGTAATACCAAATCATTGTTCCCAAAGACTAAGATCATAACCTTAGTACGTCTCATGTACTTGAGGATATTCTTGACAGTAACCCAGTGACCATCACATGGATTTGCCTGGTACCTACTAGTCATACCAAGAGGGTATGAGAAATATAGCCTTGTGCACAACATGGCATACATGATAGGCCCTATAGCCGAAGCATACGGGCCTTTGGACATCCGTGACCCTTCCTCCTCTATCATAGGGCACATTTCCTTTGACAGGTAGACCCCATGTGAAATGGGCAGCACCCTCTCTTGGATTGCTCCATGCTGAACCTTTTCAGCATCTTGTCTGTATAGGTGGATTGCGATAGACAAAGCAACCTTTTAGACCTATCTCTACAGATCTTAATCCCTAAAATATAAGCTGCTTCTCCCAAGTCCTTCATAGAGAAGTTCTTGGATAACCAAACCTTAACCGATCGTAACATGGGCACATCATTCCCTATTACCAAGTATGTCATCTACATAAAGCACCGGAAAACGACGGCACTCCTACTAACCTTGTTGTAAACACAAGGCTCATCATCGTTCTTGATAAAATCAAAATGTTTGATTGCCTCATCAAAGCGAAGATTCCAACTCCGAGATGCTTGCTTCAGTCCATAAATGGACCTTTGCAACTTGCATGCCATCCTGGCGTCATTGATTGTGAAACCCTCAGGTTGTGTCATGTACACCTCCTCAGATCGGTTCCCGTTAAGGAAAGCTGTTTTCACATCCATCTGCCAGATTTCGTAATCATGGTATGCTGCAATAGCAAGCAGAATTCTAATGGACTTTAACATGGAAAAGGGCGAAAAGGGTTCATCATATTCAATACCTTGTCTTTGCTTATAACCTTTTGCCACTAACCTAGTAGGTGACTACGTTACCATCCATGTCGGTCTTTCTCTTAAAGACCCATTTGCACCCTATAGGAACTATTCCTTCTGGTGGATCAACTAAGTTCCAAACATGGTTGTCTTTCATGGACTCCATTTCAGAATTCATGGCTTCTAGCCATTTCTCTTTGTCAGGCCTCATTAGCACCTCCTCGTAAGCTTTAGGGTCCTCATCTTCCATGAGGTATACGCCAGTGTACCTTTCGGGTTCATGGCATTCCCTGGTGGATCTTTGAGGTGCTTCTGTGTTTGGAGCAGGGACTCGCGCCACCTCATTAGGTGGTGCCTGCTCTACTTTCATCAACTGATTGTTGTCTGTAAGTGGTTCTTGAATTTCTTCAAGATCAATTTTACTCCTACTAGCCCTCTCCAGAATGAACTCCTTCTTCAGGAAATGGCCAGTCCTGGCAATAAACACCTTTTGTTCTCCAGGGTGGTAAAACCAGTATCCTCTAGTTTCTCTGGGATAGCCCACAAATAGACGTTTATCAAATCTGGCTTCTAGCTTGTCAGGCATCATCCATTTCATATAAGTCGGACAACCCCAAGGTTTAAGATATGCCAAATTCGGCTTCCTCTTGGTCCATACTTCGTATGGCATAGAATCAACCATCTTTTATTGAGCACGGTTAAGTACGTAGGATGTTGTTTCAAAGCATACCCCCAAAACAATTTTGGAAGAACTTCATAGCTCATCATGGATCGCACCATGTCTAACAAAGTGCGGTTCCACCTCTCAGATACGCCATTCATCTATGGCGTCCCGGGAGGGGTCCATTCAGGTAGTATCCCATTCTCCTTTAAGTAATCTTGAAACTCTCCATCTAGGTATTCAACACATTGATCGGATCGAAGTGTTTTAATCTCTTTACCTAGATGTTTCTCAACTTCACTTCTGAATTCCTTGAAATTTTCAAAGGCCTCGGACTTGTACTTCATTAAGTATATATAACCAAAACGAGAATGGTCATCAGTGAAGGTGATAAAGTAAGAGTATCCTCATTTGTCTTGAATTGACATTGGCCTGCACCCATCAGTATGTATGAGCTCAAGCAATTCATAGGATCTTATCCCTTTGCCACTAAATGGTGACTTTGTCATCTTGCCAAGTAAACAAGCTTCTCATGTATCAAACGATTCATAATCGAAGTGATCCAATAATCCATCTTTATGGAGTTTGGAAATGCGATTCTTATTTATATGGCCAAGTCTACAGTCCTATGAGTAGGATCCATTCAAGTCACTTGTTTTAGCTTTCTTATTGTTTTTATTAAGTACATCAACATTCACATCTAACATGTAGAGACCATTTCTAAGTATGCCAGTACCATAAAACATTCCATCACGTGAAAAAGAACAACATTTATTCTCAAATGTAAAGGAAAATCCTTCAACATCTAATGCGGAAATGGAAATAATGCTCTTCGTAAGAGCAGGAACAAAATAACAGTTATTAAGTTCTACTACTAGCCCACTGGGCAATGAAAGAAAATAAACTCCTGTGGCTATTGCAGCAACACTTGCTCCATTCCCAATGCGTAGATCCATCTCTCCTTTCTTCAGATCTCTAGTCCTTCTTAGTGCCTGCATATTTGTGCAAATATGAGAACCACAACCAGTATCTAAAACCCAGAGGTTAGACTTAGAAGAAGCAATATTGATCTCAATCATAAACATACCTGAAGTTGAAGCATATGTATGCCTCTTCTTCATACTCAAGAAAGCCTTGAAGTTTCACCTCCAATGACCAGTCTCACCGCAATGGAACCAAGCATCCTTGGACTTATCTTTAGCTATCTTAGGCGTTAGATTAGGGGAAGTGTTCGCCTCCTTGGACTTCTTTTGGGCTTTTGCCTTGCCCTTGTCGGAAGTGACAAACAACACTTGCTTTCCCTTCCCCACAGTGCACTC
Organism: Gentiana straminea; assembly: GCA_036785695.1. Classification (NCBI taxonomy): domain Eukaryota; kingdom Viridiplantae; phylum Streptophyta; class Magnoliopsida; order Gentianales; family Gentianaceae; genus Gentiana; species Gentiana straminea. The sequence goes on from JAVUPR010000456.1 coordinate 548,285, forward strand.
AGCAGTTTTCAGCATGTTCAATAACTCTGCGAGGGAGCAATCTATTGTGTTCATATGATAATTCATCACGAACTGTTAGTATGAATTAGGTAAAGATTGCAAAATCAAGTCAATACTTAACTCGTGTTCCAACTTGTGGCCCAGCTTCTTAAGCCTCCCTATATACCCGATCATATTGAGCACGTGCAACCCGACAGAAGTCCCGGGCGCCATTTTACAACCAAACAGGGCCTTCGAGACCTCATACCGCTCAATGCGAGACTGAGAAGCATAGAGCTCCTTTAGGTGAACCATGATTTTGTAGGCGTCCATAGACTCATGTTGTTTCTGCAATTCAGGTGTCATCGAAGCAAGCATGATGCATATAGCATCAGAACTGTCAGAATAGTGCTTGTAGTACTTTTCGACAACTTCCCGCGACCGGTGCGGGTTGTTCCGGTATGGGTTCGTCCAAAACATAGCCAATCTTTTCATGCCACAAAGCAATTTTGAGGTTTCTTTTCTAGTCGAGAAAGTTGGTTTCGTCAAGTTTGTTATCGTTGTTAAAATGAAGGTTCAATTTGTTCGACATTCTACAACAAATAAATAAATATAGAATAAGTAAAGTTCATGTATACAAAACCTAAAATTGCACTTTAAAATTTTATAAGGTCTTGCACCAACTAGCCAACTATTCCCTATTGGCATTCAAGAATTCAACTAATTATTTAGTGGCTAAAATCCCATCTAGTTGACTCGATCCCCGACGTGGGCCGATCGACCGGGTCAATTTCGACGGGTAGGTACTACTTACCAATCGCGTCCAATGCGACATCCAGTGGTTTGACTAGTCAACTCTTTGACAATTCCCATTGTCTATGTGATAGCCAACCTCATGTCTCTAAAATCAAACAGTCCTTACGTGGGCCAATCACCGGAAGATTCTTAGTCGAGTTGTAACCCAAATATTCATGAGATCACATAACGATTATATCTCGATAATAACGGGTAGTCAACTCCCGACGTGAGCCGATTGGTTGGATCCGATCAAGGGCTCTTCACCGTCATTATAATATTGGGAGACATATTTATGACTCGATTTTTCTTTGTGGGAATAATTTAAATTAATTCTCTTAATCAATTTTATTTAATTACGGTCTCATCTACTACGTGCATATTACTACGATATCGCATAAAGTATAACTTACACAACATTCAACACATAAATTAACCGGTATGATCATGGACTTTTCCTAAGTGCGGTTTCGAACACAAACTGACGAAACCGCGGGTCACAAGCTAAGGGCAGGCGCAACCACCAATGGATCTTTGACATGCACCATCTCCATGGATATTTATTTTTCTCTCTCTTTGGGCCTTCGTCTTTATCTTCAATGCATCATTACATAAAATCTAATAATTAAATTTTACAGCCGCCGCACACTGGGGGAGCTAACGGGAGTGGGATAATGCAAAAATAAAACTAGGTCACGTTCTTTATAACGGCATAGGACAACAATAAAATCCAACTGAAAAATAAAGAATTTACATCTATCCTATTGGTAGATTCCATTATCAATCGGGGTCCATATAATTGAATTATATCTACTATTAATCCATACAATCACATCTTGTGAAGAAGATTAATTTTGAAACTACTTCCGTCTTTAAAGCATCCAATCAATTAATTAACTTTTAATCAATTAACAATTAAATAATTTAATAACCATGTACTATATTGAAATTAAATACACAAAACAAAAATGGGGTGGGGTGGCGTCGGCCAGCAGCCGTCAACAGCACAGGGCTGCCGATGCCGCCGGCAGGTTTTCGGGTGGCGGCGCTGCTGCTAGTCAGCCCAGCACCGCCGTTGCCCCTTTAATTTTTTTTTGTTTTCTCTTTTTGTGCATCTTTAATTAATCAATATCAAACATGATTTAATCTATTGGATCTATTTACTACGTGAATTAATCATGCTTATTGCTTGAGCTCGAAGTTGGCTCGATACCCTTTGTTTGGAAATCAAATGAGTAGCGCAGCGGAAAGTAAAATTTTGATTTCCGATCCAAGGATCGACTTCGTTTAAACAATATACATATAACGAGGATGACAAAGATTATACCTTTCTTGATCTTAAAGATCGAAGCTTTGACCGTCCGGTAGAAGTAGATGCACGTGAGCCGTCCAATTGTCCAGCCTCTATCAGTTATCCACACGAACACCTCGCCGGAATCCTCCCAAATTTATATTAGAAAAATTCGACTGCTAGGTCGACTTTTTTCTCCCTCACAATACTCTCTCTAAGAAGCTCTCTATTTTTCTCAAGAACAATTAGCTCTTGGAATTATGATGTGCAAAAGAGCCAGCCAACCCCTTTCTTTTATAGATGAAAGTTGCGCCCCTCTCTTCTCCCAAACTGATTGGGATTAGTTTCAAGTAGATTGATGAGAGAGAAAAATCTTCTCTTAATAAAATAAGGAAAATCATTATAATTGATTTATCTCTTTTATTTTAATATCTCATATTAAATAAAAACTAAATATTGCCAATATCTTATATTAAATATATTTATCTTATTACCATAATTCTATTTTCCAAAAAATCAATTAATACCCAATATTAATATTATGGAATCTTATTAATAAAATTGCACAATCCAAATATATCTTATACCCATATTCCAATTAATTGGCTTCCGGAATATTCTTTAATTAATATAATTAATGTCTTGTAGTATTTAATTTTTTCATAATAATTAAATATCACCATATTAATTTACCACTATAACCTTTATAGTATTGAGATAAAACTTTCATTATTTGGTCATCAACTATAACCGCATTTTAATTCAACTCGACATTCATATGTGTGTGACCCGATAGGCTTCCGAATATGTTGGCCATAAACATAAGGTGCAATAACGAAAATGCCCTTCACCTCTAACGATCATGGATAGCGTATAGCAACACGTCCATGACCCCAATCATCGGAAGAGTCAATACGCAATTACTACTACCATTCATGTGCTCGGTTAGCATGTAAAAAGAATCCCATCGTTGTAGTAATATCCATACGATCGTATCTTTGATCGTATCCCATAATCTGGATATCAAGCTCTCTCGGAATAACTCATTTACTCCCACTTTGCAAAGATTCACGAGAACTAGACATTCCTTATGGGAAGGCCCTTTCGGATATTCACTCATACTCATAGGATACGCGATTCCCAGACGACCTAACATGTATACCCCGCATGCTTTAGTATCACACCCGATCACTACCGCATGATCGCCCCATAGTTAAGGGAAACCTCAATAGCGTCAAAGCACGACAATCCACACCATGATGCCATGCGGACTCCGATCCTAAGGATAATTACACCACCGTCACATAGTGTGACACTTAACGGTGTAAGTGGGTCGATCTAATGTACGCATTCTTTAATACATGTACACATACGGTCAAGTGTCACTACACTTGGATAGACGAGATCTATCCCTACCCTTAAAGACAGAAGACATCTAATATGTGCTAGTCTGTTCATACTATCAAAGCCGTATTCACCAGTACATCCACCTAGAGACATTTAAGTATCAAACTTATTAAAGCGATTAGAAATTTAATCAACCATAATCACAATCGGTTTCTCTATCACAGTTTAATACTAGGGGTGTTATCATACACAGAATATCACAAATTGGTCTAATAAATAAACAAAGTATATAATAACAAAAGTGCTTTTATTATTCATAATAAAGTTATTACATGAACTTAAATTAACTGTAAATGACCCGACCCAGTCAGATCCGGTCCAACCCAATTGAGTTTAGGAAACCTATTCAATAGAGACCTTATTGATTGATGCTTCTACTTCAGAAGGTATAGTCACATTACCTTTGTCACTAGTTACCACCAATACCATCACCATAGATGAGATTACCATAACTTTACCACCTCCACCGCTACATCCCTAAATGCACCTACAAGCATGTCCACATACCCATCATTACACCTGCCACACCCTACATTTTATCCACCACTATACTATACTCCACAACCATCTGTTGTCCCTTCCTATTACCAGTTACACCCCCAGCCATGCACCACAATACTACCCACAGCAACCACTGTATTACCTACCGCCACCACGAACTATCCACCACCGCCACCCTATGGTTACCCTACACAGACATCCTATCCTCCGCCACGTACAATTGAACCGACCCCAGAGACACATACATCCCACCTAGTATCTCATGCACCGTTACACCAGCTGAGAGCTTTTCATCATCCACCCCAGGTCACCCCACCAGCACCACATCTAGTACCATTGTCTTATCCTTCGCCTAGAGGACCTACCCCACACCATGTACCCCAAGCTCCTACCCTTACTGCTGATGAGGAGTGTGACAAGGTCAGACATTTCTTGGACGTCAAGAAAGTTGGGATTGACCACTTTAAGGGACGAACCATTACCACACACGCATATAGTTATTTGAGGATGGTGGAGAGAAACTTTATACAGATGAGGATATCTAGGGACAGGTGGGTGAACTTGGCGAGTTTTTTGTTGACAGGAGTGGCCCAGGAATGGGCGGATATGATAAAAAAATACACAGGGTAAGATCACAGACTGGGATGAATTCAAGACAACTTTTATGGATGAGTCTTTCATGGTAGCTTAGAGATCGGCGAAGGAAAATGAGTTCTAGGAAGGTATGACAATTATAGAATACCAAAGGCGAGTTTCATGATCTAGGAAAGTACGTGCCTACAACAATAGCAACCGAAACAGATAGAGTGTCCGGTTCATACACGGGTTGTCCATAGGCATTATGGATCATTTAGTGGGTAACGGAGCCGAAGATGATAAGATAGTTGTTGAATAAGTGCTTGGATATTGAGGAGCATAATGCAAAAACTTCCAAGAAGGTAGTGAAAAGGCCTTTTAACTCGAGTCAGAGAAAGAGGCGAGGACTGCCTCAGAGACTTAGAAGAGCAGCATCAGTTCTAGGAAAAACACCACCACCCACTTGCCTTAAGTGTGGCAAGACACATACAGGAGAGTGCCGTTTGGGCACGACGGGCAGTTCTCAGTGCGGAAGCACCTGACTTATGGCTAGGGATTGCCCACTGAGAGGGGCCGGCCAGAGTTTAGCACTAGTAGTGTCCGGACCCCCGGAGGGACGAATAGAGCAAGCGGCCGGAGCAGTGTCTTTTCTATTGATGTAGCCGTTTATGAGAATGAGGACAGAGTCGTTACAGGTATCTTTAAGTTGTTTTGTTTGAGTTTAAATTCTTTGCTGAAGATGTTCTTTTGTTTCTTTAGAATACTTGTTTACATACTTGCTAGGTACTATAATAGTAGGAGTTTTACCTGTATCTGCTTTATTTGACACCGGAACTTCAAACACGTTTGTGTCAATTAAAGTAGCTGAGCAACTTAGGATGCCTTTCAAAAATTTAAGAAAACCTCTTTCAATCATGACACCGTTAGGGGAAAATTCTAAGGTTGATAAGATGATCACTCGTTGTAAGATTCAAGCCGGTAAGTACAAGTGTGAATCGGACTTAGTTGTGTTGGTTTCTCAGGATTCAATGTTATCTTGAGAATAGACTGTTTCGTAGAAAACCACGTTCACTTAGATTGCAAGGATAAGAAAGTGACCTTTAGAACACCAGGAAAGACCTATATCACTTATTAGGGAAATGTTTAGTATTCCAAGATACAGCGTTATCCCATCATTTCGGCCATTAGAGTAGCTAAGGATATACAGGAAGGATGTGATGTGTTAAGGGTGAAATTATATGTTTTATAAGGTTATATTTTGTGATGTTTTCCCCTTTTATTTGTATAATTTGCATAATAATAAGGTCTTATATGGAAATATTTAGTAAACGATATTTTTAAGGGCTTAATCGCAATATCGATGTAATTATGTGATTTTTATGGTTGAATTATAATTATTTGGATATTATTACAGTTCGCGATATTTTCCATGTCTCATAGGTATTGTTATGAGGTTCAACTAATGATAAAAAGAGATGAAATTCGAGATATGGCGATTAAAGAAAGAGATAATGATGAGGTGGGTTAAAGAAAAGAGATAGAGATGCAAAAATCACATCCGAGCCATATTGGACGAGCGTCGGGTCCCGTCCGAGTGGACGGGCGTTTTGCTAAACCGGACGGGCGTCCGGAAGAACGATTTTGATACGAGAGAGCATGAACGGAATCGAACGAGCGTCTGAGGAGAGTTCAGCAATTGTGAACGAGCGTCCACTATAGTGAACGTTCGTCCATCCGACCGACTTAGAGAAACCGACTTTGGAGGCTATAAATACCCATCTATTTTCACACATTAAGGAGACCGATTGACATTATTCGAAACCCTAATATCAGGGGCGGCTTTAGGCTGCATCTTTACTGCTTTTATTCCAGTTTTCATACACTTAAATTCTAGATAAAAGTAGGTAGTTCTATGTTCTTAATTCCTGCACTTTTGAGTTCTCTGAGGATGTTCAGGGGCTAAGCTTCTACAAACGAGCATTGTGAAGCCATCCAACACTTGTTGACTTCGTTTTCTTCGATTATATTGTAAGTTTCTATTCAAAGTTGTTTCCTTTATCATGTTTTATGATGTTAATTGCATTTATATCGAAAGATGTGCATGTATGATGTTTTATATTTGGTGAAAGTCTTTATAAACATTAGATCACCATGATTTAGGAATGGATCTTTGATCTATGTCAAACGAAAGTTGATAGGTTGAATATCTAGGTTAAAACGTTAAAGTTTACATCTTTGCTTATTTTATGACGCGTTAATCTCCGTAAATCGAAAGATAGGAATTAATAGGAGAATTATCTACGAAAGTAGGAATTCATACCTTTGATAAGATGAATCACAACTTGTTAGAAACGAAAATATAATCGAGATAGGAAGTTAATAATTGTTGGATAGGTGGATCAACTCGCTCGTTTGTCCTTTTTAAATTTGATCTAATCTTTAGAACTTGAATTTGTTTAGTTTAGATTACTGTTTTTTTCCACATTAGTTTAGTTTGTTCGCAACCAATTCTTCCTAGCTTTGGATTCCGTCCTCTGTCTAGTTTATTTTCAGCATATTTGTCTAGTTTAGTTCCCTGTTTAGTTAAGTTTTCGTGACATCGTTTAGATAGGCAAAAATTAGGATTTACAACCATTAGTTCCCCGTAAGATCGACCCGGCATTAGCCTCCATACTACGATCCTTATACTTGAGGTTAACCGGATTATAAATTATATTACTTGTTTATTTCATTAGCAATAATCCGTGGACAAGTTTTTGGCGCCGTTGCCGGGGAACAAACGGTTGCCTAGTTTTTGTTTAGTAGCTAGGTTAGATTTTCGTTTTATTTTTTCTGTTTTTCGTAATATCTTAATTGTTAATATTAAGCTTGTTTAGTCTGTTTTATTTATGCGTGTTCGTGAGTAATTAGTATAGATTTTAGTCATCAATTTTATATCTCTGTTTTTGCGAGTTTTCGTACTCGTTTTCTTCGTTATCCCCTGTTCTTTCCGTAAATTTTCGATTCCTCCCCGAATTTTTTCGGCATCCGGACGAGCGTTTAGTTTTGCGGACGCCCGTCCACCGAAAAATTTTCAATCCCTGTATCAATCTCCGACACTGCGGACGAGCGTTCATACCTGCGGACGCCCGTCCAAGGATATTCAGCAGACCAGACGAGCGTTCGGTTTTCTGAACGCCCGTCCGTCTGTATCTCGGGCAGACGTTCGTTCACATTTTAGGACGCCCGTCCGTCTGTATCTTTCCTTCTCTTTTCTTTCTTTTTCATAGATCTTGATACTAGTTTTAGGCTTTTAATCTCTTAGATAGTTTCTTCTTCTTTTCTTTAGTTTTTAGTTCAATATCTTGATTTGGGCCTCGGTTTATGCAAACTCGTAGTCATAAGGGACCACTAATCTATTCCCCCGACCCCGAGCGGACCATAGTCCGACCCAACGAGCGGAGACTTCGTTTCGACGAGGGAAACGCCCTAGATCAAGAATTTGAGCAATATCTTGTAGGAGAGATCGAAAAAATAGTAATAATGGTCGCGAGAAGATAGACGTACGGCGGCGAGACTACGCCATGCCCGGTGCGATCACTTGTCAACCCGGCTATAGTCTTGCCCGCCATTACGGCTCACACATTCGAACTCAAGCCCGGACTCATCCGGATGATGCAGCATGCATCAATTTTTCATGGCTACCAATCTGAAAATCCGCATACCCACTTACATGCGTTCTTAGAGATATGCGGTACCACCCGCATCCAAGGAGTGAGTGAGGATGCGATCAAGCTTAAACTTTTTCCTTTCTCTCTGAAAGGAGAGGCTAGGGAGTGGTATCACTCTCTCCCTTCAGAATCCATCACTACCTGGGCCGGACTTGAAAAAGAATTTCTAAGTCAATATTTTCCTCCTTCAAAGACAGCCCAGTGTCTGAATGAGATCTTTACCTTCTACCAGAAGGAGAATGAATCATTCTTCGAATGTTGGAAGAGGTTCAAATCTCTTTTAAGAAAATGTCCCCACCATGGCTTGCCTAAGGAAAGGCAAGTAAACACTTTCTTCAGTGGACTGACCGAGCTTACTAAAGGCATGGTCAACAGCTCTTCTGGTGGGGCTTTCCTCAAAAAGACACCTGATGAAGGATGGGCACTCACTACAAGAAAACTGCCCTTTAATGAGGAGAAATTAACGAGGAGCTGAAATCTCGTCATTAAATGGTATTTATAATGAGGAGATCTAAAAAATGTCTTAATTGATGACCAAATTTTATATCTCCTCATTATTGATCATAATTTCTCCTCATAAAAAATACAATATATAAAATCTCCTCATTATTCATATTTTTTTTTTTTTTTTTTTTTTAACATAATTATTTTACTTAGATATATACAATTTCATCTAAAACCAACACATCCCCAAAACAAGAAAACGAACGGCTGCAACCCTAGAAATCCTTCCATGGCCACTTTCAAAGCTCTCCCTCAAATCCCCGAAATCCACCTCGTTTCTTCTTCTTCGACCGTTATGTGATACAATCCGTTCGATTCCTCGGTAAATCGTTTTGGGCTGTTCGGTTCGAGAGAAATACGGTTGTTGGGCTCTCTTGATCGATTCAAATCGCAACACGGTTCTTAGAATCGTCAAGGATTCAATCCAGGCTACGAAATCGGTTAATTCGTTCTTTATCTCTTCTATTTTCTCGATTTTAATTTTCAAATTTATTCGACGAGAAGAGCTTCCAATTCCGGTATCAAGATGAGGAAAAGGGCAGCCTGTTGCTCTGCAACTGCAATGTGCCCCAAAACCGTTACTGGCGAGAAATTAGTGTGGATATGGACGGAGAACAAGCAAGTCATGACGGCCGCTGTGGAGAGAGGTTGGAACACTTTCATCTTCCCTTCTAGTCAGCGAGACCTTGCCGCCGATTGGTCATGTAAATGTTTCTGTTTCCTTTACCGCCTGAATTCTGATTTTAAAAGAACTTGCTTTTTGGGCTATTGAAATTCTGGTTGATTGGTGTACGCAGCAACAATTATATGGGGCCTTAATATGAGGTTGTGAGGCGTGTTAAGATTTTTATGTGCTGAAAATTGGTGCAGCTCTCTCGTTTATTTCTCCTTTCTTCATTGAAGAGGGAGAAGTTTTTGATGCTGAAGACCTAAGAGTTGGCATGTACAAGGATGTTTATTCTCCTCCGCAATTAGAGAAGATTCAGTCATTGAATGAGGATCAGTTAATTATTGTTCATCTTCATGATTGGCAGGTATGTTTTTGTGCATATGGCATGGCATCCTCTTAAGCACCAATTAATGTTAGTCATTGTTATACGGTAATATGAAGTTAACTTGTATTTGTATGCGGATGTTATAGGCGGTGATAAATACAAAGAAAGTTTGCATTCTCAATATATGTATCCATATGTTTGAGAATTGTGGTTGATACGGAAGATTACATTGGTGTTTATTAGTGCATTAGCTCTATTGGTATATCTTATTAGGTGATACCTGCAGAGAATATTGTTCTTTGTGTTTCGAGCAAAAATACGGTGTTGGTTTGTCTCCAAATCGCCATCCGAAGCTCGATTTTTCTACGAGTAGTGCTTCGTATGGGAAAGGTGTATTTTCTTTTTCCTTGCCTTTGTATACGCATGACGATTTCCTACATTTTAGACTGTTATTTCCAAATTTGTTATCACTGCTTGGTAGAAGATTGTAAGTCTCTGTTTTTCTTTGAACAGAAGTCTTATTTTAAGATTCTGGTTCTTGCTTTGTCTGTGGATTGTATTGCACTGTCAAGTCTATTTTCAAGACCCCCGTAAGTGGTTTGATTAGTTGATTCTCAGGTTCAATATAATTCAGTTTAGTATTTGATCCTCCATAATCTGTTGGATCCATTTTTGATCATCGGTAGACTTTATTGTTCTTGTTTATCAATCTTGGAACACCCCTTTCTTTGTGTATTATTTGAGCCTTCAAGTTCGTTTTAATCAAACCGGTGAATCCCGAATTCTTGTTAAATCCGAACTTGCACTCACTCGTTCTTCGCCTTGCTCACTCATTGCACTGCCGCCTATCGTAGCTTGTTGTTGATCATCTTGGACATCCTATAATAGTCTTTACGTAGTAGTTATAGTAGCACGAATAGTGTATTCGGCATACGTGATCTCACGGTTGATAATCCAGTTCACGAACCGGATTATCGGCCTTGAGATTAGGCGATAGTTCGGGTCTCTTGATCGGCATTGTGTTTTGTGATTTTCTCGCCGCAATTTGTGTTTTTTGAACATTGTGCTATAATACTTTTGCAATATCTGATCTGAATTGTAATTTTCATATTCTGCTAAAGACTGTAACATTTATTTTAAATAGTCAGCTACTATTTAAAAGTGTTGCCAGTGTACTTAGCACTTTTGCTAGGATTTTGAAAATTGTGTAGGACGATTCTAGTTTATTTAGCATTACTAAAGATCTATCAATGTATATTCTTGAATCTGGTGTCAGTAAAAAACGGGCATGGTCATCGTAGGTCTTGTTTTCAAATAGTGCATGTTGCACTAATGGCATGCTTTTATCTTTGGTTTGCTCGATTCAATCCGTAAATCTTCTTGATGTTGACTTGTAGGGTTCGGCCAAAGAGTTGCCGGTGGAAGCCACTATAGGCGGCATGCTAAAAGGCAAGTGGGACCATGAGAGAACAATGTTTTCGTTGCCTCCGTTAACGACTCTTGTAAGTTCCCTTAAAGACACGCAGAATTTGTACCATCGTGACTGAAGTTGATTAAAAAAACCTTGTGAAATACTTACCTTTTTCTGCAACTTTTATTCTTTCTTTGGTTGTGATAAAGAATAAATGTGGACTTTGGTTTTGATTCCTATTTCCAAGATCTGTTTTGATTTGTACTTGCTGTTGCTTTCGTCTTTATGACATAAAGGACTTGTGAGTGATATTAACAAAATGGTATTTCTAGAAAAAAAAAAAGTGTATATGGTTGTTTGATGGTGCCAAGCTCCAACTACAAACTCTTAATTGGTTGAACTAGTCGTGGATGTCATTTCATGTCTGTATTGATGTGAATAATCAAACCTTTTCCTTTTAGGCTTTTTATCTTTGGGTTATTGTGATTTATGTTTTTTTTTTCTTTTTTTTTCCCTTCACCGATGGAATCTATCAATGCGGAAACACTCACATTTGAGATGGTATGCTCACGTGCAAATGTGTCCATGTAAATGCACATGCTGGGTGTTAGGTGTTGTGAGTTACAAGCGAGAGACGCGTGTTAAACGTGGTATAGGTAGTATATGGTGATGAAAATGAGCATATTTATGTTGCCTTGCCATATGAAATCCCGACATTGAGGATGTACATGCTAGTATAAATATAATGAACTTTTGTTGGACTACACGATGCATATGTGCGGTTGCTTGGAGAGCCCGGAACATGAGGGTCATCAACGCCATCAATAGTTGGTGCGGTAAAGAAGTGGCAAAAAGCTGATCCTTTAAATTCTCTTGAAACATGGAAGAAGTTGTCTGAAGCAAATTCTGCTCTTGAAACGCATCTTAGTACCTTATCTAGGTTGGTAGAAGAACATGGTGATGTGTACAAAAGTGTCATCAGCAGTTGCAGCACGCTTCATCAGAGAAGGTATATTAGCCACTTAATATATATAGTTTTAAGTCCTGAATTTGGTAGTTCAGCTTGTTATATAGTTTGATTCCCCATTTGTTTTTATATTGTAATTGAATTGATCTGAACCTGTTTGATATATTACTCTTCTAATCAAGTGGTTATCCAGTGCTCATATCAAACTGAATTTAAATACTTGATCTAGGTATATAGTTATAACACATATAGCTTAGATTTAACTCGTGCTTCCAATTATTTCTAAGTGTGTTAATTAATGTTAAACTCTGATTTTATTCTCCTATATTTTGCCTGCAATATTTGTTAAAGTGCTAAAAAATTTAAAAGGCAATTTTTTTTACCCACACTCTATTCACCCCCCTCTAGAGTGTTGTCTGTGCATTATCGATCCAACATTAGTGCCCCAATGATTCTGCGCATTTTGTGAACATTCGTATTCTTATAACGAGGGTAAAATTTTCTATAATGAGAGGATATGTTGTCGGTAATTCATGATTTAATGAGGAGCAAATAACCCTATAATGAGGAGTTATGTTGTCGCATGATCTTTATTTAATGAGGAGATTAGTCATAATAAAAAATATTTTAATGAGGAGAAATTCCGTCATGAAAATAATTTTAATGAGGAGAATATATTCTCATTAATCGTATGATATAATTAATGAGGAGATTCAATTCTCCTCATTATATACCTTTACCTAGAGAAAGTTTGCAATGAGGAGTGGTTTCTCCTCATTAAACGTCTTTAACGAGGAGAAATGGACAATTAATGAGGAGAATTCTCCTCATTAAAAACTGAATTTCTTGTAGTGACTGTTTGAAGATATTGCCAAATACAACTATGCCCCATCCTATCAGGTCATCCAAGCGCCTCCTCCTCCCAAGGTGGAGGAAGTAAACGTCCAAAGTCTGATTGCCATGCTGCAAAAGCAGATGGAAAATCCTCAAGTTCCAAACCTGATTAATCAGACTCCTTCGTTTCCGCAGAACCCTCAGGTTCTGTATTGCGAAAATGCTGTCAGACTGGTCACATGTTTGGCCAATGTCAATTTCAACCCCCCTCTGTTCATCAAGTCAATGTTGTTCATAACAATGGACAGTATAATCAAATCACATGCCAAGTATGTGATGATCCGGGGCACACTGCTCGCTTTTGTCCCATGATTGGACAGAATGCAGAAGTGAATGCTTTTTCTGGCCAGTCCAATCCGAGGTTCAATAACCAATTCTCTGGCCAGAATAATTCTCAAAACCAGGGCTTCGGCCAGAATCCGAGCTTTAATTCAAATCCAAATTTCAATCCGAGCTTTAATCAGAATCCAAACTTCAACAGAAACCCTGGATTCAATCAGAACCAGAACTCAAATTTTTCAAACAATACTCAGAGGTTCAATCAGAATTGGCCCGCCAATTCCAACTCTCAAATTCAGAATCGGCCCAGCCAGCCATACTCTCAAAATACCCAAAACTCTCAAGGCCCCTCCCAGTCCAACAATCTCGAAGCTAAGTTGGAGGAGCAAAGCAAAAGTATTCAACTTCTAATGAATACGAACAAGAGCCTTGAGAGGCAAATAGGACAACTGGCTGAGCAGTTAGCTTCCAGACCGTCGGGCGAGTTTGCCCGAGCCTTTACGGAAAAGAATCCAAAAGGCGGTCAGGTTGCTCAGGCCGATATAAGCAACAATCAATGCACTGACCTCGTGCCAACAATGCAATACGGTAAAGAGGAGGCCAGTGCGATGAATTTAAGAAGTGGCACTCAGCTGAGTGGTCCCCCTGGCTTCCAGGGAAACCACTAGCCCCTCCTGCCGCTGATAAGGCAGGAGGGGAAGTTGAGCAACCACTATCCCCTGTCCTGCAAGAGCATACTCGGGTGGTGATCCCCGAGAGATAAAAGAGTTGAAACACCTCGGGTGGCTGAACCCCGAGAAAAGAAGATTCGGTTGAGAGTCGGGTGGCGATCCCCGACCAATAAGACGTACGAAAAAGTTGTGAGGTGGAAAGATGCGGAAGACAAGGCCGTAAGTGCATCCTCAAAGAAAGTATTTTCCGAGAGTGACCTTAAAAAGCTTCCATTTCCACCGAGGAAGAGCAACATCCCTACGAGTGAAGATAAGAAATATGAAAAGGTGCTTAACCTTTTGAAAAATACTCGGGTAAACCGCCATTATCCGAGGTCTTGGTCGAGATGCCTAAGTATACAAAATTCATCAAGGATGTTGTGTCTTCGAAAAAGAAATTAGCAGGCATGGAAAGGCAAATTGGTGAGGATTGTTCCTTGATAAATCATCAAGACTTACCAACCAAGAGGGGTGACCCAGGCAAATTTGTGCTCACATTGCAGATGGGAGGCTTAGTCTTCCCAAATTCTTTATGTGACCTGGGTGCATCCATCAGCTTGATGCCGTTGTCTGTTTGCAATCAGCTTGGTTTACAAGATCTTCTAGAGCCCACCACCATGAACCTTCAGTTCGCCGACAGATCTTCCAAGAAAGCTTCAGGGATCCTGAAAGACATATTAGTTCAAATTGATAGGTTTACCTTCCCAGTTGACTGGTACGTCTTAGATATGGAGAAAGGTGAAAATGTTCCCCTGATTCTTGGAAGACCTTTCCTATCTACAGCTAGGGCCCTCATCGATTGTGATGGTGGGCAAGTAACTATTCGAGTTGGTGACCAAGAGGTGAGCTATAGTGTCTCTAAATCTATTCACGTACCCCTTGGTTCTCCAACCGGCTTTTCCATTGAGGAAACATTTAATGACTTCAATGACTCGTATGGAAGAGCAAGTCAAGGTGTGGAGGCGGAATATGAGCGATTGATCGATAATCCGAATAGTCATGGTGTGGTTAATCTAGATCAATTGACGGTGACCTTGAAGATGAGTTATTAAGAGAAGAAGCTTTGGCGTGGAGCCACTAAGTAAGCTCGGCGATGTTGAGTTGAAAAGTGGAGGGCTTAAATCGTGTTTAGAGGATCCCCCCCGAGATCTAGTTCGAAGCCGTTGCCTAAACATCTTAAGTATGTGTTCCTACGGGAAGGTGACAAGCTTCCCTTGATCATATACGCCAAGCTATCTCGAATAGATGAGCCGAAACTCGTTAAACGTCTTGCGAAAAAACGAAAGAGCCTTTGGATGGCGAGGTGGGAGATATCCGAGGAATACCTCCCGACATCCGCATGCACAAGATCAAGACTAGTGAGGGAGCCAAATGTGTAAGACAGCCCCAAAGGAGGCTAAACCCTCACATGCAAGAGGTAGTCAAGAAGGAAATCATTAAGCTTCTAGATATGGGTATCATTTACACCATCGGCCGACGGTGAATGGGTATCCCCTACTCGGGTAGTCCCAAAAAAAGGAGGGATTACTATTGAGAAGAACGAGAAGGGAGAAGAGATAGCACCGAGGCTCGTTACGGGCTATAGAGTACGTATTGACTACGAGAAAACTCAATGAGGTCACAATGAAAGATCATTTCCCCCTTCCCTTCATTGACCGGATGCTTGAGCGTACGGCGGGGCATGCCTTCTCTTGTTTCCTCGATGGATATTCAGGATACTTCCAGATACCCATCGATCCTATTGACCAAGAGAAGACCACTTTCACCTGCCCTTATGGTACATTCGCTTACAGGCGGATGCCATTTGGTCTCTGTAATGCCCCAGCCACCTTTAAAAGGTGTATGATGGCTATCTTTGACGGGCTAGTTGAAAAGTGTATGGAGATTTTCATGGACGACTTTTCGGTCTTTGGTCAATCCTTCGATGATTGCCTCGATAATCTTGATCAGGTGTTATCTAGGTGTGTGGAAAAGAACTTGGTGCTCAATTGGGAGAAATGCCATTTTATGGTAGATGAGGGGATAGTTCTTGGCCACAAAGTGTCCGCCAAAGGTATTGAGGTAGATAGGGCTAAGGTGGAAGCTATCGAGAAGATGAGTTATCCTAAGAATGTTCGCGAAGTCAGAGGTTTTCTCGGACATGTCGGCTTTTATAGGAGATTCATTCAGGACTTTTCAAAGATCGCCAAGCCCCTGTCTACCTTACTTAAGGAAGACGTTGAGTTCGCCTTTGATGATAGCTGCAGGCATGCGTTTGAGGAGCTCAAAAATCGTCTGATCTCTGCTCCAATACTTATATCGCCTGAATGGAACCTACCCTTTGAGCTTATGTGTGATGCATCCAACTACGCAGTTGGTGCAGTTTTAGGACAAAAGCTTGATGGAAAGTTCCAGCCTATCTACTATGCCAGTCACACACTGAATCCTTCTCAAGTTAACTATACCACTACTGAAAAGGAGCTTTTGGCCGTAGTTTTTGCTATGGACAAGTTCCGTAGTTACTTGTTAGGAGCTCAAGTGATTGTGTGGACTGATCACGCTGCCTTAAGGTATCTAATGACAAAGAAAGAGGCTAAACCGCGCTTACTGCGTTGGATACTGACCCTCCAAGAGTTTGACGTTCAAATTAAAGATAAAACGGGCAGTGAAAACGTAGTGGCGGATCATGTTTCTAGGATGTTAAGTGAGGAAAAGGGTGATCCTGATGACATAGATCTTTACTTTCCTCTAGAAAACATCATGTTGATAGATGGCTGCGCTCCAGACGTCCCTTGGTACTCCTCCATTGTAAACTACCTTCATGCCCATTATCTCGATCCGAAATGTCTTATCAAGAGAAGAAGAAGTTCTTCTACGATATGAAGTCTTTCGTTTGGGATGAACCTTACCTCTTCAAAATCTGTAAAGATGGTTTGCTAAGGAGGTGTGTTCCTGAATCTGAGCAACGCGATATAATCGAGCAATGCCATAGTGGACCCACGGGTGGTCACTTTGGTCCTTGGAAAACGGTTGCGAAGATCTTCCGGTCCGGTTTCTGCGGCCCACGATCTTTAAGGACACGGAAGCTTTCTGCAAAGCTTGCGATAGGTGCCAAAGAACCGGTACTCTAACAAGGCGATTCGACATGCCACTGAAACCCATTCTTGAATGCGAAGTCTTTGATGTATGGGGGATTGACTTTATGGGTCCATTCCCATCTTCCTGTGGGAATAAATACATCTTAGTCTGCGTAGACTATGTATCGAAATGGGTGGAGGCAATAGCCACTCATCGCAATGATCATAAAACGGTCATGAATTTTCTGAAGAAGAATATCTTTGTGAGGTTTGGATGTCCACGTGCCTTGATTAGTGATGAAGGGACACATTTCTGCAACCGGCCACTAGAAAAAGTTCTTGAGAAATATGGTGTCAGGCATAAAATTGGCACACCATACCATCCTATGACTAGTGGTCGGGTTGAAAGAAGCAACCGAGCTTGAAGAAGATCCTGGAGAAAACGGTGAACGGTCATAGAAAAGGCGGAGTCTAAAGTTGGATGATGTCTTGTGGGCATATCGCACCGCCTATAAGACCCCCATGGGTACATCACCCTACTAGATGGTTTATGGTAAGTCGTGCCACTTGCCATTTGAGTTAGAGCACAGGGCTTATTGGGCTATAAAGTTTCTTAACTTCGATTCCCAATCCTGTGGCAAACACCGACCGCGACGAGCTTGCATGAGTTGGACGAGTTTAGGCTTCGGGCTTACGAAAGTGTCAGGATCGGTAAGGAAATGATGAAACTCCTTCATGACGCAAAGATCAAGAAGAGAGAATTTCAAGTTGGAGAGCGAGTGTTACTATACAATTCCAGGTTACATTTGTTTCCTGGGAAGTTGAGGACACGTTGGTCCGGCCCATTTGAGATTCTCCAAATCATTCCCCTGGAGGCGTTCTCGAACTACTCGGTTATAAAGACCAACCGTTTCGAGTTAATGGTCAAAGGTGCAAACACTACATTGGTGAACCCACAGACAAGCCTTTGATTGTTAAATTTCTCGATATCCTTGGATGTGATGTTAATGAAGTCGATGACTCTGACGAGGTCTCACCCAATCTTTTCTCTGAGGATGACGGTAGTGGTCTATCACAAGAAGTTCTAGCTGGTAGTTGGGATATGGAAGAGTATTGGAAGGAGCGTCAACGCAGATGTCATCAAAAGCTTCAGAAGACAAAGAGGTCAACCATGGGGAAGTTTAAACGTATTTGGAAAGCTATAAAGGATTTAACCCCATGTGTTAAGTGCTGTTTCTGCGGCCACAATCCTGATCAGAACTTAAACGAGGTAATGGCTGGCAGAAAAGTCAAATGGCCTGATCCAGGCTGAGCTTCAACTGTGTCGAGCTAACGACATAAACCAATAGCGCTACTAGGAGGCATCCTAGATATCCGTATTATATTAGTTACTCTCTTTGTGTGTTTATTTTTGTTTTAGTTGTTAATGCTTTAAGCTAAGTCTAATTATGTTTTGTCTATTTCTATCAGTTTAGCATTCAGTTAGATATGGAGTACGGTATTTTTCCAGAGGAGTTCCCTCTCATTAGTAGGATTTCCCTTCTCACCGTTTCGGATGGACCTGGGGGCACGATAGTTCTGGATATAGATATAGATATTCTTACCCGCATCGGGACCGTCACTTATGTTCTCATTGTTCCCCGATGCTCGGGGGGTGGAGATTTTACCATTGAGGAGTTGCGGGCGGCTTTAGGCGGACCATACCGGATCCTTAACGATCCGATGCCGACCGATTTAGCCCTAGTACTTTGCGGGATGAGCATTTTCGGTGTGTAGGCGGTCGATGACGATTGGGGTGTTCAGGATGACTATGACTTTCCTCCGGCTGTTGATTTACTCCGTCGTTTTATCAGGGTTATAGACTGGGCAGCGCTTTATGATGACTAGCTATTGTTACTTAGGTTTTGTTACGTCGAGCCCCGACGTTAAACGAAAACGCTGGGTGGGAGGCAACCCACTTAGTTATGTTTTTATTATTATTTTATTAATCTAAGTTATTTTGTGTTTTTGATCTTTCATCGTTGTACTTTTGAATTTTATTGGATATTAATAAAAGTTGCACTTCGATTTTGATTAGCATGTGTGTGAAAGGTTATGATTTTTATCACTTTTTTTTGGTGGACGCCCGTTCATGAATATATGGACGCCCGTCCGGACTAGTGTTTTTATGGACGTTCGTCCAATATAGTGGACGCCCGTCTGAAAAACTCCCTCCTATCCTGTATTCAAATATGCCCTATGGACGAGCGTCGAATTTATGGACGCCCGTCCGTTCATGCGATTACTAGTGAACGCCCGTCCGTCGGGATGGACGAGCGTCCACTCGAGCCTATATATATATGTTCGGACACGAACCTTCATTTTTTTCGCAATTTCAAACGCGAACCCGACTTTCCCCCTTCTCCAAACCTAAAATCCTTGTTTCTGAACCAAATTGAGCGATTCAAGTTGCATTAGCACGCTCTAAGCACCCTCTTTTCATTTCCATAACCCAAATTCTCCAACAACCAACAGAATTTCAAGAATCAGAGATTCTTCGGTGCGGCCTCTTTGACAAAATTTCACATTTTGGTGGCCAATCTTGGTGTTTCTGGGCGTCAAATCTATTCGACCATCATCCCTACGTAGCATTTGATATAAGTTTGACAATGGTGCGTAAGAAGGAAATTGTGAAACGTTATGGTAAAGGTTTAGCTAGGGAGAGCGGTAAGCGGAAGCGTTTAGAGTTTGATCCCTCCACCACTGCTCAAACCCGAGGTGTTGTCATTCGAGAGCAACCTCCTAGGGCGTCTCAGCAACGTAGGACTGAGTTAAGAGATGATTCCCCGTCCGATTCGGCGAGGAAGATGATGATGTCCCTCTTAGTAGAATGGCCCGAGGCACTCGAGGTGGTGAGTCTTCTAGAGCCGAGGGTGGTAATGAGGAAGTAGTTAGGGGAGGAGGTGAAACCGAGGCGCACAGGTACCCCTCCCAGAAGAAAGCTAAGAATGTTGTCCCTCTTGCTATGCCCCGTAGGTTCGTCAATCCACGAGCTCATACCGCCTACACTAAGGATTATGTGACTAGGAGTCGATCTTTGACGAGAGGTCAAGACACTACAAGTTGATCCCGCCTTCGTGAAGATGTTAAAGGCTAGGAAATGGGATGAGTTGCTTGAAAATTCCTCCTACCCCGATCAATGATTCTATAGTGCGAGAGTTTTATGCAAATTGTTCGAGACAAATTTGGATGACGGTTTTGTGATGGTTCGAGGTGTCCAAGTTCCTTTTTCCGCCGAGGTGATAAACAAGAAATATAAGTTGCCGGCGTTTCAGGGCTTGGACTATAAGGAGGAGATCACTAGACGGCAAAAAGAGGAGGGTAGGGATCCGATGGAGGAGGCTGCGATTGAAAGTTTGTCCGGGTGTGGCATGGGTGTTGAGACCGAACGGTGAGAGGAAGGAGTTAATCACCACGACCTGGACTGAGGATTGGAGGGTCTACTGTCGATTTATCCAGAGTCGGTTGATTCCTAAGAACAACCTTACACATTTCTATATCAGTGATCTTGGGATGTTGTATGCGTTGGTTTTCGGGTTAAACGTTGATGTAGGGCAGGCCTTGTTTGATGACATTTTGGCAAACCAGCAGGTGTCTACCCGGAGTTTAATAGTACCTCATTTGATACATCAGTTATGTACGGATCTTTGGGGTTGCGAGTATACATCGGACCACAAGACAAATAGTTACCCCCTATTCGTAGAGAGAAGAAATTTGTTCCCGTTTCTGAGCCTGGTTCCACATCGACACCGCCTCGAGCTTCAGTTATTTCTGGATTATCTTCTTCCGAGATTACTCGGCATAGTATGGCTCATAGTTTGAGGGCGATGTTGAGTGATATCCGGGATGGCCAAGATAATATCTTGTCGGTTTTGGAATGTATAGTTGATGGAAGGCAACCGAGAGATCGGAGGGTATTCAATGCGAGTAATATGGATTATGTCTTCTCCGAGCGGATAGAGCGGGTGATAGGCGAGGTGGTCAAGATGGAGGAGAAGCCCGAGTCGGGTGATGAGGAGACTCCGGTGGATCCGAGGACCTGCGAGAGTTCCTGCGATAGAGAGGCCGGGCCGTCCACGCTTGCTCATGTTGCACGGCCCGGACCTACACGCATCGCATCTACGGTGATGTTCCTTCTTCAGATCCTTCTCCAGTTGATGCTCCGGGGCTGCCTTGAGTTTCTATTTTTATATATCTATCTTTCTGGTTGTTATTGCACTTTTTGATACATTTCATTCGATTTGGCTGTACCTATACATTTTGCTACTTTCTAGTTTCTCGTTCTTTGACTTGTGTTGACATATTTATCGATGATCTTTTCTTTTTATTCCGTTTGGTTTATTATCTCTACTGCCGTATTGTATACCGTTTTCCCCCGAGTTTTCTGTTTCTCGAGTTTTGCAGCAATAGTTTTTGTCGAGATCCGATTGAGTTAGTTTTTGGGACATTTTTCCACGCTTTTTGCGAGCGTTGGCCTTTTCATGCTCCAGCCTGACCAATGGCTCGGTTTTCTACGCGAATTCAGCTAAGTTTCTTATCTTTTTTAATTTCTGCACAACATGAGGACATGTTGAATTTTGAAGTGTGGGGGAGGGGATAGTTCGATTTAATCCTATGCATATGAGTTTGTTTACTACGTCAGATTGTTTATTATGCAAAATGAGCTAAAATTTTCGAATTTTTCGACACTTTTGTTTTTGTTTTGTCCCGAGTAGGCAATTCAATTCAATGTTCGTTATCTTTATAGTCATTTAAGCTATATATCATATGTTTGGTAAGTTAGTTGTTTCACCTGACACTATTTTTCACGAGCCATAGTGAATGATGAGCTAATTTATAAAGTTATTACCCATTTTGGACGAGTAATTTTTTATTTTCTTTTAAGTCATGTACTTAGTGCTACGTGTGTATCGTGAGATCTATGATAGTTTGTATTTAGATCCGAAGTATGTTATCTTGTGAATATCTAGCGAGTTTGAATGTGATAAGTAACACGTAACTAATGTCAAATGAGAAGTTGAATAATTAAATGAATCTATCGTGTGTGTCGGAAGCTAGTCGATGATTTGAGTGCGGTAGGGTTTACCACGTAAGTCCTATGCCACTATGATGACTAAAAGCTCACGACAGTTAGGAAAAGCTGCCTTATGATTGGAGTAAGGTAGGGTATTATCTCGAAATGTCCTATTCGCTATGACGGGGCAATAGCTTCTTCTAATGTGTGTTTAAAACGTGAATGAATTCAATCAACTTAAGATATGTTATGAAATGAATAGGACTAAGTTATCGTCTATCTTATCCCCAGTATAAACTGAAAGATATGATGTAGGGATTATCCTCTGAGTATTTCAGAAAGGCCCTAGATTCATTCGATCATTCTTTTCGGGACATGTCACGTTTGTAGGGTACATCTTATGAGTGTCATTTATTACTATTCTACGAGGGGGTATTAGCTAGTTTTACTTTGAGTTCCTCAAGTTTGGATGTAGTGGAAGTTTTCTATGGCTATGCACACACACAATGGTGAACTTCTACGTTATTGAATATATGTTATATTTGTTGAGATGTCTATACTATCTCGAGCCTAATTTTTCGTTTTGTTTCGCTCGGGACGAGCAAAAGCTAAGTGTGGGGGAGTTGTTAAGGGTGAAATTATATGTTTTATAAGGTTATATTTTGTGATGTTTTCCCCTTTTATTTGTATAATTTGCATAATAATAAGGTCTTATATGGAAATATTTAGTAAACGATATTTTTAAGGGCTTAATCGCAATATCGATGTAATTATGTGATTTTTATGGTTGAATTATAATTATTTGGATATTATTACAGTTCGCGATATTTTCCATGTCTCATAGGTATTGTTATGAGGTTCAACTAATGATAAAAAGAGATGAAATTCGAGATATGGCGATTAAAGAAAGAGATAATGATGAGGTGGGTTAAAGAAAAGAGATAGAGATGCAAAAATCACATCCGAGCCATATTGGACGAGCGTCCAGGTCCCGTCCAGAGTGGACGGGCGTTTTGCTAAACCAGACGGGCGTCCGGAAGAACGATTTTGATACAGAGAGCATGAACGGAATCTGAACGAGCGTCTGAGGAGAGTTCAGCAATTGTGAACGAGCGTCCACTATAGTGAACGTTCGTCCATCCGACCGACTTAGAGAAACCGACTTTGGAGGCTATAAATACCCATCTATTTTCACACATTAAGGAGACCGATTGACATTATTCGAAACCCTAATATCAGGGGCGGCTTTAGGTGCATCTTTTTACCGCTTTTATTCCAGTTTTCATACACTTAAATTCTAGATAAAAGTAGGTAGTTCTATGTTCTTAATTCCTGCACTTTTGAGTTCTCTGAGGATGTTCAGGGGCTAAGCTTCTACAAACGAGCATTGTGAAGCCATCCAACACTTGTTGACTTCGTTTTCTTCGATTATATTGTAAGTTTCTATTCAAAGTTGTTTCCTTTATCATGTTTTATGATGTTAATTGCATTTATATCGAAAGATGTGCTCGTATGATGTTTTATATTTGATGAAAGTCTTTATAAACATTAGATCACCATGATTTAGGAATGGATCTTTGATCTATGTCAAACGAAAGTTGATAGGTTGAATATCTAGGTTAAAACGTTAAAGTTTACATCTTTGCTTATTTTATGACGCGTTAATCTCCGTAAATCGAAAGATAGGAATTAATAGGCGAATTATCTACGAAAGTAGGAATTCATACCTTTGATAAGATGAATCACAACTTGTTAGAAACGAAAATATAATCAAGATAGGAAGTTAATAATTGTTGGATAGGTGGATCAACTCGCTCGTTTGTCCTTTTTAAATTTGATCTAATCTTTAGAACTTGAATTTGTTTAGTTTAGATTTCGTTTTTTTCCACATTAGTTTAGTTTGTTCGCAACCAATTCTTCCTAGCTTTGGATTCCGTTCCTCTGTCTAGTTTATTTTCAGCATGTTTGTCTAGTTTAGTTCCCTGTTTAGTTAAGTTTTCGTGACATCGTTTAGATAGGCAAAAATTAGGATTTACAACCATTAGTTCCCCGTAAGATCGACCCGGCATTAGCCTCCATACTACGATCCTTATACTTGAGGTTAACCGGATTATAAATTATATTACTTGTTTATTTCATTAGCAATAATCCGTGGACATGATGCGTTGTTGTTATTCACGGTAGATACAGCTAAGGAGGGCCCAAAATTAAGTGATATCCCAATAGTAAATGACTATCCTAATGTATTCCCAGAGGAGTTACTAGGAGATATGACGAACAGGGTGATTGACTTCACCATAGACTTGGTTCCTGGAGCAAAACTAGTGGCTATGGCACCGTATAGGATGACTACAGCAGATTTAGTTGAGTTGAAATAGCAGTTGGCAAACACGTTAGAAAATAAGATCATCAGGCCTAGTACATCGCCGTGAGGAGTTCTAGTGTTGTTTGTTAAGAAAAAGATGGAAGTATGAAGATGTGCATAAATTATAGGGAGTTGAACAAGTTGACTATTAAGAACAAATATCCACTCCCGAGGATAGATGACATGTTTAGTCAACTCCATAGAAAGAGAGACTTTTCTAAGATAGACTTGAGATCGGGCTATCACCAGTTAAAGGTTAATGAGAAGGATATTCCGAAGACGGCGTTCAGCACTAGGTATGGTCATTATGAGTTCATAGTCATGCCATTTTGTCTCACGAATGCACCTTCAGCATTTATGGACCTTATGCAGAGGATCTTCACGCCATATCTAGATAAGTTTGTGATAGTGTTTATCGATGATATTTTGATCTACTCAAAGGATGAGTATGAGCACGAGGAACACTTGAGGATAGTATTGCAGACACTCCGAGATAACCGATTGTATGGGAAACTCAGCTAGTGTGAGTTTTGATTGCACCAAGTAAACTTCCTAAGTCATGTCATCTTATAAGGGAATTAATTAAAGTTGATCCGGAAAAGATTGAGGCAGTAACTAAGTGTCCTAGACCGACCACCATTTCAGAAATCGAGAGTTTCTTGGGTTTGGCATGTTGCTACAGGCGGTTTGTTTAGGACTTTTCGAGGATTTCTTCACCCCTCACATGACTCACTCAGAATAATGTGAGATATGAGTGGATCCAAGAATGTGAGGGTGCCTTTCAGACTCTTAAGGAGAGGTTGACTACGGCACCGGTTTTGACCCTACCTGAAGTATTTGATAATTATTATGTGTACACGGATGCTTCAGGCCAAGGTCGTGGTTGTGTTCTAATGAAAAATAGGAAGGTAATTGCCTATGCTTCTAGACAGTTGAGACCGCATGAGAAGAACTACCCCATGCATGATCTGGAGTTAGCAGCAGTTGTGTTCGCTTTGAAGACTTTGAGGCATTTCTTGTATGGAGTTAAAGCACGAATTTTCATGGACCGTCATAGCCTTAAATATTTTTTTAAGCAGCAACAGTTGAATATGAGACAATGGAGATGGTTGGAGTATGTTAAGGATTATGACTTGGAGATACAGTACTACCCAAGAAAGGTAAATGTAGTAGCAGATGCCTTAAGTATGAGACCAGTTAGTGCACTTCTTGATGTGATAGAAGTTGTGGATCAATTTGAAATATTAAGTGTTTGGGATATGGGCAACAAGAACATGTACAATATATTGCACCATTGATTGTGAGGACTAAGCTTATTGATGAAATCATGAAGAAGCAAGATAAGGATCCGGTTACTGTTGATTACAAACGAATGGCTAAGACGAAACCAAACAGTGGTTATGAGTTAGATGTTGATGGCAATGTTTGGTATCATAATCGTCTTTGTGTTCCGGATATGTTGGAAATTTGAAGAAGACAGTGTTGAATGAAGCTCACAATGTAGCTTTTGCGGTCCATCCAGGGGCAACTAGGATGTATAGAGAGTTGAAGGAATATTATTGGTGGCCTTCTATGAAGGCAGAGATATCTAACTTTGTGTCAAGGTGTGATACTTGTGAAAGAGTGAAGGCAGAGCATAAGAGACCTACAGGGTTGCTTAAGCCTTTGGAGATTCCCGAATGGAAATGGGAAATGATCACTATGGATTTCATTACCGGTTTACCGAGGACCAAGACAGGTTATGATAAGATTTGGGTGATTGTTGATCGGTTGACTAAGTCAGCACACTTCTTTCCAGTTAAGGAAAATATGTCGTTGAAGAAGTTAGCTAATCTCTACACCAGCAATATAGTAAAGCTTCATGGGGTTTCGGTTTCTATCGTTTTAGATGGGGACCGCTAGTTTGTTAGCAGATTTTGGATGAGTTTTCAGAAACAGTTTGGGACCAAGTTAGATTTGAGTACATAATTTCATCCCCAGACAGACGAGCAATTAGAAAGGACTATTCAGACTCTTGAGGACATGTTGAGAGCATGTGCCTTAGAAGTAGGAGGCTCGTGGGATGAGTACCTTCCAGTGGCAGAGTTTGCATACAATAATAGTTACCATACAAGCATCAAGATTCCACCATTTAAGGCTTTGTATGGAAGAAAGTGCATTACACCAGTGTTTTGGGATGAAGTTGGGCAGAGACAGATTGCAGGGCCAAAGTTGATTCAGCGGGCTAATAAAAGCATTGAGGTAGTTTGTCAGAATCTGAAAGTGGCTCAAGACACTGAAGAGTTGGGCAGATGTGAAGAGAAGACCGTTGGATTTCGAAGTTGGTGATAGAGTGTACCTCAAAGTGTCACCAATGAGAGGAGTGAGATGGTTTGGGCAGAAAGGCAAGTTAAGCCCCGTTATGTAGGTCCTTTTGTGATCCGAGATAAAGTAGGACCTTTAGCTTACCGATTGAAGTTTCCTAGAATCCTTCTAAGGGTTCACAATGTTTTCACTCGTCAATGCTAAAGAAGTGCTTAACGGACATTGATGTGCAAGCGAGCGTTGATCTTTAAATGGTAGAAGAGAACCTAACCTACAAAGAGTACTGGATCTGCATACGCAGGCCCCTTAGGAATTCTTCAAGCTCTCTAGCAGATGGTACAAAACTGCTTTTCAAAGAGAACAGTTTGCATCTTGGAACGGAATGTGAAGAAGGTCAATGGTGAAGATGTGCAGCTAGTGTTGGTTCAATAGAGTAATCAGACACCAGAAGAGGCAACATGGAAGATTCAAGACGACATGGTTGACGAGTTTATGTATTTCAAGCATCTCTCAGGTACGTTCGGTTTCGAGGATGAAACATTTCTTAAGAGGGAGGGATGTAACACCCAAAATCCAAGAAGGGTAAAAACGTAAAAGGGAATTGTTTTATTATTTTTCCTATTTATTTTTAACCTAAAAGAATAATTAAAAAGAATTTAATTAAAGGATTTAGTTATTATTTTAAAAGGATTTATTTAATAACTTTAAAATGAAATAATTCCCTAAATCCTCATTATTTCATCACGTTAAACTTTCTGATAAAAAAAAGATGTAGAGGGCAACGACATTTGATATAGAAAAAAGACAGAACAAAAACTTCAATCATGAGGCTAAACGGTTGGTCGGTTGTGCAGACGACAGTAGAAGAAAGGGATCGTCACGAGAAGGCAATCGTTCTCATACTAATCGTTTTCAAATCGGCGAGTTTTCCAATATAGCCCTAAATCTAGAATTCTTGTGTTCTTGCAAAGAAAATATGAGGTTGAGTGGACTAAATAGTTGCCTAATCGTAGTTCATTGTTTAATTATCGTAGGTTGCTCGCAGAAGTGTTTGGTCCACAAATTCAACCTTTTTGCTTTCGTTTTCGCTTTCAAATCGCTTTTGGATTGCTAAGGTAAGGGGTGTTCTTTAAAACGGTGTTATTGTGTTGTTTGTTGCTGTTTTTATGAGTAAATATGCAGGTTTTGTGATGGAATAATGTTGGGATCGATTGGATTGAAAACGGATTTAATCGGAGTTGAAACAGGTTGTTTTCAAGATTCACGATCGTTTTAGCATGCGCCAAACTATTTTAGCACGCTCCAAAACACTCCAAAAGCTTGAGGAACGGTTCTGCTTGCATTTAGCGCGCGCCAAAAGGGTCAGAATAGGAACAGGGTGCACAGTACAGGTTTAGCGCGCGCCAAATGGGTTTAGCACGCACTAAAACGAAACAGAAAGATCAGGATGTTTTAGCATGCGCCAAAAGGGGTGCAGCGAGCGCTAAAACAAAAGCAGAGAAACAGCATGTTCTGGAATATGTTTTAGCACTCGCCAAAAGGGTGCAGCGCGTGCTGAAATAGCCTATTCCTCTTATTTTGATGATTTTGCTTGTACAACCTGGTTTTGAATGTTATGCATGCCTTTGAGGGCATATATGATACTTCGCAATGTCTAACTTAGACTTCCGGTAGCCTTGGCTCAGCACCACAACCGAGACACTTTGCGAGGAGAAGGTGGGAGCACCAGAAGGTGTTGTTTAGGCCTTGTGGGACATTGACTTAGTAGTCATTGATCCTTTTACAACGTGCTAAGTAGTGTAACTAGATGTCTAGGACTAAAAGTCCTTAGGAAGCCTTTTTATGTGAATGAATCGGGTGGTTAGATCTAAACTCGTAAACTACATACTTGTGAGTCTAAAAGCTAAAACGTCGATATCATTGGTAAGGCACGTTTAAATGTCAAAGCATGGGACTCTTATATCTCCCTTGAAGCCTTGTGACAAGGGACCACGTGTAACTCCCACACGGAACCTACGTATGTGCCCTTAGAGAGGTGTTTAACATGTCGTGGTGCATTCTTCACCATGCATAGTGTCCTTTGGTATTGATGTAACATACGTATTTTGTGTGAGGATGAACAATGTGATATAGTAGAGGGTGAGTGTGATCTCATTATAACCTATGTGGTAGAGATTGTAGAATTGACTTGTTATATATGATATGCTATATAATATGTGTGACTGTATCTTCTACCATTTACTAAGTACATAAGAATTTACCTCCTCTTCTCTATTGTTCCCACCCCGAGAAAGTGGTTGTCCAGATGATGATGAGTACGGATATGACGATGGAGTTGACGGAGCCGATGTTTGAGCTCAAGAGTTACGATGATGATCATGGACATTTATTTTATGCATTTATTAGACTTTAGTATCTTTTCCATTTCAAATTGGATTTAATAAGTCAACAACATTTATTTCATTGTTTTATCTTTTCAATTTTCTTAGACGTGATTGGGACTGGTGTCCGTGTGTTTGTCGTTTGACATTCTTTCCAAGTTATCTTTAGTTTTATTTATTCCGCTTTATTCTAATTGATTGTTACGAGCATTATGTATAAATTAATTTTGTGATTTAAAAAGTTAATATATGCATGTCGGGCGTTATTTCCAGATAAAAACTCGGTATCCGGGATGGGGCGTCACATTGTACCACCAACCTAACCCAACCCACTCTTACCCACACCTATGTGATTGTCTTGATTTTCATTTCATTCTATTCCGTGTAATTCAAGTCATTTTCAAGTCATTTTCAGAGGAAACAAAAATTGAAATTTTTCAGGAAAGAAACCTTCTTTCATTCTATTACCTTATAACTATGTTGCATAAACACGGACACGGCGCATGATTCGATCTGGACACGGCGATACGGCGAATTCCAAAATTTAAGGACACGACACACCGCCGACACGTTATATATATATATATATATATATATATATATATATATATATATATATATATATATATATATATATATAATTCAATGTAGTATATTCAATTTATCAAAAAAAAATTAATCGTAAGCATCTGAAAAAACTGGACAGAATAAGAAAGATATTAAATAAACTCTATGAATATTTAGAATAGATATTCAACCTTTATACGGTGCCAAAAGAAATTGTGATTGACCTCAAAATATTACAAATTATAAAAATGATTGTTTATCAACAAAAACATATAAACTTGATACGGCGTATTATTTTTTAATCATTATAGAAATGAAAATCGTGTATTTTAACGTTTCCGTTGAAAAAAATTAAAAAATTGGGTTTAGGAATGTTGGGGAGTGTCTGTGCCATGTCGACAGTATGTCGGAATCGTGTCGGATATTTAAACTTTAACTAATATTAATTTAATCAGCCGGCACATGTCGGACACGGTGTCGGAGCATGTCGTGTCTTAGAACTGTCATATAGGTGTTCTTTATACAAAAAGAGAAATCATTTGTTGTCTTTTTTTACATACATATCAGTCATCAGAAGTGTTGTACAGTGTACAACGATTCCCTATACATGTCCATCGTGTTAGGGGAAACTTTCATCCTCAAGCAAAATCATCGCCTTCTTCGCTCAGCAGTTGAAGGTAGCTTTTCAGACGGGCCGATAGGAAGCTTTTGTCCAGTTTCTCGTTCAATCATCCCCTTCAGCTTCCTCAGAATGGCGATTTGACCAAGCTTTTCAGGAGAGAGTTTGTCCCAATAAATACCTGAGAAAAGAAAAAAAAATTCAAAATCCATGCATCAAAGATGATTCCTTTCCTAACAAGACTAGAAGTTATTCAGGTTAATAACAAAGCCATCTACTTTGCTGTTATAGCACCATAAAGCCAGTTTCAGAACCATCAAATAATGGTGTGCTTTTTCTTTCTTTTTTTTTCTTTTTTTTCTTTTTTGGAAAGGCACCATCAATTGATCTGAAACTAGCATTATTTGCGCCCCAATGGTATTGGAAAAAGTTTCCCCTTCAATGAAATGTTATTACATGGAAGAAGTCCACTGACCACGAGGCTTCGGAATAGACGTTCTGGTAAAGATGACTTGTGTTGGAGTGCAGATAATGTCAACTGGGACATCGTGGATCAGCATCTTTTCAATAGGAATGTCGTCAACCAGCTGTTGATCATGAACTAAGAGAGAAAACCTCAAGTTAGCATAGAGAATCGTATGCACCAACTTATCAAAAATCAAAGAACTGGCAGAAGTTTTTTCCGTTTGACCGAAGAGGTTACGGGTATCAGAGTCATGATAATAATCACTCATAGATGCTATGTAAGGTGAATTGCATGACCTTTCTCCAAACCTTACACAAAATAGATTCTTCAGAACATGGGAGGCTGCCCTTTTAATCTCATAATAAAGCATGTGTTTTCTTCTGCCTTGCCTCGCCTAGGTCAACGGGATTCTGTGATATCCCACATTGAATGTGGGAGAAACACATGACCTTCTTATAAGTGTGAGACATAAATCTCTTGTAAACTCGGGTTAGCCATTGTAGGCCAAGCGAGGACGACGGGTCTAAGCAGTTGACCGGATGCTTTATGGCTCACTTAACGCACCAGGCCTGGTGTCTGGAGGCGTTACAGTTGGTATCAGAGCCGACTACCAGACGGAACTAAGTGCCGGGCATCTCTAGAGTCCTCTGGTAGGGACGACGAGTCCGGGACAAATGCTTATAAGGGGAAGAATGTAATATCCCACATTGAATATGTAGCAGAAGCACATGACCTTCTTATAAGTGTGAGACATAAATCTTTTGTCAACTCAAGTTAGCCATTTTATGCCAAGCAAGGACGACGGGTCTAAGCAATTGACCGGATGCTTTACGGCTCACTTAGCGCACCAGGCCCGGGGTCTAGGGGCGTTACAGATTCAATTTCAGCCTAATTCCCTAGAAGGGAGAAGTTATATTACCAGATGTAACAACAGGGGTTGAATCATCAATTGCACCCATGTAACGCAGCATGCCATATTCGAGTTCAGCAAATCCCTAAACCAAAAAACATTGTTGGACAGAAAACACAGAAACAGAGAGATATCCATGATTATGATTTGTGGCAGTTGATACAATGAACAGAAAATGTATATCACAAGGTTATACCTCACCCTTGCCTAGTCGAGCACCTGTCCTTGGATCAACAGCAACAGAGCCAATGACAATAAGATCCACTTTTATCTTCTCATCTAATCCTATAGGTCTGCCATATTTGGCAACTCCGACAGATGTGCATGCCTCGTTGATGGTATTTTGGCTTAATGAGTGTGACTCTAGTACAGAGAAAAACCCTGTCCTTAGTCGAGGCTGCGGGGTCAATAGTGTCTTTCCAACTGCACGACAACATGTGCATTGAAACATATAACTAATAGCTACAGTTTTGTGTGCACAACCAGGTGATCAACATCATCTTACCAAGAAATTTGACGGAAATTTAAAGTAAACTCTTTTAAGTGCCCAATAATCAATTTCTTGACCAACTCATCAACAAAAGAAAAATTCATAATCAACTAAATATTTTACACATAATATACCATGTACTTGATTAAACTTGTGATTCACTGGCTCAAGTGTCACTTCAACCTTGAATAAAGTAAATCAACGAGTTCTTTCACTTAATGAAAATTTACATGTTCAGATAAGCTCATGACGATTTGAGGAACAAAAATTTGTAATGAAGACAAGACTCATGAATAGAGTCACATAGAGTAATATACAAAATCTTCAAAATCAATCCAAAAAAAGGTGTAATCTTCAAGTCATTTCTTATGCAAAAAAAAAAACCCATGTATGTTGAACCAAATAGTTTGCAGCATAAACCAAAACGAAATGATGCATTAAAATCTACAACATAAAACAAAAAGAAAAAAAAGAATGAAAATTAAGAAACCCAACCATTGAGTGTGTTAAACCTCACTTGTTTTTGAGGTGTATCTGGATTCACCTTCACACACTTGGCCACCTGAAACTCCTCCAACCCACATAACTGCCACAAAATTCCAAAACAAAAAAGATATTTGACTCAATACAGTGTTTTGTAACAGTATTAATTTTAGCACTGAGAACTCCTGATTACAAATATTTCAGTACCATTCCATGAGAAAATTTATTATACAACGGTGATTTTATGGGTGATACCAATTGGATGGATGAGATAAAAGGGGTAAAAAAATCCTAAATTTATTGGGCATGCAACATTAATCTGTATGTTGGAAGATCATACATCAAGTAATGACTACAATTTACAGCTGCGCTAATTATTCTTTTCAAATCAATTCAATTTACAGCTGCGCTAATTATTCGTTTGAAATAAACGACATTTGTATTCCTTTTATACTGATACTTGAGATGGCCACCGGTTTTACCATTAAGATTCTAGTTGAAGAATTTCAACTTTCATATTAACTTTATCAAACAATTGAAAAAAAAAATATCTCGGAGAATTGACCAACTATCAACAAATTCGAATATATATATATATAGATATCGAGTTACTTTATTTGAAGCAAGATGGGCTCCAACGAAATTGGGTATTCGATGATGAACCGGTCGAGGGAACTGAGCAATGTTTTGTGCTTCCATCAAATCCCACACCCGTTTGCGAATGATCCATTTCCAAGCTTTCGGGTCGGATTCATTCTGGATTTCATTCTGCGAGGTTTCAGCCATGGACTGTCGGGCCCTCGCGTCAAGATTCAGCCGCTCGGCTTCATAAGCTGTTTCATTCAATGAAACGCCATCGTTACTGTTGTTGGTATCCACTTTGGAGGATTTGAAAGAGAAATTGGATTTTCTACCTGAGAACGAAGATAGAGGAACAACTGGGTTGAGAATAGGGAGGTAACTGGATTTGAATGGATATTTTATGGGTGTTTGCAACAAGTGTATGTCCATGACCATGGAGAAATGCCACTGAACCAACAAGGATGTGATCTAATCTAAGTTTGGATGTGAATTTTTTTTTTCTTTGGGACGTAATATGTTTTTTATTTTATTTTATTTTATTTTACTGAGTGAAATATAATTGTCCTCAAACCTTA
This sequence comes from Gentiana straminea, assembly GCA_036785695.1. Classification (NCBI taxonomy): domain Eukaryota; kingdom Viridiplantae; phylum Streptophyta; class Magnoliopsida; order Gentianales; family Gentianaceae; genus Gentiana; species Gentiana straminea. Next base: position 582,155 of record JAVUPR010000456.1, read on the forward strand.
CAATACAGTCGCATCATACTAATATCGAAAGATAACTGAATGTAATATATCAAAATGCATGGAAATCGAAATAGCTTTTATTACACAACTGATCAAGCTCAGAATTAAATTGATGGAACACTATCGAGAACCTAAAATACAACGCTATCACCGAAACGGTGGCCAAATCGTACCGTCGGTATGGCTAAATTCGGAATTTTATATCCTCTTACATACACGTCTAAATACTCCAACATTTCTATAATAAATCCTAAATTTATTGCATACTTCAATTTCACTTGAAAAAGGAAATACAATGAAATAATTATATACTCCCTCCGTCCCAATTTGTTTGGAGAGATCTTATGGTGCAACGGTTGTAGAAGGGTTATACTAAGTGACATACATTAGAGCCTCTCATTTTTATTCTCTTTCACATAATACACTTTTATCGTGTGAGTGATTAGAAATGAGTGGTTGTAATGTATGTCACTTGTTAAAATCTTCCTACAACGGTTGTATTTTAAAATTTCACATTTGTTTGGGACATTTTGCAACTCTAAATATTTAAGGGAACATCATTTATTGGCTTGTCTAGTCATTAAAAACATGATAATTTTACAATTATATCATTTTGTGTTGTGCTTAATCTTCTTATTAAATTTGTTATGTAGGCATTTTAGGAATTTAAGAAGAATTTTTTAGTTTAAATGTTAGTTATGAACTTGATTTGGGACATCCAAAAGGAATAAGTTCCAAACAATTTAGGACGGAGGGAGTATTGTTTAGAGGAAATGAAAAGACAAAGGTTGATGTTGCGCAACCTAATAAACAAAATAAAAAATGTATAATGTATCAAACTGAAAATAAATGAACTCTTAGAACAAAAGGCAAGATAAGAAGCATAATTCTCTTCCAATGGTTCTTCTCATGTCTCCTCGGATTCTACATAATCATCATCTGAAAGTATTAAGTAAGGGGTGAGCACGACGGCCGAGTAAAGAATATATAATTAAGAGAACTATGTTAGTATCTGAGAAATACTCTCATAGTTCACTATTAATGCACGCTACTTCCAAAACATAGCAACAGTTACCATATTTACATACATCCTAACTTACTAAAGCATATCGGTGAATTACCATGCTCACCATATCATGTTTACCGTAACATACTTACCATATCATAATTACCATATTACACTTACCATGGCATTACGTATTTCTGTTGGTCCGTGATACAAGACTTGTGAGAGTTCGGACGGGGGGGGGGGGGGGGGGAGGGGTGAGTGAACTCTCTTCGATTTTGGAGTTTCTTACTTTGAGATCAAACCTGGTCAGTAAGAGCAGACTACCAAGTAGCTCGTCTGGTTTTACTGGTCTGATTATTCTCTAAAAGTAAGTGCAGCGGAATAATGTTATGTTTTAAAATAAGCCTTGAGCTTGGTTTTCAGTGTTGAGTAGTGTGATATAGATCATGCAAGTATTGAATGTAAAGTGCTGAAAGTAAAGAAGACAAGAAATGTTATTGATCTTCGGAGTGGGGTAATCTCTACGTGACCGCTTCTCCCGTGACTCGGGAAGTATCACTATTGTACTCTAGACTAATACAATATGTAATCGTCCTTGACACTCCGTAGGTGCCTCACACCCCGGATGCTTCACACACTAAGTAGCCAGTCCTTGACACCCCGCAGATGCTTCAGTGGTCTACTTGCACGCAAATCGTCTGAAGAACATCCTTTTCTTCAACAGCTCGTATGTATTCCTCGATGATCCTTCACACCCCGCATATGGTTCAACGCCATTTTCTTGAGAACTTGGTTTATGAGTAGAGTTGGTGCTGTATCAAATTAATGATACAAAGATGAGAGCTTTCAGCTGGATTTAACTTTGTAGATCTTGATTGCAGCTCTCTTGATCAAGTAGATTACTTGATAGTTTCTGTAAAGCTACGTTGTTGATATGCTTGATCTCTAGATTTGGAGTGGTAAACTTCTGATATGAAGATCTTGTTGAGAGATGACTTGTTAGATTTATTTAGATACTTAGCTTCTCATTTCAAAATTTCTCAACTCCCTCTCTTAAGTTGTCCTTCTTCATCTTTTTATAGTCTTCGTAGGGTAGGTGTACCGTTGAAGAATGATTGGCTCTGATTGATTGCTGAGGTGTCCCTTGATATTTTGAAAATTGTCCCATTCAGCTTTTTTACCGTTGGAGCCTTGTACTTGATGGCTTCTAGAGGATAACTTTATAGCATCAAATGTTATTCTTCCACTTGTATGATTTCGTAGCCGTTGGATCAAATGTTGATCTGATGGATGGCTAAACTCCCTTTAATTTATCACTTCATTTGTCTTTTAGTCACTTGAGAGCATTTGGTAGTCTCTGATCTGATCATTTACTCGTCCGGATTCTTGACACTTAACGCGTCTGGTCTTCAATACTTTTACTCGTCTGCTCTTTGCTTTGCTTTCCAGTCTGCTTTGCCTCTACTGATTCTGTCTTGAGTAGTCTTGTTAGATGATTGGACAAGAGTCTGGTCTTCTGGTCTTCTTGTCTTCAAGCCTATACTATCATAGACTATGAATGCAAAAGCAAAGTCAAACTAATCCTATACAATTCGCATGTCAAACTACTAAGCAAACTTATACTTGGTTCTAAACCAACTATTTTGGTATCATCAAAACTTCTAGTCTATGGGGACCTAACAATTTTCTTTACTCTTTGTATCATACTTTCCGTACCATACTTCCATTACCATAAATAAATTTCCATATCATACTATGCATACGTGACGTACGTGTAAGTGTGTCAGATGATTCAAGGGTATTACGACTTTGTATGGACCACACAGGGAGGTTCTACAATATACCATGGTTACACCCTTGATCCAAATAATAAATATAAATATACCGGGTTACACCATGGTCCCAATAATTAATAGAAATGATAACCGGTCTGCTATTACCATACTCAGATAGACCCGCGGGTGGGCACGTATAACCAGCCCAACATCCACCCGAAATTGCATAAACTCCCAGGTGTGGGCACGTTATGGATGTTGATGATTCTCAAGAACTCATAGTTAACGTTAAAATGATTCAAATATCTAACCATGACCCATCTGACATGCGTAATGCATATAATCCTAAAAGCATCTAAACTTACTACATGTCATGAAATAATATAATAACATTAACAAAAACAACACTAATTAATTCGTAAATAATTATTCATGATGGCCAACCCTACATGATAGTGTACTGTGTACTGTGTACTAGACAAACAGTCGACCGGGACAGAATCCGGAACTGGAACCTTAGCCGCGGCAAAGTGTTCCCCACTACGGCTCGGTCGCGATTCCTGATTATCTTCGGAGATCAATCTACTTTTCCAAGTAAAGTATGAACTCGAAATTCGTGCACAAAATTAATTAATTACAGAGAACTAAATACGAATTAGATCAATTAAAAATCATAAATTCTCCCTAAAAATTCATAAATTCAACATAACCCTTCAGTTATATAATTCTTACATCTAACGGATGCCCACTACGAAACAGTTCATATTCAAAGGCATGAATAAAAGGTCTCCTAAAAAATGCCAAACCATGTGGTTGATCTACTCGTGATTTATTCTTGAATTGGATCAAGAAACGGTGTACCAACCGATGACCGGAATTGTAAACTAACATAACCTTTGGAAAGTCAGGGATTTGTTCAGTTTAAACATGATCATAGCTTTTTTACCAGATAATGAGGCAAGTCCTTCATTGCCTTATTGGTGTATGTAGATGATATTATTGCATCTAGTCCTTATCTGAATCAGATACAGCAAGTCAAAGACCATCTACACAAACAGTTTACCATCAAGGATCTTAGTAAACTCAGATATTTCTTGGGAATTGTGGTTGCTAGAACACCTATTTGTATCCCAATTTCACAGAGAAAGTATACCATGAATCGTTTGCAAGAATATGAGATTTTGGGTGCTAAACAAGATGAAACTTCAATGGAATCCAAAAAAACATTACAACATGGGGATTCAACTTTGTTGGATGATTATACTGCATACAAGTCACTGGTTGGAAAACTAATTTACCTCACTTTTACCAGTTCTAACATAGCTTTTGCAGTTCAGCAATTAATTCAGTTTTTAGACACTCCAACTGAAAACCACATGAAGGCATCTCATAGACTTTGAGATATTTGAAATATAATCCAGGTCAGGGGATCTTTTTTCCAGCTGAGAACACTTTAACACTAAAGGGTTACACACACAGTGACTAAGCAGGATGTCCTAAGACTAGAAGGTCCTTCTCAGGCTATATGATGTTTTTAGGGTATTCTCCCATCTCTTGAAAGGCCAAGAAACAAACAACTATTTCAAGAAGTTCTTCAGAAGCTAAATATAAAGCAATGGCTAATGCCATTTGTGAAATTCAGTGGCTGATGTATATTTTGCAAGATCTAAATATTCCAGTTCAGATTCCTACTGCCTTATTCTGTGATAGTGCCAGTGCTCTTCATATTGCACACAATCCTGTCTTTCATGAGAGGACTAAACATATTGAGATTGATTTCCATGTGGTCAGAGACAATGTCAAATATGAATTAATCAATTGCATGTTTGTTTTTACCAAACAACAGTTTGATGATATTCTCACAAAAGCTCTAGATGCACCAACATTTAGTTATATGCTTGACAAAATTTGCATTTCAAAGATTTTTTAGCCAAGCTCAAGTGGATAAATGAGCGTTAGACCAAGCAGTATGTGCAAGATGATTAATTCACCACTCTCAGGTTGATGGGGTGTTAACATATATCATACGGATAAAGAAGTGTTGGATGCAAGAAAGACGTGCACACACTTCTGTTATCAAGACAATCAGAATCATAGCTAAAAGTAGCTTCAAAGCTGAAATAGTCAGCTGACTGAATCAGAGCTGAACCAATCTGCTGAACAATTGTAAAAGACCTGACACGATGTAGAATCATCTGAGTAACATCAGTTTAGCTGTGAATCAAGTGTTATGTAGTTTTAATAGACGTTTAAAATTCTATCTGGTTGTAACCTCTTTGTAACTAACTCGGGAGGAGTATCATTTATAAATACACCACCATCAACATCATGTAACTTAACTTGATCATTTTTACTGATTAATGAGAATTCTGTATTTTATTTTTGTCTTGTATATTCAATTTCATCAATTTCAATAGTACTTTTCACTCCCCCTGACATTGCTTTTGCAGGTACTAAGTTATCTTAATTCATCCATTCACCTACTGATGTACATTGGTCCTATGTTAAACGTCTTCAATGATACTTAGTTGGTACACTCGATTATGGTCTTCAATTATACAAAAGCACGCCTTTAACCTTACAATCATATTCTGATGCATAATGGGGCAGTGACAAAGATAACTTTGCGTCTAGTGGTTCTTTTGTCATTTATCTCGGGTGTAATGCAATTTCTTGGAATTCTAAGAAACAACAAACTAATGCTTGTTCCTTCATTGAATCCGAATACAGATCCATTGCTGCTACAACTGTCAAGCTTAGTTGGCTTATTTTTTTCCCTATGCGATCTTGGCTACTCCCGCTCTCAGGCTCCTATTATTTATTGTGATAACCTCGGTGTGACGCAATTATGTTCCAATCCAGTTTTTCACTCACAGATGAAGCATGTAGAAATTGACTTCCACGGTATTCAAGATCATATTCAAAAAAGAATGTTATGAGTTGCTCATGTAACGCCCCGTTCCCAGACACCGAGTCCTTATCCGGAAAAGGAACATTCGGCACGTATATATATTAAATAAATAATATTACACGTAAGCCTCTACTATGTCGTATCAAATTAAAGCAAACGGAAGCAAAAAGACTCGGGTAATTTTTTTTTTCAAAATATCCAAGAATAGAAATAACTAAAGATAGAAAATGTAATACTTATTACATCCACAATGAAACCAACGAATCCAAAAGAAATACTGAAAGTAAACTACAAGTTTCAACATTAATCCAAGTCTATGAAATAATTAAAAACAGAAAATAATCAAGGCCTTCAACTTCGGCGTCCTCAAACGTCGTCATCAAAGTCCTCCTCGAAATCTTCACTAACATGTTCGTCTTCTCTCCCCCAAACACATAAATAAACATGCATTGGAGGTAAGTACATTGTACAAAGTAAGAAGTAGAAGCTACCATTCAATTAAGGTTATAATTATCAGATTTTATTATAAGGGTTATCTTAATGAAACCGACTCAATCTAAGGTTCATTCCATGTCCATCAACACGTCATGACTATACGTTTCTAACTTAGCTTATCTTTGTTACATCATTACTCAAGGACACTGTGCATGGCGTTCATCAGCCTGAAGATATACTTGCTAACTAACGATGATTAGCACCGATTAGCTCCGGGGTCTCCCCGGTATGCGTATACTTCTGATGAATTTCCTCCACTACCCTTCATCCGTTTAAGGCCAGTAGCATTGTTCACCTTTTATGAACGTATCACATCGCCGATATGAAAGAGTGCCTAACCGAGAATAAATGACGTTTTAACTTTTATCTACACATATGTAATTTTTATTGTGAATTAACTAGCCACCTAAGTGTTTTCAGAATATTACTCACCTTATCAGCTCTACTCCCTCACTTAGACAACTAGACATCACATCCTATCATTTACACAGACATTGATGAACTCTAGTTCATCAAAGCACAAGCCCTTTCATGCCATTCCGACGGATCCGAACTTCAACTCCCTTTAAGAGTACATTCGGTGTTTTAACTGAACGAATCAGAAGTTCAATCGAAGCTTGTTTATGGTTAATTAATGTTATTATATCATGAAACAATGTTTAAAATCCCAAACATATCTTAAAAATAGCTTATTTATCAAAACAGGGGCAATGTGCGCACATTCCAGGGGAATGTGTGCATATTGGGTGAAATATTACATTCAGCCCGGCTAGTGTGTGTACATTCCAGGGGAATGTGCGCACACTCTAGAAGCTGTCCACATTCAGCCTTAAAAATGTGCGCACACAGCTAGTCAGTGTGCGCACACTAAACGCACAAAGCTCTCTAAACACGTTTTTATGCACTTTTTTTTTATCTCTACTCAAATCCAAACATGTTCAACATCAAAATACTCATAAAATAGCAGAAAAACATGACTTTTATCTACCTTAACAACTCCAAATCCTTAGGCAACACGAAGGTATAATTTCTAACATGAAATCATATCAAACCTCAACATAAAACCTAATAAACCATAAATTAACTTGTAGGAAGATCCTCTTACCTTAAGTAGGCTATTCAAACTCCAAAAATCAGGAAAGACAGCAGCAAAACGATCTCTTTTCTGCAACAAACCTATATGATCAAACCGAATTTGCATTAACATCGATCACACGATTCCAAACGATTAATCTACGAAATGTATGAGTTTTGATCCATGAAACTCACCAAAAACAGCAGGTAATTCGATGTTCATACCTTGAGAAAAGCTCCAACTTTCTGATACCGAAACGACGCTCTCCTTACGACGATTCCGATGCTTCTCTCGAAACTGAAAACAATCAAGAATCGACTCAGATATCGATGAAAGTATCTCAACATCTTCCTATTACTGTTACACGCAGCAAACTAGAATTTGGGGAAGAAAAATCTGATTAAAAGCTTGAGGGAGTGATTAGGTTTATTTTTCCTTAAATAGGAAAAATCTAGAAAATTACCTAATCACTGATTTTCCTAATCACCCATTTTTTCAAAAATCAGATTTCCTTAAATATATACATATAATTTTCAAAATTATATACATAAATATCCAAATAATTAAACTCCGAATAAAAGGAACCGAACCCAATATTTCGTTTTCGCAAAATGACACGTCTGTCCTTTTCCGAAAATCGAAATATTACAGCTCATGTCAATGCCTACGAAAAGTTAGCTGATTGTCTTACGAAGCCCTTACAAAAAGTCTATCGGTGCGAGTGAATTTGGTAAAATAAATTGTGGAGCATAGTGCTTATAAGTCCGTTTGGATGTTACTTTTGGCAATGCAACGAAATGTTCAAGGATCTAGACATATAAACGGCATTTTAGAAAACTACAAGACATTGTGCCGGTGAAAGTCCTTATTAATGAGTGTAAGAGAATGAGATTAATTCGGTATATTGATTAGAAGTATACGAGGAGAGAGTATATGTACACATTTGTGTAGAATGTAGAATATTCTAGAAATCCTAGGTAATAATTATCACGCCGACAATTCTGTGAAAAAAAACACTTTATCCAAATTCACTCACACCGATAGACTTGCTAAATTACAATTTTGGTCCTCTAACTAGACACGTTTTTCGATTTTGGTCCTGGTTTTTCTCCGGCGACAATTTTAGTTCTGTAAGTGGTCTTTTTTTTTTGCAAAAATAGTCCTGAACGCCGGAAAGACTACTTATAGGACTAAAATTGTCACCGGAAAAGACCAATTTTAGTCCTATAAGTGGTCTTTCCGGCGTTCAGGACTATTTTTGCAAAAAAAAGACCACTTACAGGACTAAAATTGTCGTCGGAGAAAAATCAGGACCAAAATCGAAAAACGTGTCTAGTTAAAGGACCAAAATTGTAATTTAGCCGACTTTACCACACTGATAGATAAATCCAAGGAAAAAAATTATTAGCAGTCCCACTACTTACTTCCTTGGATTGTGAATCTATTACACAACTTAGTGATCCAAATCATGAAACAGAAACCCCATTAAGCCCTCAATATATATGTAGAAGAATGACGGTGATGGAAACCGTCGGGTGTAAATCCGGGCAAATTTAATCTAGAGACAATGTTCAAGATCCCAAAAACCTAAAATAAGTATGAAACGCAGGAGGATTTTAGGGTGTTTAGACTGAGCCTGAGACTAATGAATCTCAAGTTGTCTACCTATCCTGTATAATGTCAGGAATCAAGACTGTCGTACTTCTTAGGAACATTTATATAGGGAACATTGTGACCTAGGTTATAGTTGTGCCTTGTCCTTCAAGGACTCTCACTTGTAACCGCTGTGGATTTGTACACATTAATCTCCGTGATTTTAGGAGGTAATTACGGCAGTTTGAATGATAGGATCAGAGTTGTAATGAGGGAGGATTCTTTCCGTATTACATGTAACGCCCCGTTCCAGGACACCGAGTCCTTATCCGGAAAAAGAATATTCGGCACATATAAACATTATACGTAAGCCTATACTACGTCGTATCGAGTTAATCAAAATGGAAGCAAAAGACTAGAGTATATTTTTTTTCCAAACAACCAAAATTAGAAACTCAAAATTCTAAAAATAGAAATGTAACTTTATTACATCGGAAAACCAAGCGGAACTTATAACATACAAAAACCTCCCAAAAGTAATAAAAGAAAGTATGAGGTTCTTCAAAAGAACAACAAGTCTAAAGTATCATAATAATAATGAATTAACAATAAATGCTTCAACGCCGGCGTCCTCAAACATCGTTATCAAAGTCCTCATCGATATTTGGATCCACCTGTTCAACATCTCTCCCCAAACACATAGAAAACATGCATTTGAGGTAAGTACATTGTACTCAGTAAAAGGTAGAAGCTACAAATTAATTAAGATTTATCGCACAAGTTTTATAATTAATAAATTATCTTTATAAGACCGACTCAATCTAGGGTTCACTTCATGTCCATCAACATGTCATGAATATATGTATCTAGCTTAACTTATCTTGGTTACGTCAGCCTTCAAAGGCTCTACGCATGGCATGTATCAGCCTGAAGATATACTTGCTAACTAATGGTGAATAACACCTGATAGCTCCGGGGTCTCCCTGGTATTCATATATGCTCGATGAATTTCCTCCACTACCCTTCAGGCTTTTGAGACAGTAGCGTTGTTCACCTTTATAAACGTATCACATCGCCGATAAGATCGGTGCCTTACCAGGAATAGCATGACATTTTAATTTTTTACTACCACATATGTAATTTATTATGTGTTAACTAGACACCTAAGTGTTTTAAAGGTAAACTTCACCTTAACGAATCTACTCCCTCACTTAGACAACTAGACACCACATCCTATCAAGTACATAGACATTGGTGGATTCTAATCCACCAAATTGCAAGTCTATCATGCCCTTCCGACAGTCCCGAACTTCAACTCTTTGGAAGAATACATTTGGTGCCGGAACTAAATGCACAAGAAACTCAATCAAGGCTTGTTCATGATTAATTAATGTTATTAGATCATGAAACAAAGTTTAAAACTCATTCCATAGCTTAAAACAACACTTTCTCAAAAACTGGGGCCAATGCGTGCGCATTCCCTGACCAGAAACTTGCTGAAAGTTTCTGTCCAGTCAATGCGTGCGCATTGCTCATGTTGGGAGCAAATTTTTACATCTTGAAACAGCAATGTGTGCGCAATCCAATGAATGCGTGTGCATTGCACCTGCTGTGAAAAGGATGGGACATCTGAATCACGAATGCATGCGCATTCGACGCCGTAAAAACCCTTAAACCTGATTTGCTGCACTTTGCGATATCTACTTGATTCCAAACATGTTCTACACGATTTTACTCAGAAAAATAGCAGAAAAGCATAACTTTTACAATCCATAACAACCCTTAATCCTTATACAACATATAGGTATTATCTTTGACACAAAAATGCATCGTAACACAACTTAGACCTCATAAACCATAACTAATTCGTAGGAAGAGCCTCTTACCTTTTAGCAAGCTGACCCCAGTCCAAACTCCTAGAAAAACTGTAGCAAAACTCGATCCTTCTCACAGAAACCTATGTGATCAATCCAAATTCAGATTAGATTCGATCACATGCTTCTAACTAAATAAGACTACGAATTTAGTAGTTTATATTCATCAAAAACGTCCAAGAACACATATAGGGCTCGAAATTCGTACCTTCAAAAACTTTAAAATTTCTTGTATTGAAACGCACCCTCTTCATGACGATTCCACTGCTCTACTCGAATCTGAAAACGGTTGAGAAATGGGTTAGAAATTTGAAGAAATCTCTCAGCTCTTTTTCTTTTGCTTCTCACGCCGTTTCTCATAGAGTACGTAAAATTTCTGATTCCTTTTAGGTTATAGGAGCTAATGAGATTTATTTTCCTCAAATAGCTAATCCAAAAAATAATAATTTCTTATTATTTTCCTTATTACTTTAAAAATCATATTTTCCATAATATATATATATATATATATATATATATATATATATATATATATATATATATATATATATATATATATATATATATATATATATATATATATATATACTTAAATACGCAAAAGAAGTAAATAATATAATATTTCGTCTTCACAAAATGACACGTACGCTCTTTCCTAAATATCGGAATATTACATTCCTCCCCCCTTAAGAGTAGTTTCGTCCTCGAAACTAGAACATACCTGGTAAATCCACAACCTCTGGAAAATCACTGATCATATCATCTTCAACTTCCCAAGTTGCTTCATTCGGTGAATGATTGCTCCATTGCACCAAGACCATAGGAATCATCCGTCTCTTGATCATCTTTTCCTTCCGGTCTAGAATCTTGACCGGCTTCGCATCATAAGCAAGATTATCTTGAAGAACTTCCGGATAAACTGTAGTTTCAACATCAGTCTTTGTCAAACACTTCTTCAACATTGATACATGGAAAACATATGGACTCTCGACATTGATTCCGGTAACTTGAGCTTATAAGCCAAATGTCCAACTCTTTCCAGAATCTCAAACGGTCCAACATACCTTGGACTCAATTTTCCCCTTTGTCCAAAACGTTTCACTCATTTCATTGGTGAAGCTCGTAGATAAACCCTTTAACCAATATCAAACTCAAGAGGTCTTCTAACATCTGCCCAACTCTTTTGTCTATCTTGTGCTACCTTCAGATTCTTCTTAACCAACTGAACACTTTCTTTAGCTTGTTCAACCAACTCAAGCCCGGTGACTTGTCTTTCCCCGACTTCATCCCAAAACAGCGGCGTTCGACATCTTCTCCCATACAAGGCTTCAAATGGTGGCATACTTATGCTTGCGTGATAACTGTTGTTGTAGGCAAACTCTGCTACGGGTAGGTAGTCATCCCATGATCCGCCTACTTCCATAACACATGCCATTAACATACCTTATAGTGTTTGGATTATTCTTTCTGATTGTCCATCTGTTTGAGGATGAAAGGCCGTACTCAAATCTAACTTTGTACCTAAAGCCTTTTGCAAACTTTTCTAAAATCGACAGACAAACCGACTGTCACAATCCGAAACTATCGAGATAGGGACTCCGTGCAACTTCACTATATTATACAAGTATAGTGTTGTCATCTTCTTCAAGGACATATCAACTTTTGTTGGCAAGAAGTGGGCTGATTTTGTCAATCTATCCACAATCACCCAAATCGCATCATGTCCACTTTTTGTCTTCGGTAAACCGGTGATGAAATCCATCGTGGTCTTATCCTATTTCCACTCAGGGATATCCAATGGATTAAGTATTCCTCATGGTCTTCTATGCTCCGCTTTAACTTTCTGGCAAGTATCACACTCTGCTACAAATTTATCTATTTCCACCTTCATAAAAGGCCATCAAAACTTTTCCTCATATGTCTGACATCTTTGTAGCTCCTGGATGAACTGCAAATGCAATCTTATGTGCCTCTTCCATAAATCTCTGTCTTAAATCACCGATATTAGGAACACACAAACGATCCTGGTACCAAAGTTTCCCATTTTTATCTAACACACAACCCACTATAGGTTTTCCCTTCCAACCCGCTTCAAGTCAACCAACACCGGATCATCACTTGCTTTTCCTGAATATCATCCAACAACTCGGATCTTGCTAACAACGGTGACACAAACTGTCGATCTTTAATCTGATCAAAACCTCGGATTTTCAGCCCATCTACCCGTTCTGCCACATCTTCAACGCTCGAAACTGCATACACTGGTTTCTTACTTAAGGCATCTGCAACCACATTGGCTTTACCCGGATAGTATTGAATATCCAAGTCATAGTCCTTTACGAATTCTAACCACCTCCTCTGTCTCATATTCAGATTCTCTTGAGTGATGAAATACTTTAAGCTCTTGTGGACTGTAAAGATCTTAGCCCTAACTCCATACAAGCAGTGCCTCTAAATCTTCAAGGCAAACACTACCGCTGCCCACTCTAGATCGTGTGTTGGGTAATTCTTTCCATGAACTTTTAACTGTCTAGATGCATATGCAATTAATTTTCCTATTTGCATCAACACACAACCTAAATCTTGTCTCGAAGCATCAGTATAGACGTCATAGTTATCAAAGATCTCCGAAACTGCCAAAACTGGGGTGGTAGTCAAATTTTTTTTCAATGTCTAGAATGCCTCTTCACACTCACTAGTCTACTCAAACATCACATTCTTTTGAGTGAGCTGGGTAAGTGGTGTAGCTATCTTTGAAAAGTCCTGCACAAACTTTCAATAATAGCCAGCCAAACCGAGAAAACTTCTTACTTCTGAATTGTAGTCGGTCTGGACCATTTCTCAACTGCTTCAATCTTCACCAGATCAACTTGAATGCCATCTCCAGAAATGACATGACCCAATAAACTGACTTGATCCAACCAAAATTCACACTTTGAGAACTTAGCATACAACTGATTCTCTTTTAGCGTGTTCAAGACTATCCTTAGGTGTTCCACATGTTCTTTCTCATCCTTTGAGTATACAAGGCTGTCACCTATGAACACTATCACAAATTTTTCCAAGTATGGCATGAAGACCCGCTGCATTAAATCCATAAATGCGGATGGAGCATTAGTGAGTCCAAATGGCATAACCAAGAACTCATAATGTCTATATCTAGTACTAAAAGCTGTCTTCGGTATATCTGCTACCTTGATCTTCAACTGGTGATAACCCGACCTAAGATCAATCTTAGAGAACACTCTCTTACCTTGAAACTGATTAAACAAATCATCAATCCTTGTTAAGGGATACTTATTCTTGATGGTAAGGTTATTCAAAGCCCTATAGTCGATGCACATTCTCATGCTACCATCCTTCTTCTTAACGAACAAAACGGGGGCTCCCCAAGGTGAGGTGCTAAGGTTGAATTATGTTTCTCTCGAACATATCCTTAAGATGAGCTTTCAACTCTTTCAGTTCAGCCGGTGCCATCCTATTGGGTGCCTTAGCAACTGGTGCCGCTCCTGGTACTAACTTGATCTCGAACTCTATTTCTCTATCCGGTATCTTTCCCAGTAACTCTTCTGGAAACACTTCATGGTACTCTTCTACTATAGGAGTTTCTTCTAACTTAGGCTTCACTTGTTCCATATCCACTGCGTATAACAAGTAGCCTTCACAACCCTTTTGACAGGCTCTTACTGCCTTAGCTGCTGATATATCGGGTGCCGCTTCTTACTAGGCTTGTAAACATTACCTTGATAAGTATTAGACGACTTTCCAGGTATCTTAAACGTCACTCACTTTTATATAAAATTCAAGTGCACATAATTCTCGGATTTTCAATCTATTCTAAGAATTACATCGAAATCTGAAAAGTCCAGAACTGTGAAGTCACTCTTGAACCGATATGATCCTACTCGAACGTGAGGTATCATCCTAGTTAACTTAGTTACCTTCCCTAAAGGTGTAGTTATTTCCAAAGAGTTTCTTAAGGTCTCTGAAGGTAGATTCAACTTCTTAGCTATCTTAGTCGACACAAACGTGTTAGACACTCATGTATCAAACAAGGCCGTAACTGCTAAGTTGTCAAATATTATTGTACCTAAGATATGAATTCATTTATTTAAATACAAATTCAACATGATTTAACGTGCTATAAAAGTACTTTTTAGAATAACAAATAAAGGAACTTGAAATAACATTATCATCTGGTTCTACATACTCAGCATCCACTGCAAAAACTCAAACTGGGTGACTTGGGCCGTCTTTACCGCTTCCCTGTAGTTGTTTACTTGTAGATCCCTTTGTCGGACATGTCTTAGCAAAATGTCCCGGTTCTCCATAGAGGAAACAAACGTTTACGCTAGCTCGACACTCACCGATATGGATCCTCTTGCACTTCGGGCACTGTGGTGCACCGGTGGTAGGAGTAGCTGCCTAAGGTGCCGTCGTCTACTTTGCGCTCTGCTGTGGTGCTCCTCGATTGTAGCCTTGACTCGTTCCAAAAATTCTCTTAGCTCCGATAACGACTGTTGGCTTCTTCTTGAAGGTCTCAACCTTTAAAGCCTTATTCAACAGCTCTGCCATGTTTTTTCTTTGTGAAATCCAACATGCCAGCTTGTATTTCGAGGAACAACCCGTTCTGGTACAGCTCCATCTTCCTCTCTTCAGTCCTCATTAGTTTAGGGTAAAACCTACCCAACTCGTTGAACTTGTTGGTATACTATGAAACTGTCATATGGATACCTTGCTTATGACTTAGGAACTGGCTCGCCTTATCTGCCTGCACTGTGGCTAGAAAGTACTCATTATAAAACAGCACCTTGAAACCTTCCCAATTTGTCACTTTCCCATTTCTACTCTCAATAGCATCGATCCAGGCTTCAGATGTACCCAAAATAAAATCAACTGCTAACTGGGCCATCTTTGTCTCGGAGACGTTTATGTTTCTGCATGCTTTCTTAAAACCTCGTAACCATGCTTCAGCCTTGGACGGTTCCACATTCTTATGAAAATCTTGAACTTGGTTCCTCTTCAGTTTCGTGTACCAATCAACTGGAAGTGCTTGTTCATAAGCCGGTGGTGGTCTAACTGGTTGAACATCCGGTTGATAGACTGAAGGATAACCATGGGGTTCTTGTTGTTGGTAAGGCTGTTGTTGATGGTACAGTGGTGGCTGAGGTTGTTGAGGAAGGATCACTTGAGGTTCAGTTTGGTAAGGGTGGTATCTTTGGGGATGTTGCTAGGCGTGATGAGGTTGGTGGAAACCATAGGGTGGGTAACCAACGCCTTGTTGGTGATCAAAATGTGGTGAAGGTGGTATAGTATGTCGAGGGGTGTGACCTACTGGTGGAGGGTAGAAGGTCTGTTGTTGATGGTGGTGGAACACGGGTGGAGAAGGGTGGCCTACTGGTGCAGGGTAGACACTGATCGGTGGAGGTGGAGGGTAGACGCTCACTGGTAGAGGTACAAAATTGGTGGAATCTCGCCTATAACGGTGACGCGTATGGGTGCTTCCCCAGGTTCGCGATAGATGAAGATAAACCTTGGCTCGTGCTGAAACTGTGGCCGTGGTGACTGGCTCAGATAAGGCCATGAAGACTGGATTGCCTGAGGCCGTGGGGTGTGGTTCGGGTGAGGTGACGGATTCTGTCGCATAAAACCACCTCTTACTACGGGTGTCGTACTCCTGAGGTCTCTTCGTCGTGAACTCCGGTTCTTGTTTCACCTACCTGATGATAAAAAAAAAACCAAAACATTACTAAAAGTTCTATGGAAGCCTTATCTTAAAAGAAAGGAAGCCTAAAAGACGCTTCGCTCTGCTACCAACTGTAACACCCCGTTCCCGGACACCGAGTCCTTATCCGGAAAAGGAACATTCTGGACATATAATGTAAAATAAATTTCACATTATACGTAAGCCTCTACTACGTCATATCGAGTTAAGCAGAACGGAAGCAAAAGACTCGGGTATATATTTTTCCAAACAACCAAGAATAGAAACTCAAAATTCTAAAGATAGAAATGTAACTTTATTATTTCGGAAAACCAAACGAAACTTATAACGTACGAAAACCTCCCGAAAGTAATAAAAGAAAGTACAGGGTTCTTCAAAATAACAACAAGTCTAAAGTATCGTAATGATAATGAATAAAAAATAAATGCTTCCTCAAACGTCGACATCAAAGTCCTCATCGATATCTGGATCCACCAGTTCATCTTCTCTCCCCCAAACACATAGAAAACATGCATTTGAGTTAAGTACATTGTACTTAGTAAAAGGTAGAAGCTACAAATTACTTAAGATTTATAGCACAAGTTTTATAATTAATAAATTATCTTTATAAGACTGACTCAATTTAGGGTTCATTCATGTCCATCAACATGTCATGACTATACGTATCTTGCTTAAATTATCTTGGTTACATCAGCATTCAAGGGCACTATGCATGGCGTGTATCAGCTTGAAGATATACTTGCTAACTAACGGTGAATAGCACCTGATAGCTCTGGGGTCTCCCCGGTATGCATATATGCTCAACGAATTTCCTCCAATACCCTTCAGCCTTTTGAGCCAGTAGCATTGTTCACCTTTATGAACGTATCACATCGCCGATATAATCGGTGCCTTACCGAGAATAACATGACATTTTATCTTTTTACTACCACATATGTAATTTATTATGTGTTAACTAGCCACCTAAGTGTTTTCAAGGTAACGCATACCTTAACGACTCTACTCCCTCACTTAGACAGCTAGACATCACATCCTATCAAGTACACAGACATTAGTGGATTCTAATCCACCAAAGCACAAGCCTATCATGCCCTTCCGAAGGTCCCGAATTTTAAATCTTTGGAAGAGTATATTCGGTGCCGGAACTGAATGCATCAGAAACTCAACCAAGGCTTGTTCATGTTTAATTAATGTTATTAGATCATGAAACTCATTCCATAGCTTAAAACAACACTTTCTCAAAAACTGGGGCCAATGCGTGCACATTCCCTGACAAGAAACTTGCTGAAAGTTTCTGTCCAGTCAATGCGTGCGCATTACCTGCAATGCGTCCACATTGCTCATGCTGGGAGCAAACTCTTACATCCTAGAACAGCAATGCGTGCGCATTCCAATGAATGCGTGCGCATTGCACCTGATGTGAAATGATGGGACATCCTGAATCATGAATGCGTGCGCATTCGACGCTGTAATAACCCTAAAACTCGATTTTCTGCACTTAACAATCTCTACTAGATTCCAAACATGTTCTACATGATTTTACTCAGAAAAACAGCAGAAAAGAATAACTCTTACAATCCATAACAACCCTTAATCCTTAAACAACATATAGGTATAATCTTTGACCCAAAAACGCATTAAAAGACAACTTAGACCTCATAAACCCTAAACGATATCACACCCAATCACTACCGCATGATCGCCCCATGGCTAGGGGAAACCTCAATAGTGTCTAAGTATGAAAATCCACACCGTGATGTCATGAAGACTCCAGTCTCAGGATAATTACACAACCGCCACATAGTGTGACACTTAATAAAGTAAGTTGGTCAGTCTAACGTATGCATTCTTTAATACACGTCCACGTACAGTCCAAGTGTCGCAACACTTTGATAGATGAGATTTATCCCTATCTTCAATAAGATAGAAGACATCTAATATGTGCTAGTCTAATCGTACTATTAGTGTCCTATTTAATAGTACATACGACTGGAGACATTTAAGTATCAAATCATTAAAGTGATTCGAGATCTCATCAACCATAATCACTATCATGGTTTCTCTATCACAATTTAATACTAAGGACGTTATCATATAAAAATATCGTAATTGGTTCATTAAACGAACAAATAGATAATAACAGAAAAGCCATTTAATATATGTATAAACATAAAGAAATAGTAGAAATGATCCGACCCGGTCGGATCCGGTCCAACCCGATTGGGTTTAGGACACTATTTCAACACTCTCCCACTTGGCCTAAAGCCAATCACTCGTACACACAAGACCAAGTTGAAACATAACAATCTCATGCAATACTTATGACTAACCTTAAGCATGAATGGATCACTATCCGTGGGGACTCAAACTATCTTCATATCATGTCCAAATGATCAAGTCAAAAGGAACCGCCTCAACACACACATGAATCTCTGACGAGACATTGGACCTTGCTTCAAGCAATGAATCCACCACTATATCATCTATATAGAAAAGGTGGAATGACCGTACAGGGTTCGGGAATGAACCTCTTAGATCCATGTACTGCTCCCGTTGCGCCTCTAAGGCACCATTGTGTTTTGGCTCAGTTGCAGAATTCATAGTGATCTCTTGCTAAGAACATTTCCAGCTCACTGTATAACCTAATCAAAGTGACTACTAACCCAGACTTTAGCTCCCACTATCTTCATAAGGCTCATGGTATATATCTGTATATCTATGTTTATTCGATTCCAAGTTTCAATAAACTAGGAACCCATCCTTAACACTTTTAAGGACATTCTCGACATATACCAGAATCACTTTCATACATGCTCATGACTCCTCATACAGTAAGAACATCTGGAAAAATTCTTATGACATGGATCCTATTACGGTAGCAAAGAGAACCTTCCATAAGTATCATTCTTCACCTTATCTTTGGGACTAACGTCTTACAATATAAGAGCTGATAGGAATGTTGAGTGCACTTTGCTGATCATATGAAGATATCGGCGGCCCTACGACAAGATGAACACCGGCGAAACTGGCGACAAGTATAAACATCAAGGTGGCGATTAGTTAGTTCAATATAGAAAACGGTTATTTTGTTGTAATCTGTTATAACCGTTTAACTTACTTGCAGCTGATTCATAAGGTGTATGATGTTATAAATACCCCATGATCAGTGTTCGGTAAAAACGAGTTTTACAATTTATAACCGAAACACCCCAAGTATAAGGTTCGTAGTATAGGGTGTTTACGGGTCGTCCTAAGGGAGTGGAATGTTTATCGGATTATGTCACAACTATTAACTAAAACTAAGATTTATACTAATTATGAATTAATGAACAGTAACTAAGGTGATGAACAGTAAATACGATGAATAGTAACTTGGAAACTTAAAATATGCAAAAACAACTAGAATTTTAAAACAACTAAACTTAACAATCAACGATTGATACGAACTATTTGGTTTATCAAATAATTAAAACAACGGCAAGGCAACGGGAATCCACCGATCAATCAACCCAACCCCAACTAGACGGCAAGTTAAAGATATAATTTTTAGTAACGATCAATCACGAATTCGATTAAATTTCTCTAAGCGAATTCTAGGGTTTCGTTTTCTTTCCCAAGTAAAACAAATTGACATGCAAAACACGATCACGAGATTATTTCTAATACTCTTACTCAAATAATTATAAACGATCTCTCGAATTATAATTAAGTGCATCAATTGAAAAGATCAAATCTTGAATCAATACTCTCATATAAATTCAATCAAAAAGATATTTTCATCGATCTCTCGATTCAAATAAAACATAAACAATATAACAATATCCACTTGATGAAAAATCATAAATTAACTCACTAAAGATGTAGCTAAAAATCCTCTAATTGGTGTGGTTGTTGATTGGTTTCCTCTGTTGTCTCACCGCAAGATGCTTAGCCTTCAATCATCTTCGAACTCCCAAGCAAGATTGAAAGAAAGAAACTCATATTTTTATCTGATGTGGTGCTTTTTCTGTGTGTAAAATTCTGTGTTCTTTCTCTCCGCATGGATGCTCCTTTTATAGGGATCGTGGCCGACATAGGAAGATCTAGAAGATAACGATGCGAAAATCCACCGACCTACCGAGCCGACACGTTCGGTCGACCGAGTGTCATGGCTCGGTCGACCGAGCCTACCAAATGCCCGTGTTCACACCGTGCTTCGTATAACGTGTTCCTCACTCCACTCTCTCGATCGATTTGATTTATCCTTCTTTAATTGCTCCGAATATCTTCTTTATTTCTTGAGATTCTTTTGATTGAATAATATTTATCTTCCCAAAATAAAATACAAATGATTGAATGAAATTGATCCTCTTGATTAAATAATATCACCCCTTGCATTTCTTTATTTTATGCAAAATGTTGTTACACCAAGTCATCGAATAATAATAATAATAAAAATGTGTAACAAAAATAACAATTAAACCCATAATTTCCTCATAATTAAATTATAATTCCTCAATAACCATTATAGGAATTTAACGGTTAAAACACGCTTTTCTCATTTATTTCCCTTAAAAATAAGGTAAATTGTTTAGGGATTAAGCCCGAAAATATAGTAAAATTTACCCTAAACAACTCCCCCACACTTAACTTTTTGTACGTCCTCGGACAAAACAATCAAAACTATAGCTCAACTTCATAAATAATCCACATAGATCTCTAACTCACGTAACGAAAGATACAACAACTATAGCAAATGATACCAACACAGAGATAGATTCGGTGTATGTGTGACAAGCCCTTTTCAAATTTAACAAGCCTTCCAAAGAAATATCCTCTCAAAAATTTCAATGACTATCCTAGATATAGGCAGTAATAGCTCCACTCAAAGCCTTCTCACGTACTCAGTAGGATAATCCCTACAACATATCATGCGGTTCTACTGGGTATAAGATCCATGATAACAAAGACTTCACTTTATTTTTACTCATCATTTTCAAAAATTTCAAATTAACGCAAATCAAGCATAAGCTTTTACCCGTCATAGTAGAATAGGACATTTCGTGATAATCCCCTACCTACTCAAATCATTAGGTAGCTATAAATTATTTGTCGTGAGCTTTTGGTCATCATAGTGGTATAGGACATACGTGGTATACCCTACCTCACTCAAATCATTAACCACTCTCGACAAACGTATTTATTCACTAATTATTTATTCATTCACTTTTTAAAGACATAAGTTACATCTCACCTATCACATTCAAACTTTATGATATTCACAGCACACGGTCTAACTAAGGTGTTACTATACTGACCTTCCTAAGATAACTCATCAAAATAATGAAAGGATATAGTTCAAAAATCTTGCTTCAATATCAAAGGCTTTCGTGAGAAACGAATTCTATCTCCATAACAGTAAAGACATGCTATAATCATCTCACTAAGTCACATAAAATCATTGTCAGGAAACTACACTAGCAAGCATTTGTTTCAATTACATGCTCAAGATTTACAACTATCCAAGTGCAAAAATTTTAAAATTTTAAAATTTATCAAGGATCACAAATATCTACTCATATTGTCGAAATAAGGCATGAATTGCACCCCCCCACACTTAAATCACATTATGTCCTCAGAATGTGCAAATAAAAGAAAAGAATACTTAGCTGGTTATGAAGTGGTTGTCGGGTCATAGGTTGGCAGAGGTCAGGCCGTAGCATGAACGTACCGCTGCAACTCATATCACGAACAGACAACACTAAAGGAATAGCTGGCAACAACCGCTCAACAGTATCTGCAACACTCGACATAGCATATAATCTCGGGGGACAAGGGGTATATGAGTAAACATGAATGCACACAGAAATGGGCAAATAAAGCATTCACAAATAGGAAAGGGATAACCAACACACAAATCACCAAGGTTTTATTCCTAATAACCTAAAAACTCAAAAAAAAATACTTAAAAGACTAGGCTGCCTCCTAGTAGCGCTTCTTTTATGTCATTAGCTTGACAGAGTAAACCAAGTCAACCTGGATCAGGCCACTTGGGTTTAAGGCTAACCACTTCTCTGTCAGACTCAGAATGACTAGAACGGAAATGGTTTTCGCCACAACAACAAGTCAAGTGTGCGAGTAAATCATGAAATTTTTCTCTCCAGACAACACTGACTCTTTTCTTCTTGTTCTTGTTTCTCAGATGCGGCTGAGGTATGCTAACAGGCTCAGGAACATTGACAGAGGGATCTGCAAGGATAGGGGTAATAAGGTCATCATCCACTCCAAAGAAGTCGGATGGAATCTCTTCACAAATAAACGACTCAACCGTTTCATTTCTCTTTTGAAAGTATAGTACTTCAGGCTTTTCCTTAGGTTGCCCAAAGTACTTTTTGAGTCTGTGACCATTGACCTTAAACGGTTGATCGCCGTACCCTTTCAACGTAATGGCTCCACCAGGATGAACATCAAGAATCTCAAAGGGGCCAGACCATCTAGATTTAAGCTTACCAAAGCAAAAGATGGAGTACGGTGTTATATACAGCAAAGCCATGTCTCCCACTTTGAATTCCCGATCTTTAATCTTAGCATCGTGGAGCGCCTTCGTTCTTTCCTTGCTGATTTTGGTGTTCTCGTAGGCCCTGAGTCTAAATTCATCGAGCTCGTGTAGTTGCAATAATCTTTTCTCCCCACAGAGTTGGCTATCGAAGTTTAAGAATTTAATAGCCCAGTAAGCTCTGTGCTCCAGCTCGACTGGTAGATGGCAAGCCTTGCCATAAACCATTTGGAATGGTGACGTACCCATAGGGGTCTTAAACGCAGTGCGATAAGCCCAAAGTGCGTCGTCCAACTTCAGACTCCAGTTGGATCTATTTGAATTCACCGTTTTCTCCAAGATCCGCTTAAGGCTCCGGTTGCTTACCTCGACTTGGCCCCTTTGGTTTGGGGGTGGTATGGTGTACCAATTCTATGTTTGACACCATACTTCTCAAGAATTTTATCCAAAGTGGTGCATTACGAAATGCGAACCTTCATCACCGATAAGGGCTCTAGGACATGCCAAATCTAGTAAAGATATTCTTTTGCAAGAATTTCTTAACAACTTTGTGATCATTGGTTTGGGTGGCTATGGCCTCAACCCACTTGGAAACGTAGTCTACACGGACGAATATATTTGTTCGAGCACGATGATGGGAAAGGTCCCATAAAATCAATGCCCCGGACATCAAAGACTTCACATTCCAAGATAGGCCTCAAAGGCATCTCCATCCTATTACCGAGTCTCCTACCCTTTGGCATCTATCACGGCCCTTGCAAAAGGCTTCAACATCTTTAAACGAGAGTAGGCCGGTAAAAACCGGCTTGAAGGATTTTTGTGACTGTCTTAGGTGCTCCGTAGTGTCCACCAAAGCGGGACCACTATGGCATTGCTCCAAGATATCCAATTGTTCATGCTCCGGAACGCACTTTCTAAGCAACCCGTCCTTGCAGATTTTAAACGGATGTGGATCCTCCCATACGAGATACTTTAAGTCGCCGAAAAATTTCTTCTTTTCCCCGATACGTCATCTCTTCTAAGTGTCCACTTGCTAAGTAGTTGGCGTAATCGCATACCACGGCCTCCCGCCTCTAGCTTCATTAATTGCTCGGTCGGAAAGTCAATGCCTATCTCCTTAGGGATTTCGCTACCCTCGTTTACTAGGCGAGATAAGTGGTCACCACAACATTATCACTACCTTTCTTGTCCTTAATTTCAAGGTCAAATTCCCGTAGTATCGAATCCATCCGAGTAACCTTGGTTTAGCGTCTCGCTTTTCCCATAAGGTAGCGTAGTCTTTGCGTGATCCGTCCACACCACCACTTTGGACCCTAAAAGATAACTTCGAATTTGTCAATAGCAAAAACGACCGCCAAGAATTCCTTCTCGGTAGTGGCGTAATTGCATTGAGTTTGGGTTCAAAGTGCGGCTAGCATAGTAAATCGGCCTGAACTTTTTGTCAATTCTCTGCCCTAGAACTGCGCCCACTGCGTAGTTAGAGGCATCGCACATTAATTCAAAAGGTTGAGTCCAGTCGGGCGCGATTAAAATGGGGGCACTGGTTAACTTATCCTTTAAGCTATTAAAAGCTTTCTTACACCCATCATCAAACAAGAACTCCACTTCCTCTTTCAGCAGGTTGGATAACGGCTTTGCTATCGTCGAAAAATCTTTAATGAAACGCCGATAGAAGCCCACATGTCCCAGAAATCCTCGTACCTCCTTCACTGTCTTCGGGTACGACATTCTCTCAATGGCTTCTACTTTAGCTTTATCCACCGAATACCATCACCGGACACCTTGTGTCCCAAAACAATCCCTTCTTCGACTAGAAAATGACACTTTTTCCCAGTTAAGCACCAGATTTTTCTCAACACAACGTTGGAGTACCATATCTAGATTCTTTAAAATTTCATCAAAACTGTCGCCATAGACTGAGAAATCATCCATGAAGACCTCCATGCATTGCTCCACAAGTCCATCAAAAATGGCCAACATGCACCGTTGAAAGGTCGCGGGTGCATTGCATAAGCCGAATGGCATTCGCGAAAAGCAAAAGTGCCGGATGGACACGTAAAAGTTGTCTTCTCTTGGTCATTAGGGTCGATGGCTATCCGGAAATAACCGAATATCCATCAAGGAAACAATAATACTTATGACCACTCGGTCTTTCTAGAAGTTGGTCAATGAAGGGCGAGGGGGAAATGATCCTTAGCGGTGACTTCATTTAACCTGCGATAATCAATGCAAACTCTATAGCCAGTCACAAGGCGTAAGGCAACTTCTTCCCCTTTTTCGTTCTTCTCCACAGTAATGCCTCCCTTCTTTGGCACAACTTGAGTAGGACTGACC
Organism: Gentiana straminea; assembly: GCA_036785695.1. Classification (NCBI taxonomy): domain Eukaryota; kingdom Viridiplantae; phylum Streptophyta; class Magnoliopsida; order Gentianales; family Gentianaceae; genus Gentiana; species Gentiana straminea. The sequence continues at coordinate 607,481 of JAVUPR010000456.1, forward strand.
CACTCACTATCGGCGATGGCGTAGATAATCCCCATGTCAAGCCATTTGATGATCTCCTTTTTGACAACCTCCCGCATGTGCGGATTCAGCCTCCTTTGAGGTTGTCGACCTTTTCGCTCCTTCCTCCGTTCGGATCTTATGCATGCACACGTCTGGGCTGATTCCTCTGATATCGCCTACCTGCCATCCGAACGCGAGGATATGTTTCTCCAACACTTTAATTAATTCTCGCTTCTTGTTCCGGCTCGAGTTTAGATGAGATGATCAAGGGCAACTTATCACCGTCCTTAAGGAAGATGTATTTTAGGTCTTTGCGGAAGTGGTTTCAACTCTAAGTCGGCGGTGGTTGCTCTATACTAGATTTTAAGGGACCACCTTTTTCCTTGTGAGCTTGGACCGGTTGTCGAAAAACACCTCATCTTCCCGAGGTGTGACCCCGAAAGGTATTGAATGACATCATCTAGAGGAATCCTCCTGTCAGCTTCCGTTTGTTCTTTCTTATGCTTAACCATCTTCTTAAGTTCTTCTTCTTCAAGCTCTTACGCAAGTCGCTCCCAATCATCCAACTCCCAATGAGTAGTTTCTTTCCGAATTCTATTTCGTCCCAACTACCCATTAAAACTTCCTCCTCTGCGAGGTTAAAGTCTGCCTGGTTGAGCTCCTTCAAATCATTCTTCGCTCATCCCCGGAATATCCCGGATTTTCCGTTCACTCATAGGCTCGGTATGCGCAAGTTGTTGAGACAACTCTACGAGTGATTCCCGCCCGTTCGTGAATTATAACATCCGGGGCTCCTATCTCCGTGAGCTCTTCATCGGGGTCGAATTCATCCCCATAGATTGCTTCAATGAATGAGATCTCCGGCTCGAAGCTTCCGCGAGAACTTTTTCCTTGCTCGAGGGTAATGGAAGTGTCCCCTACTTTCGAGTGATTTGGCCGGTTTGGAAGTCAATGGTGGAGGCGAAGTGTTTAAGAAAGGACGGCCCGAGAATCGGGGGCATCTCCTTGTCGATCGGTAATCCGGTATGACCCGGTCGATTGGAAAAACTAAATGTTTAACATGGATAAGGACGTTGTTAACACAACCACTGCTAAACGGCTAGATCGGTCCACCAAGGCGAAGAGAGACGGGACGCTCCCTTAGCCTTTTGTCCAGCCCGAGACTCTTGCGGACGTTCAATGGCATCACATTAACGAGAGGCCCCCGAATCGCATAAAACATTGTGGAACATGTGGCCTTCAATCGTACGGGAGATTGAAGGTCGTCCGGGTCACCTCGCTTGATTGCAACGCTCGTGAAACCGTTGAACACTCTTCTCTTAGCACTTCCTCTCGCCATTTCCTTTAGCTTCTTTTTACTTCCACGGACATCCTTAAGATACTTACAAAGCACTTAGGCATCTCGGTTAATACCTCGGCAAGTGGCATAGTCACCATAGTATCTCTAAGCATCTTCCTCACTCCGTCATACTGTTTGTCAGAGTTTAGGGTATTTTCTCTTTTCTTTGCCGGATAGGGAAGGGTTTTCGAATGATTAATCATAGGTTGACTTTTAATGGCTTCATCCTCCTTATCCTTCCATCTGACGAACTTCTCAGTTTTCTTTTTAGTCAGGGGTTCGATACGACTTCTCTTCTCGCATCCTCATCACTATCCCCCGAAAAATCATCATCACTCGGCTTTTCCTCCTCTTTCTTTGGCGTTAACCTCGTTTACCCCCTCCCGAACTTATGGCGTCGGGAGGGGCTACTCGTTTCCCGACATCTTTTCGGGTCCGGTCGTCTTACCGCTTCGAGGGTGACCGCATTCAACTCCTCTTCTCCATACTCCCATTGAGGTGTGATGGCGGTGCAAGCATTGATATCCGCCTTAGGGTTTTTATCCGTATAACTCGGCAGTCTTCCTTGAGGTCTGCTTGCTTGTTGATCAGCCATCTGACCAATCTGTCTCTCCATCGTCTTTTGACCGGTGGATAGTGTTTTCACCATGTCAACTAGCTCATCGAATTTCTTCTGAGAGACGTAGGTGGGCTGTTGATTTTGCGTTTGGGCCCAGTTACCTTGGGGTCTTGGGTTATTGGATGCACCAGGCGGTGTATAATAACTATTTCGCGGGTTTCCCGAATAGTTACGGTTTTGAGTTTGACTTGATTGACCGAATTTTGGTGAAGCTTCGAAAGGTTGATTCGGTTCTCCAAGGCCTGCACTTCCTCATTCATCATATTCCCGACTTGTATGCCCGAGTGATTCACATCGCTGGCCCTTCTTGTCGCTTCATTTGTAGATTGGCTAGTTGCTTGTTCATTATTTCCATTTGAGCAACTAGCATCTTTGTCTACGAGTCACTTGAAGCGACCTCCTTTTTGCTTCCGCTAACACGGGTCTTCTTTTGAGTTGCCCACATGTTGTTCTTAGCTATCGTTTTCGCTACCCTATAGGCGGCATCATCTCCTCCTCCTAAAAACGATCCATGATTTTGTGGAATCCAAGTAATCTCTATTGGGTTGCGTAACACCCCGATAGAATAATTCTAGAAGCTCATGTCGAGTATATCCATGGTTAGGGCATTTTCTCATTAACGATTCAACCTCTCCCAAGCCTTTCCCACACTCTCCCTTCTAGTTGCTCGAAAGTGGCTATATCTCTTTTACGTTCCATTATCGTTCCAGGTGAAACGAATTTCGAGAGCAAAGGCTCTTTTAACATCGGCCCGAGTTATGAAGAGAGTGATGGGGTAAAGACTTAAACCATCGATTTGCTTCACCCTCAAAGCAAACGGGAAAAGTTTCAATTTAACAACTTCTGTAGGAACGCCAGGGTAGTGACCTGCTTCACAGATTTGCACAAAAGTAGACAAGAAGTCGTGTGGGTCTTCTGCAGCAGTGCCATGGAATGAACTATTTTGGACCATCCCCACAACTCCATTCTTTAAATCAAAATGCATTCCTCCCATCTCCGGAGGCCGAATTGGTCTATGCCCTTCCAAGAAGTCTTGATCAAGATATGGCGCATAAGGGTCTTGCTGCACAACAAGCGGCCGCCGCACATTTATTGTTATTCTTCGTTGAACATTCGTTGTTGTTGTTGCATCTATTTGGTTCATCCAGGCTTGCCGCTTCGTTATTCTTGGTTCCGCAACATTTGCATCGAATTTGGTTTAAGCGATTTGGATCTTGGTTATTATTCCCTTGGTTCTCCGGTTCGTCATCACTAGAACCGTGTTCGCTCATCTTGTCGAACTTTGAAATAATCTTCTTCGACAATGTCTCGCTCGGAGTTCGGGGTTAAAGATAAGATTTCCCTTCTTACTCCCCTGGTTTGCATAAACCAGGGAAGCGAAACAGGAAGAAATCAACCTTAGGGTTGATGAGAAAGGAATGTAAAGATGATTAGAGGGAGGGTTAGAAAGAGAGAAGAGGCGAAAAGTGAAATTTTCGTAGAGAGGCGAACCGGCGTTCGGTGTAAGTGGACGCTAGTTCAGAGAGGATTCAGGAGGTGAACGCTCGTTCAAAGCACTGAACTGGCGTTCGAAGACAGATGGGGGCAGACGGGCGTTCAGTATGGGTGAACGCTCGTTCAGAAGGTTTTTATTTTAATTTTTTTTTTTATTTTTATTTTTTTTTTAAGAGAAACACCTAAAAAAAAATAATAAAAAAAATAAATTACACCGACACAAAAAACTATACTAACAAATAATCCGACAACCGTTACCGATTCCCCGGCAACGGCGCCAAAAACTTGTTCGGTAAAAACGAGTTTTACAATTTATAACCGAAACACCCCAAGTATAAGGTTCGTAGTATAGGGTGTTTACGGGTCGTCCTAAGGGAGTGGAATGTTTATCGGATTATGTCACAACTATTAACTAAAACTAAGATTTATACTAATTATGAATTAATGAACAGTAACTAAGGTGATGAACTAATTAAATACGATGAATAGTAACTTGGAAACTTAAAATATGCAAAAACAACTAGAATTTTAAAACAACTAAACTTAACAATCAACGATTGATACGAACTATTTGGTTTATCAAATAATTAAAACAACGGCAAGGCAACGGGAATCCACCGATCAATCAACCCAACCCCAACTAGACGGCAAGTTAAAGATATAATTTTTAGTAACGATCAATCACGAATTCGATTAAATTTCTCTAAGCGAATTCTAGGGTTTCGTTTTCTTTCCCAAGTAAAACAAAATGACATGCAAAACACGATCACGAGATTATTTCTAATACTCTTACTCAAATAATTATAAACGATCTCTCGAATTATAATTAAGTGCATCAATTGAAAAGATCAAATCTTGAATCAATACTCTCATATAAATTCAATCAAAAGATATTTTCATCGATCTCTCGATTCAAATAAAACATAAACAATATAACAATATCCACTTGATGAAAAATCATAAATTAACTCACTAAAGATGTAGCTAAAAATCCTCTAATTGGTGTGGTTGTTGATTGGTTTCCTCCGTTGTCTCACCGCAAGATGCTTAGCCTTCAATCATCTTCGAACTCCCAAGCAAGATTGAAAGAAAGAAACTCATATTTTTATTTGATGTGGTGCTTTTTCTCGTGTGTAAAATTCGTGTTCTTTCTCTCCGCATGGATGCTCCTTTTATAGGGATCGTGGCCGACATAGGAAGATCTAGAAGATAACGATGCGAAAATCCACCGACCTACCGAGCCGACACGTTCGGTCGACCGAGTGTCATGGCTCGGTCGACCGAGCCTACCAAATGCCCGTGTTCACACCGTGCTTCGTATAACGTGTTCCTCACTCCACTCTCTCGATCGATTTGATTTATCCTTCTTTAATTGCTCCGAATATCTTCTTTATTTCTTGAGATTCTTTTGATTGAATAATATTTATCTTCCCAAAATAAAATACAAATGATTGAATGAAATTGATCCTCTTGATTAAATAATATCACCCCTGCATTTCTTTATTTTCTGTAAAATGTTGTTACACCAAGTCATCGAATAATAATAATAATAAAAATGTGTAACAAAAATAACAATTAAACCCATAATTTCCTCATAATTAAATTATAATTCCTCAATAACCATTATAGGAATTTAACGGTTAAAACACGCTTTTCTCATTTATTTCCCTTAAAAATAAGGTAAATTGTTTAGGGATTAAGCCCGAAAATATAGTAAAATTTACCCTAAACAATCAGCCACATTGTAGACATATTGTAACTTTTACTTGATCAATAATAATTCCGTATTTTATTTTGTTTGTAATCCTACAAACTTCATCATGGTATCAGAGCCACCCCTTTATTGTGCAGGTGTTAGGCCTCTTTGTTGGCCTTAAGAGTACCTAGGCCCACACTTGAGGGGGCGTGTTAAAGTATCCCATATTGGGAAATTTCTATTGTATCCCAACCATATTAACAAAGTGCACTCAGCATTCCCATAAGCTTTTATACTGTAACAGACGTCCTGTCATAGATAGACCTCAAGAACACTGGCTAGCAGTATCTCTTGCTATGATCTATGCTAAACTGTTTTAGCATTTCATCTATTAGGGTGAACTGTGATAGTTAAGCAGCCTCTATTCTATCATTATAGATTTTTATTTCCAAAATAAGAACTGCCATTCCAAGAACTTTCATAAAGACCTTGAACTACCAAACATTAATTGACTGTGACATAGGGTGTTGATTCCGACAAGGATATCCAATGCCTTGCTCGAGAAATATGACACTCCCACTAACCCTTCTGCACATAAGGCACATCTTTCCTTTTTGATGAAATCAAACTCTTTGGATTTATCTATGCAAGGAACTTATATAGAGAAACTTTTTTGAGTTCATAAATGGATCTCATAAGCTTACATATCACGTTATCATCTATGAACATCAAGCCATTGGCCCAACGTTTTCAACACAATCATATAGCCATGATACATAGCTACAACAAGCACTATTTGAATAGACTTAAGCCTAGCTGACTGTAAGAAAGTAATCACAAGGGTTATACCCCAAAGCCTTCAGCCATCAACATAGAATTAACTAGTAATCGTATTACCTTCCATGTCAGTCTTTCACAAATACCTGCTACACCTTTTTGAGACATTCCCTTCAGGTAAGACATACTATGTTCATAACCCGGTTGTCACACATGTAATATGCTTCAGATACTATAGCTCATAGTCATATCTCTTAATCTTGCCTTTCAAGCATTCCTACATATGTCGTGAGATCTTCATTCTTCAAGATGAACATACCAAGTAGCCCTTTCGGGCATGTGGTAATCGCGACGTACAAAGTACATGTGTGCACCGAATAGTGTTTTACACCTCATCGCTATGCGGCACCCGCTCATATCCCAATGGTTGAATATCTCTTTGTGGTTCTCAAACTCTTTTGAGATCTTATTTACTCTCGATCGTTTCTTTTGGAAGAAACACTTCCTCTAGAAAACAGCATGTTTGAAGACAAACACCTTTTGCTCCACGGACAAGAAATAATATCCAGCGTACTTGCTAAGATATTCCACAAAGTTGCACATGTCATACTAAGCTCCAAGCCTTTCAAACATTGCCTGCTTGCTAGAAGCACGACAACCCTAAATCATCGGTTAAGATGAATTTGATGTTATCGTCTTCCATATCTGATATGGAATTTATTCAACCTTTATTCTTTGGAACTCGGTTAAGTATATGTATTTTATAAGGGCACTATCCCAAAACATGTAAGGGATACTTTGCATGCCTTACGTCACACATTTATCGTATAAAGTGTTGTTTCCAATTTTAGAAACATAATCTAATTGCGTATCCAAATATGGCATCCTTCAAGGGAGAATCTCATTCTATTTCAGACAGCTTCTGAAACACCCTTCAAAGATTAATTACTTCAATCCAATTGAATAATAACTCCTAAGTAGTTCATCAATCTCATATTCGTACTAGCTCGAACATTTCAGGCTTTCTGAATTGTTGTACTACAAGAAATTATTTGTGACATTAATTGTCATAAGCCGCCAAACATCAGTATGTTTATGCTTTAGACAATTTTTCTAGAATTTATAACCTTTTTATAAAATGGTATTTTAGTCATCTTTAGATAAGATGCGTATAGCCCATATGATTCATAATCACATAGTTCATACATCATCTGAATGACATTTGACTACACGTTTCTCTTCCAGAGAGTCTATATCTAATACAACCACAAATATCAAGGATAATAGTCATTCAAATATTTGATTGAGATTTCATCACCTATATTAGCTATATAGTGACACCAATCTAGTATGTTATGACACCAATCTAGTATGTCAGATTCAGTGACCGTCCAACTTTATCGGAATAACATTTATTCCTTACAGTTGAATATGTCTTGTAAATCCTAACAATTAACTGAGATCATGTCCTGTATAAGAACCGGAATACAATAACATTTATTTAGTTCCTTTATCAGTTTACCAGACTCAGAATACAATACCGAAATGTCGCAACGTTTGCCTGACCGTATCTTGGTGTATTCCGTATTAAATCTTTCTAATTTAATCATACACGTAAGATATCATATATCTAAGAGTTGACTTAAACTTAGATAGATTTATCTCAACATTCTTGCTTAGAATAGAGACGTCGGTAAGTTCTCTTATTTCAAGCACATGCCCCAACTTTCCTTTTAATCTTTTAAGCACTCGTAAATATTTCTTAATGTTGTCTTCATAAGACTTAATAAAAATCACAAGAGCTATGTGTTTAATTTTCTTTCGTAAAGAAAATCTAAATTTTATTGAATAGTTCATTTAATCTTTTGAATCATATTCAAAACATGAACCATTTAATTAATCTTCAAGCAATGATTAAAGAAATAAGTCGATACTTAAATCTTACAATTTTGAAAACAACCTTTCCAAAATTGGATGTGGTCATCGTATGATAGAATGATCATATTGGATCGTATCCAATATATGATTAATTCGTTGAAAATAATTTCAAGTGATTTAATCATATCATGAGCTTTCGTTTTTCATTAATAATTAAAGTCTTGGAGCACTCCATCAATTGCATAGTCTCCTTGTCTCTAACTACTATAATGAGGTTGCTCGTGTCATTGCTTAAAAGGATTAAAATTACTAACCTTACTTGAGAACTTTTCTCAAAAGGTAACATTCATAATTTGGTTTTAACAATCGAGAATAAAAACATAAGTATAAAAGTTTGCTAAAAACTACAACATAAAATAAAGATAAAAGAGTGTTGTTGTTTATACATGCAAAATAAAAAATGCTCTTTTGATTTATGATTTTGCTCCCACTAGTCAACTACTCCCAATTGACTTTCAAGAATCTTTCAAAAATTCTTTAGAGGCCAAGACCCATCTAGTTACCCCGATTCCCGACGAGGGCCGATAAACCGGAATAATTCGAAAGGTAGGTAACACTTTACCAATCACATCTCTATGTGACTCTTGGTGGTTGACTAGTCAACTCTTTGACACTACACATCTCTATGTGGTAGCCAACCCCTTGTCTCTAAAATAAGAGGGTCCAGGTGAGGGCCAATCACCGCAATATTTTAGTCAAATCATAACCCAATATTCGCAAGATCTCATGTGATCATATCTCAATAATAACGATATACCCAAGGTAGGTCAACTCCCGACGAGGGCCGATCAGTTGGATCCGAACAAGGGCTCATCACCGTCATTATAATATTGGGAGACAATTTTTCGACTTGATTTTTGTTGTGGAAGTATTTATGTAAATTAATTCACTTAATTAATTTTAATTACGGTCTCATCAAATATATATATATATATATATATATATATATATATATATATATATATATATATATATATATATATATATATATTTATCTATCTATCTCTATAGACATACATCATACACATTCATCTAGATCATGCCTAGTCATGCATCTATTGTATCATATAAAATAAATACAAGCACAAAATAAATAAATGCATAAAATAACCGGTATGATCATGGACTTTTCTTAAGTGCGGTTTTGAATACAAACTGACGAAACAACGGGTCACAATTTAAGGATAGCTGCAACCGCCAATAGGATCTTTAATACGACATCTCCAATCGGATCTTTATCTTTCTTTTGTCTCCCTCTTCTGCTCCATTCTTGTTACATAACATTCTATCTAATAAAATAAATACACCCGCCGCACACGGGGAGAGCTAACGGGAATGGGATAATGCAGAAAATAAACTAGGTCACGTTCTTAATAACGGCCTAGGACAATTTTTAAACCAACGAAAAATAAATCATTCACGTCTATCCTATTGGTTGAGTCCATGATCAATCGGAGTCCATATAATCATATTATATCTAACATATCTAATCCATACAACAAATTCTTATGAAAAAGATAAATACTAAAATTACCAACTTGCGTTTTAATTAATCGATTAACATTTAATCAATTAAATAATTTTATCCAATCAATTAATTAATTAACATTTAATTAATTAAAGGATTTTAATCGAAATAAAATTAACTATGAACTTTAAATGGTTTGAATTTAATTTTAATCAATTAGAACTATTCCAAAATAAATCAAAATTAAAATTAAGTCTCTTTTGTTTCTTTCCTTTTGATTCCTAATCAAAATGGATGTCTTTGGTTTCCAAAACCAATAGGCATCTTCCTAGGCCCTTTTCAAAATCAAAATGTTGAAAAAGGGCCTAGGCCTATTCCAAACCAAATTTAGAAATGTCTATTATTGTGGGCATAGGTCAAACCCATTTACTCAACAAATTGAGTAGTGGTACTTTTCATGCCATGTGGCATCCCAATTGTACAAACTATTTGTACCATCAGTTGGCCCACATGACATCAACTAAACAACAAGAGATTCAATGTTTCATAAAAATTCACAAAACAACAAAATTCGATGTCCACCACAAAACCACCATCAGCCGCCAGCAACCCTAGCGGTGCGGTGCCGCCGCTTCGGCCGAGCAGCCCTACCCGAATAATTTTTATTGGCGGAAATTAAAATTTATTTCATTTTAACCAGGATCGACTTCGTTTAAGCAACAAACATATTAAGATAGTAGACGGTGGTTACCTTGCTTGATCTAAAGATCGACGCTTTGACCGTCTACAGAGAGTAGTAGTGCGCGAGCCGTCCACGTGTCCGGCCTCTATCAGTATCCACACGAACAACCCTCCGAAATCCACCACTGGATTGCTACTAGAAAAACTCGGTTGCTAGACCGACCTTTTCTCTCTTTCAAATCTCTCTCTAGGAAGCTATCTTATTTTTCACAAGAATTATAAACTCTTGGAATTGTGATGTACAAAAGAGCTAGCCAAGCCTCCCTTAAATAGGGTGAGCTGCGCCCCATATGAATCTCAAACTGATTGGGAGAAGCTTCCTAGTAGATTTGGGAGAAAGAAAACATTTTCCTGATAAAATAAGGAAAATATATTTGATTGATTTATCTCTTTTAATTTAATATCTTATATTAAATATTTCCAAGACATTGTCAATATCTAATATTGATTATCTTTATCTTATTACGATAAATCAATTTACACATGTGTGCAAATATATAGTCATTAATATCTAATGATAATATTATTAATTAATTGTTCAATCCAAGTGTATCTTATAGACTTAAAATATACGCCCCATATTGCCAATATATTGGCATTCAAAATATTCTTAATTAATACAATGCTATGATTAATCAATTAGCAAAATCCACGTGTATCATATACACATAATAATTTTGACCTATACATCAATTATGTATATTTAACTAATAAACATAATTAATATCTTGTATTTAATTTATTCATAATAAATAAATACCATCATATTATTTTATCACTATAACACTTTATAGTCGAGATAAACTTTCCTTAATTGGTTATCTCTATAACCACATTTTAATCCGGCTAGATGTTCTTATGTGTGTGACCCGATAGGCTTCCGAATATGTTGGTCGTAGACACAAAGTTTAATTACGAAAATGTCATTCATGCCTAACGATCACGGAATAGCGTCTACCAGCACACCGTGACCCCCAATCATCGAAAGAGTAAAATGCAATGACTACTACCTTTCATGTGAAACGTTTACCATGTAAATAAAATCATATCGCTATAATAATATCCATACGGTCGTATCTTGAGTGTCAATACATTAACGACCGTATCTTATAATCTGGATATCCTACTCTCTCGAAGTAACATATTACTTTCGCTTTGCAAAGACTTTTGAGAATAAGACATTTCTTATAAGAAGGCCCTTTCGGATATTTACTCCTAATCATAGGTTGGTAAATTTCATGATGAGGTCCTTTGCGATGTTCTTCCTATGCACGTCACACGCCTACTTTTAGGTCGTCATCCAGACCAACTTAAGGAAGTTTATGTCCAGGTTATCAAGGATTAAAAGGCCTGCACAGAGTTCACCCAGGCCTTGACATTGATACTGGCTCCTACGGTACAGAGCAGCTATGCCATAAGGGTGAATGATTCAAACGCTTAGTTTACCGAGCTTTCCATTGATAGTTTGGCCAACAGGAAGTAATACAAATTGGGCGCAGACGTGGTCTATTCAAACCGCTTGAGGGAATTTCAAGAGGGGGAAGATCTTGTAGCGAAGTATCACCCAGCTGCTGCTTAGCCTGCCTCTGTGACTCAACCTTAATTCTCTACTCCTTCCACCGAGCTACCTTCAGCTGGTGCTGCTCCAAGCATAGGGTCTGGAGAGAATTTGGCTTCTGGTGCTTCTTGAATTATAAACTTGTTGTTTTTTGTTTTTGATTTTGATAAATTCAAACTTTGGCCTATTTTAGGATTTATAATGTATTTGTATGAATGACTTCTGTAATGCCCTTTTCTTCACCTTTTCTTCTTCACTTTTTCTGCAAGTGTTATAAATGGTGGTATGCTATCTTGCCCCTCAATATGGCATTCCATAAAGCTGCAGCTTGTGAATGGCATACTTGTTAGCTTGACCTACGGAGTTTGGCTCTGTCTATCAAGATTTATACTTGTATCCATCCTGAATACTTGAGAAGTTGGGTGTTAGCCAACCTTCAATGTTTATCTTAGTTTAGTTTGCCTTTTTGAGTCCAACCTACGGAACTCCTTTGATGATTACTTGCGACTCAATGAGTCGAGCCTTTGGTAACATTTTGAGTCCGAATTTGTAGAGCTCAATAGATGTTTGTCTTGTGGTCCGAAATGAGTTTGTCCTTTGCAAACCGGTTGATTTCGACCTGCGTAGCTCATTCGATGTCTGACCTGCAGACTCAGTGAGTTGGGACTTGTTAGGAACATCTTATTATGTTTTGATGATGGCCATACTAGCTGTTATAGCAAGCCTGAAATAAGTTAGTATTCTATGTATAAGTCTTTACTTAGAGACTGACATGTTGTAAAAGTTGAGTCAGACAAGTATTGTACTAGTTGGTAGGACGGAAAAGTAAAATCAGATGTTTGGCAAAGTAAAAGCAGCCAAGTATCAGCAGAGAAGCATGAAGACATTATGGTCTGACTTATAACCAAGGAAGTCTGTGATGACCTTGGATAAGTCTAAGTTACATTCCAAGTGATGAAACTTAATGATTAAATATGGTGTACACTGATCTCACACAAATCAAGGATCAGTGAAGTACAAAGATTCTCCTAAACTAAAAAGAATGAAGGAAGCAGTGAATCGGCAAAGTGACTGACTATTGGCTGAGTAATGACAAAGCAGTGAAGGAAGATCTAATCAGCAAAGTCAGAAAGATCACTTAACCATTCAGGGAACGGCCAAGTAAACTTTACTTGATCAGATTTTGAAATATGAAGAAGAACAGAGGATCAAGCATTAAATGCACAATCAATTGAGGATCAATCAAGGACGGATTTTCTGATAAACGTTTGAAGAAAAATCCGATCACTAAAATCAAGGAGGATTTAATAACGGGGGATCAAGAATAAAATCAAGGATTATTCCCCTCATTAATATAGCCAAAGGACGGAAATTCAAATCAAGGATTATCAAGGCTATAAATAGAAGTCATTGACGGACAATAAAGGTGATACAAGAGAATGATTAAGTTTGATAATTTACAAGCAGAAACTCTGTCAAATTGAAAAGCCTTCATCTGTGCTGAAAGTGAAACATCTAGTGATCAACTCAAAACTCAGAACTACAATTCCAACATCAAGCATTGAGTCTGATCAACAAGTTTTGTGAATCTAATTCACTTCAATCTAGCAACTGAATCAGAGCCATCTGAGAAGGAGTTGTGTTTGTGATAGCTGCTGAAGGATTTGTTCCCAATGAGCAGTGAAAGAGACTGAGTCACGGAAACTTTTGAAGCCAGGGAGTGATAGTCTTGAAGATTGTGAAGCTTGTAGTCAAGGACAATCAGGCTATTGTATCTATGAAAACGAAAGTGAAATTCCTCCAATCATCTGCAAAACATATGCATAGAATTCTCTTACCACCGTGGCGTTGAATCTTGCCGGTACCTCAGCCATGTCCAATAAATTTTGTGCTTGTAGGGCCTCCGGCAATATCGACCCGCAGTCGTCCAAATCTACCCCTCGTTCTCAAGCCACTGCTCTTGCATTCCAATGGCATCGGAACGACTCGTAAATAGCTAAAGAATGGAACTGTGCAACCCCGTCTATCAGCGGATTGGCATCTCCATATACAGTCTGGTAACCACTTGGATGAACAGCTGACCGTTGACGCTTAGGACCCATCCTGAATGAGTATAGAACCTGATACAGAAGTTGTTTCTAAAAAAGAACCCTCGGTAAAATGGAGGTAGGGTTCGGTTTACGGGCCTGAAATTTTCTGATTTTCTTTCAGGACTGTGCCTTTGATGATAGAAGAAGAAGAATTGCAACACCTCACCGTAGCAACAGTACTACAGAACAACAACAGGGTTGAAAGAGGTGGTGTTTAGGGTTTGGAAAATGGAAGGAAATTGGTTTGGTTATGGTGGCTATCTGGTGGTGATATGGTGGTGATGGTGGCCGAAATATATGAAGAAGGAAGAAATGGTAGAGGTTTGATGAATGAAAGAGATGAAAATGATAAGAATGATAGTATTGGTGATGAATGGGTGGTTTAAATAGGATGAATGGAATGAATGTGGATGGTTTAGTGGGATAATGGGTAGAGATGTTATTAGGGTGAGGGATTTGAGGAGGTGATTGATGGGATTGAGGTGGAGTTATGGTGGAGTGTGGGAAAGGATGAAAATTTTGAAAAGAGGGGAAAATGGTTCGGTTTCTGCTGACTGACCGTATCTGGTGCAACGTGTGCCCTCCACGTGTCTCTAAAAATTCATCTTTATAAACTAACGTTCAGAAATCTGAAAATCAAGCCTCGGTAACCCGGAGGTTACCCTCGAGATACCGGGGATATCTTTTCCCTAGATTTTTTATCTGCCTTTGCTTCACTTCTTACTCAACCTGTCTGCTCAATTCTAACCTCGAATTGACTACCCTTCACTCTTCAATTGTTTCCGACTCAAAACCTAACCTACTTCACTAGAATCCGCAACGAGGTAAAAAAACCTTTCCACAACCATTCGGTGTCAAGCCTAAGTTTGTGGTAGGATGAAAAAAAGCTCGTCCCTTCATCGAGCTACTTTTATTCAATCCTAACTACCTAAGGGTTTGAAGAGATAGTTCTGAGTTTATAGTCGCCAGCTCGACTTTTTTCATATCTCCGTTCAATCAAAGGTTGGAGCTTTAACTTGCCAAACTTTCGCTCCAGAGGCTTGTACCTTCACAGAACCTTTTTGAGCTCTCTTCCTAGCACGCCTTTCCCTTTTAGCTTGTGTGCTTGGTCTGCCTCTGCATCAAGAATTAGACTTTCAACCCAAGGACTCCACGTTTTCTACTTTCAGCTCGACTCGTTCACTATGCAACACGGAAGGACTGGCTTCCGTGAGCATCCTGTCGTGGTCCTTATCTTCTTTCTCTCTTAGCATTAATCTCATAAACTCTTGCTCAACGGTTTCTATGACAACCTCTCTATGTTTATACCTTTCGATTTCCAAGATCTCCACCTTCCCTGAAGCATACGTCATCTTACAACTCTCCGGTCGGTTTTCCAGGGGTTCTAGGATCTTAAAAGATACAGCGTCATTATTCATCCTAAGAGTAATCTCCCCCTTATCAAAATCCATAACCGCCCTACTCGTCGCTAAGAAAGGTCATCCTAAAAGAACTGGGGCACTAGGGTCCTCAGGTACGTCTATGACCGTGAAGTCAATAAGATATGTGAACCCTCCGGCCATAATTGTACACTTTCTAAGCGTCTCGGCAAGTAGCATATCTCTGGTTCTATCTACGAAGGTCATAGTCCTGGTTTGATTCAATATGACCGGAAGTCTTATCTTTTTTGACAGAGAGAAAAATTTAGAATATTTCAACTCGAGCCAGAGTCGCAGAGACCTAATCCTACGGATATTCCATTAACAGAAACTGGGAGTCTGAACGTGCCAGGGTCTCATAGCTTCACAACGGTGTATGAGTCTGGGTAATCCTCAGGCTCAGAAAACATCGTGTCAGGATCGTCAGAGTCGTAATCCGAAGATGATATATCAATTAATTCGCAAGGAAACTCACCCGGATGATACGTGTTGTACTCCTTCAGGTCGTCTTCAGGCTCTTGCTTGATTGTTTTCTCCTCTTTTTCCAACCGTTTCCTTACCGCTTCAAAATGCTCTCGTGCTTCAGATCCAGGATACATGGAAATTGGTGTGATGTTCAAGACTGTTGTAGGCATATTGTTTGGCTTGTTTGCTTTGTCAACTCTGAATGGTTCGAATCTCTAAAGTGTTATGATCAACCTGCAAAAAACAAAATAAAACAAAGAAAAGGTTAGCAACTTCCGCTTGAGCTGGGTGTGATCCCAACTGTTGCGGACCTACTGACTAAAATCAACAGGGAATAACAGGAATTGTTCAGAAATCGATTTTTCAGGCCTCGGTAACTCGAAGAGTACCTTCGGGATACCGGCTCTGAATTTTTCTAATTCTGGCAGTTTAACATGTGCAGGATTGATACAGAACGACTCAAGACTCAAAATAAAATAAAATAAAATAAAATGACTTCTTAATTATACTTAAAACGTTTATATTTAGAAATTGGCCATTGTCACCGGCAACGGCGCCAAAAATCTTGATCGTGTGTAAGTCACTAACGTCGATATTACTGGCAAGAATACTAGGTACATCGCAGTATAGTAAATGCGAGTCAAGGTCGATCCCACGAGACAATGCAACTCATAAGTATAAACGATTCTAACCTAATTAAGTAGCAACATAAAGGCGGTCATTGACCAACAATAACATAAAAGAAAACAAACATGGTATACCTCTCCCTCTCCTCACCGATCTACTAACTTGGATTAGTTAATCGTTATGTTTACTTCCCCATATAATTTCCTTATATTAATCTTGAGCGTTTGATGATTATTATCATATTTATCAGCTACGGGTGCAATTCCTACTCCTATCTACTCCGACAATGGCAATAGGCAATCTATACGCAAGCTACCCTTCTTAATTTGTCCGTAATAGCCCATACGCATAAAGAACTAGAACTGCCGATATTGAGCGTTACCTCATACCGCTAACCCGCCTAGACAGCTGTCGACACTGACCAGCACGTTCCTAGGGTCCATCAAGACTATGTCCTAATTAACACTTCACTTGCGGACCTTCATGTTAATTTACGAATTACGAATATTAGATTGGCCAGACCTATTACTCGTTTTAATTATTACTGCCGATCAACGTAGCTGTAGTGTATCCCAGTTTAGGTTTTCTAAAATATGCCTCGGTAAACCGGTATAGACCGCCGGGTTACCGGGGACGGCTTTTCCTAATTTCTGGATCTACATTGCTCGATATGAGTAAAATAAGTAAATTATGGGGTTGTTAAACATGCAGATTAACTAAAACACATAAATACGAACAGATCTACCATATTGAAGACAATAAAGGAACGTTCAAAGCTTAATACCTTCAACAATGGAGATCTAGCTCGATCTACTCAAGCTAGAGATGATGGAATAAGGGAGGAAACCAAAAGCAACTATCCAAAGCTCAAGAAAACTTTATTTCATCAAAATATATAATGTAATTGTAATACTAGTGAATCATATATGAGTTCTATGTAAGCTTTCACTATATGCGGCTTTATATAGATACAATAGCCGACTTAAGACTCTCTAAAACCCTAACCGATTTAGACAATGCGGCAGAATGAATTTCGTGTTGAATAAGTCACTAGTTTACCGGGCCTAACCCTCGGGTTACCAGGCCTTCTATTCTTCTTTTTCTTCAACAGGCTTCTTATTGGACTTCAATCACTCAGCCCAATGCACTTCTTTCGGTCCAGATCCGTTCTCCAATGCTCCAGTTTCGGTACATCCTATAAAACACGCAAAATGAGACAAAACAGTACCAAAACATCAGGAAAATAGCATGAATGCAGAATCATGATCCTGGAAACACTCACATATAATTTAACATATATTCCAAGCAATAACGAGCCTATCTATCCTCTCTTGAGAAGAATTTAGGGTGAATATATGTATAATTATTGGTACCATTTATAGCGTTATCAAAGCTGACAGCTCAGAAAATGAAAAAGCTTACCTATGCCTTATGGCTAAAGAATCTAATCAAACTGAGGTAACATCTACCTCATGCTCATCATCTAGTGCATCCACTTCTAACACTGCACAATCTTATATTCTCCCACTAGATTCTGCAAACATAATCCAAAATCTCATGAGTAAATTTGATGAAATTGAGTTGAATCATGAAATTTTGGAACAGGAGTCTGAGAATCTAAGAAAGGAAAATAAAAGATTAAAGAAAGAACTGGTTAAAGTAAAAACTGAACTAACTAGTAAGGAGATTTACTCAAATGATCAACAAGCAGCAGATAATCATACATCTGGTGTTGACAGACCAGCTGAGAAAATCTCCCTACCTGTTGAGATAACCACTGCACAACTAAATGCACCAGCTTACGAACCCTCAAAAAGGTTTGGATCCAAATCTGGCATTGGCTACAACAGTCAGGATGAGAATAGAAACAATGGACAACACAATTCTGAATCCAGGAACAATAATGGACCAAAATTCAGAAAAACCATAGTTTCAACCACTCATCTTGCACCGGTGAAGTCAAAACCTAGTGTAGTGAAACAGCAGACTAAATCATCAATTCAGCCAACTAAAGGAAAAGGTTTTCTGAAAGGTAAGGGAAGACATTATCCTTCAGAGGATGATTGGAATGTTGCACCTCCAAAATACAGGAAGAATCCATTTCATACTATGCAACACGTGTTTAGGAAAAGCCAACCTAGGCATGTTCCTAGACATATGAAGCAACATGAACACAGGTTTCCCACTGCATATTGGAAAGTGAAAAAGGATGCAAATGCACCAAAATGTAGAGAAAAGTATCAGAATATCTCTAATAGAAACATTTGAAGGTATTCTGCCATGCCTTATACATATGAAGTTGATGACTTTAATTATCCAAAAAGAATATCCTTTGGATACACACTAGGAGTAGGAGGCATGACGCTAGCTAATGTGTATGGACCCTAGCAGTGTTGGGTACCTAAACATAATTAATTTGTTTTGTAGGATGTCTGGTACATAGACAGTGGATATTCCAGACACATGATAGGGAACAAAGATTGGCTCACTGACTTCAAAACTTTTGATGGACCCAAAGTTACTTTTGGAGGCAAGGAAAACCCTGGTAAAATCAAGGTGGAAGGCATAATGCACAAGAACAACTTGAAGATTCAAAATGTGGCCTATGTTAAAAGGACTGAAGTTCAACTTACTAAGTATCAATAAATTCTGTGACAAAGGCTACAATGTGCACTTCAACAAAGAAGGATGCAAAGTGATTCACAGTCAAACCAACACAGTTGTACTTACAGGAAGAAGAGAAGACAACATGTATGTGGTAGATTGGAAGACAGAAAAAGCAGAAACATGTTTGCTTGTCAAAAATAAACAATCAACAAGTTGGATTTGGCATAGAAGACTAAACCATCTAAACTTCAAAACTATCAACAAACTGTCAAAGAAAAAGCTAGTTGAAGGCCTACCAGAGATCACATTCAAGAAAGAAAGCCTCTGTGATGCATGTCAAAAAGGGAAGTAAATTAAAAGCTCATTCAAGTCAAAGCCCTATCAGTCAACTACAAGAATCTTACATCTACTGCATATGGATCTATTTGGACCACTCACACCAGTCAGTATAAGTGGAAAGAAATACACTCTAGTAGTGGTGGATGACTTCTCCAAATATACCTGGACCATATTCATGAACAAGAAGAGAGAGACACTCAAGAAGTTACCAGATTTGCTAAGAAGAATTCAAAATGAGAAGGAACTGAAGATCATCAAGATCAGATCAGACAGAGGCACAGAGTTTCTAAATGAAATTATTAGAACCTACTATGAAGAAAATGAAGTACTGCATCAACTATCAGCAGCAGGGACTCCACAACTGAATGGTGTAGCAGACAGAAGAAACTGGACACTCAAAGAAGCAGTCAGAACAATGATTGCAGAAGTATGCTTACCAAAGAGATTTTGGGCTGAAGCAGTAAATACAGCATGCTATACTCAAAACCGATCAATCATCAACAAATATCATGGAAAGACTCCATATGAAATATGGAATGGAAGAAAACCTAATATCTCATATTTGCATATGTTTGGATCAAAATGTTTTGTGTTGAACAGGAATCAGTTGCATACTTTTGATGAAAAGGCTGATAAAGCAATCTTTATGGGATACTCAGACACCAGCAAAGCATTCAGAGTACTCAACAAAATAACCTTGGTAATTGAAGAATCAATTCATGTAGTCTTTGATGAGCCAAACACAAATGGTGAAAACCTTCAAGAACTTGAAGAAGCAGGACCAAGACAAGTCTATATGAATATAACAATACCAACTACTATTCTAAATCACAATTTTGGAAACCAAGATGAACCTACAGTCAATACAACTGAAGAAGTACCAGTACAAGAGCATGAAACTGATACACAAGCTAAAGTTATGGAAGCACCATGTCAAGAACAACTTCAACCTGATCTCAACTGGCTAAGAGATCATCCTGTAGATCAAGTCATTGGAGACATTCACACAGGAGTCAGAACCAGAAGCCAACTGGAGCATATGCTAACATGTTTTCTATCTCAAGTAGAGCCCAAAACAATAGATGATGCAATCCAAGATGCTGAATGGATTACAGCCATGCAAGAAGAGCTAAATGAATTTGAAAGAAATGAGGTCTGGGAACTTGTTGACTGACCAGACATGGCCAATATCATTGGAACAAAATGGGTATTCAGAAATAAGATGGATGAACAAGGAACAGTTGTCAGAAATAAAGCAAGGCTAGTTGCACAAGGCTACTCTCAAGCAGAAGGAATAGATTGTAATGAGACATTTGCACCAATAGCAAGATTGGAAGCTATCAGACTCTTTCTAGCATTTGCTGCACACAAAGACTTCAAAGTCTACCAAATGGATGTCAAGAGTGCATTTCTAAATGGACTTCTGGAAGAAGAAGTATATGTGGAACAACCTCCTGGTTTTCAACTCCAGGGAAAAGAAGATAAAGTATACAAGCTCAAGAAGGCACTTTATGGACTCAAATAGGCACCCAGAGCCTGGTATGAAACTTATCACAATTCTTGATCAATAATGGATTCAACAAAAGGAACTATTGATAAGACTCTCTTCAAGCTAGAGGAAGTAACAAGTACATTGCTAGTACAAATCTATGTTGATGACATTATCTTTGGATCAGAAGATGAAAAGTTGTGTGAGAAATTTGCAAATCTAATGAAGAGCAAATTTCAGATGAGCATGATGGGTGAATTGAATTAATTTCTTGGCCTACAAGTGAAACAGTTGAAAGATGGCATCTTCATCAATCAAGCCAAGTACACAAAAGACTTGATACACAAATATGGTATGGATACAAGTGGCACAGCAGATACACCAATGTGTGCAAGAGTTATTCTTGGAAAAGATGTTGATCAGAATATGTATAGAGGAATCATTGGATCCCTACTATATCTAACTGCAAGTAAACCTGACATAGCATTTGCAGTAGGAGTATGTGCAAGGTTTCAAGATCAACCTAAAGAATCACACCTACTTGCAGCCAAAAGAATAATCAAATACTTGAAGAACACCATCAATGTTGGAATTTGGTACCCAACAGATGGAGGATTCAAATTGATATCTTATTCAGACTCTGACTATGCTGGATGCAAGATAGATAGAGAAAGCACCTCCGGAACATGTCAAATGCTAGGCAGCAGACTAGTATCATGGTTTAGTAAGAAACAAAAATCCATATCTACATCAACAGCTGAAGCAGAATATATAGCAGAAGGCAGTTGCTGTGCACAAGTACTATGGATCAGACAACAGCTAAGGGATTATGGAATAGAAGAGAAGACAGTTCCTATTATGTGTGACAACACAAGTGCCATATCTATTACTGAAAATCCAGTATTGCATTCTAGAACAAAACAAATTGATGTGAGACATCACTTTATCAGAGATCATGTTGAAAAAAGAGATGTTATTCTAAAATACATACCCACTGAAGATCAATTGGCTGACCTTCACAAAACCCCTCAGTCATGAAACATTCAGCATGTTGAGAACTGAGTTGGGAATGATAGAAATTGACTAAGTACTAAGGAGCAACTAACCGGAGTAATCGGCTAAGTGACTTCACGGTCGATTAAACCTTTGCCGTTACGGGATATGTAGAAAGTAAGGCAATGGTACTCGCCGAAGTCAACTTCACCGATTGTTAGGAACAGTTATATATAGCAGCTCAGTAAGAAAGTCACTACTCCGGCTTAGTGACCAGCCAAGTCACTCCACCGAAGAATATATTAGAGTCAACGGCAAAATAATGTGTGAACTAAATCAGTTTAATACACGTGGAAAATCAAGAATTTATGGAAGATAATATTGTGAAAGATTACACACGTGGAGATCATTTTTCCATCATGGAGGTAACTATATTATTCTTATAATTACAACAGCCTCGATTCCCGGGATCTATCATTACTTATCTCAATCCACTCCCCCACTATACTCAAATACCACAATTTATATACATAAAATCACGCCATGACATCACAAAATCCTTCCATATTCAACCACGTTCACACCACACAAATCATCATATATAAACCACACTTAGAGATTTTTCAGGATCCTTCACGCACTTTTGCAAATCAGAAACCCTCCTTTCTCACTGAAAAATCAAAACTTTCTCTCAAATCTCAAACAATGGCATCATCCTCTTCAACCACTCAAACTGGAAAACAGTATGAGAAATCAATTGCCACTGGGTCATTCTTTCAAGATGAACACTACTTAAAGCTATGTGGAAATGATGAAGACGCGCAAAAACTGGCAACTGGATGCAAAAACCTAAAATTATCAACCTTTCTAAATCCTCAGATCACCGATATTTGCTATGAAAGTCTAATCTCTTTCTGGAAGACTGCAAAATATGTCTCTGGGTCCTTGTAGAAAAAGGTGACAAATGGACAGAAGACCAAATCGTTGCATCTATCAACAGCACAGAGGTGGTTATCACAACGAAGGTAATTCACAAACATCTCAAACTTTCAAACAAGGGCCAGGCAAAAGTGGCTCTAGTTCCACAAAACTTGGACAAATTCTGGAATAAAATAGCAAAAACGGCAAACCCAGGCCCTAAGAATTTCAACTGTCTTAGATCTGCCTTGAAGAAACCCTTTAATGAATTCAGTGCCTTAGTTGGAAAAATAATTGAAGGAAATTTAGGAGCAAATAATGTCAGGACAGAGGTTAGAATGCGCCTTATGGGAATCATCTATCACAGTCTGGAGTTTAATTGGGCCACTTATTTCTTCCTGAGAATAAAAGAACAAATCCAGGGAGAGGCCACAGCTGCTAAAAATGGATTAGCAGAAGTAAAGAAGAAAAAAAGGATTTTTCTGGGTGAAGAAATCCTATGGGATTCAACTACACTATCTTTTGCAATGCTTGCAAGTACCAGTTGTCCAACTCCATAAGTTACATGAATCCAAAATCATGTTTACCTATGTCAAACATCAAAAGAAAGCAGGAGAAGGGAAAAGAAAGCAAACCACAAAAACACACTTCTGGCCAAAGAAAGAAGCAAAAGGTTCAAAGAAATTTGGACAAGGAAGATTTTGAAAAGTTGATTGATGAAGATGAAGAAGAGGATTCTGAAGCAGAGGCAGAACAACCAGAAGAAGAAAGTGGAAATGAGGATGAACAAACTCAAAATGAGGAGGTTGAGGAAGACACCGGAGATGATGAAGAAACTCCAGAAGAAAAGGCACAACTGTCTGCAAATGATATTGATGATCGAATTGCAGCATATCTTGAATGGAAGGAAGGTGATTCCAGAATTCAGCTTCAAGACTCATAACGCATGCTTGCTGTGGAAGCTTGATTTTTTAATTTTCTTGGGATCACAACCCTTTTTGGTTTACTAGATGAGTCACCACTCTGGGATATGGTGGATGCGGCTAAGGCAAAGATGCATCCACCCTCTGACAAAGAAAGTGATGACTCAGCTGATGAAAGTGATAACCATGATGATGACGATGGTGATGATCACAATGATGATGATGATGGTGTTGGTCCCTTGAAAAGGCTTTGGTTAAGTTTAGAGGGGGTGGGGGTGAATAAACTTAACACTTAAAACTTTTGGACTTAACAAACTCAGCAACTTCAGCAGCCTGCTGATACTTCAGTAGTCTGCTGACTATTGAACTTACTGAATTTGTGCAGCGGAATTATATCAAAAATTAAGCCTTATTATTTGTTGTAAAGTATGATACTAAGTATTATATACTCAGTAGTGTATGTGTGTGATTTCAGTTGCTAGATTCAGTAGGTTGATGTGTGTAATAAACTAAATGCAGAATGTAGGTGCAGAAAGTAAGTAGGCAGATTTTATAGTGGTTCCAGGTGGTGTAATCATGTCAGTCCACTCTTCTCCTGTGATGTTGGAGGTAATTAGAGATCTTTGATGTAGCTGTTACAAAGATTCCTATGTTGCTTGTCCTTCACCAATAACTATGGCTTCACAAACTGAACACTTGGAACAAGTAGGATTGCTGCTCCAAAGTCTTCCACTGGTCCTTGAAGGGTAGGATTGCCTCTTCACCAGCTCCACCACAAACAACAGTCTTTCACACCCCAAAGATGCTTCACTGTCTTCAATAGATTCTTGTAAAAGAAAGATTGAATCAAGTAAATGATTCAGATGCAGCAGCTTGATCAGGATGATATGATCAGCAGCTTGCAGTCTTCAAGTGTGTAAACTTGATGTAACTTGAATGCAGATTACACTTGAAGATTTTCTCTTGATCAGTAGCCTTAAGCTCAGTAGGTTCAGCAGGGTGTTTTTCTTGATAAGAAAATGCAGCTCAGAATTATCTCTTATTTTTCCTTTTTAAAAATCATCACTTGTATCTGAATTAGGAGTCCACTATTTATAGGTAGGAATCCTTGTGACTTGCATTTGAAATTCAAAGATAGCCGTTCCAGATTTTGTCCCATTTGACTTGCTTTCTGTCACTGTTCATAGTACTGACACAGTCAGACTGCTCTTTTGACAGAATGTTGTCTATCCACCCTTTGACTTGTATCCATTGGATAAAGTACTGAATCATCTCAACGTCCTTTTAATCTCAACCAATGGTTTGTTTGATAAATCAGAGGTAGTTAGCTGTCCTTATCCTTGTTTTCTTCCAATGTAATCTTGAATAATTCGAGGTATATGTATCAGCAGGTTCATGAGTCTGCTGGAATACATATCAGTAGGCTGAACCAAAATTTGCTGTGTTTAAAACACAATGCAGCTTACTTCTTTTATCTAACTTGTATTTATGAAGTTAGATTACACCTTTTTGCATATAACTAAGTTCCCATCATCATCCAACTTATGGAACTTAGACCTTGTACACAAGGTATATGTAATCAGTTTAGGTCATCACAGACTTCCCTAAATTCTGATTCCATATCCTTGACTTAAATTACTAATTTGATCCCTTAGCCTTCATTAACTGAGTTTGAGCCCTCAGCCTTCAGTCTTCAGCAGGTTCCTGACTAGTCTACTGACCTAGCTACTCTACTGATATAGACCAGTCTGCTGATACAAGTCAACTGACTATTACAGTGCTTGTTTGATCAAACCTATACAAAGATCAAACTCTAATAAACTTATACATTTGATCTAGACATCTTTTTGCCTTTGCACTATAACAGCTAGTCTGGCACTCATCACTCAAACTCAGAAATAAGTCCAATAATTTCCCCATTTTTGGTGATGATGACAATACCCTCTCCTAACAGCAAAGCAAAAAGATTAAAACAAAAACAGAACAAACTTAGTCATTTCTCATTATAATCATTTGTTCAAAGTATTACAGTCTAGAGTCAGCAAATATAAAATAGTGTAAAGTATGCTGATCTACTGTCTTCTTTCTCTTTCTTCTCTTGCTTTTTCTTCTTGTTCTTGATAAGGTCTAATCTCCCTGATCATCTCTCTCATCCATTCATTTTCAATCAGAGAGAAGTCAATATGAGGATTCACTTGTTTCCACCAATGCCATGCTTCAGGTAGAGTTAGATTTATCTGATGTACTCTGAAGCCTAACCTCATATAAACTTCTTTGAACTCATTCAGTGACTCCTTTGCATTTGTGGTAGGCAAACTCCTATCACCTCTACCACCTCTTCCATCTCTTCCACCTTTTCCTCTCTTTGAAGCCCTCATGGATTTAACTCTTGCTTCCCAAAATTTCAAGCTCAAGAATGAGTTTAGACCTTCATGAAAGCCCTTGTCATGATAAGGTCTTCTTATGTTGTTGTATACATTCTTGTATTGTTTGAGAAGATCATCAGTAAGTGGAAGTCTCCAAAAGTGTGTTCCCCGAATGCATTAGTATCAGCTTCCCGTCTTTTCTTTGCAAAAATCCTAGCTGCCTCTTTTGCTTCGCTCGTTTGCTCTTCCCCCTTATTGACATCATCAACAAAACGGGACAGAGGGCCATGTACACTCTCCTGTGTCAACACTAGATTGTTCATTTGACCTTCAATAATTTCAGTCCTAGTGTCAATTGTAGTGATCCTTCCTTGTAATGTTTGATCCAGTAGATTTATCCTTTCAGTGATCTTCGGATCCAGTACAGCAGGTTGAGGTGTAACAGCAGGTGTAGCAGGTCTATGTACCTCAGCAAGGTTATCCAACTTTTGATGAATAGATGCAAGTTGATCTTTCGAAAATTTCTCCTTCAGTGTGTTGCCCTGTTTGATTCCCCTCGCATCTTGTGTTAGATCAGCAATGGCATACTGAGTAGATGTGTAGTTTGAAGCAACTGTCTTAGTAGACTTTCTATTGTTATCCACTAGATTCATCAGTTCTTCAAATCTTTGCTCCTATCTATCAAGTTGAGTCCTTAACTGTGTCATGTCATTCCTGACTGCCCTCAACTCATCCAGGACATGTGCTGGTACCCCACCAGTCATTCCTCCAACAACTTCCTCAGTAGGCTCTTCTACATTATATTGTTGTCGTCGTCCGCCGATCACCAAGGCAAAACTCATATCCCTTCCAGCAGGGTGAGGTCCTTGGTGTTCCTCCAAGATATGATCAATAGCAGGTTCTTCAAGTATTGGTTCATCATCAGTAGATCCTTCCTCATCAATTTGATTTTCTTTATCACTGTAGTCATAGTCCACCAGCTGCTCATCCTCATCCATAACAGCAGTCTGCTGACTATCTTTCCCTACAGTGGTCTTGTCTCCAATAGGCTCCACTACAGCAGCCTGTTCAACAACAACAGCAGGGGTTTCCTCCAAACCCAAAGATTGTTCCAACCTTTGTCCAGGTGCTGTTTGTACCTTAGTAACATGTACCTCCTATTCCAACCTTTGCTCAGGTGCTGTTTGAACCTCAGCAGCCTGAACCACCTATGCCACAATAACCTGATCAGGGAATACATCCATGTTTTCTTTTTGAAATTCACTGATATCAGGAATCCTTCTTATAAAGTTTCCAGCCTTGGATAAAGTGTCCTCAGTGCCAATGCAGTCTTGGTATTGAATAGATTCCTCTGAACTGACACTAAGCTCACTGATATCAGTAACTCTTTCTTCATCCAAATCAACATTCTGTTGATCCTCGGAGTTGTTCAACAAAGTTCAACAACAAACAAATCATCTACCCCACCAACCAATCTGTTTGCACCAATATCTATTCCCTCATTGATTTGTGCCTCCAGCTCATCTATGGTGAGATTTTCCAAATCCTCATCCATTTGTCCACTTCGTTGTCTCTCGCAGATCGACCAAAGATCGTGGATCGCTCCACTCTTGGTTCATTAATCATTGCAGTCCCACTGGTTTCTCCTGGACCTGATGGATGATCACCACCAGAATCAGATGATGATGATTAATCATCACTGTCATCTCTGGGGTACCTAAACTTGATACCCTCTTCTTTTTGTTGTTCATCAAAAATATCCATCAATCTTGATTGCAGCAGAGAGGTATCAACTAGATCCAACAAATTTTCAACTCCCAACTTATCAAAAGCCCATTCTTCAAAATCAGTCATTGGTTGTGTAGCAGGCTTTTGTCTTTTATAATATCCAAATTTCCATTGAAAATAATCAGCCACTTGTTGGAGTTTAGGATCAACAAACTCCACTTTATTTTTCTTCTCAAATCTTTCAAATGGCATAGTTGGTTTCCTGGGAGCTGTTTGTTCACTCTGCTGACCTCCAAAGGTCCCAACTAGCAGAGTCAGAGTTTCTTCCACAGATGCATGTAGGTCAGTAGGTTGCTCAGATTGTATGTTTGTTCCTACTACCTCCATATGTACCACACTTGGTTCCCCTGACTTATATGCTCATCGCCAGGTTAGCACAGCAGATCGCTCTTCCCCCTGAACTATTGCAGGAATTGCAGGGTCTTGTACAAGTGTTTCAGTTACAACAGCAGGTGTAGACTCAGTGGTTTGCTGTGGTTCTTCTACAAAATTTTCAACTTCCACAGCAGGTGTAGACTCAGTTGT
Source organism: Gentiana straminea (assembly GCA_036785695.1). Lineage (NCBI taxonomy): Eukaryota > Viridiplantae > Streptophyta > Magnoliopsida > Gentianales > Gentianaceae > Gentiana > Gentiana straminea. Next base: position 635,659 of record JAVUPR010000456.1, read on the forward strand.
TTGCCGTGGTTCTTCTACAAGTTTCTCAACAACAACTTGTGAAGTTTCAGTAGGCTCAGGATCTTTTGCAGGAGAGGATTCAAGCAGTTTCTACAGCAGGCTCAGGGTCGTAGTCTGTTGTGATTCTCCAGCAGGTTGCTCAACAACAACCTCTACATCCTCAGTAGGCTTGATAATAGTTAATGAATCAACATCAATAGCCTCTCCTACTGCTTCTACTTCTTCCTCTACTTCCTCTTCTTGTTCCCTTTGAGCCTCCAAAACTCTTAACTGCTTGTCTTTGCCATGTTTCTTCTTTTTGGCAATCTCTTTCATTCTTTTGGAAAGTGGATCATCTTCAAGATCAATAACTTTCCTTTTTCTACTAGCTTCTTTCTGTTGCTCCTTCAGAACATCAGCAATAGTCTTCTTCTAGCAACTATAGCAGGGTTAGTAACCTCAATCTCTACTAGGCCCTCAGCAGACTCAGCAGTCTGTGCTGTTTGCTTCCTTGTCTTTCTAGGCTGTAATATCTCTGTTATTTTTCTAGTATCTGCAGCCTTTCTTTTCTCAGTGACTTTCTTTGGTGCAGCAGGTTTGACAACTTTCTTAACCTGCTCACCACCAGCATCACCATCATCTCCACCATTATCACTATCAGCAGCCTCATCAACACCTTCTTCATCATCATCCAGACCAGGGATAGGATAGTCAATCTCTTTCTTGTATCTGGACTTATTTATCTTTTCTGGTGCAACATCAGCAATTTCCAAATGATTCAGCAGGGCCTGAACCATTAATCCCAAGGGTAAGGCCTTGGATTTCCTTGTCCCTTCTTTTTCTTCTTTTGCAACCTTCTTCATATAGTGGATAAAGTATCCAGCCCAATCAAACTTCATACTTGTGTAAATAATCATCAGCAGTTCGATTTTGGGTCCTGATAGTGTGTCCAATACTAATGAGTCCTAACATATTCTTTGCAATAATCTTGCTCAGCAGGTTGTACTCAAATCTAATGTGTTTCACATTAATGCCTGGAATTGATTTGATGGCATTATTGGTCTTGATTTTGTCAACAAAATCCATCTTTGACAATCCCATTTCCTCAGGATTTGTTGGAGCATCTATTACTTCTGCAAAACCAAAAACTTCTCTCAGTAGATTTGAAGAAATTTCAATCTCCTGAGCATTAACTGTGGTGGTGAATGCTTCTCTTCCTTGTCTTGTTACAATGTTTCTCCAGAAGCTAACAACATTTGTGTATGAGATTGTTTCCAATCTTATGTTCAGTACATTCTCCAAACCTTCATATCTCCTTATTCTTCGACCAATATTGATAGCTAGTTCTGTTTGATTAGCATCAACAACAAAACCTCTTACACTTTGACTTGTACCAATTTGAACATCATCCTTTTCGGCCATTTTTATAAGAAAAAGATGAAGAAAATAACTTCTCAAATGTGTGTTCACACAGTGTAAATGCAGAGAGATAGCAGATTTAGAGTAGAGAGTATCTTTTGTGTAATAGGCTGTATATATATAGACAGATGCAGTTGTAACTGTCAGAACGTGTATAGTGCTATTAACCACGATTAAATCTGAGTGAATGCGGTCTTGACACGTGGCCCATTACTTCTCCATAACGTTTGTAACCGTTAGATCGTGTTAACTATGGTTATAAAGGATAGAATAAATATCCCGCCATTTACTTTTTGACTTTTATAAGTTTGACTGAGTAACGTTTCATTCAAATAGCCTTGTCATCAAGCCAGGTTGGTTCGGCGGCCCGCCGACAAAAATGCCTCGTAGCCTACCGACAAAGTGTAACTCTGTCGATCTTTGATTCCTTCTTGTTTTGTTCAATTGATAATACAAGATGAAGTTTAATACCAATGACTAATCTGTCAAGTGAGCTCACCCAACATGACAAAGATCAATCCTCTTGGCAACCTCATTTGCTCAATTGTCCAAACATAAGTACATGGAATTGTTGATACCAATGACTAATCTGCTAAGTGAGCTCACCTAACATAGCAAAGACTAATCCCCTTGGTGAATTCCAGTACATTGCTGATTATCAGTCAACTTTAATAATTCCAAGTTCAGTCCTTAGTTTAGCAAATCTTTCACTATCCAATGGTTTAGTGAAAATATCACCAAGTTGATCTTCAGTAGGGATGTAAAGAACCACCACATCTTTCTTTTCAACATGATCTCTTATAAAATGATGTCTTACATCAATATGCTTGGTTCCTGAGTGCAAAACAGGATTTTCTGTGATTGCTATTGCACTTGTGTTGTCACACATAATTGGAATTTCCCTTTCTTCAATTCCATAGTCCCTTAATTGTTGTCTTAACCACAGTATTTGTGCACAGAAACTTCCAGCAGCAATGTATTCAGCTTCAGTAGTGGAAGTTGATATTGAATTCTGTTTCTTGCTAAACTAGGAAACCAGTCTATTTCCTATTAACTGGCAGGTTCCTGTGGTGCTTTTTCTATCAATCTTGCATCCAGCATAGTCAGAATTTGAGTAGGATATAACTTTGAAACTTCCATCTTTGGAATACCATATCCCTACTCCCAAAGTCTCCTTTAGATATTTGAGAACTCTTTTGACTACACCTAAATGACTTTCTTTAGGTTTAGATTGAAATCTTGCACAAACACCTACAATAAAGGATATATCAGGTCTGCTGGCAGTGAGGTAGAGCAGACTGCCTATCATCCTTCTGTATAAGGTCTGATCAACATCTTTTCCTTCCTTATCTTCATCCAATCTGATGTTTGTACTCATAGGAGTTGATATCTTGGTGCTGTTTTCCATACCAAACTTCTTCAGTATCTCTTTGGTATACTTGGTCTGATTACTGAAGATTCCATCTTTCATCTGTTTGACTTGCAATCCCAAAAAGTAGTTCATTTCTCCCATCATACTCATTTGAAATTTACTCTTCATTAGATTTGCAAACTTCTCACATAGCAATTCATTTTCGAACCAAAGATTATGTCATCAACATAAATGCGTACCAAACAGGTGTCGTTCCCTTCATTGATTCTCGAAAAGAGTCTTATCAATGGTGCCTTTTGTAAAGCCATTGTCCACCAAGAATTGAGATAGAGTCTCATACCATGCTCTTGGTGCTTGTTTCAAACCATAAAGTGCTTTATTGAGTCTATACACTTTATCTTCTTGGTCTTTAACTTCAAATCCAGGAGGTTGCTGAACATACACTTCCTCCTCTAGAATGCCATTCAAGAATGCACTTTTGACATCCATCTGATAAACTTTGAAGTTTTTATAAGCAGCATGTGCCAAGAATAATCTGATAGCTTCCAATCTTGCAACAGGGGCATATGTTTCATCAAAATCTATTCCTTCTGCTTGAGAATAGCCTTTTGCTACTAGTCTGGCCTTATTCCTTACAATGGTACTAGATTCATCCAATTTGTTTCTGTATACCCATTTTGTACCAATGATATTTGCATGAATAGGCCTTTCCACTAGTGTCCAAACTTTATTTCTTTCAAATTCATTCAATTCTTCTTGCATAGCAATTATCCAATCTGGATCTGAAATTGCTTCTTCAACAACTTTAGGTTCCATTTGTGATAGAAAACAAGTAAACATTGCTTCTAGTTGTCTTCTAGTCCTCACACATTGCTGTATGTTGCCAATAACTTGTTCAGCAGGGTGATCCCTTAACCATTGTGGATTCTGGTTTGATTGATTATCAGGAACCTCATCTTCAGTAGGGTCTGCTATTTCTTCAACAGGGGGTTCAGCAGATCCTTGAACTGCTTCAGTTGTTGCATCAGTAGTATTACCAGCAGGGTGTTCAACAGGAGCAAAATCAGAAACCTTTAAGTCATTGAATCTTTCCAAAACTTCAACACAATCTTGATCAGTGACTTGTAGATTCTCAGCAGAGTCACAAGCTTTATCTTTCATACCAGTGAACTTAGGTTCATCAAACACAACATGGATTGTTTCTTCATGTTTTAATGACCTTTTGTTCAGTACCCTGAATGCCTTGCTGACTGAAGAGTATCCCAAGAAAATTCATTCATCTGATTTTGGTTGGAATGTCTTCAAATGTTCCTTATAATTCAAGATAAAACATTTGCTTCCAAATGGATGGAAATAGGATAAGTTAGGTTTTCTTCCATTCCAAATCTCATAAGGTGTCTTCAGCATCTTCTTGTTCACTGAGGTTCTGTTTTGTGTATAGCATGCTGTATTAACTGCTTCAGCCTAATATCTTTCAGGTAGCAATGATTCACAAATCATAGTTCTTCTTGCTTATTTTAGAGTTCTATTTCTTCTTTCAGCAACCCCATTTTGCTGAGGTGTACCAGCAGCAGCAAGTTGATGTAGTACACCATTCTGTTCACAGTATTCTCTTATAACTTTATTGAGAAACTCAGTACCCTTGTCTGATCTGATTTTTACTACTGTCAAAGTTTTCTCATTTTGTAATCTCTTCAAAATTTCGGGCATCTTTTGATGTGTTTCACTTTTCTTGTTCATAAATACCACCCAAGTGTATCTAGAATAATCATCCACAACCACTAAGGTGTACTTCATTCCTGTAACACTTGTTGGTGTAAACTCGGTCCAAATAGATCCATATGCATCGCTCCAAAACTCTATTAGTTGATTGCTTAATCTTTGATTTGAAGCTTGACTTTGTCTCCGTTTACCTTGCCGAAATGCATCACATATAGTATCCTTCTTGAATGTGATCTCGTGTAAACCAATCACCAGTTTCTTCTTCACCAACCGATTGATATCATCAAAATTTAGATGATTCAACTTCTTATGCCATAACCAATTAAGTTCGACTTGGTATGCACAATCGTGCATGTTTCGGTACCGCAAGAGACCAATCCACAACATACATGTTTTGTTGTCTTCTTCCGGCCAACACAACTTGATCACCTCTTTCACTAATGACGGTACATGTGTTTTTGTCAAAAGTGACCTTGTATCCCATGTCACGAATTGTCCAAAGGCTCGCAAGTTGTAGTCCGGTCCTTCCACATATGCAACATTCCTGATTGTTAGTCCATTCCTCACAAGTGTGTCATATCCTCTTGTGTATCCAGGTGTATTCTTGTTGCCAAAATTCACCCTTGGACCATCCTTTGCCACAAAGCTTGACAAACAGTGCTTATTCTTTGTCATATGTCTGGAACATCCACTGTCAAAGTACCAGACACCCTACAAAACAAAGTTAATACATTTTAGGTACCCAAACCTGTTTGGGTCCATAATGGTCGGTGGTAAGCATGACCCCCGGCATGTTTCCATAAGGTCTTCTCCTAAAAGTGTCATACTTTGGTTCATACATGTATTCTACACATCCATAAGGTTTAACAATTGATTGTGTAGATTCACATATGTTTTCTGGCCTTTTGGTATGTAATGCTGTTTGAAGTGATTTATGTTGTTAGAAGCATTAGCATAACCATTGGATTGCCGTCTGTTAGAAACTTTCCGTAATATGGAGTCCGCCGAGGTCCCCGCCGAGGCCTTGTATAAGTCCTCTCGCCGATCCTCTCGTCGATTCCATTGCTTAGGTTTTACCCAAGCAGCATGGTTATACTTGTTGTTTCTAGTAGTAGGTGCAGGAATATTCCAATCATCATCAGTAGGGAACAGTCTACCTTTCCCCTTGAGATAAGTATCCCTAGAATGATTAACACTTTTGGGTTTAGGATTCTTATCCTTGGAATATTTCTGGTTTTTCCCTTTTTGTGGTCCAGCAGACTTGGTAGCAGGTCTTCTATCAGTAGGTCTAGAAGGTCTAGCAGTCCTACCTTTGGATTTACCCTTTTTGTTAGGTACTGATGTCCTTTTAGACTTCTGATTTTGCCTCTTTGAAACATTCTCAGTAGGCTTCACTGCCTCAGCAACCCTTTTGGGAGTTGGATCTTGTGCAGGCACAAACTTAGGACCAATCCTGGAACTAGGTTCAGTGACCTTACTGGATCCACTCTTATTGGATTGTTGAGTTCCAAATCCAAGCCCTGTTCTATCACCATAAGGCTTTCCAGATTTGAATGCAGTGGAGGAACAAGATGGTTCAGCAGACTCAGAAGCTACTGAATGTACAGCAGGCTTATGCTGATTCTGTCCAACATCTTTTTCCTTGACTTTGAGAATTCTTAATTCAGCATTTAATCTTTCAACTTCTGATTGAAGAGCTTCTTTTTCAGCCTTCACAATCTCATAACCAGATTGTATTATCCTCAGTTGATTAAGGATGGCATCCAAAGTTTCATCATTATCAGAATTTCTAGGATTTGAACCACAAGTTGATTCACAATCACTTCCAGCAGGAGTGTTTATTGATACAGTATTGTATACCTCCTCTGTCTCATCCATATTTTCCATCAAAGCATAATCATCCATATCATCAACCAAAGTCGTGTCATCGATTCATTTCCTTTTCGACTCAACTTCATATCCCGATTCATCTTCGCAACCATAGCCTTCTCGTCCATGTCTTCTTTGTTGACTCTTGGTCTTCAGTAAGTTTTGTTTTAACTCAGGACAGTCAGGTTTGAAGTGTCCTGGTTTCTTGCATTGGAAACACAAGTAATCATTGTCTTTCCTGGAATCATCCTTCTTCTTTTCACTGAATTTCTTAGTGAAATTCCTTGGAGAACTCTTTCCGACTTCCTCTTCATCATCCTGATTTTCTTACTCAGTAGGGCAATCTGCTCTTGCATCTCATCCAGCAGATCATCTTGAGCTCCTGAAGTTTCTTCTTGATGTTTGGCAGCCAATGCAGATGTCTTTGGTTCTTCCTTTTCAGTGGTAGGAACCAATCTCTTGCTAAATTCATAAGCTTTAAGATCTGAGAATAATTTGAAGGTATCCTCTTCATGTAACTTCCTCATTTCTTCTATGGCAGTGACTTTCATCTCCCAAACTTCTTTGTCAGGTAATGCTTCCAAGATTTTTGAGTTGATTTTTTCTTTTGAATAACTTACACTCAGTAGGGTAAGTTCATCCAGGATTGCATTGAATCTTGATTCCATTTCCTCAATGGTTTCATTTGGTAGCATTTTGAACTTTTGAAACCTCTTTTTGGCCACACTGATTTTGTTCTTCTTGATAGCATCAGTGCCTTCACAGATTAACTGTATCTTGTCCCAAAGTTCCTTTGCAGTTTTGCAATGTGTTTAGGATGATTTTCTATGATTTATATCGTTCTATTTTGTAACAAATTCCTCTATACTCCGATGATTTGCATGAAAAGTAAGTATTTATCAGATTTATTAAGTAAATGAAGTGAGGAGTTGTTGAATTGCAAAGTTGAGTTGATTTCATGGTTTTATTGATGATTTTCTATCTATATGAATGATTTTACACTTTGCATGTTTTTGTCGTCTTGAAGGTACACAAATTTGGCATGAAAGGAGCTTAACAAATGTTCAACTGAAGATTTGAATAGAAGAAAAGAGATAAAGTTGAGATTGGATTGAAGATTTAAAGTAAATTTGGAATGAAGTTGATCCAGACGAGCGTTCGATACTCCGTCCAGATGGACGAGCATTTGAATAACTGAACGGGCGTCCAGGAAGAAATAGTGGATTCAGAGTATTGAGATTTTTACCGAACGAGCGTCCAAAATTACATAGGACGGGCGTCTGATATGACTCGGCCTGACTCGAAGATTTTATACACCCTGGACGGGCGTTCACCATTCTGGACGAGCGTCCACACGCCGACTTAAGCTAAACCGACTTAAAAACCTATTTATAGTCGCGTTTTCTGAACCCTAAAGAGGGGACAATTACCCTAGGCGGCCACATAAACCCTAAGGGTCGTTTTTCTGTGGTTTGCACGTTTCTTAGATAAATTTTATGCTTTTAAATTCCTAGAGAGAATCCTTTATTTTTATGTACTACATAGAAGCTATTTCGAGTATTCAAGCGATGCTTAGAGGCTAAAAGCTTTTGGAACAAGCATTGTGAAGCCGTTCTATCAACACTTTGATTTCTCTTTGGATTATCTTGTGAGTCTTTATTAAAAGTTGTATCTTTATTATGTTTTACTTGTTGTTATGCAATTTAATCAATAGATACCTTGCATGCTTGATGTTTAATGTTTGATGAAAATCGTTATTAAATTCTAGATCACCGTAATAAAGATTAGATCATTAATCTAATTAACGAGAGTTGTTAGGTTGAATTTCTAGATTAGAAATTGAGAAATTTCACACCTTGGATATAAAAGCGTTAATCTTTAGGATCGAAAGATAAAATATTGATAGACGAACTTTTCTAAGAGATTAGGAGCTCATACCTTTTGTTAGGTGAATCACAACTTGTATTAAGAATCACTAGATAATCTAGAGAAGAAATTGAATGTTATAGAATTGGTGGATCAATTGCTTGTTCGTTCATTAAATTATTGATTAAAATCGCTTGAACTTGAATTGCTTAGCTAAGTTAGAACTTTTTACTGCACGTTTAGGTTTTAGAATAGATTATTCTAGATAATTTGGTTCGTAATCACGTTGCTTGGCTTTAGATTTCTAATCTTCTGTCCAGTTTACTTTGTTATCTTCGTTTCTATTTTGTTACGTGTTAATCGTCTTTATTTTCTTATAATTTTTAATAATAGTAGTTGTGACATCCTTAGGTTAGTTAGATAAAAACTAGGTAAACAACCTCGATTCCCTGTGGACTCGACTCCGGTATTAACCTCTATACTACGATCCCTGCACTTGGGGTAAACCGGATTATTTTTATTACTTGTTTATTTTTCATTAGATAAAATCCGAGACAAGTTTTTGGCGCCGTTGCCGGGGACATCGGTACGGTTGTCTAGTTTTTACGAAGTTTATTTTCTGTTTCTGTTTTTGTGCTGGTTTCCAAACGGGCGTCTGGAGTAGTGGACGCCCGTCCACCTAAAAAGGACCAACTCTGCACCGTTTGGAGGAAATCAGACTAGCGTCTGGCTTGCCCCAAACGGCCGTCTAGTTCTTCAGGCAGACGCCCGTCCGGATTAATAGGATGCCCGTCTGACCTCCTGTTTTTATTTTCCTTTCGTAGTTTTTAACTTTTAGTTTTTAGTTTAGACAACTTGATTTTGGTTTCGGTTTATGCAAACTCGAAGTCAAAAGGGGCCACTGCTTTACACCCCTGACCTCGAACGAACCATAGTCAGACCGAACAGGCGAAGAGTCT